>OX638093.1:1846365-3046365 GCA_951804965.1 Horisme vitalbata
TTTTCAGAAACATTAAAGATCCCTACGATAATTGCAATAATGTAACCCAGGGTATAAAATAATGTTTATAATTTTTTTGCTTTTAAAAGTAATTATGTTACGTGTCATGAAATTCTTAGGTAAATCTGACTGAAAATAGAACGCGTAATTTTACATGAATTAAAAATATTTTCAACCACATCTGCCCGCGGCTTTGATAAAATGGACTAAAATTCCTGGTCGAGAACTGCTTGTGTATATATTTATAAATAAATAAATAATAATCCTGGACGTTATCACACAGCACCATGTAGCCCCAAACTAAGCAGAGCTTGTATTATGGGAACCACATCACTGATATACTACATAGATACATATTTGTTTTTGTAAATACATACATATCATACATAGAAAACACCCAGACCCGAGACAAATATCTGCAGAACATGCAAACATTTGTCCCGCAGCGGGAATCGAACCCGCAACCTTCTGCTTCACAGGCGTTTCAGTTTAATCAGTTCAGTTAGTTCTGGTGTAAAGGATTAACAAACATACATATACTAGCTTCTGTCCGCGGCTTCGTTCAGGCGGTACCGAGATAAAAAATAACCTATATGTTAATCCAGGTCACAAACTATGTGTATTCCAAGTTTCATCCAAATCCGTCCAGCTGTTACGGAAGGCGACAAAGGTGGTCGGCAACAACTTAACATAATAGTGTGCGTTACATACATTGTTGAACTGACAACTTAATAGTGTGCGTTACACATTAAAGCGTTACGTTGTTGAACTGATTACTGTCCGTGTTCATACCCAAACCTCGACAGCTAACTGAATATGTCTCTACTGAAATTAACTTTCAGAGCATCTTGAACTTTTATTTTATCTTTGTTAAGGTATTTTTACTTATAATTGGATTTGACGTTTCAATCGTAATTTATTTCGATAGTTCAAAAGTACTAAATGAATTATTTTTTACTTTCGTTTTTGTAATTGAACAAGACATGTTTTTATATATATTTTTTAGTTTTTTAGTTTAATATTATCTTAACTTATCAGCTTGTCTGATGATATTGATGAAACGCTCGTGGTGCAGCTTACTCAAACAAACATACTAAACTCACACAAACATTAGCATTAGTGTGATTTGTGTAATATCCTTCTCATCTAATTTATTTATTTTATTATTTATTTTAACACAATTTATAACATAACAGTATATAATATACCCACGCGTAACAAACACAGTCACATATATACACAGACAAATATATACTACACAAAAACATAGAAAAATCTGATTCTGGGTACATCCCATTTTTCTGTTTTTGTGTAATCCAATAATTAAATAGGTATTCATAATAAATGAATTACAAATATGTCTCTTGGGCTGGTATTTATTTAATAATATGTTACACCTGCACAATTATGATGATGATGATGAAGCCTTCCAGGTAAAATATAAAACCAGCAATTTATGATTGAAAACAGCAGAATCACCGTTTTCGTATACCGGAAGTGCTTGCACCGGAAATCAGGCTCTAATAACAATCCAATTCCATTCTCCTTGGTGCGGGTAATGGCGCGTAAAATAGTCTTATCGATAATCGATAATCGATAGTGGGGCAACACTAGTGAACAGATTTTCATAATAGATTTTGAATAAATTATCATCTAGGTTACGTAAAGATGGAAACAGATATGAAAAAAGAAAAAAATATTTATTTTGAAAATATTCATTTTATAGCTTCCTATGGCCTATGTGTTAATCTATGTATATTCTGAGTTTCATCAAACATACTGACACACAAACACACACACACAACAATTTCAATTTATATTCGTGTGATCAGTACGTTGCGTGCGTGAAATTCTTCCTATAAGAAAGTTGCGGGTTCTAATCTCGCCTTAGTCGAAATTTTTAGCAACTTAATATTTTTTGAGCAAAGATAACCCTATTTCGTAATTTTTAATGCCATTCAAGTTATATTGCACATACATCATACATAAAAAATGTGAGAAGCTCAACCCATCAAGTTGACCAAGAAAGAACCATTCACGTGAAAAATAATCAACCAAGCATAAACACAAAACGTATTTTTAGAATCTCATTACGAACTTCTTGAAGTAATCGTGTTGAGTACAGTCAGCTTAATAAGAAACTCAAGAATTACATACATTGGTTTGTTCACATACTAGTATTATTTCCTATATTTTAGGTATCAGAAACTAAAACCACATGCTGTTAAGTGGTAAACATTAAGTACCTATAACAAAGTATTAAATAAATTAAATTAAATAAATTAAATAATGCTGGACACTAACTAATATATTATGGGAACCACATGACTGATAAACTACATAGATACATTTCTTTTTTTTTTTTAAATACATACTTATTATACATAGAATACACCTAGACCCGAAACAAATATTTGCAGAACGTACAAACATTTGTCTCGCGGCAGGAATCGAACCCGCAACCTTCTGCGTCTCAGGCGGGCCTTCGCCCACTGCGCCACAGAGGTTGTCTTAAATAATATTGTATCGTATATGATTGTTGCACCTAATGTAAAGTAGTTACCATGACTTACACCAAGTTTCGTTTCATTGGTCGTAGAAATTAAAATAATGAATGAATGAATTTTATTTGCGTGAAGTGTTGTACAGTAAAGCTATAATATTTTTACTTTTACATAACCAGTTTTCTCATTAGATAACTACTTAAATGAAATACATTACAAATTTAAATACAATATCTCTTGTGTCTCAATGTATCTTGTTGAAATATAAACCCTTTCCATCGTAGACTGTACCTACATTTTCTAAAATATAATATTCGTTATGAAACTCACAATAGAAACGTACAAGTGTTCCGCCCGAAGTGTTTTGGGGAAAAAGTAATTTTCTCAACGCACAGGGAGTGGTGATACTGTAATTAAGACTGGATTAAGGGAATATACACGAGCATAGTGGATAACGCCAGTGAGCTATTTGTACAAGTGATAATTGAAGCGACGTTGACTTAAGAATGAAGGTAATTACTTAGGCCGATTTTTCAAGCGTCAGTAACCACTGGCTAATTTAAAAACAGAACCCTTAAATTCTTTTTAATTATTCAAATATGTTGGGCAGTAAAAGAAACGGACGAAAGAAGATTGCATGCTACTGAAATGGGAATTTTAAGATGGATGTGTGGTGTGATGAGAAAGGATAAAATAGAGAGGAAGTCAGAAAGCACTTGTGGCAGATAAGGTGAGGAGTGGTAGGCTGGCATGGTATGGGCATGTCAAGAGGGGGGATGAAAGTCAACTAGAAGATCGATAAATATGAATGTGACTGGATGTCACGAATAAAAGGAGATCGAAGAAGAGAAGGATGGATTGTGTGAAAGAGGATATGAGAATGAAAGGAGTTGGTACAGATTTGACGGCTAATAGAGTGGAAAAAGAAATCATGTTTTGTCGATCCCACCTAGCGTGAGACAAGGGCTGGCGATGTCAAATAAAAAAATGCCCTTAGAAATACGTGGAAATAAATCTGTAACGTAGTTTGCATGATTTTTTTATAAGAATTGAAAAATAAAACAGAATAAATTTCTATACTAGGCGAAAGGAATAATACATACACCGTCATAATTATGAATGCTACTCAAAGTTATCCATAGCTTAAAATAAGTCTGGTTACTGTTCGTAATTATCCAATGCAAAGAGATGGCAATAATTACTTAAGAAATCCAATTACTACTCACTTATCTTTATGAGAAGAGCATGATCTCTTCTCATAAAGCATCATCATCATCATCATCAGCCTTTAGCAGTCCACTGCTGGGCATAGGCCTCCCCTAATGACCGCTATTGCGCCCTGTCATAAAATATCTAGATATTAGAAGAAATAGTAAGACCAAACACAGACATTAAAATTGCGGTATTATTACGAATTCAAAAATAAAGCTTAAAAAGTCAAGTACAAAAGAAGCATTATAACAAATCATGTGTGAATGGAAAAGCTTAAAACATTTGCCTCAGTGAAATGTGAGAGTAACGAAATAATTTAATTTTGCGAATATTATCAGGTGCTTTTGTTGAAATTTGAATATATTTATATAACCATCACATTCACATCAAATAAAGCTTATTTATGAAAACTGTTTGACCCAAAAATTACATATTACAGTCCCAACCGATAAAGAGGACCTTTTAGTGGAATTATTACGTCGTATGTTTCTATCTTAGGGATGTACTCGACCGACCACTTGCCCCGTGTGTAGCGACTTTATGTAGTCACAAAGAGCTTGTGTGTTTTATACTTTATATTATCCGTATCGCGCATGAAGGAAATATTTTGATGTTCATGGTGAACTTAAGTGGCGCAGTGGGTGGGAGACACGGGTTCGAATCCCACCGAGAGTAATGTTTTGATGAATTACTCGACCGATACCTCTTGATATCAACTGTTAAGTTCTCAGTCAACTGTAAGACAAAATCCTGCCAGTACTGGACTGACCACCTTTGCGTGGTGTGTGACAGCCCTTAGGGAGATATTTTCATAAAATTACTGCACAAACCCTTTTAATATTCCTTTATATTTCCTTTGTTGCCGGTACTGCTACAGGCAATGTTAAACAGCTGGGTACTTGCTCAACTGTTTAACCGGACGGGCGTAATCCGGTCGTAGTTACGTAGTTACATCCGGCGTTTGACAATGAAATATCAAAACCATGGGTACTTTATGATATCACGAAAATTTCGACTTGAATGGGGTTTGAATTCGCATCCTTTCTATCAATTCCAGGGAATTATGAAAATAAAATGGATAGGTCGCGGGCGCGTGCACACGCACTAAAAATACAAGATAATTATGTGTTTTTAATATTAACAGATTTTTTCTTAAAATTTTCATTTATACTTTATCATTTATACAATTTTTTAATTCGTAAATTTTCGATTCCTTACCGCGCTGTCGTTTTATTTCGACACAGTATTTTTACTGGTGCTGATTTGAATTAGCTGTTTTGTTGTATCTATGGTATCAGTGTATACCGGAGTGGCTTCACATTTATTGGTATATTATTGAGTGGAACTGATAAAAGTAATTGAAAATTCCTTGCGCTTTGTGTCGTACTATTATTATGCTAATACAATAACCATAATAATAAAATAATAGGGACATAAAAATATTTTGTGGCAACTAAAAATATTTTGTGGTTTGCCCGAGAAAGAAAATTGTTCTTATCTTTGCCCCATCTTTAAATTACTTTTAACTTTAGGTTTATTATTTACTAACTTTTGCCTGCGGCTTCGCTCATGGTACCCGGATAATAAATAAGTAAGAACCTTAAGTTTACATACTACTAAGTACCTAAAGGGTAACCCAGAAACCTATTTAATAGGTAACCTAGAAAATGTTCCGTGCCCTTCCTGGGCTCATGCTGATATTTAAACATAATATTTTAGAACGAGCTCACAATTAAATAAAGTATAATAATAAAAAAACTACCGCGTGGTACCGGGATAAAAAGTTGCTCTTGTGTTAATCCAGGTCACAAACTATGTATATTCCAAGTTTCATCCAAATCCGTCACCCATTACGGAGTTGAATGGGGCAAATATACTCACACGCAAAGATCCGCATTTATAATAATAATACAGATACAGATTACGATTGAAAGGACTATGAGAGAGTTTAGCTTTTTTGAATATTTTAGTTTTACAAAAATAAATAAAATAATAATAGTAATAGTATTAATAGGATAAAAATATAATCACAAAAATTTTAAACTAAGCAAACTAAATAACGTCATTATATCAATTTATTCATCAAATTCTTTAAAACCAGTTCAATAAAGTGTAGTCTTAACATTTTGCAATTTTCCCTCCAAAATTATAGCACAAAGAAAACATCGAATACATCGACAAAGTTATCGATAAATTGTATTTATTAAAGTCATGTTGCACAATACCCCGGGGCTTGTTCCATAGTCGATGTATTGTGGACAATATCGACTATCGATAAAACTAACTATAGGTTGTACATCACTAGGCTTTATTACTACGAGGTGTGAGGCAAATTTTAAACTCTGAAGTGTTGGCAATAAAGATTAAATTCATGAGTTTATGGATCTTTCTGTTCACACATTAGTGAGGTACTTAAAAAATACTTAAACTTATTTAAATTTAAAAATAAACTGACGGTTTTGAGGTGACGGTTGCCAATGCAACCATTTGTCCCATAATCGAACCTGCTACTTTTTTCGGAAGGCCTTCGTCTACTGCGCCACAGAGGTCAATAAAAAACCTAAACTAAGATCACAGTAAAACATAAAGATTGCAAATAGAACCATTTGTCCCGCTGCAGTCAGCCAACTTGGTAGCTAATTCAATAAGATCCGTCCGCCAATACAATAGTGGGATGAAAACTGAAGTGTTTTATAATTTAGCGGGTTTGACTCCCGCCCAGGACAAAACAATTGTGTAGTGAATAGGATATAATTTGATCTGTCTGTGTGTCATTTAAGTAGGGTACCTACTAGTGAATGTTTTTCATTCTCTGGTACCTATAGTACAGGCTCCGCCCAGTTTGAGATCAGTTGACCGCGTGTGAGTTGTTCCGTATAATTATTTCTTCACTAAAAGAAAATAAAACAAATTATTTCTTTAAAAATAGTTATAATAATAATGCTGGTCATTTTTTGTCAATAAAAACCCTAAACCAAGCTCACAGTAAAACATAAGGTGAGATACAGACAAAGGGCCCTGCCTAATTCGGGCCAGAACTCCCTAATTCGGGCCCAAAAGCTTATTTGCGCGGACTGCTATCATATCTTGAAGACAAAAACTTCAGTGACAGTTTGATAAATGGGTCCGGATAGCGAAGTGGGGCCAAAGTTCGCTGGTGTGGCCCTTTTGGGCGAGGGCCCTTCAGATTGTCGAGGGCCGTGGTCCGGAGCCCAAGTTCTTGAATAGAATAATAATTTGCTAGAGACACAAAAAGGAGGTAATTTTTTTATTTGGGAAACAGACAAACAGGTTAAAATAATTCCTAATCCAAGACAGGGCGCAATGCCGCTCATTATATGATCATCATAGGCTGAAGATGTTGATGAACCCATTGATTTGATAAGTTGATTTGAATTAACCATCAAAGTCAGTGCACCCCGGTAAAATAATTTTAATGTTCCATTCGGCCAGTAAAAGCCTTACGTGAGCCAAGTTAAAGTATTATTTTTTATTGCCATGATATTATGTATTTATTTGATTTCAAATTCTTATAATTAAAATTCTTATTTGATTTTATTTATTCAAACAGAATCCAGAGCCCTTAAATATAACAAACAAATCTTATACTTATCTTACAGCCAATAAAGGATTTACTTTTTTTAAACAATATTTTTAAATGACAGTCAAAAGACTCAAAAAATAGAAAATGACTTAAGTAAAAAAATCTAACGTAAAAGGTATGGAAAAAGTGTTACGTAAACAAATAATTGTAGCTCAGATTTACTGTAAAAGAATACTTATATTTACATAAATAACTAACATAAGTAATTAAAATAACTAAAATATAGAACGTGTGCATTCTGTTTTCTGTTTCATTCTTTGGTGTAAGTTCTTTGTTTAAGGCTTATTTTAAAAATTGACTTAACATGTGTACTATATGTTCCTTTGGTGAAATAAATGAGTATGAGTATTACGTATCGAGTCTTATGCTACGGCAACTGACCGTCTGTAGTCATAGGGCGCGGTTAGGGTAACTTTAATAAGATTATTCTATGAAATAGGACATTATGCTGAATTTAGATTGATGATATAATTGTAAATTAAATGATGACTAGAAAGAGACAGTCCCGGTTTGATTCCTGGAACAAGGCAATGAATAAAAGTGCACAAAAAATAACACTTGTTTTCAAGACGATTCAAAGTGAACCTAGGATTTTCAATTTTCAATTGAACATAAATTCATGTGAATGCGTGGAGTATTTGTGTCCACGCATCCCCATTATCATTCATCAATGGGGATCCGTGAACAAACATAACAAGGATCCGCAAAAAGCTAACTAACAAAAGTATCTGAGTTGCAGATTCGATTCCCGCTGTGGGACAAAACTAAATTATCTATAAGCCAACAGACAGTACAACTCTCTTTGCTTTATTTTTCTATATCAGAGACATTTAAAGAGAAAAATACTTGTTTCAAAGCTCTGTTTACTATAACATTGTGGTCTAATGCATAAGCGGAAGCTATTTTCTATAAATTTTCATCACGCCTAAATAAATACATACATACATATAGTCACGCCTTTTTCCCAGAAGGGTAGGTAGAGACCACGGATCTCCACTTGCTATGATCCTGGCATACTTATTTTGCTTTATTCACTCTCATCACATTCTTCAAACATGCTCATGGGCTTAAGGGACTCCTGGCCCGGCCTTTTTCCAGCACTACTCCGATTTGATCAATCCGTCTGAATAAATAAATAAATAAAATCTTTGTCTAAACTTTACAAGCATCTAGGTACATCTTGTAGGTAGATGTTCAACAGTTAAAACGACGGCATCTGTGGCGCAGTGGGTGAAGGTCCGCCTGAAATACAAAAGGTTGCGGACAAATGTTTGCATTATTTGCAGATATTTGTATAGGTCTGAGTGAGTTTTCTAAGTATAATATGTATGTATATACAGAAGCGCTCTGGGGCCTCGTTTACTAATTCAATTGCACACCGAAATGATAAGCACCGGTCCTGTTTTTACAAAATTTGACAGTTTAACGTTCTTTGAATTTCGACAGATGAAATGTCAAAGTTTGCAAATAAAGGTCCGGTGCCGACCATTTCGGTGTGCAGCTGAGTTAGTAAATGAGGCCTCTGATCTAAATACCAAGCGATAACCAAGTAATAACCGGGCAAAGTGTTGCTATGTTGCTTCCAAGATAACCGAAGTAAGCCATGAGCCCTACATGGTAGAGTCCATCTCACGAAAGAATTCCACGGCGCCACTGTCGTATGAAATTCAAAATAAAATGGAAATAAAATAAAAAAAGCAAAACTAACACGTCTCCTACTAAATATGATGCAATTGACCTGTTCTGTCAAGAATTTCTTGATAAATATGCAGTGCACTCGTACTAGAGATTCGGCTTTAGTTCCGCTAATTGCTGCGGGACTTCTTTCATACTTAGTTATAGTTGATTTTGTATGTAAGTTAGGTATTGGTCTTTAGCATTTAGTTTTTTTTAATTTAATAATTTAATTTAATTAGTGTAAGTGGTGATTGGCCGTTCTAATTAATAAATAAATAAAAATGAGACCGACTATAAAATTGCTGTAAGTTTATGTCATGTCCCCAGTTTTATACACAATGTTGTATTGTCTTAGGTATTTTCTTGAATACCTTTGAATACTTTGAATTCCTTTTGTATCCCTTTGTGAAATGATTACTGTCTCAAGATTATATCAAAGTAACTTACTAAAGTAAGCTAGTAAGTATGTACTTAACTTTACGTAATAAAACACCTACGTACAAAGCTTCACTTATAGCATCCTTAAGTATATTTAGCGATGTTCTTGTTAATTGCTAATATAATTATTTTGTAGGAAGTTACCGGAATTAATCTATTTTTGTTCGTAATGAGAGTTTTTAAGTTTGAGAGATTTAAGTTATTTTTAATAGAATAAAGCGTTATGAAAATATTGAATACAGATAATATGATCAAAGTTAATAGAATAAAATTAAATAGACATCCCCCTAATAGAAGAAGAATATGCAAATAATGTAGGTGTGCCGGTGTTTTAGGCTGCGCTATGCCGCAATCAGCCGGCTGCCGATGGGCAGCAGCGTCGGCGGTGCTAGAAGCTGTGCCCTGCGATCCCCAACCCGTATGCCCAGCGTCGGGATTATGGGCATATCCCCCTTCTTATTAGGGGAGGCCTATGTCCAGCAGTGGACTGATATAGGCTGTTGATGATGATGATGATGATGCAAATAATCCCCACGCTGGGCAGGCGGCTTGGGGATCGCAGGGCACAGCTTCGCAGCCGACGCCTGTCAGTGGCTACGGGAAATAGCTGTGCCAGTGTTAGGCTGCGCTATGCCGCAATCAGCCGGCTGCCAGAGCCCCGTTTGTTAGTTAGCAGGGTGTACCACGGGCAGGTGAGGTTGGCTTGGGTTTCAAAGGTGGAGGTTAAAACCCTTTACACCTCAAAATGTTCAGCATTATTTATATATTTTCATTATCTAGAAACAACTTAAAATTCCTATAAGAGCAATGAAAACATAATCATAACTAAGTTAGGTCGTCGTAACCTTGCAGCGACGTACAAAAACCTAACGACGGATTGATTAATGGAGCTTAGCGTGACCTTGTCGTGGGGGTTTTATAGCTTTTTAAAACGTTTGTCTTGTAAGAAATCGCTTTGGCGATTGGTTTGGAGTCTGTCTGCCGCGTTTTTACGTCTTTTGCGAGGGTTATTTTATAAGAATAGCAAAATCTTAAAACGATTGGGTTAAAATGGAGAATGGAGTAGATTTTCACGACCTCTCTAGTACAGTGAAGGGCTCGCCTGAAGTTGATTCGATTGCGCACTGAAATTTTTTTATATGTTCTGCCAATATTTGTCTCGGATCTTTGAATAAATATTGTTGGCAAGATGGAGAGCAAGAGATTACGAGGCGGCTCCCCCACGCAATGGTCGAATCTTATAAAATCTATTACACAAGCCACTGTGACCGAACGTTCCCGTCAAGCTACTGATGGATCTCAATGGAAGCATGAAAAGCCGCCATTAAAACTGAACCTCCACAACCACGAGCACTCTGACAAGTATCCGACTTAGAAAAAGAAGAGGTTTATATTTTTACCGTCATTTTTTTTTAATTTACCACCAATTCGTAACGCGACCAAACAGAGAAGAATTGGCAAGAAACTCTGCTTGGCTAATATTTTTTTAACGTCATTGTTCTTAATAACTATTACATTGTTTTTTATGGAGTTGGAGGCAGTTACATCCCAAGCTTTTTTGTCATCTAAATAATCAGATATTTTAGTAGTATATAATAACATGTTGTTCCTATCACACTCAGCTTAGTTTGGGGTAAGATAATGCAGTGTGATCAAGAGATCATCCAGTTATTTATTTAACTAGTTGGGTTCGGTTGGCTTTTACTATTTAGAATTTCATTTGTTGTTCCTGAATGTATCTTAGTCAAAAGTGTTTTCCACAAATTCAATAACACCAGCACGTATAGAAAGAAAGCAGGAATTGTATTATGTACTAGCTTTCACCCGCTGCTTTGCTCGCGTAAATTTATTTTTCTATCACTCGAGAACTTTTTTTCTGGATAAAAAGTACCTTATGTTCTTTTCTGTACCCCTGACAACCTGTATTCGAAATTTTATGATGATCGGTTCAGTAGTAAAGGCGTGAAAGCAAAACAAAAAAACAAACAAACAATAAAAAACACTTTGGCTCGTTCGATTCCTGCCGCGAGATAATTTTTTTATATAATCAGTCAATATTTTTCTTGGGTCTGAGTGTTTTCGACGTATAATATTTATGTATTTACAACAAAAGTTTATAGCTAAGTAGTATATCAGTCATGTGATTCCCATAATACAAGCTCTGCTTAGTTTAGGGCTACATGATGCTGTGTGAGAGTCCATATTTTTTTTTAAATATGGGACATCTGACACTTGGTAAACTGATTCCAAAATGGCCAGGGCCTGTATACTATGGATACCAGTGACTGATAAACATACATAGATACTTATAACACACCTAGATACAGAACAAACATTCATGTTCATCACACTAATGTCATAAATTATTTATTTTTTATTTATTTATTTATTTAGAAACAACATAACATCATAACTGGTTTTTTTAACCCTAAATTATTGATTATGTTAAGTTATTAAATTATTGATAGTGTCAAACCTTTTAACTTACCTACTTTTAGTACCTATCATGAAAACGTTATATGACCTTAAAGCGACTAAGTGTTACTGCAAGTTAAGGTACCACTAGCTAACCACTAGCTATAATAAGATGCTCTTTCCCAACACAGACCCAGAACTGCAACATAATATTTCCTACATCTACCCATAATCCACAAACTCTACACTTAAGCGCACTGCCGGAAATAAAATAACATTTTAAAAACACCCAGCAGAATTATAACGTAGCGTTTTAGTCTTAAAACATTTACCCAGCTCTGAGATTAAGTAATAAATAACGGTTGAGGAAATTTAGAGAGAAAATACGCGTGTAAATCAAGAGCGGCCGCGACACAGAATACCTAAAGCGATAGCCGCAATATTGCATAAATTAGGGATTTATGGATATTGGCGGATAAAAATGGTAATAGAAAAATGTTTTTGTAAAATATTGCTGTTGACTAAGGCCTCGTGTTTACAGAGATGTTGTAACAAGTTTGCTTTGGGACTGTGGGATTCGGAAGTATTAACTCCTGGAAAACCTCTTAAAAGTTACATTCTTGATGCAAAGGACTTCAGCTAATGGTACAAGAAACTGCCTTATTACCTATTCGGTTGTAGATAAAATAATAAATAATTTATTCGGACTTTTACAAATTTATCTAATAGATACATAACTATAAATTTGGTAGGTACACTTAAGTTAAGTAAAATAATGTACCTTGACTTACATCTGTCCCTCGCACTAGGTCTCTTTTGAACCTATATAGCGAGATTACAGAGATCCGCTTCGGACTTTGTCTTACTACGTAGGTAGATACATAAATCTTTATTTTGCACCAGAATCCTATCCACCAATAAGAAACAGAATTTAAAATTAAAAAAGGTTCAATGTTCGCTGTTATCTCTAAATGCAATCCCTTCCAGACATCCTTTGGATAGATTTGGATAGCCGTAGATCGCGGTTTTGATACCTACCCAGGAAAAGCATTGTGTGGTGAACATGTATAGGTTCTGTGTCTGAGTATTTCAGACATTATTTATTTATTCACGCACAAAATATTTCTCACTACATCCTATGATCTGTCTGTGGTACCTCGTCCATGTATGACAGGTTATGCCAAGTTTGGGATCAGTTGGCCAATCCGTATATTTATTTATTATTAAAAACGTCGATGGGTTCGTAGAATACTCCTTCTTCCTATGATTTAGAGGCCAACTCTGGTGTCGTAGTGTTTAGGCCGTTCGAAGGCCTCCGACATGGCTTAACGATGTGAAATACTAACTGTTTGCAAAAAGATGACATGTACAAAATACAACATTTGGATTTGCCTCTGACTACCCCCTGTATCATCAACAGATGTACGTACTGAACGATCTAAATTATTCATGTTAATGAAAAAGTCGTAATGATGTTTGTTTTTATTTATACACCCAAAATATTTCTCGCTACCGCCTATGATCTGCACCATGTCTATAGTTGCATCCTACATGCGCTATGATATATTTCGCTAAGAACAGTTTCCATCTGCAATCTTTATTGAAGTTGTGCTAAGTTATTATTGCTATCTCTTTCTCACAAAAGCTATTTTCACTGTTCATATAGAGACAGATAATATTCAAGCAAAACCACTGAATGAGTGCATAACTAGGAATCACTATAAGAAATTTATTCTTTATTAGATATCTTGGAGGACCATTTTTTTCATCTTGAACTACGGTTGTGTAATTTCTGTTTTATTTAATTTTTTAGTATTTTTCTGATTTAACGTTTTATATAATTAGTGGCAATTTAACCAACCTACGCCTACTTTAGAAATACAGACACTAGTGTAGTGAAATGAAATATAAGTGAATGTAATGTAAGTGTGTTTTGTAGTAGTAGAGTTCTTTGTGGAGAGCTCGTCCGGGGAAGTACTGGCACCGTGTTTATTTCTGCCTTGAAGCAGCTGAGCTGTGTTTCGGTTTGAAGGGTGTGGGTGCCGGTTAAATTACAGGCACAAGAGGCTTATCATCTTCATGCCTCAAGTTGTTGGACGCAATGTGTTGCATCGTAGAGTGCGTTCCAAAAAACGTGACCTATTATGCAATGCTTTGTGATAGGTAATGGTTACCACTTAACATCAGGTGGGCCATGTGCTTGTTCCATCTTCAAATACCATTTAAAAAACATTTTGACTGGATTTCTCGGATGAAGAAAATTGTTCCCCCATCGATTTAATTAATAGTCCCCATTGATTGCTATAGCAGGGCCTGACTGAAGACTGGACTTATACACCGTACAACGTTGCCTCATAATAATAACAATAATCTAAGTGATATTTGCGAAATTGTGGAAATTAATTATCCCACTTTCCATTGAATATCAAGAGTTCATAAACATGACGTATTGGGAAGGGCATGGCAACTAACTTATCTTTCGATTGAATTCGGACTAAATCCAGACTAAGACTATGGAACGCCCTCCGGCCAGGTGGAGTGACGATTTGCGAAAGGCTGCTGGTAGAAGCTGGATGCGTGGACTATAGGCTGATGCTGATGATGATTATGACACAATTTTACCTGAAGTTGGAATGAGTACGTCAGACGAAGCTTGAAATGAGCGCTAGTGTCGGAAAAGTTGAGGAGGTTGAGTAGATTTAGGTTAGAGGGTTTGGGAATGTCATGTTACCAGAAGAATGTAAGACATGAACGTGGAATGTGCAGCCAGAGGTCGGCCCAAGAAAAGATGGATGTATTAAATAATAATAAATAATGCTGGACTATCACACAGCATCATGTAGCCCTAAACTAAGCAGTGCTTGTGTTATGGGAACCACATGATTGATATATTACATATATACATATATTTTTGTAAATACATACATTTCACTCATAAAATATCGTATTGTGTGAAAGATGTCATGAGTAAGATAGGAGTGATAGTTGAGATGAGGGCTGATGGTAGGAAATGGAAGAGGACATGTTTACTGACCCCACTTAGAGTGGGAAAAGGGGAGATGATGATGATGACATAACATTTTACCTGTTTTTAAATTAAAAGAAAAATATGTCTAAAACGAAATAAACGCAAATAAAACGGAAAAACCATAAACACAGTATCCCGCGGCATAAAAAATGTTTTATATACAAGAGGAGTTATATTTAAGGTATTTAAAATTTTTATTCATCTATTTCATTTTTAACGAGCTTTTTAACCTGAGTTATTATGTTCGTAAAACATTTAATTTCTGTTACAACTCGTGTTATTGTAGAAATGAATTGAGTTTTTTTTTTATTAACTAGTTACAAATTTAAGAAGCTTTATCTACAGAACTGTCAGAACATCTTAGCTGACCCACCCGCAACTTCTTTTGCATGTATATTTGTATATCACAATCTGATCAATGGTTTCGGAACGCATAGAAGACAATCAAACAAACATTCTATTAAAAATTATATGACACCATTTTTGTCGGGACGGCAAAACCAGCTGTCCTCTTAACCCATTGACTGCAAACCCCGGACGGAGCAGCAGCAGCCTGGCTAGAGCAAGTGTGTTTAGAGCACTCGAAGCGTTAAAAAACGCTGTTTTACCCTATTTTCTAAAATAAACCTCCTATATATACCTCCATTTTTCTCAGTCGGTTAAACCCTTTTCAACAAAATAAATACCTCAAAGAAACTTTTTATCATTTCGAATCTAAATAAAATATCTGAATATCTCCGCCCTTGTTAGGGTTCCTCATTTATTTCTCAAAACGTCTCCACATACCGTTGGGTACAATGTATCGGGTTCTGTACTGTGTGCGTAGTGATTTTATCAGCGACTGGTGGAACTATCAACTCAAACCCCTGCTGCACCCTTTTAGAGGATGAATTTGGGATTTCACGTTTGAGGCAAAATCTGTCTATATAAAAATCATCTGGTGTGCGTTAGTCTCGCAAAAGTTAGAAAACGGCTCGACCGATTTCATGTGTTTTTTTGGTTCGCCATAATACTGGGATGGATTAAGGGAAAAATTTAATTAGAAAAAACCCAAAAAAAACAGCCGGAGAATAGAAAAAATCTAAATTGTTTTTTTTTTTTTTGAATTGGCACCCATGTGTTATAATTAAATACATTTTGGTGGTGGGGGTAATAAAAAGGACACGTACGTAGTCCACCTCCTATAGTGGAGTACTTCCTTGGACAAGCTCAAAGATTTTTGGTGCAGTTGGAAGTGCCGATCAGCAAAGATACAAGTTCAAGTCCCGTCCTGTAAGTTCGCTGTTTTTCTTAACATATTCTGACCTTTACAAAAAGAAGTGGTTTGAACACCCGATGACTGCCGAAACGACCTATATTCTGAGGGTGGCCGAAATAAGGAAATATTATATTGGTATCGACTCAGCCGGGTCACTTTGAACCGACTGGTCTTGTGAAATAAACTTTATGGCGTTGTATTAGGAATTATAATATATCTATTTCTGCCGTGAACCAGCATTGATTCTTTAAAAGTTAGGCGGGCTATAGAACCTACGACCCTTGTTTTTTTTAATCAATTTATGTTAGCAACCCTATTGTCGTTTACTTATATATCCACGGTAGGGCCTCCTGTAACATTGGTGCTCAACATTGGCGCCCAACGAAAAAAAATACTAACAATTCTGCATAATACCTACCTACTACATGACTCATTACTTTCTTGCTTGACATTTAATAAATTTTATATGTGACAAATGCTCGGTCTGCCTACCTATCTCAGTTGCAATGCCCTTAGACAGGGTTCATGTGTGATACCTACCTTCTATATTACATCTGTGTACTAACTTCTTACAGCAAGAAATGTATTGAATATTGAGTATTGAGTATTCATTTTGCAGGGTCGGTGACATAAACTTCATACCTCAAGTTTGTGGACGCGCATTCCACGTTCCAACATAGATGACCTACAATGCAATACTTTGTTATGTAATAGTTACCACTAAACACCATAATATTGTATGGACATAGATTTTTATCAGTTATAGAAACACAAAATGTGTCTGCGTCGGTGTTCGAAGCGTCAACACACTATCAGACAGCAGCCGCGGATTAAACCGTCCGCGGACGTTGTCTCACAGTATGATATCGGCTTTAAACCGACTATCAGCTACTTATCAGCCGTCCGTTAGCCGCGGCTGATGGACGGTGATGATAATGTGCACGTTACGTCCTCGGACGATCAGAAACTATGTAAGAAAGAAAAGAAAAGAAAGAAAATTCGTTTATTCGACCGGCAATGCATAGGTACAAAACAAGTAGGTAGGTACAGAGTTGGTTGGATATACTTACAAAGATTATAAAAAAGCAAAAACACATTAAAGTAAAAACACTAAAAATGAACACTTGTTATTATTACGCATTGCGTGGGGTCGAATCGGTCCCGTCTCAGCATGTGCTGCACCATACCAAGGCAGGAATGGCACAGCGCTGGTTTTCAGACGCGGCCGAAGTGTGATGACACGAACATCGGTTATATAAAAAATAAAAACACAATTTGGTTTGAAGTATGTAGGTACTAGGTAATAATAATTCCATGCAAAAAATAAATATAATAGGTAGGTACATACGTGCTTATGTAACCAATAAATATATTAAAAATAAACTACTTGAACTAATTTATATATAAAATGTTAAAAATTACATGATTTAGATAAGCAGGTCGGCAGTACAAAGGAACCATGTACAAAGGAAGATTTCAGCGAGGTTTTGCAACCACACTATCGTACAGCAGCCGCGGATGAAATCGTCCGCGGACGTTCTCCTATACTATGATATCGGCTTTAGCAAGTTCTTAGGTATTATACTATAGTGGCATAGGGTATGTTACCTTATATTATTTATTCTGTTCGTTGGTTACGTTACCGGTGTACCGGGAGCCATTCTGAAATGATGTACGACTATTTGGTTATTGAGTGCGAAGAGGGTTTCCGAGTATGTTACAAAATATATTTTTTACAAACAAACAAACAACATTGAGATGAGAGAGCAAGAGCTAGAGGTATCAGTACACAGTCCTTTGCGTGACGCAGAAGGTTGCGGGTTGGATTCCCGCCGCGTGACAAATATTTATTGTTTATTGTTTATTGACTTAATAACTAGAACGGCTTGCGCCAATTACTCTAATTATAAAATTTTGGTTGAGTTTACATCTATACATCTCTACATAGTCAAAATTCAATAACAATTGTCAGTAATAACAAATTCAATAGGTAGTCAATCAATCAATATCTTACCTACACACACACAATCAATAAATTTATACACACTTCTGTCAGAATTAAATTAGTAGATATTTAGTACAAAGTCAATAATAATAATAATGTCAGTAAATATAAATTCCAATACATAATAGTCAAATCACATGTCGAACAAAAAATAAAAAAGATAAAAATCCTACACACACTTCTCACAAAAGTTCAGGCAGTCAGTCAAAATCACCTTTCATCCGTTCGCAAATACATCAGAGTCAGGGCTTGCATCCAGGAGGGCATTGAGCGCGGAGAGAGTTCGCGGGATGGGAGATCGAGCGCATGCAACAGTTCGGCAAGCTGGCACAGAGAACAACCTGTGTTTCCTACAGGGAAGGTAGTTTGGGGGGACATAAAGCCGACAAAGTTCGTCATGAAGATCAGGGGAGTCAATTTTTCCATGAAGAATTTTTAACATGGTTGTTAGCTGGTCATTCGCTCTCCGGACTTCTAAGCTATTATACCCCAAGCAGCCCAGGATAAATTTTGTTGGGTACTTGTATGGATAATATCCATAAAAGCGCTTATATATGAAGCGCAGAAAAGCCTTTTGCACCTTTTCCAACAAAAGAGCATACGTGCTTTCGTGCGGGTGCCATACAAATGAGCTCGCTTCGAGTTTGCTGCAAACCAGCGCGCCAAAGACAAGCTTTATGACGTGGTCACTCTGAAAATCACGACAGTTTCTTAGCACAAAACCTAACCTTCGGAAAGATTCCTTACTAACGGTAGTAATGTGATCGTGAAACGTTAACTTTCGGTCGAAAGTGACACCGAGGTCTTTAACAGTTGTGGTTCTTGCGATAAGATTAGACTCAAGCTTGTATTGAAAAGAAACAGGGTGCCGCATCCGACCGAAAGTCATGACATAGCATTTAGATGGGTTAAACTCCATTCTATTTGCTTAGCCCCATTTGTACATCTCATCCACATCATGTTGCAAATTCAGACAATCCTCCACAGAGTTTATTTCCGAGAATAGTTTTAAGTCATCTGCATACAGTAGGCATTTAGCATGCTTTATGACAGAAGGGATATCGTTGACCATCAGAATGAACAGAAAAGGTCCAAGAATGGAGCCTTGACTGACTCCAGATCGCGTATGGTAAGGAGAAGACTCATACAACCCAAGCTTCACAAACTGTTGCCGGTCCCGAAGATAATCTGCAACCAGCCCAAGTAGACCAGGCGCAAAACCTATATTACTGAGCTTTACGAGAAGAATATCATTGTTGACTCGGTCAAAGGCTTTGCGAAAATCGATTTATAAAGGTGTTTTCTATTATGTATAATATGTATGCATTAACAAAAAAATTATAAGTATATCAGTCATGTGGTCCCCATAATATAAGCTCTACTTAGGTATTACATGATTTGCATCAAAATTAAATACTAGCATATTTTATATATTTTATAAGAAGACATTCGGGCTGCCTAAAAACTTCCACAGAGTTGGCCACTAGCTCATACTAAGGAGAAGATATGTATTTATATATTTTTCGAACCTATTCAATAGCTACGCTATTTTTAGTATCATCTGACAAAGAATTAGCCCCCAAAGTACTAATAACCGAAACATTGTTAGATAACTCTCATACCTTTCCAAAACAATCAAAAACAAGACTTATTTATTCAAAACCCGACCAAATTTGTTCAATCCATTTAAAAAAGTTTCCAAAAAGTTTTTCAAACTTCAAACATACAAATCAAATTAACCGAGACCGTGTTACGAACCTTTGTTGGGAATTTTGTATTTGATTTTCAAAAAGGGCATATTCTAAGGTATTTCGTTCATGAACCATGCTCAGGGACCAATCTGTCTATGAATATAATTATCAATATCAACGGGATATTTACCATGATATGTGAGTTCTATTATTAATCCTGTATTATATTAGAATGATTATTATTTATGACTCAATTTGTATTTTAATAATTTTAATTAGGTATTATTATTTTTTCTCTTAATTATTTTGTTTAGCTTTATATAATTTTTAAATCAATTGATCATTCTTTAGTTATAGGTTAGTTATTATCAATTTAATTAAAAAATTGCACGACTGATAAGGGCTGAATATAATTGGGACAAACTAGACTATCTATGAACTTTGTAGATATGTTAATGCAAATAAATAAATTATTGATTGATTGATTGTAGCAGTTCACTGCTAGACATATGTTTCCCTAATGAGCGCCATTGCGCTCTGTCCTTAGCTCGAGCTATATATTTATTATTGTTTTAATTAATAGTGTGTGTATGTGTGTGTGTGTGTTTATGTGTACCTACCTGGATTAACACACAAACTACTTTTTCGGGTATTACAAGAGTAAAGCCGCAGGCGGAAGCTCCAGGTGAATCATTTCATCCGCGCACTAAACATAGATCTAAAGACATTTAAGGAAAAATAAATTTTTGCTTGTTTTTATTAAAACAAAACAGTTCAATTTATGGAGCTACATCGATTCTGCGAAAAATATAAAATCTCTCTGCAAAACATCAAAGGTATCAAATAATGTAAATAATTTGATATCTCTTTGCCCGTTTTAATAAAGTTAATTTAAAATAAGATCAAACAAACCAAAAATAATACATAGGTACGTACTTTTATACCTAACCAAATGTTACTTATTTTGCTTACCTTTTTATTTACGACTGCACTTTTGCATCCTCTCCTTCCCTAACTCCAGGTACTTGCTTCAGTCGATTCTCGGTCCTCAATAAGAACACGCGTGTTAAATTGTCAAAATCAAATTCAATATTATAATCATCCAAGTTCAAGAGCGTATTTTTTTTTAAACACTAACTGTTCTATCCCGTAAACAGTACGTAGTTTAGGACGCCCTCCGGCGAGGTGGAGTGACGATATGCGAGATGCTGCTGATAGAAGCTGGATGCGTTGCGCTCAGGACAGGGCTCAATGGCGCTCAATAGGGGAGGCCTATACCAGTGCTGGACATAGGTCACCGCTAGTAAGAAGGGGGATCGCAGGGCACAGGTTCTCGCATCGTCCGCTTTGCCCGTCAGGGACCAGGGGTTGTAGCTGTGCCGGTTTTAACCTGCGCTATAACGCAATCAGCCGCCGCCAGAGCCCCGTTTGTTAGTAAGCAGGGTACACCACGGGCAGGTGAAGTTGGCTTCGTTTCCGAAGATGGAGGTTGGAACCCCTCACACCCCACTTCTATTAGATACTGATACCCACGAACAATGCCAAATCCTCTATGCCCAAATTCAGCTCTTGAATAAATATTGAGATTCCTAGATTGAATTTAATCTAGGAATCTGTTCTGTCTCTTTTTGGAGACAGTCAGCTACAAAATTTAGTTTCATACTGCCCGTTCTGGAGCCTCTCGACTATAGCCGGATAAATGCATACCCATAAAATAAACGAAGACCAATGATGAACGATCACCAAAATTAATTTAGTTTGTCAAACCAATGAAAAGCCATTTTGATTTTCGTCATCGTTCATTATAGGTCGTCGTCATCACTAGGTGTATGGCAATGTCAATGTCCCGCGTTTGTACTTATATTTAACAAACTGTAGCCTGATTCGCAAGCGCAATGGCCTACACGGATTCTACATCATCTAGCAACCAAATCGCGGCGTCGCAACCGAAACATTTCATTGCTTGCGGCATCGTACGAATACTTCTGACTGCGTTGACGTATCAGAAATGTCCACGATGCGTTGTGTGACGCCGTCGATTTCTCTTCTGTTAAAATAGTAAGTTACAAATGAAATCATCATCATTAACAACAGTCCATGTATAGGTCTCTCTCAAGGATTTGAGAAGAAAAAGATTGAGCCTAAGAAGAAGAAGAAGAAAGGGATTGAGCCTTTCCACAGATAGACAATCTTGATGGCAATAACATCTGAGCACTTCCCTACTTCAGAAGGTACATCTATGTGTCTATGTGTCTATTTTGGTCCCGGCTTTTTAAGTCATTTACGGGGCTTTCATGCCACTTAAAAACTGCGACACCAGAGTTGGCCATACGAAGAAAATGAAGAAGAAGAAGTAAAATAACTTGCAATCTTGACGATGATGGTCCGTCTGGAGGGGGTCTCCCTACATTTAACACTGCAATACTAGTTGTCAATTGACTGCATCGCCGACTGTACCTAGGACGTCGGGATACCTATTCGTCTAGCCGCAACCACCTCAGGCTCAAAGTCTCTGTGATCGGGAGAAACTAAACTAACATAAATGGCGCAATTTCCAAATTAATCGGCCTATACTACGCCATGAGCGAAGCGACTAATTCAATAAGATATTTATGATTTTTTAGGTTCTGTCCAAAAAACGGAACCCAATAAAGGATCACCCGTGTGTGATGGCTACAAAATGGGAATGTTTATTTGAACACTTTGTTAAACATACATATAATACATAATATACATACAAAAGGTGGCCCTATAATGCCTGTCAACTTGAAACAGGTTAAACAAATAAAAGGTTGGCGTGATAACTTTAAAGTACTCTATAATGCGCTATTATTGTTATGCGTTTTTGCCTACACGCTCTGCTTATCGCTCAGCTCAAGCCAAATTTTTGTCGGCGTTAAGTTGCAGAGCCACAAGTGTAGTTAATTGCTCCAAAGATTGCTTCAATCAAGGTGTTCACATCACTAATTTATTTCTAATTGGGGTTTGGTGCGACTGGCAGAGTTTTTTGCAAAAATTTTGGTGCTTTAATTCAAAAAGTTAAAAATAGTAAACTCCGTTGGAGATAAACATAAAAACATAAATAAAATTTGCTATAATTATTAATTCATGCGTCTTGTCAAAAATATTGAACGTGTTCAAAACGGTGAAGGAAAACATCGTTAGAAAACCTGCAGCTTAGTCAACTCCACTCGTATTGAGCATTTCTTACTTGTGAGCAAGGCCGACTACGCTGAGAGGGTGGTATCGGTGCTGAAGCCTAATGCATCTAACCATGTGCCAGGCACTACATCGTCCCAACACTGAGTAAATGTTACCACTTCACGCTTTATAAATCATATTGAATAGATGCAAAAGTTAATAGCAATTTGCTATAAACAAACCAAAATAATTACCAAGTTTTTTCCTCACAATGTTTTCATCCGATTCCCGAACACCCTAAATCGACCGTCTCGTAGCAAACGACCCCAACTCACCGAATCAAATTACTCGATGGCAATCGCCTTCTCACGGCCCGGCCCGCGAAGCGTGACGTCTTAATAAATTTACATTTTAATGAGACGACCAGGCAATATTCAGGGATTTTTATGGCGTCCCTCATTATTATGATTTACAGAACTAAGTTTTATAATGAGTTGATTAAGGTGGGAAGGTTTAAAAAACAGGCCTTACATTAAAAATTACATCCAAAGCCCTTGCAGCTAGGTGTTTTGTACAGTTATTTAAGTTGTCGACATAGCTCAGAGAATTAGCAAGCTGAAGTGGCAGAGGACTAGCCATATCTGCTGAAGAACTGACAACCGTTCGGGTAAAGGAGTTCTTGAGTGGAGACCGTGGCTCGGCATACGTGGTAGGACGACCTCAGGGCAGGTGGAGTGATGATCTGAGAAAGGCTGCTGGTAGAAGATGGATGCGTCGAGTTGAGGACAGGGTACAATGGTGCTTTTTAGGGAAGACTTATGTCCAGCACTGGACTGCTATAGGCTGATGATGAGGACCAGGAAACTTTTACTTACTGACCGGGATGCTGTAGTGCCCGGGACATGGATAGATGGAGTAGGCTTGGAAGATTACATCTAATCCCACTTATAATATAGAACTCTACGTGAGCTTTCCATAATAAATAAATACGTATGCTACCGCATAAAGATAAAAGCCTTTAAATTATTCGTCTGCGTAAACTCAAAGTTATTCATTAAAAGGTTCAAAAGTCAAGTTTGCTGCAATAAAATCTCCAAGAAGCTTAAAATTCATTCATCATTCAAAAATTACCTCCCAAAAGCAGGTAGCGATTCGACACCCCGTTGGCAAACTTGTGTAACTGAGAAATCCCAGCATTTAAGACGCATTATACTTTAAAATTTAAACATCCAAAAGGATTTTCCGTCTGAAATTATTCATCTTGGAACATCGTGGAAAGTTCGGTACTGCTTCGAAGTTGCAATATTTATGGGTATTTTTTTGTTTAAGCCTGAGTGGTTTTCTGTTTTTGCATTAAATTCTTCGAGAGGTTTAGTGGTATTTAGGGAAAATAGACGAAGGATGAAAGGTATTTTTGTTACTACGTTCCGCCGTGGCCGAGCCATAAATCAAACTTTGACTTTGAATGAAGTAGACTAGGAAAATATCGCCAAACCGTAGTTTCATAAGCATTTTTATCGAAAGATGTGTCAAGATTAGAGGTAACTTATTTGGATTCGTAACTACTGAATGGATTGGAGAATTATTATTATCAGCCTTCATGTCTCACAGCTGAGCAAATGCCTTCCCCCCAGTCCCTGCGCTAAGATGGACCATTTGACACAGAATTAAGCGAGTTCGTCCTTCTATCACGTTCGTGGTCTGCCGCGACCTCATCGCTCTGTCTCTGTCTCTACGTGGTCACCCTCAAATCTAAAATTAAAGCCTAATCAGAATTGTTTGGGTTACTCATGTAATTACCTAATTTAAGTTTTAACAGCTAATGCACAGCGAAGTGGAAGCAGATAAGACGTCTGAAGCTGTTTTATAAAAATGGCGGAAAAGTGTTTTCTTTAACCCGATGAAAGGCAAAACTTACTGATTTTAGCCTAAAATATAAGTCTCAAACTTTTTGAAATGTTTTTATTGGAGTTGTGAGATATATAATTTACCATTATTTGAAAGTTTATTTTGATATTACTGTTGTGGAAGGATCGAAAGAATATTTTTACAGGCCCGCAAAAATATAGTGAAGAGTGGTTTTACTTATTCAGAAGTTTAGTATTACAAGAAAATACAAATAAAACAAATATAAAGACCGTTAACAGAAATTCGTATTTCGAATTCTATATTCAAACCAAACTTCCTATTCAGAAAAACTTCCACACAAGCACAAAAGAGTATAACTCCGAATTCTACATAATAGCATTAGACGAGTTTAAATTGAAAATACCCTCATTATGCCAAACCTTTCACGGTAGAGTAGCCGGGGTACTAATACATTCATAGCTGGAAAGGGGCTAGGGTTGGGACATGGTTCAGTTTTAAAGCCAATATCCGTAAAAATCTAATTCAGATATAAAAATAAAATATTCTTTCACAGTTGGTTTTGTACTCTATCATTAAAGTACGCAAAAAAATGGTATGCTATCAAAGCAAATTCCAATTCGATGTACTAATTAATTAATTTAATATTCCTCCATACAATTATCTCACTATAATAATACAAATCTTTTTCTTAGTTATAAGTTGAATTAAATTAACCAGGCCAGAATGAGATTACTGACCACTTGACTGACTTACCAGTCAGTCAGTGAAGTAATCAGTAGTTCATTACAGTTTTTTATAAGAAAATGAATCCATCGATTTCAAAATTAAAAAAAAAATATATAATTTAATAATTTGAATTCTCGATTACGTTTCAAATCTTAAATTTTAGTTTGCTTACACTGTCCAACCCTACTCAACGCTCGGGTAGGTTTCTCACGGGGTCCTATTGGATAGATCTTATAGATTGAGACGATGTGAAGCAGTTTCTGTGTTATGGGCGATAAGATTTTGTTTTTGAGCAGAAACGAGATGATCGTTTCAGATTAGCCCGAGCGGCGACTTGGAAAATGAGATTTTGGAGTTATGACGCTTTGGTGTCACATGCACGAAAGATGACTTGAGTATTATTAATGGTTAGAAATACAAGCGAAAAACTATTTAATTCTTTTTTGTAAGAAAACTGAGAATTCTGAAGTGAATTCTATTCAATTCTTTATTTAACGGTCGTTGTATGGTGTATAAGTCCAGTGGTTAGTCTCTAGTCCGTTCTATACAAATGACTGCTTATAATCGAAAAAGGATCAGCGTACAATTTTCTACATCCAAGAATAAAACAATAAAACAAGTACAAGTATTTGTCCAAGCATAAAATAAGAATTTTATTTTCAGTTTTAACCATTTTAAGTATACAATAACAACAACAACACCATCCCATGCAATCACTGCTGGACCTCCTCCAATGAAAAATGAGATATGCCCATAGTCCCCACACTGAGCATGCGTTTTTGCGCTGAAAATTGCGACACAGTTCATACTACTGCAACTCTCAGCGTCTCCACTGTATCTTGTTCTATGTAATACTTATGCCAATAAATAAATTGTTAAAAAAAATGTTGTTTTGGAGATAACAGGGCACAGGGCATTTCGCGTCGCCGATGCTGCTATCCATCGGTGGCCAGTGGATTTAGCTGTGCCGATGTTAGGCTGCGCTATGCCGCGATCAGCCGGCCGCCAGAGCCCCGTTTGTTATACAGCAAGGTACACCACGGGCAGGTGAACTTCGCTTGGGTCCCAAAGATGCTGGGAAGCTGGACCTCTTACACCCCATTATGTATAGCTATACAATAAGTACAACAACAACAACAACACAACAAGAAACAACTTCGAGAAGGAGGCCAAGAGGAGGATTCAGCTGGGTTGGGCAGCATTTGGAAAACTACGTCGAGTTTTCTCGTCACCCATACCGCAATGTTTGAAAACAAAAGTTTTCAATCAGTGCGTCCTACCCGTCATGACATACGGAGCCGAAACGTGGACACTCACAGTGCGGCTAGTCCACCAGTTTAAAGTCGCTCAGCGAGCTATGGAACGAGCTATGCTCGGGGTTTCTCTGAAGGATAAAATCCGTAACGAGTATATTCGACATAGAACTAAAGTTGTCGACATAGCTCAGAGAATTAGCAAGCTGAAGTGGCAGTGGGCTGGCCATATCTGCCGAAGAACCGATAACCGATGGGGTAAACGAGTTCTTGAGTGGAGACCGCGGCTCGGCAAACGTAGTGTAGGACGCCCTCCGGCCAGGTGGGGTGACGATCTGCGAAAGGCTGCTGGTAGAAGCTGGATGCGTCGAGCTCAGGACAGGGCGCAATGGCGCTCATTAGGGGAGGCCTATGTCCAGCAGTGGACTGCGATAGGCTGATGATGATGATGATGATGATGATACAATAAGTATAGGTATAACCTTAAGATGAAGCTTTGGTAACGTAAAAAGTTAAATAAAAATGTACCTAACTATAAAATTTAAAAATATATTTTAAGTCTCCGTGCACGAATACACAAAGGCACTCTTAATATATTATATAAAAAGTAATGGCGGCTTAAACCGACTCAATGATATACAATATCCGGCCCGAAGGACCAAAATTGAACTGTACAGATAATTAAAACAGTTTTAAATCTCATTACTTTATTAATGAAATGTATTTAATTAAATTGATCGAGCTCGATGTTTATCTTTGGGCAATAATTTTAATGTGCTTGTAATGTCTGCCGTAAATGGCATTTAGGCGCCCCGTGACTTCGACTGCGCAGAGCTTTTTTCCCTTTTATAAGTTTCATATAGTATACTCTAGACTAGAGCCACAAACGTGGAAAAAAATGCCCGCACCAGAACTTGGCACACGCTGCCTATTGCGCCGACATTGAACACTTTTGAAGTGACATAACGTCTAAATTAGTGCAAATGTGGTATTTTGATGTTTATATATGAACGACGCTGGGACGATTTATGACAGTTGCCAGTTGGAGACTGTCCCTCTTATTCATAAGCAAATGTCATTTTATAACGCTCGATATAGTAAGATTGTCCCTGTCAATTACTCGTAGATATTAATATAAAGAAGTGACATGACATTTTAACGCCATTTTTAACCGACTTCAAAAAGGAAGAGGTTCTCAATTCGTCGGAACCTTTTTTCGACTTTTTTATGTATGTTCACCAATCTCTCCTTCAATTGTAAACCGATTTTAAAAATTCTTTTATTCTTTAAAAGATTATTATACTTCATAGGTGGTCCCATATAAATTATATTTCTGAGGGATTGGTACTTTTCCCGGAAAACTCAAAAAACCTCATCCTCACTTGTAATTTTCGCCTTATGATCACCAATATCTCCGTCAATTGTGAACCGATTTTCAAAATTATTTAGGGCAAGAAGTAAGAAGTGATTTATTTGAAGTCGGTTTATTTTTTATAAAAAGTTTATGCATGTAGCTATTGTATTACAGCTATATGTTATGAATAGGACGGTAAGATTACTATAAATCTTAATGTTGTACAGTCGATTTCCAATATCTTGGATTTTTGTACGTTTTCGGATTTTGATAGGACCATTTATTTAATTAGAACCTCTTTTGTTACAGAACCAGTGGAAGAATGTCCGAGAACGTTCTCTCCTTCAAGGCCGATGCTTCCGACAACAAGGCGAGGTACACGTGCGAGGCGAAGAACGTCATGATCAGCAACACCCTGAAAGCGGAGATAGACCTCACTGTACTATGTAAGTATTTATGATAACTTAATATGGAATTAGCACATGACCCAACTGATGTTCAATACCAACTATCAGTATCAGCATCCCCAGAATACCCTACTAAAGTTTCAACACAATCAGATCAAAAGTTTCGGAACGCATAGAGGACAAGCATACAAACATAGATTTTTTAATTATATAGATGTATTTACATCAGTACATCAGTCAGCATACCGCAATGTTTGAAAACGAAAGTTTTCAATCAGTGCATCCTACCCGTCATGACATACGGAGCCGAAACATGGACACTCACAGTACGGCTAGTCCATTAGCAAGCTGAAGTGGCAGTGGGCAGGCCATATCTGTCGAAGAACCCACAACCGTTGGGGTAAAAGAGTTCTTGAGTGGAGACCACGGCTCGGCAAACGTAGTGTAGGACGCCCTCCGGCCAGGTGGGGTGACGGTCTGCGAAAGGCTGCTGGTAGAAGCTGAATGCGTCAAGCTCAGAACAGGGCGCAATGGCGCTCATTAGGGGAGGCCTATGTCCAGCAGTGCACTGCTATAGGCTGATGATGATGATGATGATGATGATGATGATGACATCAGTCATGTGGTTCCCATAATCCAAGCCTTGCTTAGTTTAATCCAAGCCTTGCTTAGTTTATAATGATGCTGTGTGAATGTCCAGCATTATTAATATTATAATTATATTAACTTAAATTGAGCTGGGACGGTCATTTCTGTCGCATACGTGATGACTCATGGGCTAAGATAACAACCCAGTGGAGCCCTGGTAACGCAAGGCGGCGCCGCGGCAGACCGAGAAAAAGATGGCGGGATGAACTAGATACCTTCGATAGAGCGTGGGTACAAATAGCTAAAGATCGAAAGGACTGGAGGGATCGTGGGGATTCCTTTTCGCAGTAGTGGGACATAGCAGGCATCGTAATCAATCGCTATCGTAATCTTCATCTTATTACATATTTCAAACCTAAAATATAATTATATAATACTTATATTTTTTTATATTTTATAATACTTATAATATTTTTTCATAGAAAAATAAATCTACCTATTTTCCAACTCAAACAACCAAAATTCCCATCTTATTTGACCATCTTTTCAGAGTTCCGTAAAATATAAAAGTATTTGTAGCGCACCAGTGGTTCCGTACTCACCTGCCTTTGTAAATAAACAACAAGGCAGGATTTATGAGTTACTTGTTTACGAGCCAATTCAAGTTATAAGAAAGAGCGGAAAAATTCTATTTTTATTTTGTTTATTTTATTTTTCGCTTCTTTCTAAATATAAACTTTTAATTAAAAAAAGAAACTCGCTGAGCTTTGGTCACTAAGTTTTTTTTTTTTTTTAAACCGGTCAAGTGCGAGCTTGACTTGCCCACCATCGTACAAGATATAACACTGTGTACTTTGTATTATTTGTTGTAATAGCGGCAACAGAAATACATACTCTGAGTGAATTACAGCTCACTGATTGACAGACGGACATACAACGGATATTTATTAATAGGGTACCATTTGACACACTTCGAATACAGTGAACTTGCAGAGGTTAAAAAAAATATTATAAAAACTCAGTGAACGTATTCAGAGACAAGTCCAGGCAAAATATTACTTAGTTACCTCTTTGCCTTGACGCATATTACGTGCTGTTTAAAAAATGTGTATTCAAATTGTACAAAACTAGCTACCGCCCGCGGCTTCGCTCGCGTGGTATCCGAATAACAAGTAGTCTATGTTAATCCGAATCACAAACTATATTTAATCCAAGCTTCATCCTAATTTGTTCAACCATTACGGAGTTGAGTCTGAACAAACATACTCGTAAAGACAAACTTTCGCATTTATGACACTATCTTCCGTCCGTGGCTCTGCTCGCGTGGTACCTGGATAAATGTAGCCTATGTGTTATGTTACTCCAGGTAACAAACTATGTATATTCCAAGTTTAATTCAAATCCGCTAATAGTTTTTTGCGTGAAAGATTAACAAACATAGGTACATCCATCCATCCTCTCAAACTTTCACTGTAAGGTTATTTTACCCTACAACTTTAGAGGATGGTTTTAAATGATAATCGATTGATAAACTGATAACTGATTTATTGATAATGAAAAGAATACCCGTCACAGCGGTGGAACGCGTACTCACTCGAATAATAAAATAATGCAGAGCATGAAAAACTACAAAATGTGCAAGTTTACGTAAATTGTACATTCACATTTATAATATTAATAGGATAGGAAGCGCTCGTGGCGTGGTACTTCGGCGTACTTCGGCGTTCTTAGCAGATCAGAACAAGGTTAAGCAACAGTCCGCCCGGTCAGTACTTGGATGGGTGACCGTTTAGTGACATTTATATATGAGAGCTACTGTGCTTCGAAAGGCGCATTAAGATGTTGGTGCCGGCTTTTTAGTCGTCAAGCCACCTTGGCCTAAAACTCAAACACCAGAGTTGGTTACTAGGTCATATGAAGAAGAAGAAGGATAGGGTAGGATAGGATTTGTGTGATATGTTTAACTATCCTATAATTTAATACTGTAAAACTGAAACTTAAAAGAAAACTCCGAAAAATATGATCATGTTCCACAGGTAGTCTGTACTCTTGTACCTCGGCCAATCAGAATTACATTGCTCTGACGACCTCCATTTGATAGGGTTACTTGTCAAAGGCCTAACCCCTGAAAGGGCGCGTTCATTTATTTTTGTTTTGAAAAAGCTCCGCTTGATGTTTTCGTTGATGGAAAAATTTGGCGTGATTTTAGAAGCTTCCGGCCAAGTAAAAAGTACAGTCAGCGACAAAGTTTTTTTCCTTCCTTCTTTCTTTGTATGAGTTACCTAGTGTAAAAAGTCAAGTCAAAATTAATTTATTCAGAAAGAACTGAAGGGTCGCCTGAGACCCAGAAGGTTTCGGGTTCAATTCCTGCCGCATTTTTTTTATAAATACATACATATTACGCATAGAAAACACCCAGACCTGAGACAAATATCTGCAAAGAATGCAAACATTGGTCTCGCGGTGGGAATTGAACCCGCAACCTTCTCCGTCTCACGCGGATTTTTGCTCACTGAGCCACAGAGGCCGTCAAAATATGTCCTGAAAGGGTCACGTATTTGTAGTTATTTCCTATTGTATAGTTCAACTGTACATAATTTAATATTAAATTCATCATCATCATCATCAACATATATTTAAATTATGTACAGTTTATTATTATTATTTAAGATTAAATTATCACTTGCGAACTATAAGTCCGTGGGTTTGGTTATTTCACCTCCGTCGTGAATACTATACTTACCCTTTTTCTTTGTATGATGTAATGTCCGTAATGTCCGTAAATAAATAAATTATAATTGAAAGTGTCATTTGCATTGAGATAAATAACGATAGTAAAATGGTCATTTGGGCCAAATTGGTTGAAACGTCACATTGTCAACTTTGCTCATTAACATATATTTTGAGGCCTTCCCCGCATGAAAGGAAAAATTTCCCCGCACAAAAGGAAAGATGCTGAAAACACATAATTTAAGTAAATTAAACCATGTTTAAAACAAGTGGAACTAAAACTTCCAATCCATTAAGCAGTTAGTATTGAAAAATCTTTCAAAGTTCTGTGGATGGCTCCTATTTGAATAGTGGAGTAAGGGGGTATTCACACTGGCTTTCCTCGCATTATTAGACAAGATATGATATTTTTTTACTGGAATAACCAACATTATGTCGATCTTATCTAATATGTAACTTGCAATAAAGAACTTTGACTTTGACTTTGAAGTATAACTGGTGTTTTAACCGAGTTGTTTTGCTCTGCCTTCTGAGCAACAAGTCGCGGGTTCGATTGTCGTCCTGCCTAAATATTTGTTGGTGGACTTGTCGCGGTTTCAATTCCCGTCGTGAGACAAATGTTAACTATTACTTGCAAATATTTGTTGCGGGTGTTTTCCATGCAGAATTTGTTTGATTTTCCAAAATTATATACGAAGTATATCAGTCATGTGGTTCCCATTACAGGTTATCTGCTTAGTTTGGGGCTAAATGATGTTGTGATAATGTAAATTTAATAGATTAACTTAGCAATACTCCACCCGGTCACTTAGTTGTGTGACCGTTTAGTGACATTACATCTCAGGGCGATCAGCAATATTTCAAATTGACGTATCGTATCGAATCGTAAGCATTACGGAAAATTTTGCCAATGACGAAACATTAAGCCGGCTTTCGACTATTTGATATATATTACATATTGACATATAATATTGTATCGCTCAGCATACATACGACACACCTCCCCTAGCCTCGCCCTGAGTTTGAATAATGACGTTTATGTGCAGAAGTGTCAAATGATCACGTGATAGTTGTTTGTAAATCAAGTTGTAATGTACATGACATCCTATAGTCAAAAGCTGGCTTTATTTTTAATCTACGCTGTCTCATTAGCCAAAAGAAGGCCGGTCATTTCAGACCTGACCATAAATGGAAGCGACTAAAAATGCAAATTATGTAAAAATATTCTTCATAATTGAGCATTGAAATTATAACTAATAACTTTATTTATTAAAGCCGGAATACTTAGTAAATTAATAATAAATATTGATCGTAATACGCTCTATCATAACGTATCATGGTTATTGAACGCACTTTCACCCACATTTTTCATCTCTCGTGCCAATGTCAACTGTCAAAAACAAAACTGTCATTAACAAAGCACGCGTTTATTGGTGGTGTTGCCACCTTGACTGTTTTATAGGCCAATTTTAGTACTATTTTCAGTTTTACTTATAGAGACAATCCAGCTGTTATTGATGACGTCTATAATTTAATATAAAGGGTTTTCCTATAGTAACTACCAGTATAAAATACGTACACAACGTGTACATATCTTGTGACTTTAGAATAATTGAGTAACGTACGACGGTTGGTTTTTGTTTAATGGCGCCAGTGTCCTAATTGATCCTTACCTAAACGTATAAAATAAATCCAGCTGAAGTTCTGCAGCTTTAATAAAAAAAACTATTCATTGCACATGATATCCTGCTATAAGAACTATCAATTAAGACATAGGTCATTTCGAGACGCGACATTTTATGTTCAGGTCACATGTGGTATGAAACTGACCAATCTACTTTTATCGCTAGTCTTCGTAATGGAGCATCTGAGCGCTTCTGTGCTTCAACACTAGGCGGTCACCCACTCAATTTGAGACTAGTCTGTAAAAATACCAATAACCGTGTACGTGAAAATTTCTCGTTTAAAAGTTACTATTAACCGCTTGGTCGACTATTAATCACAGCGCTCGTGTGAGCGAACCCTTACAGAAACCATTTCTCAAAGTTATCCTAACTTTAGCTGCATCTTTAGGTTCAGTTATTGAACCTTCGGATTGCGGAAGTTTTTAGTTTGACTGGTAAAATGATTTTTATTAATCCTAGCTACAGTTACGAAAAGAATGTATAGTAAAGAATAGTATAGTCGTTCTGAGAAAAATATTTTTTTATTTGGAATAAAATGAAATTGGCATTTAAAATTACATACATTCGACAAATTAATGACAGAGACAGATAATAAATAAATAAAAATAAATAATGCTGGACGTTATCACACATCATCATGTAGCCCCAAACTAAGCAGAGCTTGTATTACCCACATGATTGATATACTACACATATACTTTTTGTAAATGCATACATATCATACATAGAAAATACCCAGACCGAGACAATTTCTGCAGAACATGCAAACATTTGTCACGCAGCGGGAATCGAACCTGCAACCTTCTGCGACTCTGGCGGGCCCTCGCCCACTGCGCCACAGGTCGTCAAAATAAAATACATCTGCTGTAACAACAACAACTTTGTTTAATTAAGATTTTTGTACCTATCTATTTTTATGATATCTACAAATTAAGGTTTTTTTTTTTAACAACAATACAAGCCTATATCAGCCCACTGCTGGACATAGGGCTCTCCATCCGCATACTGCGCCCTTTTAGCAAGCAGTGCTTATCACGACTGGGGAAAAAAGTATTCGTAAAGTAGAAGTAACATTTTGGCCAATGAGAACAGTTAGCACTCCACGTTTTACAGTTTGTGAGCCCAACGACGATTTCACCCCGAAAATCGCAAACCCATTTTGTAGTATCTACGGCACCAGACGCTGAATCGAGTTTCAACTTCGCCCTAAACTTCGGAATTTATTTGACATTTATACTCCGAGGAGAAAGTTTTTAATTTTGAAGAACTTCATTGACGCCGTGAGCTCAGGAGTACGATGTTGGACTTGAAGGGAAAAAGAATTGAGCGCGGAAATAGAGACGGAATTGAAATTTGTAAAAAACATTTGATGAAGAATTCGACCTAAAAATTTTAACGGGAGTTTAATTGATTCAGGTTATTTTGGGTTATTATTTATGAAAACTAATATACTTACCTTCTTAATGTAATGAAATAATTGCATCAAAAATTACGTTAAATAAATATATGGTTAATTTGACGAAAATTGGATGAAAGTGACATTGTGTTAAGTAGGAAGCCTACAAATGTGTTGACTGAAAGACGGTATAATTTGCACTGGTCTAATTGACAGATAGCTGCACATTAATGGCCTTACTTATGAACATCTTTCAAAAGATAAACGATGCGTAAACTATTGCCATCTCTATCCGTTGGATAATGACAAACAGTGACAGGGCTAACTTTGAGTATTGATTAACTTTAAGTAGCGTTCATAAGTAAGGGGGTATATGGAATAGTTGCTGCCACTAACCTATCTACATATCTCAAGTAGTAGACATACTTAACAAATTTTTTAATTATGATTCATTTTAAAACGACAGCTTATTCTTCTAATATATTTCTTTTGACATTTTTCTTTAAGCGACTGTAGATGAGAATTGTGTGCTGAGAAATAGCTTCAAAATTGATACATAAATATTGTAAGTCAATAAAAAACAAATAATCTAAAAATTTATCAATACAGAATGTTACACGTAGTTACGAAATATCAAAAGTTCAGTTATTTATTATATCTATTGAGACAGCAAAGCGAATTGAGGTTTTGTTGGCTCTGCCCCTCGCGACCTACGTGTTTCAAATACAGCAACTATGCAGACTGCCGCGTCATCACTATTATTAAAACAGCTGTCTCTAGTACCGACAACAATATATTTTCTTTACTCTGTGGAATTCCGTGAAACTTTTCAGATATCGTTTTTAGGGCTTGCCTCAAACTGTTAAGTTGATTTCTTTGTTGAGAAATATTACTCCTAAATACTAAAAGCTGTAATTTCAAAAATTGTTTTTTATCGCGAGAAAAGAAAAACCTTTCCGCGAAATGAGTTAGCGTTGTGGATTGTTTCGAGGAAAAACAATGATGCAAAGTTTCTTACTTTTGGGATAAAGTTGTTGGTTATCTAGGAAAAGGCCATGGATATTAGGAGTCGGTTTGAGGATTACGGTACTAGCTATCTATCTTACTATCTATTTTTTTTATTATCAAGAAAAAAGGCCTAGATTATAAGGCGTCGGAATAAGGATTATTCTACTAGCTGTCTATCTATTAAGCTAGTAACACCCACAGCTCAGTAAAGGCCTCATCTCTTTCACTAGCTATAATCGAGATAATGATATAGATATCTCGATGCTAACTATCTATAATAATGAAAATAAACAATGCTGGACGTTCTCACACAGCATCATGTAGCCCCAAACTAAGCAGAGCTTGTATTATGGGAACCACATCACTGATATACTACACATATATCTTTTTGTAAATACCATAAGATATAGAAAACACCCAGAGTCGAGACAAATTATGTAACTGTGAAGAAGCGCACATCGGCTTCCTTCGGTGTTATTAGCAGATTACCTTGATTAAGCTACAGTCCACCCCTACAATACATGGATGGGTGACTGGTTAGCGGTATTTAGTTCGGAACGTTAGAGCTCGTTCGCATGAGCGTGTTTTTACAGCGCGTTAAAAACCCGCTCAAATAGAACAAATGTATTTCTAAGTAGCTGTTCGAACGACAGCTTTTTTTAAACGCGACGTATCGCGCAGTGCTCTATTTTCAGCGTAGAGCGTTGGGCTGTGAAAGTAATGAACCATACGAATCTTCGCGTTGCTATTCACAGGGGCGGTAAAAAAACGTTAAATATGCGCTAACGCCGGGTTTTAACGCGACGGATATTTTACGCTCGTGCGAATGAACCCTTATAATGTTGGTCCCGGCTTATTCAGTTGTCAAACCATGTCAGAGGCTTCGAGCAAAATAGTCGGGCGACTTAAAAACAGCACACGAAGCCTGTGAAAAAAAAATTGTTTTCCAAAGTAATTAACATACCAGACCCTTAAAACAAGGCAACCCACGCTGTATCACTATTATAATAAGAATCTATAAATCTCACAACCCTATTGAACTATTATTATCAGAGGCATAGTTCTATTTAGAAGTCCTTCAGACAACCTTTATCGATACTCGTACATATTAGGTACGTACTAGAGTACCTATTTTCTAGCTTTAGAATTATATAGAATTACATTCGCTAAGCTACAGACGTCTTTAGGTAGAGTAAAAATTATAACCAGATTAGGAATGAATTGTCAAATAAATAAATAACACAGCGTCATATAGCCCCAAACCCAAACTAAGTAGAGCTCCTGTTATGGGAACCACATAACTGATATACTGCGTTTTAAAATTGTAAATACATACGTTCATACAACATCATCATCATCATCGTCATACCTAAAAAGACACCCAATACCGAGACAAAATATGCAGATCTTACAATCTTTTGTCTCGCGGAGGGAATCGAACTCGCAACTTTATAGACTCAGTAACAGTTTATAACTACAAAATTTTCATAAAATAACAATTATGTTTTTCGTCTTGTGTTTTTGTGAAACAATAGATAATATAACCTTATTTTAAACAGATTCGTTAGATATGCGTTCTCAGCATCTATAAGTACCACAGTAGCTCTTGTAATGCAGCGGACCTGTTTATACAAACTTTGTCAGTTTTTTCTTTTAACGTAGTTCGCATTTCAACACATCAAATGTCAAAGTTTAAAATACAGGTCTGGTTGCCATTTCAATGGGCAGCTGAGTTATGATCAGAAAGTCAAATTTTTTGGTAACTTTGAAAATTCGAAGTAACAACAACAGCTATCAACACCAAGATCAGTCCACTGCTGGACATAGGCAAATTTGAAGTAAAATACCCATTCGAAATGAATATGTTGCTGAGAACCTACAAAAATAGAAAAATGACAACTTTTTCGTGCCTAAATATTTATTTTGCTTACAGTTCAACTATCAATCAATAACTATTTTCCACACTCATACATCATATCAATTTGTTATCATCTGTACCAATGTTTTCTATTACTTATTATATACATTTGTAATGTAAATAGAGATATTTTAACCGTGTATTTTGTAGACGCATATATTTACAGTTTAAGCTATTAAACCCTTACAACCCATTTGAGTTTGTGATAAATTTTCAATGATAATAAAATTATTTTGAGTCCGTAATAAACATTTCATTTGAGTTAAACGGCTCTCTGTGATAGATAGGCTTCTAAAATGTGGAATATGGTGATTAATTTAAATAAGGCTCTGTTTACTTGCGCTAAATAATAAATTGGTAAATAGGGTTACGAAAATTTTCATCCCTACAGCTGTTTATAAAATAATACAATCACTTTTATTACTTTTACCACTGCTGGGCAAAGGTCTCCTCCATGGACTTTCAAATCATTTCTATTCCGCGCTACCTTCCACCACCCTGTTTTGAAGGCGCCGACCCCGACGCTGGGTTTTTTAAATTTATTTTTCCCATAATCGTCTCATTGAGAATAAATAATTCACTACGTCAGTACACAAATTTATTGAGAATATTGGGTGTAATAGGCAAGTAAATACATCATATCATCAGTTGAAGCTTGTCACTGGCCTTTAGCATACATGTATTAATCAATTTTAGTTTTCTGTAGAAGGCCTTATGTGCCGAAACGTTGATAATTATGAAATGATAGATTTGCTAACTTTAACACTTGATTTAATTATGAGAAACTACTATAAGTACGCTAAAATGATGATGATGAGTGCGGCTTGTCCGCTAGCCGAATATGCACTGACAAGGTAAATCGCGCGATGCCTCGTGTAAGGCTCACGCGACCTACATTGTGCATCGAACATTTTCATAAAAATAATAAAATAAAATACTCAGTACCTACTGCCAGTACCTATTTTAAAAAAATTGTTATCTTTCTAAGCTTATTGCAATATTTATTGTAACACTTACTGCGCTACATGCCCTTCAAGTTTTTGGTTCCTTTTACCTTCATTTATAATGTTATCTTTCGTTTTGAGCTCATGATAATATACACATAAATTAGATTAGATTGGGATCCACAGCTTCCGGATCGGAAGTCGGGTAATGTCACTCCAGGCCTCTACGGGAAATATGATCTTGATGAGGTTGGCTGGAAAAGATCGTTTTTAGCAAGAACGTCCACCAATTGTGGTACCTTATATTGCATAGAATAAGTTACTTTTTCAGTGTTCAAAAGAGGGCTAGGCAGACCAACAGCCAGGTGGATGGACGACATTGTTACTGTACAGGGAAAGACCTGGAAGCAAAAAGCGCAAAACCGTATGCAATGGCGTTTGAAGGAGGAGGCTTATACCCAGCAGTGGGTTTTGAAAACCTGAGAATGATGATGATGAAGTTACTTTTTGTATGAATGTGGTGATCAATAGAGTGTTCAGGTTTAAGATATGTATTTCACTTACATGAAAACTTTAGCTAAGAACAGGTAATACAATTTATCTGGACGTGCAGGTAGGTACATGGCATACACAGATTAGTTAGATCAGTAGCGAATAATAAAAATACAAAATGACACAATTATGCAAGAAAAAAGAGGGAAGTTAGGTTATCTATCACAAGTTGAATCACTGGTAACCGATTAAACGACATATTTTTATGAGCGTTATTAGAGACTACTACGAATAAAATGTTTAAGGGTTTTTTTGAAAGTTAAAGTTCTTTTTCAGACTTTGGGTAACTTATTATATATTTGGGCACCTTCTTATATGATATTTCGTTTTCCATAGTGAGTCCGTGGTGTGAGTAATTTTTATCATTAGCCCGTCGTAGTCAAACTTTTTGGTATTGTTGTTTTCTCGTATATGTTATTTGTGTGTGTAAGTCTTTATTTAATATTTCCTTATCAACATACAGGTATGATATGTATAGCTCTGGAGTATTCATTATATTGGTTTCTTTATATATAACTTTTGTAGCGGTTAGAAAATCATAATTAAATAGGGTCTTTATTAATTTGTTTGAGCCGGTTCGCAGTTTCTATCTATCTGGAATATTTTATTATTTGAAAATTAGATGTTATACACCGACTTACAATCTAGGTATATTCTAATTATAACTAAGTACGCACTTATAATTATTATTTTAACTTTTTATCGGACACCAGCGATCATTTGTGAGTCAGGTTGTCTTCTGACATAAGCCTCCTCCATATCGTGTCATTTCGTACGGCCTACGGGCTCCTGGGCAAATCATCTTCCCAGCGCATTTGGTCTGCTTCTGTCAATATAAGAATGATAGAAGATTTTATTGATATAAACATATTTCACGAGTTAAATTTGTTCAATTTTCACGTACATCTGTAGGTAGAACTTACTCCAAAATAATATTTATCAAAGATACATGCGTTTCAAACCGCAGTTCGATCTGTACGGTTTAGACTGCGGATCAAACTGTCGTGCTAATGGCGCGTAAAGATCGGACCGCGCATCTGGGACTGGGTGCCTAGTGTGAGTTTTTTACCAGCTCGATCGCGTTTGCGTTTACGCAAATTTATATGGAATCGAGGTAGCGCCATCTAGTGAAAAACGCGTGGCACTGACTCCTTTCCATACAAATTTCCGTAAACGCAAACGCGATCGAGCTGGTAAAAAAACTCGCACTAGGCACCCAGATCACTGAAGTGATGCGCGGTTAAAACTGTGAGATTTGCCTTCGCGTCGACATGTCTGGTCCGCGCATCTACACGTACGTTTCGGAGTGCCGGTTGGAATGGCGTGTGCTGTGTCCCGGGGTCCAAACTTTACGTGTTAGGGCGATAATATACGAGTATTATGTAGTTATTCAGTAGTAGAATGATGCTTATAAAATGGTTTGTTACAGTCGCCCCAGCACACGTGACCATCTCAGGACCTTCGGAAGCCAGGGTTGGGGATCCTGTTCCCCTGGCCTGCAGCACAGCTCCTTCCAACCCTGCAGCTGAAATCAAGTGGGCGGTGGACGGCAAGCATTACAAGGAAGCCAGCAATAGGACCACTATTTCACCTGAAGGTAGGTTTTTTTGTCAAAACCTCGTATTAAGAGAAATAACTTCGAGGCTCAATCAGTAACACTAGCAAAAAATAATTCTTATCGAAAAAGTTTTAGCAACTGGTTCAGAACAGCGCAGGATCGAGACAAGTGGCATAATCATAAGAAGGTCTATGCCCAGCAGTGGGTCGATAAAGGTTGTAATGATGATGATGATTACGATTCGTCAGGTTGAAATATTCGTGAGTACAGTTGATTTATGGACACCTGTGTAGAAAGTGATTTTGGCATTTTAAATGAATTAGAAATCATTAGAAAATAGATAATGCATTCGAAAATCTTCTCTGACCGGCGCAAACTCCGCCTGAGACGCAAAAAGTTTAATTCCCGTTACGGGACAAATTTTTACGTGATCTGCATATATTTGTCTCAGGTCTGGGTGTTTTCAATGGATACCTAATAAATATTTTCATAAAATTAAAGTAGTATATGAAGCTTATGAAGTAGTTCCCATAATGCAAGCTATATTTAGATTGGGGCTACATGATACTATGTGATAATCATCATCACAATTTTCAGCCGTTTTCGACCCATTCCTGGGCATAGGCGTTCTTTTGATCTTGCCACTTGCCTCGATCCTGCGTTAGTCTGCTGGGCGGCAACCCATGGCGTTCCTAATATCGTCAACCCATCTCGCTGGGGGACGGCTCCTATTGCTGCAACCAATACTCGGCCAGCACTCGGTCAGCGCTCTGGTCTATTTATCATCACTCCGTCTGACCAAGTGTCCTGCCCAACTCCACTTATCCCAATATCCGCTCGTTGACGTCCTGGACCTTTGTCTGCTTGCTATATGATAGTGTCCATCATCATCATCCTATATCAGTCCACTGCTGGACATATGCCTCCCCTAGCGAGCGCCATTGCAACCTGTCCTGAGCTCGACGCATCCAGCTTCTACCAGCAGCCTTTCGCAGATCGTCACTCCACCTGGCCGGAGGGCGTCCTACACTACATTTGCCGATAGTGTTCAGTTTTTTAAATGCTTATTTCTCGCAGGAGGTTGGATCACAACTTCCAACATCACGGTCATCGTGGAGCCAGCGAAGACATCCTTCGCAGTTCTCTGCTACGGCATCAACCAGCAGCTGACGGAAAATGTCGTGTCTTCCTACACCATCAACGTGCTCTGTAAGTACCTTTTGTTTATAACAAATGTCATTTACGTTTCATTTAATGTTGTTTAGTCCAACTGCTGGACATAGGCCTCTATTAATAAGAGGAGGATATGCTCATAATCCCTACACTGGGCATGCGGGTTGGGGATCGTAGGCTTTTCGCACCACTGACGCTGCTGTCCACCGGGAGTGTTAGGCTGCGCTATGCCGCAATCAGCCGGCTGCCAGAGCTCCGTTTGTTAGTCGTTCTTGTCACATATGTAACTAGGTAATTCTTTAGTTTTTAGACTGTCTGAAGGCCTCCGATATAGCTCAATGGAAAAGCCGAGACTGACATCTTAACGTGCCTGCCGAAGCATGGAAGTGTTCAGAACTAAGGGTCGGCGCAAAGGTGCCACACGCGGCAGCCACAAAATGCTTCCACTGGCATATTTCCTGTAGTTTCCATACATTTTGTATGGACTCGCCGCACACGGTTGACGTCGAAAGCCTCCACTCGTCACGGCTTCCAGCGTCTCGTCGCGGCGTTTGTGGCTGTCGCGTGTGGCCTGTTTGCGCCGACACTGACTGTCGGGTGTCTATGTCTGCTGAGAACACCGAAATAAGCCACAAGCGCTTATTTGCACTAAAACTATGATATTGGAGGAATACGAAAACTCCGACAAAAAAAACTCCGATAACTCAGAACACCGAACCAGGGTTGGCCACTTATACGAAAAAAATAAAACTATAATTGTAGCTAAAATTTCTAAACTCGAGAAACTTAAACTTACATCCACTCATAAAATATATAAAACTTATCAAATTAAAAACTTTTGATATAACTTAATAACCAGTTAAAAGATCTCTGGACATAATCAAAGTGTCTTCTCTCTCGCTCTAATGTTCGCTAACTTTACGTGCTACGTGCTCAGAAATCATAGAGTGTATTACGTAGAATGGAACTGCGTTACGTTGCCACGGGACGGGAACGGACTAAAACATTTATTTCGGCTTCAATCTTGGGTATTCTTACGATGTGGTTGCGATTGGGCTTAGACAAAGGTTAGTTTATGTTTTCCTGCCTGATTAAAGCCTGAAAGAGTAACAAATATCCAAACAAACACTCGCATTTATAATATTAAGCCAATTTGTGTCAATATTTTTTTTGTCTCACTCGCAAAAGCCTAATCGCGCTGGCTTATCACGTATTTGCAATAACAGTAATCACTACGTATTCGGTCGAAAATCGTTTACTTATATAAATTGAACATAACAAATAAAGATTGCATAATTAGTCTACCATCAACGAGCGATTATACGTTTTATAGGTATTATTGATGTTGGTCGTGTAGCCTTAGTTTTACAGTTATGTAACCAGTTCAAATACTTTCTGAAATTAAGTAGGACTTGCTTCTCGGTCGTTTTTCCGTAATGGTAAAATTGATTCAAAGACATTATGACTAGAGGACTACCTATTGGAATGGCCATTAAGCTTCCAAAACCATTTCAATTTGAGGACATTTTGCTTCCAAAACCTCCTGGTCCGAAATGATTTAAAGAAGGTCTCGTCCCGTTCCCGTCCCGTCAAGCTAAAAACTATTAAAACCCAATCTCATATTCTATGAGATCCTGCATCATACTAAGAAGTTAATATGCCGTCTAATGTAAATGTAATGTACCTTAATGTATGGCAATAAAGCCTATTTTTATTGGTCGTATTTTCGGAGATTTTCGGACTTTGTGTTTCGTTACAAAGGATTGAGCTAAGCATTTTGGTTTCAAGGTACCATATTTTTTGATGGTTTTGTAACCTACTTGTACCTAATTCCATTCTATTTTAAGTTCAAAATGGAGTGTTATGAGTCTGTGAGTATAGTTTGATTGATTTTTATGTTTTCATAGACTTTGCAATCTGTAGTAGACTACTCGTAAATTATTGAAATGCGCGTTAATTAGGCTGTCAAATATACGTATTTAACTTCTTTTTCACCCTTTGGGTGCAATTATCAGAAACGCTGAGGCACGTATAAATTAATTATCAATTAGCATAAGTACAAAATTTTAAAATCCTTACTTTGAAACTGATGGATTTTCATACAAACTTTCATTCCCTATTTCACCCCTTTAGAGCTGGAATTCTAAAAATCCTTCCTTACTAGATATCTACACTATACATAAGGCATCTATGTGTAAAATTTAAAAATTTAGTCTTGGGTGGTGCGTTGGTATAATATCCAGTGAGTCAGTCAGTTTACCATTATATATATATAATAAGGTGGGGCAAAGCCCGGGGCTCGAGTTCTCAGACCACAGACCATTATATTTTTCCAATTACGAAGCTGACGTGCCATCATATGCAGGCGTATCCAAACATCCGCCATTTTCGACGCCATATTTGAAGCTTAACTTAAAAGAAATTCGGATATGTTTTTAATAATAAGTTTTTTTTGATGACTATTGTGAACTTCCTTGATTTTTGTCAAAATCTTAATAGTGACAAATCCCACTATAATTATAAATGTGTTTTTTTTGAGGCTAGAGGGACGGATGGATGTTTTTTACTCTTTCACGCAAAAATTACTGTACGGATTTGGATGAAACTTGGAATATAAATAGTGTTTTACCTGGATTAAAAAGGCTTTATTATCCGAGTACCACGCCAGTGAAGCCACGGGTGGAAGCAAGTGTAGTATAAAGTTTTTAATTTCGATTTATTTATACCAAAATCCAAAGTCAAATGTATAACATAAAAAACACTCAGCAGCTTTACGTAGGTATCTCCTAATAAAAGGGGACATGCCCATAATCCCCAAACTGTTTGAAGACACTAGGATTTTTCTTTCGTGGATAATAAAGGCAAGCTGCTGGTAGAAGCTGGATGCGTCGAGTTGAGGACAGGGCCCAATGACGCTCATTAGAGGAGGTTTATGTCCAACAGTGAATGCTGATGATGATGATGATGATTATGATGGATAATAAATATATTTAGAATTTGTTATCAGGTGCTATGTGTACGCCATGGTACCACCGAAATCGAACCAGCAACCTTGTGTATCTCAGCCGGCCATGCTATCGCTAAAAATATTAACAGCATTTATAAGGTATATTTTACGTAAAATCTTTGAAAAGTCGGAAAACTGAAACCCGCCTGCAGCCTTCAACAACCTTCAATTCCGTTTTCTAGTTCTCCTTTTTAAATTGAAAAGGTAAAGTTCGCCCAGTTCAAACTAGACAGAAAGGTAGCTGTTTAATAACTGACAGAATTGCGTACCAGCAAAAGTTAAAAAAATATGTAGACCCAGCCCACAAATCGTTTAGTCTGCGGGCCATAGTAGATCACTTTTTTTATTTAACATCTCATTCCATACTGCCTGCGCTGGCTACTGGCTCAGTTGACTACTAGGTGCTCATTCAAGAACTTTCTACGCTTATCTTGGTCAACCTGGGGCCATAAAAATTAATTATAAATGAAAAATTTTGTGTTAGTATGTTTGCTCACACTCAATGCCGTAACGGCTGAACATATTTTATATTTACCTACATAGATTGCGTTTCTCAGAGCCAGATGAGCATAACCTCGTGCAAAAGCACACGCAAAAACATGGCTTAACATGTTTTGTAAAAATATTTGAGTAAGATCAATGTTCAACAATGAAGCTTCTACAGGTGCTGTTGTTGATGATGACAAACTGTTATTTTGTAACAAATAAAATTACAAAATAAACCTGGCTGGCCCACTGATAAGGGTTTTGGAAATGATCCATAATAGTAATAATAATTACAACAAAAACGGTTCTCATTACGGGGAATGGTAATGGTTTAATGCAAGTCTAAATTAGGAGCTTATTAATTATTTCATTAAATACTAAATAAGCGTATTAAAATAATAAGCTTTATGTATCTTTGTATTTTGGTAAATCAATTGATGATTTTTTTTGTACCCTGATTAAAAATAGCCTATATTTTATTAGAAATAAGGAACTAAATAATGTATTTTCAAAATTTCCTCACAGTGAAGAAAAAATGGATATTCTGTCAAAAGGGCGAAGGCGAAAGTTTTTAAAATATGTGTGATTTGAGAGGTGAGGTGATGCATGTCCCATCCTGGTATTCAATCAGGTATAGTTTCAACCGAGTGCCCTTTTTCTATACCCTGTGGTTATTAGACTTCGCAATAAATGTTTTGTAAAATAAATTACACGTATAAACTTTAATAGAAATACCTTATTCCTGACATAAAGCATAGAAGTAGTATTATGGATGGGTGACCATTTAGTGGCAACCGGGCGGACTTTTACTCAACCGAGATGATCTGCCAAGAATTCCGAAGTTCACGCCAAGAGCGGTTGAAATAACGTTTTAGCTTTATAGTAATACTAATAGTAGTTGTAGAGCTCTTTGTGAAGAGTATGTCCAGGGAAGTACTTCCACCATGCCTATTTCTGCCATGAAGCAGCATTTCTGTTTCGGTTTAAAAGGTGTGGCGGGTGATATTACAGGCACATGAGGCCTACACATTAATTCCTCAAGTTGATAGATAGAAGTATATAGATGCTCCAAACATGTATGACCTATGGTACAATACTTTATTATAGGTCATGGCTACAACTTAAATCAGGCGGTCCATGTGCTTATTGCATAATTGAGACGTTGGCCACGGACAGTAGCCCAGCTAGAGTGTGTTTCTAGCACTCAAAGCGTTATACATAATCTTTGCGGTATGTTAATCCAGTCAATGCTTTTGTTTCTTTATCTACATTTTCGTTGTTTAAAAAGAGTTTTTCGTCTGTCCCTAACGGCTTAGCATTAATTTTCAGCTCGCTTTTATAAAATTAGCATTTTCGAGCTTTTTCATTCTGACTCTGGTAAATGAAGAGTCACTCTGCCAGCAGCCGCTTAGCTTTGATCTACTCTAGAATTATCTGTCAGTACAACAACACCAACATATATAGTCCACTGCTGGAACACTTAAATAGGAACACGTAATTTTTTTTGAACACCAATTCTTAACGCGAACAAGCAAAGGAGATATATATGGATAAACTCTTTATTGCACACAAAACTAATAAAAAAAAATACAAGAACAGAGAAATAAATTAGCAATGTTGGTACAATCGGCAAATTAATAAGAATCGGTAAGAAACTCAGCTTGGCATATATTTTTAGCGTCCTTGTTACAATCTCAATTCTTACCTATTACATAGTTTTTGAGGGAGTTGGAGATAGTTTCATCCCAAGTTTTTATGGCATTATAAAATCCAAAATTTTATATTATGCTTTATCACAGACACACTGTTTGAAACAACGTTTTTTAATTCATTTACATATGCAATTAAGCACGTAATTTGAGATATTGTTAAAAAGCATATTTTCCTTTAAAAGACTAACCATAAGGAACAGTGAGTTTATCTTTATTTCTTTCTAGTGTTAACATTATGATTGTCGCTATTTTTCTTGGACATATTAATATTACAGACATACATTAAGTTATCTAAGATGTTTTTCATATAATTAGTTGCGTTATTCCCGGTTCGGCCCGCGAAGTCCGGGCCAAAGCGGGATATACAAAATAATTGCGTCTTGATTCCCATAATTGAACCCCAACCTCTTGCATCTCAACCTGCTAAGTTTAAGTGTCAGGAAATAAATAACAAAAACTAAATAGATTAACGCAAACGGAGTTGCGCGCAGGTACTAAGATTATATAAATTAATTTAATAATGAAGCTTGAACACCCTACTAATAAAGATTAATTATAACGACATGCCTTTGACGCAAAACAAAATGTTCTGCTGACGACATCAAAAGAATTGGGGGTGTCAACGTAATGTTTTAGCAAACGTGACTTACTTAATGATACCTAATGTTACAGACTAGTGATACCTAATGTAGCTGAGACGCAAGAAGGGCTGGTTCGATTCCCGCTACGGGACAAATTTTTGCGCGATCGGCAGATATTAGTTCCGGGTCAGTGTGGTGTGGTGCCATGGTGTACATAGTTGATACACAACACAGACAGGCATATTCTTGACGACTAGTATAGAGATAGGACCACCACAACCCTGGATCTTGAAAAATGGAAGGGGGAAAGGGAGGCCTTTGCCCTGCAATGGGACAAGTGCGAGTTTACTTTTTTAAAGTTAATAGGCTTACGTTTGACGGCCATCTCACCTGTTGGTAAGTGATGATGCGAGCAAAGCGCTCGTGGCGTGGTTTACTTCATTATTCTGTATTCTTAGCAGATCACCTTGGTTAAGCAACACTCTGCTCGGTCATTACTTGGATGGGTGACCGTTTAGTGACAATTTGATTTGAGCGCTTCCGAGCTTCGGAAGGCGCGTTAAGATGTCTGTCCCGACTTTTCAGTCGCTAAGCCAGTAATTAAGCCAAGTTGGAGGCCTTTGGGTGGCCTAAAAACTTTGACACCAGAGTTGATCACTAGCTCATACGAAGAAGATGTGATGATGCGGTCGAAGATGAAGCATGCTTGTCAAGAATGTACCTATTTTCTCTTCGCTTGAAGACTCTGAGTTCGTAGGCAACACTAACGCCGGAAGAGCATTTCATTCTTTAGCTGTTCTAGGGAAGAAACGCTTCGTGCAGGCAGGAGGAAACTTGTACTTGAAATAGGATTAAATGATCACTTGCTAGCTACAAGGCCGAGGGTTTGATTATCTTACCTCTGCCGTTAATACTCTCTCTTTCTCACTTACTACTCCTACTTAACTATAGTCTAGGAACACTAATTTCCCCATTCTGGGAACACTTATTTCTTCGCATAATTCTCCAATCTACGCCGTTGACAAGCTCCGGTGTAACAGAGTGTGAAATAAAATAATACAAAAAAGCATAGAATCCCATCCCAGTCCATTCGTCATTCTACATGAACAGATAAGACGGCGATGATATCGGGCATTCATCGGGCATATGCCTTATCCTGCGCTTAAGCAGGCGAACTTGTTATCTGGATAAACATTAATCATCTTGGGGGTTGGGGCAAGGGATGAGACATCTGTGCCTTTAGGTGTCAATTGTTGTCATGTTTATTTTCAAAGTTTAATGTATCTGAAATGAAGCTGTAATAAATGTTTGTGGGTGTGTGTGTAATAATAGACAATGGTCATTATCATCATGAAAATCCCACAAATTTTCCTGCAAACTGTTTAATTTTTCTGGTGTAAATAAAAAAAAAATCGATCTATTTATCATCATCATCATCATTTAGTTCGTTTACACATTCTGTTGGGTATAGGCCTTCTCTTTATCACGCCACTCCCTTCTGCTTTTGCTAGCCTAATCCTCAGATTTCCTACGCTACCCTAGCTACGTCCACGAAGTCGTTCGACTATCTAGTAATAAAATGGTCTATTAATAAAAATTACATAGTAGTTGGTTGTGATTATGACAATACCCTGGTGGATGTCACAAGCTTTGGGAGGCCTATATCCAACAGTGGGTAGAGGCGGGCTGTTGATGATGATGATGATGACTATGATGATGATGTGTCCAAACATAACATTCGGTGTATGCCATCGAGATAGTACTCTATAGTCACAGTTTCAAAATGAAAACTGTCAAAAATCAGCCGAGCGTCGTTGACATACATAAACATCAAAATGCCACATTTTCACTAATTTTGACTCAATGACGCTTGAAAAGTATTAATATCGGCGCAATAAGTAGCGTGCGCAGAGTTTCGTTGCGTACATTTTCCTTCCACGTTTATGGTTCTGGACTAGAGCCACAGAGTCTAGAGTATACTATCTCGATGGTGGGTGGATGGTGCATGCTTGCAAAAAGTGGGCATGCATTGCAAGCAGTAAGCATTCCACGTTCCTGGTGGTGTTCCCGTATCACTTTAAGTCAATTTAGCATATCATCATCATCATTATCTGCCTATAGCAGTCCACTGCTAGACAAAGGCTTCCCCTTATTAGCGCCAATGCGCCCTGTCCTCATTAAGCTCGTCATCATCATCATCATTATCAACTTATACTCGTAGCAGTCCACTGCTAGACATAGGCTTCCCTCATTGAGAGCCATTGCACCCCGTCTTCATTTAATTTTTTCGCAAAAAGAAAAAAAAGACCAAATCTCTTGTCGCTTACACAGTGAACCCAAATATTCAAAGGATACCCAAATGACGCAGCAGGAACGTATTCACGTCAGAGGCGCCATCTACCATCCATTTTTTCTGTTGTTGTATTTGAAACTTGCGCGATGACGGCAAGTTTTGTATTGTCCCTTTCTTAGGGAAAAAACATTGTCATTTCGTTGAAAAAACATCTTGAAAAGTTACGAATTATCTATCTTAAGAAAGTTTTGAAAAGCTTTTGTATTGATTGTTACAAATTATTTAAGCCGGCTTTTGAGTATGGGGTGTTATATATATTATATCTTGAGCTATATATTACATCCCGCGATTGCTATTCGCACTGTAAGATATATGTCTCACACAAAAATTCAAAACACGTGATCAGTTGACACTTCTGCGCACGAACCTCACCATTCAAACTGAAGGCGAGGCAGGGAGAGGCGCGGTTTCCGGGGACGTGAGGACAAAATATACACCAATACCGCTCGAAAAAATAATTATAGTTTGGGGTGTGATATATATTACAGCACAGTGTAAACGATCTCGTACAAAATGTATGATGAGCGATGAAATATCCACATCTACATCTACATGTAAAATAGTAGATACCAATTAAATAATAAATACAATACTAATACTTACTATAGATAACTCAGAAATGAAATAAACTAATAGATTTAATAAAGATAATCTAAAAACAAATGAAAGTTTCATTTCAAACGTCATGTGAAGCGGATGAATAAAAGTTGAAGAGAAGCTTTTTAGAGATAGGCAAAGATTGAGCAGTTCTGATGCTGACAGGGAGAGAGTTCCAAAGACGAACAGCTTGAACAGTAAAAGAGTGGGAATAGAAAGTGGAAGTGTGCACAGGTGTTTGAAGCTGTAAAGTCTCAGAGGAGCAATAGAGGAGAGGAGAAATATTATATATCAAGATGTAATATATTTCCCATAGTCAAAAGCCGGATTTACAGTGTCGGCCGTTATGACCTCGGTAAAGTTACTTAAATATTTGGTAGTAGTAGAGCTCGCCCGGGGAAATTCTATTTCCGTGAAGCAGCATTGCTGTGTTTCGGTTTGTAGGGTGCCGGTGACATTACTGGTACATGAGGCTGACACCTTCATGCTCCAAGTTGATGGACGCAGGGCGATGTATCGTAGGAAATATTCCAAACATGCGGGACCTACGAAGAAAACCTTTGTATGGTTACGACTTAGCAGCTTTCCAGCTTCAAGTATGATGAAAAAAAATTTTTGACCGTTTCCACTCACGCATTTCGTTTGATAAAATTACAGTTAGCGTGACTTACATCGGCTTTCTTAGCAGATCATCTTTAAACAATACTCTGGCCAGTCACGATTCGGATAGGTGACCGTTTAGTACCATATTGGAAAACATGTTAAGATGTTGATAGGAAGTTTGTCTGAAAAAGATAGCTGAGCGATCAAACATCCCATTGCACTTTCATTATTGTTTACGTCCGTTTTGTTATGTACGATTATGTTGGTGTTAGTACAATAAAGAGTTTTCTATCCCTCTATTTACCTAAGATGTAGGTCTCTGCTTTTTCAGTCGTTAATAAATTTTGAAGGCCTTCTAGTGGCCTGAAACTATGAAACTATAAAAAACCATTAGTTCATAGAAAGAGAGAAAAGCTAAGTGTAAAGTGCGCGTGTTTCAAAAGTTTCCACTCGACGCTGTATAAATTAGACAAGGGTGTTGTAGAAAAGGGGTGCAAGAGGCTCAAACTTCATCTTCGTAATCCAAGCCAACCTTACCTGCCCGTGGTGCACCCTGATGCATGACAGCCGCGTCTCCGGCCTCCTGCTAATTGCGGCATATAACATCCTAACACATATGCAGGCGTATCCGAACATTCGCCATTTTCGACGCCTTATTTAAAACTTACACTTATAACTTGAGAGAAATTCGGATATGTTTTTATAAGTTTTTTGATAATTATTGTGAACTTTCTTGATTTTTGTTAAAATCTTACTAGTGAAAAATAACAGCCTAACACTGGCACAGCTACATTCCCAGGCCGCCGACGAGCAACAGCGGCGGTGCGGCAGTGCAAGAAGCTCTGCCCTGCGATCCCCAACCTATGCGAATTGGGGATCGCAGCGTGGGAATTATGTTCATATTCTTCTTATTAGGGGAGGCCTATATCCAGCAGTGGACTGATATAGGCTAGTGTATGTGTATAAATCATCTAGAATAGATAGCAAAGGCTAAGTGTGAGGTACAAATGAAATACTGTTATAAGCATTAGCCAGTAATAGCATACTAAGCGGTGACATTGCCCGTGATTGATGTTTTTGTGCGGTGAAGCCGCTCGTTTTCTTATAATGTAGCGGTTTAACTAGCTTCCGTCTACGATTTCACACTTCCTGATGATGCGTACTTACATAATTTTTTTGTTTTAAGTATTAGCCTATCTAGTTAACTTCAGAAAAAAGGTCGAATTCGGTCTTGGTCGTCCGTCGTGTTGATGTAACAGTCTGCTGCTGTAAAGACCTGGGTGCCTAGTGCCAGATTTTACCAGATCGATCGCGTTTGCCTTTACGCAAATTTGTATGGAATCGAGGTAGCGCCATCTAGTGAGAGACGCGTGGTACTGACTCATTTCCATACAAATTTGCGTAAACGCAAACGCGATCGTGCTGGTAAAAAAACTTGCACTAGGCACCCTGTTGTCGAAAGTGACATACATGAAAGGTTCTGTCGGCGAAATGTCCGTTGATCAAAGACTCCGCTGCTGAATCGGAAATAACTGAATGATCGTGTCGACGAACTTCAAAATTCAAATCCCGCTTGAGTCGAAATTTTTGGAAAATTATTAAAAAACATGTTTTTTTTTCATAATATTAAGAATAGAAAACATTCAGAGACAATTTGAATATCATAAAAACCCGTGGCGGGAATCGAACCCGTTACTTTCTGCGTTTCAGGTGAGCCTTCGCCCACTGCCTCAGAGTCAATCTGTTTCCTTCTTCGTATGAGGTAGGGTAGAATTTTTAAGGGGGGGTAGATGTAGCGGCACATACTTGGCGTTTGTTTACATTAATATTAGGCCATAGCCTACAGACCATACAGACCACACCACTGGCCTATAATTGTAATTGTATCGCGTGCTAAAACATTTACCAAATGTGTTTTCAAATGAATTAAATCTATTTTTATTTCTATGAACAAGGTAAGCCACGCCACGAGCGTTTTATCAGAATGGCTTAGAAGGGTAGTCATAACATTGTAATATCATGTTATCAGCATCGTTAATCAAAATAGGGGGATAATCACTCCCTGGGGCGTGGTCGGGCTTATGCAGATTGACTGATTGACTTATCAATCTTAATGTATACGGTATTATGTTGCGTACAGACTGGTAAAACGTAACATGAAATGTATCATGCAATGAAATAACGATTGTATCATGAAAGGTTACAAACTTTTTTACAATTTCTTTTAGTTTGGACGTCTTGCGTTCATGACGACTGGGTAAAAAAGCTATAATTCTAATTAGTCCGTCAGATATATCAAGAAAAATATTGGCCACATATTTTTTCATTTGTCATTTAAATAAAAATTGACAGAGATAAAGAGCGTCAAAGTTCGGGAGTGGGGGACGTCACGACTATGTAAAAAATGTACTAAGCCGCAACGTCACGCGGAATTTCAATGCACTATATCTTTGTAATTTTTTGTTTAATTGGAAAAAGAAAAAATACAAATACAACAAAACAAATATTTTTTTATAGTGTAAATGGCGGACTAATTAGAATTTCAGTCGGCATCCCTACCAATTACCAATCCGGGGTGAGAGCGCGCTGCGCGTCCACGCTTGCAGCGAACGCAGCGAAGCTTGCAATGAAAGGCAGAATGATACATTTCATGTAACGTTTCACCCGTCTGTACGCACCATTACAGTTCAGCTCGTGTAATTCAGCCTTAACCACCCTCTCCTTCTAAAATATTATAAGTGAATAAGTTTTTATTTGAAGATGAAAAATGAAAATAGTTATTTCAGCAGTAAAAAACGTAAAGTAAACTATCATAAATCATAAATGCGAATCTTATTTGTTACGAATTTTGTAATAATTGATTACGATACCTTTACGATATTTTTTGACGTGTAATATTGTTACAAAATTAATTACTATTAAATATTGACTACGCTTTATTTAATTTATTTAATAATAACTAGAACGACTTGCACCTACTCCAATTATATTAAATTTCCAATCCAATTTAATTAAATTTTAACATAGGTAGGTATGTAAATCAATATTATAAAATAGATATGCTCAATGTACCATGTTAGAATTAGATTTGTAGGTATTTATTAACATGTCAATGGATATAATTTCAATAGTGAAAGTCAAAATATAATAAAAAATCAATTTACAGACCAAACATCCATGATTAGTGCTCGTTTGTCACGAGTGAGAATTGAACCCGCTCCGAGCTACTACCAACTGAGCATTAATTCGTGCATTTTGTTTTATATTGGGGTGTAAGATGTTCCAACTTCACCGGCCCGTGGTGCACCTTGCTAACTAACAAACGGGGCTCTGGCAGCCGGCTGATTGCGGCATAGCGCAGCCTAACACCGGCACAGCAAACATTCCCTGACCGCCGACGGACAGCAGCGGCAGCAAAATCTGTGTCCTGCGATCCCCAAGCCGCATGTCCAGCTGTGGACTGATATAGGCTGATGATGTTGATTTCAAAACCAAAATCAGAAATTTGAATCACGTAGATTTTTATACAATTTTTATTACCTTTAATAAAACTGAGACGCAAAATATCAAAATGCGGTGCCATAATAATGTGTCACGTCCAAGATATACTAAATATGAAGTATATATATACTAAATAATAAATAGACAGGCGAGTTTTGAGGTCGACTATATCAACTGAGATGTTCGGCCTTTCGCTATGATACAAAGTTCGACTAGTGATGTGGTTGAGTCTTGGAGCTCGGTCTTGGTATTAGAATTTCAAACTTAAAAGAGCGGTTTAAAATTAGTCGCTTTATTCAAAACAATGACTCACGGAGTACGGTTTTGATCTTAGTCTTTGGTCTTGACTTAGTCTTTGGGCTTGGTCTTTGAATTTCAAAGTTGAAAGAGAGTCCAAAAGAAACAAAATCGCTTTATTTATTACGATCCTATTTGATACTTCAATAATCATTTTGATGATGCAATAAAAAAAATCGTATCAAAGAATGTACTGTACATCCTGTAGCAATTAAAAAATCTGTTAAGTCTTAGAACATCTTGATCTTTATTCTTAGATTTAATGTAAAAATACAAATTTTCTATCTTCAAGTAGTCTCAGGTAGAGTCAAAAAGGGTCTTCACGATAAAAAAACCTTCAAATTACAAAAAAATACTTATAAAGCCATGTCGGCTACTTGAAGCAACCCCGACAGAAGAGTTGGATATTAACTAACCCGAAAACGAAGTTAATTCATTCCCTTTTTTGAAACTCGTTTGGCCATCAGTTTTTCAGTGTTTTTCCCATCCTTAATGCCCAGCCCAAAAGTCGAAGCTGAAATTACTGGCACATGTTATTAGCTAGGGCTGTCGCGCCCCGATAGGGTTGTACGTGACACGCATACTCCAAAGTAAAACTTAGCCAGGGGTTAGTTTGGGTTTAAACTCATGAATTTTACATTGTGATCTGATTATGAATTAGAGTTTTTATTTCTGAGTTGAAAAGTTTTATTTTTATTACAAAACTTTTAAAAAAATACAAAAGAGTACCAAATACAAGTGTATTTTTACTACTTCTTATTATTGATTATTATTATTTGGCATCAAGAGTATGTTTACAATAGCCCATTTGGTTTCCAATTTCATATAATTTTAATATTTGTTTACGGTTATTGGTTGCAAGTTGATTGGGTATTATGGGATGTTTAATGCTAATATTTTATATTATATCATCATCATCAGCTGTTGTCGACCCACTGCTGGGCATAGGCCACTCGCTTTCATTTAACTTGGCTGGTTTGACCCAGTTGCAGCCCACAGTATTTCTAGTATCATGTTATAATTTTGTACTACAATTCATTTTTTTTATTAATGATTGCCTCTTTTGGTGTAGTGATGCAACTCTCTCCATTTTATTCTTTCCATTGCGGTCTCTTTCACTTCCATAATACAATATGGCGTCAACCTTCTTTTTCTTAAAAGTTACAATTTAAAAAATAATATATAATTAAAACAAGCTAAGACCCCACTGCATTATCACGTAATAAACGACAAACCTGATTAGTTGTTCACGGTCACATCTCATTAAGGACGAGCTCTTGCTTCTTCATGTTTTAATATTATCGAGTAGCTAAATTATAATATTATCTTCAATTTATTATTTTCACACTGTCACCTACCTCATTAATTATACTATGAAAATATAAATTATATTAAGGGTCTAGTCAGGGAGAGATAATTATAGTAATGGGTGTCAACCCTAGTTTAGGGGTAAGTAATTTGAGGCATGTTTGTGTACGTAATTACGAGGCGACACGGGTTTTTGAAAGATGCTGGAATTAGGGAGAATTTTGTCACTGTTTTTACCTTATATGTTTACATTAGGGACGAGAAAATCCATATAAGAGTATTATCAATGCAATCTATGTATATTTTATTCCATCTATATTTTATACACATAAAAATAAGCGGTCTAAGCTGCTGAAATGCTGTTTTTGATAATACTAGCGACCCATCCCGGCTTTGCACGAGTAAAAGAGCATATGGCCTATCCCACCATTCAATGTTTTGTTTGTCTCAATGGGATTATAGGCAACGTTTTCGATAGTGTTGAGGATGGAACCAGCACATTACGTGGCCTACCTGATCACACACACACACAGACACATATCAGCCTATATCAGTCCACTGCTGGACATAGGCCTCCCCTAATAAAGGGCGATATACCCATAATCCCCACGCTGGGCATGCGGGTTGGGGATCGCAGGGCACAGCTTCTCGCACCACCGACGCTGCTGCCCGTCAGTGGCCAGGGGATTTAGCTGTGCTGATGTAGGTTGTGCTATGCCGCAATCAGCCGGCCGCCAGAGCCCCGTTCGTTGTTTAGCAGGTTTTACCACGTGCAGGTGGGGTTGGCTTGGGTTCCAAAGATAGAGATTGGAACCCTGTACACCCCTATCAGGCCTACCTGATGTTGAGTGGTAACCATTACAAAACTTTTACAACCTAAAAAAAAGTATTGTGTCGTAGGCCACACATGTTTGTCACCTCGTCGTACCAAACGATTCGCTTCCACGTTTATTGTTAGTACTACCATGGAATAATTAATTATTCCATGGTACTAGTAAGGAGTGGAACTTCCGGCGTCTGTTTTCCCGGATCACTACAATCTCGGAGTCTTCAAATCCAGAGTGAATCGGTTCCTTCCAGGCAAGCGTGCTCCATCTTAGACCACACCTACACCTGTTTCAGATGTGTTAGTGGTCAAGCGATTGGTTATGGCTATGTTTTGAACTTGCCTTGCGAAGCGAAACTCTGCGTCTATCAACTTGAAGCATGAAGATGATAATCCTCATGTCACTGGCACCCGTACCTTTCAACCCGAATCACGGCAGTGCTTCTTGACAGAAGAAATGGGCATAGTCGTAGTAATTCCCCGGACTAGCCCTTCATAAAAAAACTCTATTACTAGTGGAAACTGTATGCGTTAAGCTCTCTCTTCTTCGTATTTCGATTCATGACCAATAATTCTGTACGACTATTTAACTACGAGTATTATTCGTACATGATTGCATTTACAAAAAAAGTATGTAAGTAGTTTAACAGTCATGTGGTTCCCATGATACAAGCTCTGCTTAGTTTCGGGTTACATGATAATGTGTGATAGTGTCCAATTATTTATTATTTATTTATTTTATTATCTATTATTAAAACCTCGTTTCCATCCTGTTAGAATATATACAAGTGTGCTAAGTCCAGCTTCTTCCACAGACCCACCGAACCCGCCTATAATCACCGGCTACATGGAGGGAACGACCCTGGTGGCTGGAACTGTCCAGAAGCTCTCCTGCATGTCGGGGGGTGGCAACCCCCTAGCCACTCTGACGTGGTACAAGAATGATAAGAAGGTTAGTTGTCTGTAAGGCCTACCTAACTTAGGGGCTCACTACTAGTCTAAACTTTAGGATCCTAATCGTCAGGGATAGTACATAATAATATCAGACATATTTCACGAGAACTCGTCATGAAATCATAACAATTCATTTAACGAAATATTGGTATAGGAGATGGTACCTTAATATATAAGTTCGGCCATCATCAGCTTGCGTAGCATGGTCAAGTTAAGTACAGCTAGGTAACACACATGAATATAATCAAACAAAATTGGTAAGTATAGAATGTTAAATAACAGAAAATCTATGATAGTTGCTAGTAACTATCAAAACTGTATGGAAATTTGACAGTTCTCGCGACATATATGTCTTATCCTGAGAATCAGGCCCCTGTTATTATGCAAAAATCAAACTTTAATGTAGAATTTGAGCATACGTCTGCCAAAATCAAAGCCACCACACTGCAGTGCGACGACGTATCGCTAAAAAGCCTGTCCAGATGAGGCGATCTGCGCACGAGTCTTGCAGAGTCAATCGGGCATTGCTCATAGATTTTTTGCGTCCACTCGACTAACGTGTGGGTGACCCCAACCTTCTATAATCATAATCATTTATTTAATTCTCTTGAAACAAGGTTAGAATAATTTATTATGTGGTAGAGGTCGCGTCACGTAAAAAGGTTTACCCAGGCGATTTATCGGTGTTTACCCGTGCGCAAACACACCCTTTCCATTCCTTCCAGCGTTCTTTTTACATGACGAGTACCATACCTAAAATACTAGTCAAAATTAAGGGTAGAAACTTTTAATCTGTTTTACGAGAAGCTGATCCCTGAAATAGGTTTAAAAATAGTAATAATAATAGTTTGGTGACCTCACCAGTGCACCTCTCCACTAGATAAATATTAGGACCTCTCAATAAGTTTAACTCAAGGAGAATTAAAGTTAGGTAAGTAGTATGAAGTAAAGTTACACATTAAGAGAGCAATGATATTATTCTATCCCTGTGAATAGAAAATTCTTTATTGCAGAGATTTGTACCACGTCTGTCTATATATCTTCTAGTTGCCTTGTTGATACTTCTTTCTTTACTAGCTTTAGGCAACAGTTACTAAAGATGGAACGAAATGTAACATGCAATGTAACACACAATGAAAGAATTTGCCGTTCACGTCGTCGCAATGTAACATACAATGAAAGAATTTGCCGTTCACATCGTCGCAATGTAACACACAATGAAAGAATTTGCCGTTCACATCAACGCAATGTAACACACAATGAAAAAATTTGCCGTACACATCGTCGCAATGTAACACACAATGAAAGAATTTGCCGTTCACATCGTCGCAATGTAACACACAATGAAAGAATTTGCCGTACACATCATCGCAATGTAACACACAATGAAAGAATTTGCCGTTGACATCGTCGCAATGTAACACACAATGAAAGAATTTGCCGTACACATCGTCGCAATGCAACACACAATGAAAGAATTTGCCGTACACATCGTCGCAATGTAACACACAATGAAAGAATTTGCCGTTCACATCGTCGCAATGTAACACACAATGAAAGAATTGGCCGTACATATCGTCGCAATGTATCATGCAATGAAACAGAATTTCCATGGTGTGGACGTCTTGGGCGCACGAACTGAGGACACTATGCGCACGAACAGAGCATTTCAAGTCATGCGCGTCACGATCTGTGTCCACACTTATGAAATGCCCCTTTCATGTTACATTGCGTTATAGCAGTCTTTACCTGCCTTGAAAGATATTAGGCGCAATTTTCATTCAAATAACTTGTTACAGATCAACTCCGTAACAAGAACACAGAACAACTCCGTCTCAGCTGATATCTCCATATTGACGAACGTGACCGACAACCAGGCCCAGTACAGATGCGAGGCTACCAACAGTGCTACGGAAATACCTCTGTTCGAGACAGTCACACTCAATGTCCATTGTAAGTTTATAAATAAAATAATTTATTCAACATTTCTTTTGAGGCTTTTGAGGCACGGAACTAAAAATACCTTTCTCTCCGAACAGTTGCACCAGAAACAGTGAAAGTAAGAGCTGAACCTGTGGAACTGAGGCCGGGAACCGAAGCCACGCTCTACTGCGACGCGGCCTCCAGCAACCCGCCCGCTGTGCTGTCGTGGTGGCGGGATGGAATACCTGTGCAAGGTACTGTTGATCATCACCAATTTCTAGGAATACAAACTTCTATATTGCGGCCTTAATGTTTACTGTAAAATAGAATAGAATGTATTTATTTGACTGTTATACCTAGCGCTACGACCAGAACTGCCTAAATCGCAATTCCACAATTATGTGGCAATAACCAACCGATTGACGTCAATGCTGACCCAGCACCACGAGGCTGCACTGCGTGGCTCGCCCAACACTTTGGCTCACCACTTCGGTTCCAACCTCGAACCCGTCAACATAATTATAGTTTAGTACATAACATTTTCTAGTATTAATTCTAATTTGTAGAACTCAATAAAGAGTTATTTCGTAATCGGTTTTTTTTGAGAACTCCAGGCGTCGTTCCTATATTTGGCGCAGGCGGTAGGAAAATTCGGGTCCTTTCCAGGATAAACAGGAAGAAATTCTGGAAGGATAGACATTTCAAAGTCGAGCCGGATTACTACAACTTTGACGTTCGCCGGGGAATCCAAACTTCGATTACCTCTCAAGAAGTACCGAGATGCTGCTCATGTAAGTACACTGATTTTTCTAGTGATTGCTTGCCCATTTTCCTTTTAAGTGTTATTTTATAAAATTTCAAGATTTTTCACTTAAGAAAATCTAAGAATCCTAGGATAGTTAAAAGTAGAGATAAAATTTTAGACAGTAATAGAGATTTAGATTCAGTAGGAAATAGTGAAAGTAGTGAAATTAGCGATATGGCTAGCTTAGACGGGATTTGCAAAGCCCTTCGGTTAGTTCCGGAATTTGACGGGAACACCCATGTTCTAGTAAGATTCGTCAATTTGTGTGACCAATTAGTGGCAGCATATGCACAGGAAGAAAATCAATTAAATAAGTTAGGACTACTTAACGGAATCCTTAACAAAATCGTTGGTCCCGCCGCACGCTTAATCAATGCGAACGGCATTCCGAACGATTGGCGAAGTATCCGTAATACTCTTATTAATAACTTTGCTGACCAGAGGGATGAAACCGCCCTCTATAACGATTTGGCAATCCTAACTCAAGGCTCTAGCACCCCTCAGGAGTTTTATGAGCGATGCCAGAACCTGTTCTCAACTATCATGACATATGTATCATTGCATGAATCGATAGCTACAACTATTGACGCCAAGCGGGTACTCTATAAGAAACTAACCCTTCAGGCATTTTTACGCGGGTGAAAGGATCTTTTAGGGTCACGTATACGCTGTATGCGCCCCGAAACTATAGAAAAGGCATTGGAGTTCGTTCACGACGAAATGAACACCATGTATATCCAAAATAGAAATTCTTATTTGCCAGAGAAGAAGTTAGATGATAGGCAGCAGGGTAATTTTGGTTTTAAAATACCTAGCCAAGCCATTCAGCCCTTCAGGCCTATGAACTTTAATTTGCCAGGTCCTTCACGACCCCAGTTTACGCCTAGACCACCTCCGCCGCAACATCAATTTAGGATGCCATTTAATCAGCCGCGTATGCCATCCCGCACTCAACAAATATTCAGTGCGCCGCCGCCAAACCATAACCAGCATAACGCGTTCCAATTATCAGTACCCAAGCCTTCATTTCAGGGTCCTAAGCCCATGAGTGGCGTATCCCATTTCGTGACTAGGGAAAGACCTATGCCCTCCGCCAGTGGCTGGAATTGGGCTAAGCAGGGTAATCCACCCCCATCTAATTATTTTAAGACTCGTGATGTAAACGTAAATGAATGTTCAGGTAACGATTATGACGGATATGAATTCTATGATTGTAATGACTATGACTATAGCGACTATTATAACAACGGCTATTACGACGACTCTAACGCCTATACTTCTGAGTACGAAGGACCTCACCAGACTGACATGACTGGTGACTATGACGTTCAGGAAGTAGGTGACCAGCCTCAGTCCAACTCTCCGTCGAGCGAGGATTTTACCAAGGCCTTGACTTCAAAAAAGTCAAGATAGAAGTTAATCTCCAGACTCAGAGACAGCTACCGTATATTCGCATAATAAACCCTCCTTTGAATCTCCTCATAGATACAGGCGCGAATCAGTCCTTCCTTAGTCCGGAAGCTGTGGAAAATTATTTTTCACACGTACCATTAGACTATGATCCGTTTGAAGTAACTAATGTTCACGCTACGAGCAGGAATGAGTACTCCATCACTCTTCCGTGTTTCCCGGAGTTCAGAGATACAGAGGATGTTAAATTATTCGTGTATAGGTATCATGATCATTTCGATGGATTAATAGGTATGGATTTATTAACTAAATGGGAAGCGAAACTAGATCTTAAGAATCGGTCGCTAGGAACTAAGAACGCCCTTAATCCCATCCGCATGTACAACTCGCGGAACTTAAACCTTTACGAGGATATTATTCCAGCCGAAAGCTCGAAGTTGGTAAGGCTACCCATTAACGCCCCGGATGGCGCAATGTTCATTCAGGAACAATTAATTTGTAACTGCGTGATTGTTGACTGCTTAACCACCGTTATCAATAATCGCGGTATAGTGGAAGTCGTCAATCCAACCCAGAACGACGTAATATTCTCGCTAGACCACGCGACGCAAGCGTCGGTTTACACCGTTGAGTGCACGAGCACCGACGCCGAGACCATGTCGTCGCGCGCTCGCGATATTATTTCGCGTTTGCGCACCGAGCATTTAAATGCTGAGGAAAAAGCGAACTTAATTACACTCTGTTCCAAATACGCCGACGTATTTTATGTCGAAGGTGAAGCGCTAACGTTCACGAATAAAATTAAACATAGTATAAAGACTCATGACGAAGTCCCTGTCTATACTAAAAGCTACCGCTACCCCTATATCCATCGCGAGGAAGTAAGCGAACAGATAGCTAAAATGTTAGATCAGGGTATCATCAGACCATCGGAATCGGCATGGAGCTCCCCAATTTGTGTAGTCCCGAAAAAAGTAGATGCTTCAGGGAAGCAGAAGTGGAGGCTGGTCGTTGACTTTCGTAAGGTGAATGAAAAGACTATCGACGATAAGTACCCTATACCTAACATTACAGACGTCCTCGACAAGTTAGGCAAATGTCAGTATTTTACGACCCTCGACCTTGCATCTGGATTTCATCAAGTCGAGATGAATCCTAGTGACATCCATAAAACTGCGTTCAACGTAGAGAATGGACATTTTGAATGGTTAAGAATGCCAATGGGGTTGAAAAACTCACCCTCTACATTCCAACGTGTAATGGACAATGTTCTTAGAGGTTTGCAAAACGTTATATGCCTCGTTTATCTGAATGACATCATAGTTTTTTCGACGTCACTCCAAGAACATATGGTCAATCTTGAAAAGGTATTCCAAAGATTACGCGAGTCTAACTTTAAAATCCAGCTAGATAAGTCAGAGTTTCTCAAACTTGAGACCGCGTACTTAGGTCATATAATAACCAGGGACGGAATAAAACCGAACCCTGATAAAATTTCAGCAATCCAGAAGTATCCTATACCTAAGACCCCTAAGGAAATTAAGTCATTTTTAGGACTTCTTGGTTACTATAGAAAATTTATACCCGACTTTGCCCGAATTACAAAGCCTATGACACAGTGTCTTAAGAAGGGAAGAAAAATTATATTTGACTCAGACTACGTAAATAGCTTTGAGAAATGCAAAACTCTTCTGACGAATGACCCCATATTGAGATACCCCGACTTTGATCGTGACTTCATACTGACGACCGACGCATCTAATTTCGCTATAGGTGCAATACTATCACAAGGTAGAGTAGGTACGGACAAACCGATTGCGTATGCTTCTCGTACTTTAAATGAGAGTGAAATTAATTATAGTACGATAGAAAAAGAGCTACTAGCTATCGTATGGGCTACGAAGTACTTTCGACCTTATCTCTATGGCCGTAAGTTCAAAATCATAACCGATCATAAACCACTGCAATGGATAATGAACCTTAAGGAGCCGAACTCTAAGCTCACAAGGTGGCGTCTTAAGCTAAGTGAATACGATTTTACTACCGAACATAAGCCAGGTAAGAAAAATACTAACGCCGACGCCCTCTCACGTGTGGAGATCTGTAATGAAGAGTTGAGTTCTATGGTAGCTAACGCATCTGAAAGACCCCCATCAGTAGCCGACGACCTTGACACTCGTACTCAGACCGCTCATACCTCGAATGAAAATCCCATACTTGAAATTCCCATAACCGACGATCCTTTGAATAAATTCCACCGACAGCTCATACTGACTATAGTAGGTGACATTAAAAAGCGTACGTCAGCGACAAAGCCGTTCGACACTCACACACGTACATCCGTCCAGTTATCGGAGTCTAACTTGAAGGAAGATTTAATTAAGGCAATTAAGGAATACGTTAATCCTAAGATTAAAACAGCTCTCCTTATAAATCCTCCTCTTGCTATGTACAAGATCGTCCCAATCCTACAGGAAACATTTAAAAGTTCATCTATGAAATTGGTCCTTGCTAAAAAAGAAGTTGAAAATGTTAAAGAGTATCTTAGACAGCAGGACATCATCCGCAATTATCACGAAGGAAAAACTAACCACCGTGGCATTAGCGAATGTTGCCTAGCTTTATCGGCGCGATACTATTGGCCGAAGATGAAAGAACATGTAACCAAATTCATAAATGACTGTACTATTTGTGGACAGGCTAAATACGATAGGAACCCGATTAGGCCTAAATTCAATGTGGTCCCACCAGCCACGAGGCCCTTTGAGATAGTTCACATGGACAGCTTCACTGCCCAAAGTGAAAAGTATGTTACGTTTATAGACGTTTTCTCAAAGTATGGACAAGCCTATCTACTTAGAGACGGCACCGCGCTTAGTGTAATACAAGCTTTATTAATTTTCAGCACGCATCATGGCTTACCACTAACAATTATCACGGATCAAGGTACTGAATTTACTAACCAGATGTTTTCAGAGTTTTGTAAGGTTCACAAAATCACTCATCATCAAACCTTAGCTCACTCACCTAACGCTAACGGGAACATAGAGCGTTTTCACTCGACTTTGCTCGAACATCTTCGCATCTTAAAGTTACAGCAACGAGATCAGCCTGTTATTAACTTGATGCCCTATGCTCTGATCGCGTATAATAGTTCAGTACATAGTTTTACTAAATGCAAGCCTTATGACCTCATATTAGGATATACTGACCCACGTGACCCGACTGACATCGATATTACAGGGCACCTCTTGCAGCAGTACACTCAGACTCATAGAGAGCAGATGAAACAAGTGTATGAACTCATCAATGAGACATCTCTTGCTAATAGGACTGCTATTATAGAAAACCGTAACAAGTCACGCGAAACTGAGGCAGAGTACCAACCTGACCAACAGATTTTTATCAGTAATCCTTGCGTTAGTAGATCTAAGCTCGCACCTAGGTACACGCAGGATACTGTATTAGCGGACCTACCTATTCATATTTATACCTCTAGGAAAAAGGGTCCCATAGCTAAAAATAGGTTGAAACGAGTCCCTAAGACCGCAAAATTGTTACAGGACGCTGATGCTGACCGTCAGCCTAATACAGGTTCACGAGATAAAACTTGAAGGACTCGAAGATGGACCAGGACTTTTACCATTTAAATTAGGCCCCATGAGACTAACCACTCATTATCATACATTTTTACAGTACATTGAATTGAAAGAAATCAGCGATAACATTAACTTAGTACGATCCCAATTAACTAACATTAAAGATAGACTAGATAACTACACTTATGCATTATACGAATTTCAGATAAATCATTTAATTAATAAATTAGACTTTGCTTCACTTCAACTAAAAAGTTTAGAGCCAACTCGTTCTAGAAGAGGTTTGGTCTTGGATCCGTTATTAAGAGCATTACCGGGAATCTGGACTATACGGATGCTGTAAAGTACAATGATGCCCTAACTGTTCTTAATAAAAATCAGGATAAGATTGTGATTGAACAAAATCATCATATCAGTCTTAGCAAAGATTGGATGAATGATCATACTAAAATATTATCTACAATTGTAGATAATCAAATCACTATTAATAAAACTTTAAACGTTTTAATTGACCGCAATTCACTTTCGCAATACACGTTTATGAAATTTGCTAAATTCGCACAAATTCTGGCGATAACAAGTAATAACGTAGGTAGCTTAGTTAACGAAATAAGTAGGTTAGAGAATGCACTCGCATTTTGCAGTGCCTCGCGCACTCATCATTCTACGATAAATATAAATGTAATGAAAAATATGTTAAGTAGATTAAAAACTTTTTATAATAAGGATCAATTATTAGAGTTAGAGCTCCGTGACTATTACGATGTTATAAAATCGGCATCCTACTATAACGGAGATCAATTAGTTTCCGCTTTTAATTTTCCAGTGGTATCTCCACTTAGTTATACTTTATATAGGTTGGTTATCGTACCAAATAGGAACAGAAAGGCTATTATCCCACCTTTCCCACTCCTGGCAATCACTGGTAACTTTCACGTGTACATAGAGGCTGAATGCCCGAAGTCAGGTACGAGGTATCTATGTGCTGAACAGCTCAACCACCAGCTGAAGCCCCAACCCGACTGCATCTGCAATATCATCGAAGGCAGAACAACTGAAGACCAACCCTGTGAGATGACCACCATCGAGTTGATGAAGCCCGCTATGGAGAAGCTGGATGACCGCCACTACGCGGTCGTTTTTCCGACACCAACTCAAGTTCGACTCACATGCGAACGAGATGAATTTAACACGCTCACCGGCAGCTACTTAGTCACCATACCGCATGACTGCAAGCTACGTACGAATGACTTTACCATCGTCAACGTCAATGATCGCATCGAAGGACAGCCCATGAAGATAACGAAAATTCCGAGTCAAGCCGAGGAAGTACCTGCATCTTTATCTCTCAAGATCAATTCAATCAATCTGAGGAAGCTGCACGACATTCAAGACAAAATCAACCAACAGGCACCCTTGCAGATAGAAAATTCGTCGACCTTATACCATACGACCATCCCTTTCTATGGTATACTATCTGGTGCACTAGTACTCATCATCATCATTTTAAGTCGAAGATACTTCATAAAGAAGGAAAATTCTAAGACAGAAATAGAACAGACCACAACTGAAACGCCCACCTACGCAGTACCAGATACATCTCCAAAGGAGAAGAAGCTGCCAGCGACATTTTTTCTAAATCTTCAAAAATAGTCGCTGATCTGAAGGGGGAGATGTTATACCTAGCGCTACGACCAGAACTGCCTAAATCGCAATTCCACAATTATGTGGCAATAACCAACCGATTGACGTCAATGCTGACCCAGCACCACGAGGCTGCACTGCGTGGCTCGCCCAACACTTTGGCTCACCACTTCGGTTCCAACCTCGAACCCGTCAACATAATTATAGTTTAGTACATAACATTTTCTAGTATTAATTCTAATTTGTAGAACTCAATAAAGAGTTATTTCGTATTCGGTTTTTTTTGAGAACTCCAGGCGTCGTTCCTATATTTTGACACACAAAAAGGAAGGTACATAAACAAAAGAATGATGGTGTAACTAAAACTGTAGCTAAGTTATTATTATGCTAAGTATTATTATAAGCCTGAGTGTTCCCACTGTAGGGCAACGGCAACCCTTCCGTCCTTCCACTCCTCTCTATTGAGTGCTGTGTTTCATTTAGCTATGCCAGTCTTCCATATAGGAGTCCAGTTCGTCTCTCCATCTTCACCCATTCTCCATCTTTCATGGTCGTCTGATGGGATGCGTCAAACTGATGACAGTAGCTAAGTAACAATAAAAATCAAACAACACTTTATCTTCTGGGCCCTTTGAAATCCATCTGTTATGCCAACCTGTGTTATGATGAAATAAATAATAAACACGAATGGGTACCTACGATCATTTTAGGACCTCCCTGTGGCAGCCAAACAGTAGGATAAGGCCATAATCTCCACACTGGGCATGCGGGTTGGCTATCGCTGGACACAACTTGCAGCCGTCGCTGCTCTCCGTCAGCCAGGGTCTGTAGTTGGCTGCGCTATGCCGCTAAAGCCCCGTCTGTTAGCTAGCAGTTGATTTGGCTTCTGAAGATCGATATGGAACACCATACACCCATAAATCAACTGCATTAAGTCTAATATAAATACTTCTCTCACCAGGTCTAACTATGCAACAGAAGAAGGGTCTTCATGGTGGAACTGTATCCACCATCGAACTGAAACTCAACATCACCAAGGATCTGAACGGCGCTGTCTACACGTGTCAGGCTACCAACGAGGCTTTGCAACGGAGTGTGAACGATGCCTTAGCTTTGAAAGTTCTGTGTAAGTATTTTGCTAGGTTCTCTATGTGGCTACGTTTGAGATTTGCCTGGATAGTGGGTTTAAATTAATCTTAGTTTATTAGTGTATGTGCAGAGACTCAGCTCAATTTGTTCTGTCAATATCCCAACTTTCAACTCAATTAATTTACTCAACATCCCTTCCAATTAAACAGGGCGTTCTCAATGTATAATAATTTTATTATTATTATTTGTTTATACACAACCTGATGTGTGTATCGGGGTTACTGTTCACTTGAAATAATTGCCCAGTCTATTTTTGAAGAAGTTCACTGATGGAGCACTAACTATAGTTTCTGTAAGCCTATTCCAGTCGTGTACAATACGGTTGGGCAAAGTGTGCATTCTTGGATTGCTATAAATAAATACACAATTAATATACAGGGTGTGGTGGCTTAATGGAGGAATAATTCGTCGCCTACGGGTCGGGGGCATCACGACTGATCAGAAAATTTAAGTCATGTTTACCAAAAGTATGAAGATTTTTGAGTTACCGACTATTTTCGAAATTTTACACTTTTGCTAACTCTTTTTGACGCCATGATCACATATCATCGGTTTTATTAGTCCCTTTTTTAATATTATTTGCAGAAAGATGTACTATCAAATTAGATATATATTTTTGCACCAATGGTGTTATCTCAAAAACCATGAAACTTTTAGTAAACATGTTTTTTTTTCTGATCAGTCGTGATGCGCCCCCTACTCACAAATGTCGGGTAGTCCATTCAGTATGCCACGCCCTGTATATGTATATTAACAAATATAATGTACCTAAATTGTATATCACCCATAACTCGACGACAGACGACCTCTGTGGCGCAGTGGGCGAAGGTCCGCCTGGGACGCAGAAGGTTGCGGGTTCGATTCGCGCCGCGAGACAAATGTTTGCATGATCTGCAGATATTTGTCTCGGGTCTGGGTGTTTTCTATGTATGATATCTATGTATTTACAAAAAAAAGTATATAGTAATATATCAATCATGTGGTTCCCATAACACAAGCTCTGCTTACTTTGGGGCTACATGATGCTGTGTGATAGTCCAGCATTATATTTATATTTATAACTCAAGCTCGGCTAAGTTTGGAGCTAGATGTTGCTGTGTACATTATTTATTCTTTATTCTATTATATCTGGAAGTCACGTACAAATTAGCTTGAAAAATACATTTTGGGAAGCCTATCCCTAAAATAACGTTTGAGGTAGATAAGTTCCCACTGGAATAGTCTGTAAGCAGGTATTAAGGAAGGTGTTCCCACTAGGATACTCCGTCAACAACCTGAATCAAACGGAATTTTAGATCAAAAAGGTGTTTTATTCAGCAATTCTGCAAATTGCTATAATAATTTATCTACCCTAGGTTTTATTTGATGGGATGAGTAAATACATCCTTAATACTAATTTTGATTACCGAATCTTACTTTCACATAGGATTAGAAATATAAATAGAAAAACCATTTCTATAATACATTTTTGTTACATTGGATGGACCTGCGTTTGACCAGGAACTCACCTGATGTTAAGTAACGTTGAAGTCTAAGATGGAGCACGAAGATCCAGAAGACACCTATTCATTTATTATTATTATCAAGAAATTTTAATAAATTCAAAGTTTTTTAAATCAATCATAATGTCAGTTAAAAAACATATAAAAACATTATAATTAATAATTACTCCTTTTATTTACAATTAAATACATAAAACATTAAGGGAATTCCCGACTTTAATGTTTCAGATATAGTTCTTGCTAATAAATGCTTTTATACAATTAATGGATTTCTATGGCTAAATATATATTTCTTTATAGATGCGCCAATTTTCGATGAGGCTACTCCATACACCACTGTTGGTGTTGAGAACGAGCCTTTGATCATCGTGATCAGAGCTGACGGCAACCCTGCCAGCATCAGCTACACTTGGACCAAGGATGGACTTCCAATCACCCAGTCTTCACAGAGTGGTGGCAGTAAGTTTACATTATAATGACTAAATGTTAGGTTTTCATGTGGAGTGACGATCTGCGAAAGGTTGCTGGTAGATGCTGAATGCGTTGAAGGACAGGGCGCAATGGCGCTCAGTAGGGGAGCTTTGTTTAGGAGTGGACTGCTATAGGCTCATGATGAAGATTTTTAGATTGTTAAATACCTACCTCACCTCCTCGTTAGATACCTACCTCACCTGCCCTTGATGCACCCTGCTGGCTAACAAACGTTGCACAGTGGCATAGCTAACTTCCCTGGCCGCCGAGCAGCGTCGGCTGTGAGTAGCTATGCCTTGCGATTCCCAAATCCGCATGCGCAGCGTGGGGTTCAGCATATCCTTTTTCTTATTAGGAAAAGCCTATGGCCAGCAGTGGACTATTATTTAGGCTGGTGTTGTTGCATACCTACCTATTTTTTCTTACTAAGATATTAATCGAAGTCGAACTAGTGATAGACGTTGGGAACCGCATAACGGAACTAAAATGGAGTTGAGTAGGACACCTGGCAAGGCGAGGTGATAACAGGTGGAGTAAGGAGATAACTGAATGGCGTCCAAGCACCGGGTACAGAAACGTGGGTCGTCCAGTAGCTAGATGGGTGGACCATATTGTATCAATCGTGGGCCGAAACTGGATGAGACGAGCTTTGAAGGGGATTGGCACATACAATGGGAGGCGATGATGATGATGATGAAGATATTAATATCAACATTTGTCTGTCTAGATGACAGGATCATCTCTGAAGGCAGTATGCTGAACATGACTAAGCTGACGCGCCATGATGCTGGGGTCTACACGTGCGAGGCTGTCAACTCGCAAGGCGCTGCAGTGGCCAATATCACTGTCAATGTACACTGTAAGTTTTCCTTCTTCTTTTTTAGCCAAAAGTATACTGAAGTCTAGTTCAAGCGCTCGTGGCGTGGGTTATTTTGGTGTTCTTAGCCGATCATCAGAACGGTCACTGCTTGAATGGGTGACCGTTTAATGGTTTCGATCTGAGCGTTTCTGTGTTTTGGAGGGCACCTAAAAATTTTGGTCCTGGCTTATTCAGTCGCTAAGCCATTAGGTTGTAAAACTCCGATCCCAAAATTGGCAACTAGACACTCCGCCACCATATGGGTGTAAGGGGTTCCATTTCCATCTACGGAACTGAAGACAACCTCACATGCCCATGGTAAAACCTGCTACCTAAAAAACGGGGCTCTGGCGGCGGCTGATTGCGGCATAGCGCATAGGAGGGGTAAAGGAAATTTGCTCATCGAACCTCCTTAGAAAAAACACTATCATATAAATAAAATTTCAAATTCAAGTTCTATTTATTATTAATTAGTACGATTACAGAACCATTTACACTAATTAATTAAAATTATTACAATGAAATTAGATAGACCATATCAATATATATTACAAGTTTTTAGATTATATTCATATTATTATTATTATTTATAATGCTACAACTGCAATAACATCAATGTTATAATTATGCGTTGAACATTATAATTTTATGATAGATCTACCGTATGTAGGTCACAAAAGGTTCTCGTCTGTTTTCTTGTTTTAATATGTTTTAAAATAAGTTACCTATTTAAATTTTGACAATATCAAGTGTCCACAGCGTTACACAGCGTCCACAGCGTCCCTATGGTGGAAATGAATGAACTATATTCGTTTGATGAATTTTTTTTTTTTAGATCCTGCATCAATAAAATCAGTTTCTCAAGATGGAATATCGAACCCTAAAGAAGACGCCATGTTGTCTTGTACTGCTATAGGTAAGTTATTATGTTATGGAAATTAAATTTTAGTATTCATAAAATTTGTACCAACCAAAAGCACGCCATTATAAATAGACTGCAATATTAATTTACCTATTTTAGTTTTAATTTTTCACTCTGTAAAGTATCTGTAAGCTTAGTAAAATAAAATAAAGTAAAGTAAATTAAAGTAAAAAAATACTTTTATCCATTAGGAACAGTTAGTACACTTTGAACTCTGTTCCTAGGCAATCCGCTAACATCAGACCATATCCGATGGGAGAGAAAAGGCTACACCATAAATCGCGACCAAGTGTCCTTCGACAACCGGAACTCAACCAGCTACCTCCTCATAAAAGAGCCAACCAGAGCCGATGTTGGCAACTTTCAATGTGTGGTCGACAACGGCATTGGTGGCGAGAGCCGACAGGAAGTGATGCTAGTGGTGAAGTTCAAACCGGAAATGGACTCCGCGCCAAATCTAGCGAAGGCTGCGTCGAATGTTGGTCAAGTTGGGAGGTTGACTTGCAGGTAAGATTATTAAACAATAGATTTTATAATAATATAAGTCATGTAAACTAAATATGCAAAATTTCGGCGTTTTCCCGTTTGAGCACTTATGGATTGAGCACCAAAGGTATTCCCATTTGAGCACCAATTAATATTTTAACATGGGGCTCAAATCATCTCAATCGGTTGAGGATTTTGATATTGCAAATGAAAGCTTGTAAAAATCCTATCCTTCCTGTCCTGTACTAAATTTTGAAGGCGAAAGGTATGTGTGCGAGTAAATTCGTTCCCACTGAACTCCGTCATGGCTGAACAGATTTGGACGAAACTTTGAAAATACATCGCTTGTGGTCTGGATTAATGCATAGACTTATTATCCGTGTACCATGCGAACGAAGCCGCGGGCGGAAGTACGCAAATAAATAATGCTGAACTCTCACACAGCATCATGTAGCCCCAAACTAAGCAGAGCTTGTATTATGGGAACTGATTGATAAACTACTTATGTAGGTATATATTTTTTGTGAAATAATACATTATTGTAAATATAAAACACTCAGACCCGAGACAAATATGTGTAGATCATGTAAAAATTTGTCTTGCGGCGGGAATCGAACCGCAACCTACTGCGTCTCAGACGGGCCTTTGACCCTGCACTTTTTTAACCCTACACTCAATTTTTAGATGCAAATCGGCCCCCGCACCTAACTTTACCTGGTCCAAAAACGGGGCAAAGTTGCCCGTGAACGCGTCAATAAAGTACTTTGCCGAGTACGTGAAGAGTGACGCGGTGACGTATACGTCAGTGCTGCTGATCAGTGACGTCACTTCGTCAGACTACGGCACGTACGAGTGCGGCGCTCGGAATGAGCTCGGCTTCTCGACCACGTCGGTCAAGCTGGATATTACTAGTGCACCTGGTAAGTTTTTTTTCTCTGTAAAAATCTATTCCAGATTTATACCATTAAAAACTGTAATAATTTTATTATCATTTATTTTCTCTGTTACAAACTGTCTGGGCAGGAACGGAGGAAAACCAGGATATTCGTAGTTTATATCGTGTATTGATAATTTTACAATCGTTTTTCGGTTCTAAGTTTTTAAAATTGATGATTCACACTCAACGTTCGATTTTGCTTCGTAATCTTGTGTTTTTTGTCGCGTCTGTCAGATGTCAAAAGTGACAGCTGATTGTTTGTAATAGTAGTGGTAGTTAGTTCTTGTAAAGGATGCAGAGATGGCGTTGTCTGTCCCAAACACAAACAACACAACAAATTACTTCAAAAAACTGTAATGATTTTATTAAATTTTTTTCTATGTCAAAATCTACTACAAATCTTTACAAAAACTGTAATTTTATGACGTTTTTATTCTCTGTAAAAAAACTACTACAAATTCTTCCTACTAGAAACTCAAAACAAAATTTGGTTTCAACAAAAAAATTACCGCTTTTTATTGAATTAATTCTCATTTAACTTAATTCAAGACCCGTCCATCATATAAGAGACCATTATTACTCTCATCTTTTTAAATATAGTTTTGGTTTAAACGTAAAATATATATTTTGTTGTAGATCAAGTAATATCGCTTGCTGTGACCAACGTGACTCACAACACGGTGTCATTGGAGTGGAGCCCAGGGTTTGACGGAGGACTCTTCACCTACTTCAGGATCAGATACAGGTGAGCATCATCCGCTGTTTGCAGCATAGCGCACCCTAACACCAGCACAGCTAAATCCCCTGGGCAGTAGCGTTGGCAGAGAAGCTGTGCTCTGCTATCGCCAATACGCATGCCCAACGTTGGGATTATGGGCATATCCCCCTTCTTATTAGGGGAGGTATATGTCCAGCCTTGGACTGATATACAGGTTGTTGATGGTGGTTCAGTATCGACAATTCATCACTTAATTATATGGGTTGGATGGAGGGCAAAAAATCTGGGATCTTTATGAATAACGAAGGCTTCCGACATTCTGGCTTTACGATTGAAAAGCCGGGAATGACATTTTGACATACCTTCTGAAGAACTTGGATTTAAATGCCACTAAACGTTCACCCATCCAAACATTACGGTTTTAAAATATGAAGTTATTAAAAACTTTTTGATTTATTTTTTGTACAATACAATATATTTCTATGTTTTGTGCTTGTATCTATAAAAAAATATTAATGGGTAACACTGTTTAAAGAATAAATGCTTTTACAAAAAAAAATTGTAGTACACCAACGCATTTGTAGTAAATACACCTAAAAACACAAATTTAAGCAAAATCTTAATGACACTTGACGTTTCTAGAAAAATATACGACGAGGCTTACAAATACGAAGATGTCGTTCCCAAAAACGCTACCAGCTTCACTATCGGGGGCCTTGAACGGAACACTGACTATGTGTTCTCTGTTATGGCGATAAACAAAATAGGACAAAGTAAATACCGACCTGACGATACCAAGGCGACTACACTGAGTAAGTACTTTTAACATAACATTTGATATTAATAATCATCGCATAAAAAAATGATCTCAGATAGTCATAGCTAATAATACATAACAGACTAACATACATATTTTATTTAATATACAAGGTGAGTTTAACCACGTTTAGTTTTTTCAAATCTAATTTCGTATGATATCCCGAAAAGGAGAGATTTAGAGCATGGCTGTGATCAACTTGGGAGTTCCTCACTTAAAAATACGTGATTCAAAACTTTCTACGACAACTTTTGGCCTAGCTTTGTTTGTGCGTGGCAACCATAACAATAAGGCGGAGCTACACTTTATCATCATCATTATGTAAAGAACAAAGTTTAACAAAATCAGCTGTTCTAAGGCTACCATGGCTATTTCTGCCGTGAAGCAGCTGAGCTGTGTTTCGGTTGAAGGTGCCGGTGAAATTACAGGGACAAGATGCTTATCATCTTCATGCCTCATCTCAAGTAGGGCGTTGCATCTTAGAGCACGTTTCGGAAAAACGTGATGTACGATGCAATGCTTTGTGATAGGTAATAGTTACCACTTAACATCAGGTGGGCCATGTGCTTGTTCCATCATCAAGTAGTATAAAAAAAAACCTCTTAAACTTTTGAGAACAATTATGGTTTCACTTTGCAAGCCATTTCTTCAATGAATAACAACAAAATTTGAATTGTAAAAAATATTGTTGACCTTCGGGAGTAAGTTTATCCCCTTTGGGGATAACATACGAATTGAAACTCACCCTGTATATTACTACCTAAGATTAGGGCTGACACTAGTAAGCGATCTCGACTTTGAGTGCAATCCTGAGAGTCAATGTGACACTTTTCCGTAACAAAAGGTCTATCTGCAAGCAAAACATGAAAATTTTTTCTACAAAATTTCATGTAATTCTGTATTTTCATCAAAAATTGACTACAACATTTCATGTAATTCTAAATTTTATCAAAAATTTACTACAAAATTTCATGTTACTCCAAATTTTCATTTAAATGATAGTTCATCTAAGTAAACATTACTACAACTGTTTGGCAATTTTTCACGCTGCCTCAGGCGTTCTCCCAACATCAGTACAGTCAAGTTCAGAAGAGTTCAACTCGTACAGCGTTCCGGGTGTTTTTATAATAACCGGGACGATAATAGGCACCGCACTTATCCTCTTGAATGTACTGCTGATTGGGTTCTGTCTGCACCGGCGGACTAATAAGAGGATTCGAGGTTTGAGATGTTTATAAGTAGCTTGTCTGCACTCAACTTAATACATGCCTATTTTTGTTTTAAAAAAATATTTAAGTTGATATACTTCAAAATTTTTTAAACCTTTAATTTTTTACTTTTTTACTTAAAATTTGAATTTCTCAAACGAAAGTTTTATCAAGATTAGTTAGTAATCATGTTTGAGTTTAGTGCAGAGAGGCATTGATGTTTAGTTTTAGTAAGTAGTCTAGTTTTAAGTGTTTGAGAATGGGAATTGCGAAAGTTTTATTTTGAATATTTTAAGTTTCAGATTTAGATTAAAATTAAAAGTCGAATTCATTATAAAATTCAGGTTTTATGACACTAAAAAAGTTATGAAAGTTAAAGTAAAAAAGTTAGGTAAATTAGATATTTTATTAAAATTAAAAATGGAAAAATACCACATTCAAACATATGTCTATAAAATGAAATGTTATCCCCAAAATTGACTGAAGGCCCACAAATTCCGCCACTAAATATAAAAATCTTTAAAAATTTACTCGATTACAATTCTCGAAAAGAGACTTAAAATTCAATAAATTACACAACTAAAAATAAAACCTTATAAAATATAACTCGATAAAGAACAATTAAGCTGGCCTCTTGAACTAAACTAAGTAGACTGCATTAACCGGCCGCGACCCGCCAGTGAAAGTGCTCTGATACGGTGGACGTACTCAGGGTATATGAAAAGGGGCAAATGGAATAATAGCAATAAAGAAACCATACAAATTATTTATTTTTATTAATTATTTATCTCAAAAGTACAGTCCTATTTGGCTTTAGAGCGTGCAAATATTAATTTTCATGTTAAAATTAATCATAAATTACAATGTTATCGCTCAAATACTATTTGTCAAGTATAAGAATCATTAATTGTAAAACTCAGGAGCTTGTGGTATAAACTTCAGATCGAACGAGGTCCTCGCGTTCACCTACCGACCTTCACTGGAATAGCGTGGTGGGTGATGGTCTAAGGTGTGTAAGGGGTTCCAACCCTTATCTCTGAAACCCAAGCCAACCTCACCTGCACGTGGTGCACCCTGCTAACTAACAAACGGAGCTCTGGCGGCCGGCTGATTGCGGCATAGCGCAGCCTAACACCGGCACAGCTAAATCCCCTGGCCGCCGACGGGCAGCAGCGTCGGCGGTGCGAGAAGCTGTACCCTGCGATCCCCAACCCGCATGCCCAGCGTGGGGATTATGGACATATCTTCCTTCTTATAGGGGAGGCCTATGTCCAGCAGTGGACTGAATAGGCTGTTGTTGTTGTTGTTGTTGTTGTTGGTGGTCTAAGATTATAGGAGTTTTTTTGTGAACTTGTCTAGGATGATGAATAGTTCCATAGCATAGAATTTTTTAGTATAATAAAATAAAAAAATCAAATTAAAAATAATTAGCGGAAAATATTGTAAAAAATATATCTCTATAATCAGATATTTAGCTATTTACCACAATAAAAAGGATGTATAAGAACCTAAATGTTTTTGAGGCTGAGAGGTTAGTATAGGCGCTGGGCAAACCTACTTCATACAACCATGTACAGCGTCCTCAACAGTGAGTAAAAGTTACCACTTGACGCTGTATACATCATCTAGACTAGATGCAAAGGTCTAAGTTTATTATTCAGAAAAGTTAATAACCTAAACTATTATTTCACTTTGTTATTTCTCTTAGGCTTTAAAAATAAATAATCGGATTTCCGAAAAAAAAGCATAAGACCGTAAGAAGTGGAAAGGGATTAGGGAAGCCTTTGCTTTGCAGTCAGACGATTCAGGCTGATAATAATTAATAATGTAATTACACCAGCCCCTGTCCTCAATCCATCCCTGTGCTACCATTTTGAACAAAATGTACCTTTTATTCCCGAATTGAATTAGTTTTAACTTGATTCGTGTTGCGAATTTCGTTGTACTAGCTTTTGAAGTACAATAAATCTTTTAGCGAGCTCGTAATATATTTTCTGTGTCAGCCATTTTTTAAAATGGATGTTACATTTCTTATATTTTAAAACCAGTTTATAGTTATTCTTACAAATTCATTGAATTCAAGGTACTAAGGTTTGAAAAAAACATAAAATCGTCAATTGTTAAAACTACAATTAGATACTTGTTTAAAAAAATTAAAATTTAAAAATATTCATTTAATTTTTAAATTTCTGTGGAATTGCGGTTGACAAAAAAACACTTTCTAGATTTTAAATAATTTACTAATATGCTAAAAAAGTAAAATAAAATAAATATTTCTAAATACCCATTCTCAAACACAGCTTTTTTATGTTATTTTTATTTGCTAATTTATTTTTTATTTTCTCTATAGCTTTGTCGGAAGTAGGCGAGTTGAATGTTATTGCCACAGAGTATGTAGAGTCGGCGGATGTGTCAAAACCAGTCATAGTATATGTGTCAGTTACTGCGGCTGTACTTATTTTGATAAACGCGGCATTGGTCGCCTGTTTTGTACTGAAGCGGCGCGCTAGACGGCTCAAAGGTAATTTTAATTTGTTATGTTGATTTTTTATGTTTTTATTGTGTTAATAATAAACAATTTAGATAAAATACTACCTAAAAAGTAACCTGTTCTAATAACATCATATATTTATGAATTAACGAAATACACACTATTTACTGTTATTGCTAAATCTACATACTCGTTTTTCGATGACGAATGTCGTATTATTTTTTATTATTTATTATTATAATGTTGCCTGCTATTATTAGTATTTATTATTATAGTAGTGTTGCTTTGTCGTAAGTTTTCGTAGTCCTGCGATTTGTGTAGAGCTTCTACGACGTAGTACTTCTACGTGCACAGATATCTCGTAGACCCGCTACGAATACGTAGTGTCTACGGCATGCGACATAGCGTAGTTATTTTACGTCATTCAGTTTTTTTTTACAAAAGAAAAATTAAGAACCTTAGACAAAGAAATTATCATCGAATTGTCATCAGAATTATTTTTTTATAAATTATATTCAATGTTAAATTAATCTAAAAACTTTCTCTTTATCGTAACTAACGAGCACTGATCAAACATTCTCGTAAACCGAAGCACACAAGCGCTCAGTTCCAAATGCTATAACAAACTTTTAAATAAACTTAAGTACAGAAGCGCTCAGTTTAAAAACGTACGATCAGTTCAAAATGCCAATATTAAATACTTTTAATTTAACAGCGATTGGTATAGTTTCCACTTTACGCTTTAATCAATTATTCAATTTAATAAAACGTAGTTTCGTGTTCCATTCACTTGAAGTACTCTGGTACTAATTGATTGAACGCTCGCTTGTTTGCACGGGGCAACGTCAGAAATCTACATTTTCAATTAATTTGTATATATTTAAAAAATACTTACCTACTTTTTTTCAAGTTGTTGGAAAGTCTATAGGGGGAGACTGTTGCCCAGCAGTGAAACGAGAAAAGTTGTAGTAAAAATAATAATTCATAAGTTAAATCAGGTGTTTGTCCTGAGCCGTATTATGATGTTGCGGGTTCGATTCTCGCTGCGGGACAAATTTTTGCATGATCTGTAGATTTGTATCGAGTCTGGTTGTTGGTACTATGGTGTACAGTAGTCGATAACATTTTTTTTTAGTTTTAAAAATATATATATTTTGACAGAGTAAAAAAAAAAATTTCATTAATACTCATAATATTATATTACCTATATTTTTGTGTACAGAACAAGCGGGCCAATCGTCAAAATCAGCGACTATCGAAATGTACGCGCCATCGTCATACAACGACACTATGACGGGAGAAACTCTCAGTTCAGTCTCGGAGAAATCTGAGACGTACTCGCAAGATGGCGACGACAGACCGCCGCCGCCGATACCCGAGATACCCAGCATGCCCAACCGACATAATAATATGATGAGTCAGGTATGTCACTATGAATCAATATGTCACTATAAGTCAAGTATGGCATAATGAGTCAAGTATGTCACAATGAGTCAAGTCTATCACTATAAGTCAACATATGTCAAAATGAGTCAAGCTATGTCTCAACGAGTCAAGTATGTCACGATGAATCAAGTATGAGTATGGATGGGTGATGAGTAGATTATGTATTTTTGTAAGGATCAGTCTATTTATGTGCTACTATATTGTTGGCGTGCAATTATGGTGTAATCGTACTGATATTATAAAGACGAATTTTGTTAAATGTGAGAAATGATTTTCCTCATTCACGTCCAAACTACTGAATGGTTTAAGCTGAAAATTTTCACATATATAGTTCTAAACCTGGAATAATATATAACTATTAATATACTAGATATATATAACCAATATTTACTAGAAAGCTAGTATAAATAGATACAATAATTACGGAAATTCTAGACTAAGAAATATCAAATACAACAAATTGAGTTATACTAATTTGTTTGGACAGACAACCGACTACCTCATCGAGGAGCAGGGAGTGATCCTCCCCCCTCCCCTAGACTACCCTCCCCCCAACTACTACGAGGAGCATGCGAGGACATTGCCGCATGCCCACCGCCATAAGGACGTCAACCTACACGGAACCCTAGGGCGCAGCGCCGGTAAGTGTATATAATTATGACACTTTATTTAATTGTAAACTCATCTAAAATACATTTTTTACTATAATTAAACTTAATACTACTTATGTACATAAATAACTATCAAAAACATTATAGTAAAAAATTTATCAAAACGGGAGACCATCGACCGCGGGGCAGGGCTCAAACGGTCGGTGGCTAGGGCTGCAGAGAGAGGAACCTCCGCACAATGCGTGCCGAGTCCAGGAGAGCCGCCTTCTGTATCTGACCCTTGATCCAGCTGCCTAGCGAGAGCCTCTTAAGATATTGGTCAAGGCTCTTCGCTATCAGACCGTTCACTGAAACGACTATCGGAACGATAATTATTATTATTATTATAATAGAGAAGATAAAAAAATCAGTACATAAGTTTTTTTAGCAAAAGTGTATTCAGTAAAGCATAAAAAAGCTAAAACAATAATTTTATTTCGATCGGTAGACTTTTTGTCTGGATATTTGTTACCAATTGGCACGAAAAATACGGAACGGATTTTGAAGAATGCTATGAAATGAGATAGCTTACTATCCAACGTACTAAATATGCTACATTTTATTTCTCTACAATTTCTAAATCAGAATTATAACCGAAAAATGAATCGTTCGCGTACCCTTCATTCATTCATCTTCTAGACTATGTGTATAACTAAATCCTACTAATATTATAAATGCGAAAGTTTGTGAGTATGGATATGGATGAATAGAGTATGAGTATGGATGAATAGATTAATGTTTGTTACACTTTCACGCAAAAACTACTGAACGGATTTGGATGAAACTTGGAATATACATAGTTTGTGACCTGGAATAACACATAGGCTACTTTTTATTCCGTACCACGCGAGCGAAGCCGCGGGCAGAAGCTAGTGTTAGCTAGTGTTAGTGCTAGTTCAATAAATGAATCCGAATCTGAATCGAATGCGTATAAATACAAACCTTCTTGTGCGATTGGAAAACCTACTTCGAAACTGTAAGGTTTATTTCTGAGAAGTTAATTTGCCAATATGTTAGGATTCTCCACCAAAGGCTTTGAGGAAAGCTGCAAAGAGTTTTCATTAAAGCCAAAGAAAAACAAAGTTTCACTGGACTTAGGGCATGTTGTATCATTTTAAACTTATTTAAGTTATTGCTTTTAAGCTCACTTGGTATGTTTATCAATAGTTAAAAATTTATTTGAGAAATAAAAATATTTTGAGTTTTACCCTTTTACAGGGGCAGTTCTGAAAATACTTGTTGACATGCTGTATTCATAATACAGCTTTGACCCTACACTAGGGTCTAGGGTATTAGGAACTTTATGTTCACTATTCGACAATAACAATCACACCCGTAACAAATATCTATAGAAGTAGGTAGGCATTTGTGAAGGGCTCATCCGGGTGCGTAATACCACCCTGTCTATTTCTACTGTGAAACAGCATTGCTGTTTCGGTTTTGAAGTCTTACACTTTCATGCCTCAAGTTAGGACAAGGCACGTTCAAAACATGCGTGATCTACGAAGCAATCCATTGTCATAAGTAATGGTTACTACTTAACGTCATTGGCTATATGCTAGTTTCATCTTCAGGTATCCTAAAAAAATATTATACGAATATTAAGTCTCTCGTCCGAATCGAACCTACGATCTCTTGCATATCAGCGGATTATTCACCCATACAGCCAACAAGATTGTTATATTTTACCACGGATTGAGGGCCCTGTGACCTGTACACAGGTTTTTTACAAACTTATCGCAGGCACCGGTCTCACATTATGTAGGTACTGTTTATAGCTTGGTAAGGTACTGCGTTGAGAGAATACGTTGTATTATTATTCTTTAATTATTTTATTTATGAACAGGTAAATCTAACTACGTCCCGGCGCCGAGCCCGATGCCTCCGCTCGACGGATCGTACTACAACATGGCGTCGGATAGATACCTGTCGTATCCACCTCTCATCGGCGAGTACCTGCAGCAGGTCAGACAATACTCTTTGGTTACAGAAAAATAACTTGGATTTCTTTTAAAGATTTTTTATAATTTACCCCACAAAACATTCCAATTTTGACCTTGTAAAACTGCCACTGTAGAATTGACTTTCACTTTGTTAATATTTATCATAAAAGAAGGTAGATGTGCCCATAGTCCCACGCTGAGCATGCGGTTTGGGGATCGCTGGACACAGTTTTTCGCACCGCCGAGGTTGATACCCGTATCGAACCTAGGTACGGACTAGAGTCAGGGAATTTAACTGCGCCGGTATTTGTGCTACACCGCAATCAGCGGTTGACTTGTCGTGGTGTCATGTGGTCGGTTTCTTGAGGTTGGCTTGAGTTTTGAAAGAGGCAGTAAAAACCCCTTTACACCCCCAATAATAGTAAAAAATATAATAGATAAAAGATCATTCTCACGAATTCACATTCTTCATTCAGTCACAATTTTTTTTTACTTTACCCCTAATTTGAGAATGTACCCCATAGCAAGCCGGGCGCACCCCCACGCCGCCGCAGCAGTACGGGGCTGGGCCCGGCCCCAAGCCGCATCTCATGAACGGCGCCGTCTCCGGCGGCTCCCCATCCCACATGGCCAGCCCTCCGCACAACTATGGACTTGACAGTAAGTTACTATTTAAGCTTTTCGATCTGGTTTAGTAGCATAAAGCAGTTCACTGCTGGACATAGGCTTCCCCTAATGAGCGGCATTGCGGTCCTCAGCTCGACATTCAGCTTCTACCAGCAGCCTTTCGCAGATCGTTACTCCACCTTGATTCAGATAGATTCAGATTCTTTATTTAATGGCTTCTGGGATAGTTCTCCACAATTTCGCCAGTATCAAGCATAATTGTTTATAATAATATGTGGCAACGTAGTACGGTTTATAAGTCAAATCGTCCAGTCTTCAATCAGGTTCTGTTTTGCTATAACAATGGCAACTATAACAAAAAACGATCGGCGAACAACTTTCTTCATCAGAGAATTCCAGTCCAAATTCACTTTTTTATTCCATTTCACTATTTAACATAATAGTAGTCATAAATTGTTATTTATACATGATATTCATAAGTCAATGGTTATACATTTCTTAGGCATAAGAAATAGTCTAAATAGCGTAATATAATATAATAAAATAATCAACAAATAAATAAAAAAAATTACAAAAATACTATATAATATTTTAGGTACCTACATTCAGGTAGGTAGGTACTTACTTATAGTCTATGAATTCTTCTTAGCTAAAAAAGGTCTGCTGGATAAGCCACCGTTTTAATTTAGTTTTAAATGAAAACATACTCGATGCCTGAGTGACAGTATCAGGGAGTTGGTTGTAGACTGTCGATCCCATGACGTGTCAGCTTAGAAGATTTTGACAGTGAACGCGATACCGGCACTAGCTTGTGGCGACTACGGGTGCTATATATAGTATTTGTGTCTTAATACTAACATAGATTGGTTGTATTGACCATATCTTATACAATATAGCATATAAAAAAAACACTAGAAAATAAAATACAACAAAAATAACACAACCATCTTTCCAGATGAAAAAAATGGTGCTCCTGTTGAGCTGCCTAGAATAATCCTAAAATATCTCTGACAGTGACTCTTAACTGACACTGACATTGATACCGATACTGACACAACAAGTAACCACTCTGATAGTTTCTCTAGACCGTCAGTCGGCCGGCGGCACGCTGCGTCGGCAGCGTCTCGACAAGATGGCCGTCCCGCCGCCTGACGTCACCGTGCTCCACCCCGGCAACTGTACACAGGTATCATTACCATCCTCATTCCTTTTACCTGCATTTTGATATCCCTAAAGGTGTCAGCACATTGTCAGCCGTGTCCGTCAGCCTCGGCTGGTAATGCGCACGGTGCGTCTTCGAACGATCAGCGACTAGGTATGTAGCAAACGTAACTATGTAAGCTACAGTTAGCGAGAGGATTTCAGCGATGTTTGGCTAGCGTACGTGACGTTATGACAGAAAGGAGGATTGAAATGTCTATGCAACAACAACACCTGTTTGGGGCGTAACCTTATATGTCGCGGCGAGCACGCTCGCTTTTGCATGACGCCAAGGTTATAAGTTTTCTATGCTTCGGACTCTCCAAATCGTCCGGCCTCTGTCCGCGGATGCCAAATTTCTATCAGTAATCCAAACAAACGTCACAAAATGTGTCCGCGGCGGTATCCGAAGAGTCAACACACTATCGGACATTGTCCGCGGATGAAATCGTCCGCAGACGTTGTCCTACCTATAGTATGATGTTGGCTTAATATAAACGTAGCTTGGTGAGTGGTGGGCACAAAATTCTGGACAAAAGGATTTGTTTACGTATATAATAACATAACAAAATAAATATAATAACAAGGTTTATTTCATTGTTATTTTATCATGTCATTGTATTCTTATTTTTATTTTCATTTTTTTAGCTATCGCGTTACTTTCATAAAATGGGGTTCTAGGCTACCCACACAAAGAAGTAGATTAATAGTAGTAGTAGGGGTAATTTACTACCCCATTTTTAAATAACATCAATGGTAGTGTTTTGCTGTCAGAGCTTTATTTTATTTCTTGTTTCAGCACTCGCAAACCCCCAAGCAACCCCAGTCTATCCTCAAGGACCCATCGAGGCATAAATACGGCAGCCAGTACGGAAGTCCTATCTCCTCTAGCACCCCCCAGAACAGCAACTCTAGTCAAATCCTGACAGTTCAGAATCTAACATCTGACGTACCCCAATATGGAACGATCCGTAAAGAGAAGAAACAAAATGTCACGATAGACGAGTCGTACAACAAGCGTAACGAAACGCACGTTGTCTAAGTCAAGTGTCAAAGTGAACGTTAAATCAAGGCGAATTTAAAGTCAAAGTGAAAGTACACTCAAAGTGAATGTCAAACAAAGGTGTTGTGTCAAATAGTGACATGTGAAGTGTCAATGTAACAACGTTGTGTCAAAAGACAGTGTCAAATGCTAGATAGGTTTGTAAATAAAAGTGGTTTAGTAAATGTAGATAGATTAAAAATAATTGAATGTGATAAAGGACTTGTGAAGTTAGCGAGTGTTAGATAGATTTGACAATTTTTAGCCGGAATAAGTCATATTGTTAGCAGGTTCAAAGCCGAGTTTTGGGGTTATAGTGTACCCAAAAGTTTTAGACTAAGGTAAAAAAGACCCTAACAATGAGACTTCGTTTAAGTTGTGGGTAAAAATCTTAGGGATAAATGTGACCCCAACAGGTTAGGGGTACAAACTGGCCCTGTTACTATGAGCCTGGGGCCTTATGCTCGATTTCCGAGCATAGGTAACTCCCTAGGCGTGGTTTTCGGCTAATTCGTGTGGTTGTAATCGAATGTTCGACTGACGTATCAAATAATTCGTAAGGTATCGTCCAAACGACATAATTGGAAATTTTGTATTGACTTTCATTGTCCGTTATTTTTAAGTAATTTAGGTACTAATATTGTTTCTAAATTTTAAGGATTGCAATGATTTTGATTGTATCGTTAAGCTTTTTAAGAAAATATTTTTAGTTAAAAATCGATTCCACGACGGATCTCTTATTGATAAGTTTAAAATATCTATGTAATTGCATAATAAATATTTTTGAATTTCAAAGCATTTAAATGATTGGGAAAATTTTGAATTTTACCCCGGCGACCAATCGCCATGATTTTTTATTGTTCAATAAAAAGTTAGTAAATTTTTTATTGTTATATTAATTGGAAATTAATCAGAATTGTATGTACTGTCGAATAATTGATATTAAGAATTATGATTGACTGTAAGTAGATATTGAAAAAATAAACTTTTGTTGAAAAAAAAACACCTTAGATTTTTGTAAAACTTGTACTTTTTTCATTGCTTTTAAACACTGTTTGTTTTATTTAAAAAAAAGTGTTTAAAATATTCTAAATATTAATTCAATTTGTTAAAGATCGTGGTCAAAGTGGAGTATTATGTCAATTTTACATTAAATTATCTCGATATCCAGTAATATTAGTAATTTTAATTTAATTTCGCTGCATTTCTTCATACCTAATGTAAATAATTAAATACTCAAATCGCGAACTGACAATAAATCTAAGTTTAATTATTTTATTTATAATACCCGCTTGTATACAAATGTAAATAATTATTGTAATTTTTCTATAACATTAGCTTTTCTACTCCAAAATTTAATCGGAAGATAGTACAGATACCAAAGTTTTATTAATTTTATACTTAAGTTATTAAGCTACCTAATTTTATTTCTGATTACTTCGTTGATTTTTTTCGACTATGTAACAATTTTTTCTCAATTTTTTTTCAATAAATGGTAATCGACTGAATTTCCAAATAATTATTTTAAGATTCATTGATTGTTTTCAAAATTTGAAATCCATCCATTGAAAAAATACGATTTTATATTTACAAAAATATTCTATTGTTACATTTCGAATTAAAATAAAAACCTCTAATAATGATTTTTTGTTTTATTTTCGTTCCTTTTTTCCTTTTTTCTAAAATCCAATTATTAAACATATCACAATAAAACTAAATTCAGGTTTTTTTAATAAAGAACTGAGTATGTGCCAAATGTAGTTATTTTTATTAATTTAAATGTCATTGTAGCTGTGTTATAACGTCCTTCTAGATATTTAAGTAAGTTTAGTAATATATTGAAACCGTGCCTTATACTTTAAAGCCATTTTGAATATAATAATATCACATTAAGTATTTGCCAAAAATCTAGGTATTAAATTTAAACTTCTTAGATTTTAAGGCAATTACATGACTAGGAAATATTTTTTTCTAATTTGCGGGTATTTTTTTTTATTCTTTGTTTATCAGAATATTTTAGTAAAAACTTTTTTTTATTGGAATTTTTATCAAGCGTGCTTTTATATTTTGTTAAATTCAAAAACATGAGCTTGTCATCATAGTCGTAAGTGCTAATCGAATGTTCAAAACATATTGTCAATACGAATCTAAAATTTTATGTCAATGTTTAATTCGATTAAGACGTGGTCCTAATAATAAATACAGTAATATTATAATAAAAAAGTAGTTTATTAACATAGCTTACTTTTTCCTTTTGCTCAAATAATATGTTGATATAATATTTTTTCAGTCTACGCTTTTTCTCATTATTTTTTTATTTAAAGAAAGGTTTTTTTTCGTTCTCGAACATTTCTTTTATTTATTTGAATCGCCATGTTCAGTGTTCATTGTAAAATATGTCATAATGATGATAAAAATAAGGTTGTAAATTGTTCTATGAATTCCAGTGTGACTTTAAATTACGTAAAGCTCATGATTGTGTACTCAGCATACATTAAAATAAAGCGTATAAATGTTGAAACGTCTATTTTATTTCAAGAACATTTTTTTTATTTCAAAAGAACTACATTTAATATTTCATTAATAATGATTCTAAGATCACTTTGAATCAATCACATCATCAGATCAGAATATTTTATTAAACTTTGTTCTTTACTTAATGATGATGTGAAGTACCTCAATTTTAGGGCTGCGTAACACAACACAAAGATACGCTTAAAGTTATTGAAAAAAATGGAATCGCGTATTTTTACAACTTGTGGACAACCATTTCCAACTCACTCCTATTCTTGTCAAACTAATTCACGCCCACCTTGTATAGGTAGCGATATTGAAAAAAAAAAGATAGAAATTGTTTATTTTACTCAAATTACTAACCTAATGCCTATGACGGCCTCTGTAGCGCAGTGGGAAGGTTCCCCTGAGATGCAGAAGGTTGCGGGTTCGATTCCCGCTGCGGGACAAATGTTTGCATGTTCTACAGATATTTGTCTCGGGTCTGGGTTTTCTCCATGTATGATATGTATGTATTTACAACATATATATGTAGTATATCAATCATATGGTTCCCATAATACAAGCTCTGCTTAGTTTGGGGCTACGTGATGCTGTGTGATTACGTCCCGCATTATTAATTTATTTATTTATTTATAATTAACATATTAAAACAAAATATACCTACAACTAAAGACACATTTCTAAGCATATTAATTTAAAAGTAGGTAGAAAAATTGAGATATGGGCAAAATGGGAAAAAATAAATAAATTCAAGTACCTAGGCTCGGTTATCACAGAGCAAGGGGATGTCGACGCCGATGTAACACACAGGGTGAACGTGGCATGGCTGAAGTGGCGATCACTAACGGGAGTCTTGTGCGATGCTCGTATGCCAGTAAAAACTAAAGGCAAGATCTACAGAACAGCCGTAAGGCCGGCTATGATGTACGGCGCGGAATGTTGGCCTGTGAAAAAGGGCAAAATGGGACCCTATCTCAACATGGGCAGAATCAGAGCATAAAGCTCCAATGCTGCGCTTGTTTTCAGATAAGGCCCTTCAACTCGGAGAGAGTTGGAGGGGTCTGTCGGGCTCTCCGCCGGGGACTAGCTCTCGCTAGCTCGGCGGCCTACCGACTAAAAACACACCGTGTTCCTTCACTCACCGCAGTGCTAGTGCATCATCGAACCAATCATCACCTGATGAAGGGTTAGACGCAGCAGTACCACTTGACGGGGTCATGGGGTCTCGATAGGATTCTACCACGGTTACAAATAAAGCCCTAAACCAAGTGAAATCACGAAATCTACAAGAAAAAAGCAAGTAGGTACAAATCTAAAACTAATATTTAAACTATGATATTTTTTTGCTAAACTGAACCCGCAACCTCTTAGATCTCAGCCAGTCATCCACCCACAAGGCTAAAGAGGTCGTCATAATATCTAAAATTCATATCCGAATTATTTATCAATGAATAAAACCCATTCCGATTGATGGAAACGCTGAATTCATGTTACGCGCATTAATATTCAAGTTAATTTGAAATCTAAATCTATGCTAAGCACTACGTCAAATGCAGATATGTGTGAACTATGGTACAAGATAAGAGCTTAAGCGTAATAGTTTCCTTTGTCTATGTACTAGCTTCCGCCCGCGGCTTCGCTCGCGTAGTACCCGGTCCTTTGTTTTTTTTCTTAAATCCTGAAATACTTATTCAATTGATATCCATACCAAGTTTCAAACAAATCGTACCACACATTAAAAAGTTCTATACGATTTTTATGCAACAAATTGTTGTAAGTATAAAACCCGTTAACCCCTTTATAAAGAGATAAGATATAAGAAGCTAAATTTCCAAAACTCCCAAAAGTTCTAAGTTGGTTTGGTTTAGCTATAAAAGGAAGCTAACTTCCAAATTTCGGCTTTCTACCATAAGTGGTTTAGGCTGAGCGTTGAATCCAGAAAAAAGGCCTTTTCTTTGATTTACCTATAATGCTAATACTATACAGATTAACTAAGTAAAGGGTCTTTTCATCTGATCTAGATGATCTAAACAGCGTCAAGTGGTAACTTTTGCCCACTGTTGAGGACGCTATAGTGCCTATACCATCCTCTCAGCCTAGTCGACCTTGCCCAAACGAAAACATGGTCAATACGTGTGGAACTGACTAAGCAGCGGATTTTCTCACGATGTTTTCCCTCACCGTTTTGAGCACTAAGCACTGTCAGCTTAGAGGGGTTCCAACATTCATCTTCTGTGCCAAGCCAACCTCAACTACACGTGATGCACCTGCTAAATAACGAACGGGCTCTGGCGGCCGGCTGATTGCGGAGCAGCCTACATCGGCAAAGTTGCCCAGGGCCACCAACGATGCGAGAAGCTGTGTCTTGCGATCCCCAACCCCAGCGAGGGGATTATGAGCATATCCCCCTTTATTATGAGAGGCCTATGTCCAGCAGTGGACTGATATAGGCTGGCGTGGTTGGTGTGGTGGTTTTTAGCACGTGGTAAAGCGCATATATATTTTTTTTAAATGATAAATCTATTGGTGCACGGCCAACCATTTCCTTTTTTGTATGAAATAGTACCAAACTCTGGTGTCGGTGTTTTTAGGCCACCTGAAGGCCTCCGACAAAACTTAGCGACTGAAAAACCCGGGACCAACAGCTTAACGTGCCTTCCGAAACACAGAATTTCTCAGATCTAAATTCCACTAAACGGTCACCCATCCAAGCAGTGACCGGGCGGAGTGTTGCTTAACCAAGATGATCTGCTAAGAGCACCGAAGTATGCCACGCGAATAGCGCTTCACAATGACACCGACACTGCACGGCCGAGATTCGAACCTACTTACTCCGGATCGAAAGTCAGACCTAGCGAGTATTGAACACGCTCTTAGACCACAAGAGTCTATCCCTTCCACCACACCACATAAGTATATTGATATGGTAATGTCGGCGACATGAAGTTGTACGACGGAACCCGACTTGCTCAAGTCAGTTTAAATCTAAACTGTACTTTGCCACGAGAACCCTAAAATAGTAAGTCAACCATTTTTAAGAAGGCCATGCCAGGCCATTAAGAAGGACATGCATACTCAATATTTGACAACCTTTGTGACGCAGTGCGTGAAAGCCCGCCTCAGACGCGGTTGCTGGACCCGCTGCGAGGCAAATATATTTATGATCTGCAAATATTTGTCGCGGGTCTGGGTGTTTCCTATGTGTAATATGTATGTATTTCAAAAATGCATCTGATAGTCGTTAAAAAAATAATGCTGGACTTTGGTTCACACAACGTCATAATTATATCCCCAAAGTAACCAAAGCTTGTGTTATGGGAACTACATAACCTCAAAGTAACCAAAGCTTGTGATATAGGTACTATTTGACTTTATACTCATTTTTATATAAATACTAGTTTCCGCCCAAGATTTTACTCACTAGTACCCGAATAAAAAATAGTTATGCCCAAAAGTAATCCAGATCGCATTCCAAGTTTCACCCAAATCCGTTCACCCGTCACGGAGTGGGTAACAAACATACTCACACACACAAACTTTCGTATTTATAATATTAGTACAGATACAGCACTGTAGATACAGATTATACAGACCCCGAGACTATCCGTAGATCGTGCAAACATTTGTCCTGCCCGAGATTCGTACCCGCCAACTGCGTTTGAACCCACAACCTTCTACGGACTTTCTCTGGCAGACCTCCGCCCACTGCTCCACAAAGGTCGACGAACCCACTTAAACATTTTAGTCTAAGAGCCGGAGTATATCGACCTTCACCCATCAAGTAACTTGATGAGATATATTTTTTATCAAATATAATTTAATAACAAACACGGCTATGATAACTTGCCTATCGAGAAGTGTTCATAGCTATTTGTAATTGAAGTCAAAGTCAAAGCATATTGATTGCTTGAAATACTTGTAGTTTATAGATCATCATCATCATCATCATCATCAGCCTATAGCAGTCCACTGCTGGACAGCTTCTACCAGCAGCCTTTCGCAGACCGTCACTCCACCTGGCCGGAGGACGTCCTACACTACGTTTTTTCTAGTTTATAGATGTCAAACTTATTACTGTATCAATTTATTCCACCCTAATAAGTCATGCAATTATTAAAACACATTAAACACATTTAATTAATTAATTAATTAAATCAATATTTCTACGATACGATTAGGTATACCTTAAAAAAAAGAATAAATAGAAAAAAATTACAAATGCCAACAACTTAAATGGTAAAATAATAATCATATCAATTTATAAATTTGCTAAATCTTTGTCAATTAAAAATACATTTCCGGTATAATAGCATTTCTTTGTCAATAGCGACTTCAACTTCTTCTGAAACATCGAACTCGGTAGTTAAAGATGGAGCCATACAAAAGATACTTTTGCACGTCATTGTGATTTTGGCGCTGTGGACACAGACTTTATTATTATCTCGTCTATTACGAACAACAATATCAGAAGGACGGCAAAACAGATCTAGATTATTTTAACAAATACAACCGCTCCCAAAATATACAGAGACGGTATAGTCAAAATATTATAGTTTAAGAAGAATGGTTTACTTGAGTAAGTAGTTTTAAGGTGAAACATAGCTAAACAGTTTTGATATTTAAAAATGTTCAAAACGTCTGTGAAATTGCTCCAAAACTTTAAATTGAATTAACTAAAATTATAATAATAAAAAGAAATTTAATTTTCCTTCCTCACCTTCACTCTTTTCATAACCGAATGAATTTCATCTCAACTGATAATTTTAAACAAACAGAATAGGCGTAGGTTGTTAACAGATCGGTGTAGTTACCTATATTGAGTTATCTGTTACATCTGATTGCCAGGTAGCCGTGCACAGAAATAAGTAAGCAAGCCTACCTAGACATGAAATAACAGGCACAAGAGGCTTATCATCTTCACGCCTCAAGTTGATGGACGCAGAGCGTTGCATCGTAAAGCACGTTCCAAAAAATGTGATCTACGATGCAAGGCTATGTGATCGGCAATGTCTATTTATTTATTTAATTCTTTATTGCACTTTTACAGAGATAATAGTACAATTGGTGGACTTAATGCTAGGAAGCATTTTCTGCCAGTCAACCATGATAGGTAGAAAATTATGGTTGGCGTGCATGAACATAACTAAAAAGAACAACAAAAGAGAAAAGTATACATAAAAAAACAAAACTAACCTACCAAACAAATCTCCTTAAAAATAAATTTATATATAAATATATATACATATACACACATATATATAATGAAACAGTAATATAAAAAAAACGGTTGGTACATAACCATTAAAACACAACATCAAAGATAAAATAACAAAAATAATACTTACTACCAAATTGCAGATAATTAAAAATAAACAAAGTAGGAGATAACATTAGGTAGCTAATTAGGTAGAACCATGCTTGTCATTGGAACCGAAATAGAAGTCATGCACAAGGCGCTTAAACGCCAGTTTGGAGGATGCTTTTTTGATGCTAAGAGGGAGAGCATTCCAGAGACCCACTGCCACCACTTCAAATGAGTTAGCACGATAAGCAGAGGTGTGCAGAGGGACTTCAAGGCAGAGAGTATCAGAAGACCTATGTGCTTGTTCCATCTTCAAGCACCATAAAAAAAATATATTCAACGTCTCCTCTTCTATTTCACGTTTCCTCTACTATTTCCTTAAATTTCCATAAAACTCCTTAAAAGCAGAGCCCTGTAGTTGATGTGTCGCCGGACCGTGAAATGAATTGGCAACACCTGCCATCGTTAGGGTTCTTTGGGGAGGCTGATGAACCCTTCGCTTTTATTTTCAGACATTCTATTTTATCTTACAATATATTTCTCAAATCGCGGAAATATTTTTTTATTAACTGACCCGCTCGCAACTTCCTTTGCGTGTATATTTGTATATCATAACACAATGTGATTGGTTTAAGAGCGCATAGAGGACAAACATGCTAACATTGATTTTATTCATATATAGTATTCTAAAACTATCTTCGCCTTTCGAATGAATCTGGTTTGGGACACATCGGTTGGATGGTTTTAAAGTCTATAACGGACAAAGGTTCGTGGGTAGAAACCCTTGTTTGGACATGGTTTTTATATAGATAAATAAAAACGAATTGCCGTGTGTGTCTCGCAAAAGTTTCTGAGCCTTCTTCGGGCTCAACCGATTTTAATTAGTTTTATTTTGTTTTGTCTTTCGATAGAGCGTGGGTACAAATAGCTCATAATTGAAATGACTGGAGGGATCGTACGGGGGCATTTGTCCACCAGTGAGACATAGCAGGCTATCCTGTATTAGGTATCCACCTTCATTCAGGAGTGGTTTTTAAGTAAAAAAAAATATAAAAACCCAAAGAAACAGCTGAAAAAAAGCTATTAATTTTATGGGAATTGCCACTTCGGAATGCAAATCGATTTGGTGGTTCAAAGTTCACCGATTCATCAAATCTTATAAGTGCACATACTATGGACCTATATTCTAAGTTTCTTCAAAAGCAGTTACAGGATGATGAAGTAACACAAGCATCCAAACATACATTTGATAATATTAGTAAAAATGAGTACCAACCTCCATCATCAAAGCCCAAACCAACCTCACCCGCTTGTGGGGTACCCTGTTGTTAAACAAACAGGGCTCTGACGGCCGACTGATTGCAGTATAGCGCAACCTAATACAGCTAAATACCCGCTGCTGAGAGGCAGCAGTATTGGTAGGGCGAGAAGCTATGCCCTGCGATCGCCAACCCGCATGCCCAGCCTGGGTGTTATGGGCATATCCCCCTTTTTAAAGGAAGGTCTATGTCCAGCAGGGAGCTGAAAAGGCTGGTCTTGTTGTTTTTGTATTTGCAGAATATAAAACAATATGAATTCCAACAGTCAATTTTAATCAATTTACGAAACCTACTGAACTTTCTGTTAAATCCCATTTCTCGCTTGATGGATTACTTTTTAATATTTCAGAGCAAGGATCAAATTATGATGGTTGCTGTTTATAACGCAGATAACCAGTATAATTTGAGCCCTCGTACTTTTATACGGAAATGTTGGTACAATAATAATTAATAAATCGATAATGATCAACATCATCATCACAATTCTACGAATGACATAAAATTAAGTTTAAAAACTATATCCAATACTAATCTTCAGTCGCTCGTGTCATGTCTTACTTCGGTATTCTGATCAGATTATCAGATTATCTTATGTATCGGATTATTTCTTAATGGTCACCCATCGAAGTAAGAATGGGTGAACGTTTAGTGGCACTTGATTGGATTTGTTTTTTTTTTATTGATTCTAGCGCTTCCGTGCTTCGAAAGGTACCATAAGTTTTTTCCCCGGCTTTTTCATTAGTTAAGTCATGTCAAAGGCTGTCTCTTTAGAATGCTCAAAACTCTGAGGCCTGAACAGAGGTTGGATCATGAAAACCAACGAAAAAGTATTCATATGGACGACGTAACATTTTGGCCAATGAGAAAGCGTTCAAAATAACGCTTTGCAATTGGCCAAAATGTTTCGTTACGTTCACGATACTATTATAGAAATAGCACATAAGTAAGGTACTATGTAACTATATTAAGTTTTTGTGTGAAATAAATTATCTTATCTTATCTTATCTTATTATTCATATAATTTAAGCTAGGCTCTTAAATTATATTAATAATGGTATCGGCTCTTAAATTATATTAATAATAGTATTGTGAACTCTTGATGTGTGTAGTGATGCAATTCTCTCCATTGCGGTCTCTTTCTCATCCTAAATGACATGACGGCAACCTTCTCTTTTATCTGGCTCATGCAGCTTATTTTCGGTGTTCCTCTTCCACGCTTTTGTACCTTTCCCTTCATGATGTTTCTTATGAAGCTGTCATGTCGTATAAGTTGACTAATTTTTTTTTTCTGTTTTGTACGGTTTACATCGAGGCCCTTACTCTCTCTGACACAAAAGATTCCTTGCCGATAACGTGTGACGTCATATCATGCTTCAAACACAAACGCGTTTCCAAAACACGTCATGGCGTCCCATGAAATTTGACATGGGAATAGAGAATACGACTACCCGCAGATATCGTAACGAGGCGCGTTACGTTTGCGTTTGGTTATAGGGAATAAGGGCCCAGGGTGAAATATTTGTGATCGCCCTACAGGGCGCGATGCCGCTCCTTAGTGGAGGCCTAAGTCCGGCAGTGGACTGCTATAGACCGATGATGATGATTACCACTTCAATTGTAAAATCACACATAATTTACGGAATAGCAATACCATGTACGTACGATTCAGCGAGTCCAATACAGCGACGACCGTCGCCCGAACAAGGCAAACGTAGAGCTTGATATAATGCTGGACTGCTCGCAAACAAATTAAGCTTTTTGTTATTTTTGATTTAGTATAATACTTGGTACTTGAAGATGAAACCAGCATCAGGTGGGCCATATGCCCACCACCAATGGTAACCATTACCTATCTTAAAGCACGTTTTTTTGGAACGTGCTCTACGATGCAACGCCCTGCGTCCATCATCTTGAGGCAAGAATATGATAAGCCTCTTGTGCCTGTAATTTCAACGGCAACCATACCTTTCAAACTAAAACACATCAACTTCACGGCAGAAATAGGTATGGTGGCAGTAATTCCCCGGACGAGCCCTTCACAGAGAACTCTACTACTACTAAAAAAAAATAAAGTTAAAATAATTGAATAATAGTTAATTAAAATATAGTAGGTACCTGTGAGACCTATTTACATCGAGCTATTGACCATTAGTGAACTATGAAGAAGGAATGAACCCAGTTGTAGAGTTAATTGTGCAGGGTCCGTCCGGGAAAGTACTGCCACCATACCTATTTCTGCCGTGAATTTATTTATTTATATTTATTTATTTACTAGCGGCGTCTATTACTGCCGTGAAGCAGCCTTGCTGTATTTCGGTTTGAGGGGTGTGGGTGCCGGTGAAATTACAGGCACAAGAGACATGATTCTCATGAGACACCTTCATGCTTCAGGATTCAAGATAGACATCGATTTTTTCATGGCTTTCAATATAACAGACCTCGCAAACACGACGCTTTGTCGTCGCGCTTAGTCGCGAGCGTCTGTCATATCTTGCTGTCGCGATTGTCGCCGTGTTTGCAGAGCTTTGAACAAAATGTATGAAAATTATCCCCCGCTGCGTGTCGTAGCGTCTAATCGCTTACTCTTGTCGTCCAATGTGCGCAGGCTGTAAGGATGAGAAAACACCATGTAGGTAGGTAATAACTTACCAAATTTTTTTATTTTTTCAAGCAGTTCTTACCTATTCTTGCTTATTTACATCCAACATATATAAAAAATAGTGTTTGGCTCTGCGTATCTGGAAGTCTAGAGGTATAGTTAAGTTTATTATTCTCGCTGTTAAAAAAAAGCAAATCATAACGTGTACCCATCCAAAAATCCACAAGGAGTAGGTAGCAAAAGCTTATAACTTTGTGTTGAAGTAAACTTAAGTACCGTTTTGTGGGAAATAAACTATATGAATATGATTAAGCATCATAACCAACTTTCAATGCATTTCAGTATATTTGTATATATCTTATGTACCGTTTTGTGGTAAATGAATTATACTATGAATATAAACAAGCACCGAATTCGGGTCATTTCTCTGCTAACCGTACCGTAGATTTCGTCACAAGAACTTTATGTGAAACAATAAGGTCCCTGAGGTCAGCCCTTTTACAATGCCAATATTTGGTATAAACGAAAATATTCGGGACCCCTATTACGGGATCCTTATTACATTTTTGAGGGGTTGGGGCAGGTATGAACACGCTGACGTGGCTTTATGGGGTCTTATGACCTCTTTAGGATATTGCCTAAGATGGTAAGGATAGCCTAAATTATAGGAAGGTCTCGCGGCGTGCCTTATTTGGGTGCTCTTATCAGATCATCTTGGTAAAACTCCAGCTGATAATTATTTGGAGGGGTGACCGTTTAGTGGTATTTAGATTGGAGTTCTACCATGCTTTGGAAGGTACGTTAAAATGTTAATCCTGACTTTTTCAGTCATTTAACCATGTCGGAGGCCATCGGCGGCCTATAAAATCCGACACCAGAACTAGCCACTTGCTTGAAAGAAGGAAATAGGAAGTTTTAACACGTTGACTGCAAGCCTCAGACATGACGCTACGCGCCATGCCTACGCTACGTCCTGCAGCTGGTACGGCGGTGTGTTATTCAGCACTCAAAGCGTTATATATTTCTGATTATTTATAATGTAATAGTTATGAATAAATATTGTAAAAATGACATTACGAAAATGTATGTACAGTTCCTTGCCAATTCTCCTCCGTTTGATGGCGTTACTAATTGGTGTTGATTAAAAACATTGACGATTCAAAGTGTACTAATGTTCGTACCGAATATATATTTTTTTACATTACTTTATACTTTAGGATGTTTCGTGGTTGTTGTAGTCGTAGAGATGGGACTAGATTTGGGGGTCACTCGAACCTCGAGCAATGGATTTTTCAGTTACAAAAATGAATGTGCGCTACAACGTCGTACTCAAGACGTTGAAGAAAAACATCATGAAGAAACCTGCAGCTTAAACAACACTAATATACTGACCATGGCTTTTCTGTGGTACCTACTAGGCTGAGGATGGTACAGGTTCTGAAGCCTACTGCATCTAACCATGACCCAGGCACAGCAGCGTCCCCAACGGTGAGTAACAGCTACAGTAACGCTGTACAAATTATCTAGACTAGATACAAAGGCTAAATGCAAAGTTATTCGTTTAATTTCTCAAATTCCTTTCCAACTATGAAACTAACTCGAGAACTCAAATAATAGTTTTCAATACTTGCCACTTGAAAGTCAAAATGTCTAACTATAAAGTATGAATTGTAAATTACAAATTTGATAAGATATGCTGAGTTTTGTTCTCAAGCTGAAGTTTTATAGACCGAGAAGCAGCTGGTGCTAACCTTACACTATTCAATACCAGCAATAGAAGGTGTAAGAAGTTCCAACATCCATCTTTGGTATCCAAGCCAAGCTCACCTGCCTGTGGTGCACCCCGCTAAATAACGACCAATGCGGCCGGCTGATTGCGGCATAGCGCAGCCTACATCGGCACAGTTAAGTCACCTGTTCGCCGATGGGCTGTAGCTTCGCCGATGCGAGAATGCCCTGCGATCCCAACCCGCATACCCAGTGTGGGGATTATGGGCATATTCCCCTTTCTTATAGGGGATGCCTATGTCCAGCAGTGAACTAAATAGGCTGGTGTTGTTGTTATTGTTGTTGCTAGAAAATAGAGCTAAAAGTCAGACAGATAAAAAACTCTTTAACACGCAATAGGAACAAGCAGTTTGCAAGAAAGTTTAACCTTGGTGTTTAAGTCGTAGATAAAATATGAGTAAATACGAAAGTGAGTTTTTTTGATCGTTACGCTACGTTTATGCCTAATAAGTAGGTACCTAGAGATGAGACACAGTGACAGTATTCCTATCCCTTTTGCACTAATACGAATCCAACTATCCTTGTCTCTCCCCATTTCTACCCCCACCACCCCGCGTCCGGACCATCCGGCGCGGAGAGAAAAAAAAATGGCAATCGTACGTGCGTATGCGCAATACACCGGAAACGAATAAAATTCAGAACCGCGAAAATACAGTGCCTTATGACTTTATGAGTAAGTTTGCCGCGCCCTCTCGCTCTATAACTCGTCCAAGTTTGGTAATGGCTATTTTACTTCCATTCTGCTCTTTTCATTTTGGAAGCTCTTGGAAAATTGTACTTTATACTATGATTTAAGTTTTTTCCAGTTTATGACGTACATGTACGTTTCAATATTTTCCACAAAATAGGAGCCCTTCAATATTCGTAAGATTCTAAATAAATACGATACAACAACACCAGCCTATGTAAGTCCTCAGCTAGACACAGGCCTCTCCTAATAAAGGGGGATATGCCCATAATATCCAACTATGCATGCTAACTGCAATGGTTAGGCATTGCAGAGCATAGTTTCTCGCACCGCGCCGACGCTGCTGCCCATCGAAAGTCAAGGATAAATTCACTGCGCTGGTGTTAAGCTGTGCTATGGTGCTTTCAGCCAGCCGGCTACGTTTGTTAGCTTCAATTTGAAGATGGTATGTTCTTTGAAAGCCTTATCCTCATCTGCCCGTTGTACACCCTACTAACTAACGAACGGCGCTCTGGCAACCAGCTCTTCGCGACACAACTACATCCACCGGCCGCAGGGCAGCAGCATCGGCGCGGTGCGAGAAGATATATGAGCATATCCCCCTTCTTATCAGGGAGACCTGTCCAGCAGTGGACTGATAAAGGTGTTGTAACATTCGATAACTTATACTGCATCGACTAGTAAATTTTACTCACTGACAGGTACGGTCCCTTGGAAATTTTAGATAGAAGGACAGCTCCGGCCCGAACAAAAATATATAATTTAGTACCTGAAGATTTAAAAGAAGAAAATATCAAAAAATTCATTGAAAATATTAAAAATATATTGATTGTAAAAACTTACTATAGTCTCGAAAAGTTTTTTAATTACCAAAATATGTACATATTTTTTTATTTTTTTTTTATTTATTATTATTTAGGTATTATTGACATTTTATTGTACAATTTAACAACTGTAAATTGCCACACCCTATCCGGGTACATAATTATGACACCTATCACCTAATAGAAGATAAGTTACTTGTCAACTTATCTCATAATTAAGGAAGAAATAAATAGTCTGAATCTGATTCGGATTCTAGATAGCCTGGGTTGCCCAACATAGAAATACCTTTGGTATTCAGTATTCAGTCCCATAGAAAGCCAACGGGCCATATAGCTAATCCTGGAAAGTAAAAAAGGCCATTGGGAAGACGTATTCACAATTCAACGGGACCATTCGTTCGGACACTCATGGACCAATCAGCTGGAAGCAATGGTGGCGGCCATTTTATTAATATTTATTCTTAATTATTACTGCACAATAATTATAACAAAAGGTGGGCTTCATGCTAGGATCATTTTCTAACAGCCAAAGGAGAATGCCGAGAACCCGTACCAATTGCGTCAAAACCGAACGTATCCCATAAAATGTATTATATTTTATAAATGACATCAACATTTTCTTTAGTTTTACACACCGTCGGGATTAATAATCAAGTAAAAAAATATTTTGTTAATTTGGTTTCCGCTGCACGCCACCATTAGGCGCAGGTCACACATATCGGGCAAGGACATGGCGCGGACATGGCGCGGACGTGGCACGGACGTGGCGAGGACATGGCGCGGGCATGGCGCGGACATGGCTCGGACATGACGCAGAAATGACGTAACAGAGGCACAAGTGTAGTGCAGTCTGTTGTCCGGTATCGATGTGTCAGCATGTCATCCTCAGAAGACGAAGATGCTCTTGCTCTCGTGCATACAATTAATATACAATAAATATAATTATTATACAGATCAGGGCCCGTACAACCCCGATTTCGAGTTAGTTGCTTCGAAAGTGAAACCCCTTCATTGGGATATACAGTTAACGGGATTACCCTTTTGTTTGGGTATTCTCCTCCTAACACAAGCGAAAGTGTAACCCGTTCCTTTTGGTTTTCAGTCAATAGGGTTACCCTCTTATTAAGGTTAAACGAATGAATGGAGTTACCTCTTGATAGGTTTTTTTGAATGTTACACAATAGTTATCATTACGCCTGACACTGAGTAGGGGAATTAATTATTTTGACTCTTGATTTATGTCATCAATCATTAGGTATTAGTTCGGATCGCTTTATTTGGTTGAAGGAAGAGCGTCACTGGATTAAAGAAAAGTTTTGAAAACATAAGGAAAGTGCTGCGTTTCAGTCAGTTTTCATTGGTCATCATCGCAGAGTATGCGTTATCATATACGAGACCCGCAGTCAACATATTAAAAAGAAAAAAAAAGGTGTTTCAGTGTTCATAAGTCATCAGTTATGTGACGACTGAGATGATGACTGAGGCCCGCAGTCAACATGTTAAAAAGAAAAAAATGTGTTTCAGTCAGTTTTCATAGGGCATCATCGCAGAGTACTCTGCGTAGCGTTATTTATTATTTTTATTGTTTTTATTAGGCAAAGCCAACAGTACATACACATAATGAGCATTTTATAAAGCGTTATGTCCGAGACCCGCAGTCAACGTGTTAAAAAGAAAAAATATGACCTCTAAACTATTTTGAATAATAATTTTTGATTGTCACTGTCACTCTAAAACTCAAACTCAAAACTCAACTCAAAGCTCCACTCGAAACTCATTCTACAAATTCATCTATAAATGGTTATATCTCAGGAACTACTCATCCTAGACTAGCCGTTAATTGCTCAAAAGATAGCTATTGACAAGATCTTTATTTTCAATGACATATGTCAAACTTGAATTTGCCATATCTCGAGAAGTACTCATCCTAGACTTCATCCTACTCATCCGTTACTAGCTCAAATGATAGCTACTAATAAAATCTTAATTTTCGATGACAGCTGTCAAACTAAAAACTGTCATCGAAAATTAAGATCTTAACAATAGCTAGTAACGGCAAGTAAAGGATGAGTAGTTCTCGAGATATGGTCGATTTAAGTTTGACAGCTGTCATTGAAAATTAAGTTCATGTCAATAGCAATCATTTGAGCTAGTAAAAGCAAGTCTAGGATGAGTAGTTCTCGAGATATGGTCGATTTAAGTTTGACAGCTGTCATTGAAAATTAAGGTCTTGTCAATAGCTATCATTTGAGCTACTAAAGGCAAGTCTAAGATGAGTAGTTATCGAGATATGGTTGATTTAAGTTTGACAGCTGTCATCGAAAATTAAGGTCTTGTCAATAGCTATCATTTGAGCTAGTAAAGGCAAGTCTAAGATGAGTAGTTCTCGAGATATGGTCGATTTAAGTTTGACAGCTGTCATTGAAAATTAAGGTCTTGTCAATAGCTATCATTTGAGCTAGTAAAAGCAAGTCTAAGATAAGTAGTTCTCGAGATATGGTCGATTTAAGTTTGACAGCTGTCATCGAAAATTAAGTTCATGTCAATAGCAATCATTTGAGCTAGTAAATGCAAGTCTAAGATAATTAGTTCTCGAGATATGGTCGATTTAAGCTGTCATTGAAAATTTATTCCAATTTTATTATAATATAATTATTATTGCGTAAAATAAACAATTAGTAGTCTGCATTTCCGCCCTTAATGCTTAGAACACAATTACCGCAATTATTTTTAATCTTTTGACCGAAATTCTTTTCTACATTATCTCCTATAACCCACTTATAACCCGTGTTACAATGATAAAAAGGGTAACCCTAAGGAATGGGTTTTGGAATAATACCAAAACCCAATTTTTATTGATAACCCTCATGATCAGGTAACCTAATCAAAAGGGTTTTGAATTGTTTAACCTATCAAATAATAGTGTAAACCATACGGAGAGGGTTAACTAAACTTTTGGAAAAACCCTGCCGAAAACCTCTTCATCGGGTTACCAAATCGGGCCCTGATACAGTTGAAGAAAATACGCGCAAACGAATTTGCACAAGGATCAGCTAGTATTACCATGGGTATTACATAAAAAAATCTTAATACCGGTTTAGTTTAATCTCTTTCCGATTTCCAGCCACAATTTATCTTGAACATTTCAGTTACAATAATGGAACGACAATGATCATAAAGCGTTGCATATTTTACAATCAATTCAAAAAATTCAATATTAAATTCGATATCGTCATTCGTCACGCATTTTTACATCACTAACAGACGAATGTCGCAAGCAAGTACATACTACGAACTGGCGGCCATCTGACGCCCATCTGGCGGCGATCGGGCGCGGGCGCCGAAGTGGCGCGTCATACGTCCGAGCAACGACATACTGTGTGCCCTAAATTGTGCTTTATTTCCATGCATTTTGTATGAAATTTGAATGGAATAGGAAACCGCCTGTGCCATGTCTGCGCCATGTCCGTGCCCGATGAATGTGACCTAGCGTCGGGCGCAGACAAGGCACTGGCGGTTTCTTATTCCATTCAAATTTCATACAAAATGCATGGAAATAAAGCACAATTTACGACACACGGTATGTCGTTGATCGGACGTGCTTATGACGCGAAGTCGTCCGAGCTAAATTGTGCTTTATTTCCATGAATTTTGTATTAAATTTGAATGGAATAGGAAAGCGCCCGCGCCATGCCCGCGCCAGGTCAGACAAGTGGTGCCTGTACCTTAGACTGCAACAACCAATGTTATATACGTTGCTGTGGTTACAAACATTGATGTAAAGTGTTAATATGGCAATAATCCTCATTTTTAATTATTTTTACAGTAGAATCGACTAAAAACTTATTACCACGTCACCCGATAAGAAACAAAAATAAAATACTAATTTAACAAAAATAAAATTTTATAATCACACAGCATCATGTAGCCCCAAACTCAGCAGAGCTTGTATTATGGGAACCACATGATTCATATACTACACATATATATATATTTTTAAATAATACATATCATACATAGAAAACACCCAGACCCGAGACAAATATCTACAGAACATGCAAATATTTGTCCCGCAGCGGGATTCGAAACTGCAACCTTCTGCGTCTCAGGCGGATCTTCGCCCACTTCGCCACAGAGTGCGTCAAATATTCAAATAGTTAACTGCTAAGTTATATTTAAAATCGGGGCATCATCAAATCAGATGCAAATATGCTGTTACCCTGAATAGTATTACAGACTATTTAAAATAAGAAGCTTTGTTTTTTAAGTTCGCCAGAATGGTCGACTGCATATGCTACGAGCCATATAGTCACCCGATTACAGTCCGTTAAACTCATATAAAATTTAATTGTGCCATATAAAAACTGAGCTCGCGTATGACTGGACATATGGCTATATGCATTCAATATTATAGCTTATGTACTTTTGAACTAGGTGTATTTTGCCATTCGCATTTTTATACACCAGGAGTTTGATTTGCAGTACCTAATGTATTTTATGATGACAAAAATATTTCAAATTTTTAGATAGCTTGTTATCCGGATAAAAGTAGCATATGTGTTAATCCAGTTCATAAACTATGTATATTCCAAATTTATCTAAATCTGTTCAGCCGTAACGGAGTTGAGTGGGAGCAAACATAGGTACTCACACACACACAAACTTTCATATTAGTGTGATGTGATGTGATATGATTTTTTAGCTAGTCTTCCACTCGTGGCTTCGCCCGCGAGGTAATCTAATAAAAAGTAGAAGTTATGCCAACCAAGCCAAACTAAATTAAAAAAAAAAAAACGCTTAACAAAAACAACCTACATTATTACCGCCTGAGACGCATAAGGTTGCGGGATCGATTCCCACCACGAACCAAATGTTTATACATTCTGCAAATATTTGTTTCTGGTCTGGGTGTTTTCTGTGTGTAATATTATGATTGTATTTACAAAAAAAAAATTGTCATTTTTTTATTTATATATATAATATGGTAAGCGCCTTGACTGGACACTGTCGCCTCAACAAGTTAAAGTTTTTGTATCTTCACACCACTCGACGGTCGGCAGAGGTATCATCCACATACATTGCCACCTATATCTTCTCGCACTGTGAGGTTCTAAAGGACCTCACGCGGACGGTCAAGCTGTGGTCTGGTCTCCCTGCTGAGGCCCAGCTACCACAACAGCTTTTCAAAAAGGGCGAATTAAAAAATATAAGAGAATCAACAACACGCATGTAATCCCTCTTGGTGTTACGACGTTCATAGGCTATGGGAACCACTTTCCGTCAGGGGGACCGTGCCTCATTTGCAAACTTAGAAGTAAAAAAAATGTAACAGAAGATGGTTATAAACTAATTTTAAAAAAATCGGACATAATAATTTATTCACTGTATGTCAGTTAAATTATATTTTGAAACTAGATAAAACATCGATATACTTATTAGTTTATTTATCTCAATGAGATAAAATAGATATTTTTTTACTACGATAATTAATTTTCAAAAACTCAAACATTATAACATTAATTTATGTTATTAGTTATGTTAATTGAAAGATTTTTTTTTATATATATATTAGTTTACCCCATAATTACGGTACCCTAATTGCATTACAATCTAGCCAAGTAGGCTAATGAGTAATTTGAATTTAACTTACTTTTATACAAATATTATTTCTAAGAATGTTTCCATTGGCATTTTTCTTACTGTCTCTAATTAAGGGGAGGACACTTTGTTCTTGTGTTCATTAAAAGTAGCACTAACACTATACACTACACTATGCTATTGTTTATACTAACTCAAAAGGCTTAGTCTTTTTGAGCCTTCTCACAATGTCTGTATTGTCACAGATTAATAACATTCTTATTTATGTTATGTTTAAAATGTTTGATCGTGTTTTTTTACATAATTAGGTAAATTCAGTTACCAATTTGGTAAGAGTATTGCGCTTCATAAGTACTCGTTAATGTTTTTTCCGATGCTTGAAAAAGGCGAGCAAATTTTCTAAGTACTTATGTTTAGCATTAAGATCATTCACTACACTTAGTTACTTAAATAAACATTTTGAATCTTAAATCTTGAAATAAGTAGCATCACTGGTGCTGAACAATGTAGATTCTACCAATTAACCTTCTGAAGTGCCAATATTTAGTCAAAAGATTTAATCCATTGACGTACAATCTTTGACAAAGGCTTTTGCATCTAATCTAGATGACTGAACAAATCTAAACTCGGCTATTAATGTAATCCAATATGGCCGACGAACGCAAACCACAGAGCCTAGAAAATTACTTCATTCGAAAATTTCCTGCAGCCACTGTAAAAGGACAATTTATTTTACCCTGGCTATCTTGTCTTCTGCTAGAGTTGGGCAAGGTCTATTGAAATCCGGCTTTTTAATCAACAGGAAAAATCTTTATGAAATAACTGGAATTATTATAAGATATTAAATAGACAAAATATATTGTACAAATTCCACTAACTCTATGAGATTTACATAAACCCAACTAAATTTGACTGTTTTGCCTTCCCCATAAGGCATCATCAGTAAATGATCAACGCGATGTCCACCTTCGGCACTCCGCAGAACACCGCAGACGTGTTGTTTCGCCGAACACTTGCTGTTTGGCGCTTGGCGAGTCGATCATTTCCTTATGAAGCCTATGGACGCTTAAAGTTATCCCGGTCACTGTTAGTAAGAGATTGCAATAGTCTAAGCATTGTTTATACGAAACGTGATGACTGTAAAAATTTATAACAAATTACTAGAAAACCTTAAAGCTTGTGCAATACGCTAACTGGGTACATATTATGTATTAAATCCTAAACTAAAAAAAAACCTGATTGTATTTTTAAATTAACTATATGTAATATGATTGCAAAAAAGTATTCAGACTTTGAAAGATTATAAAAAGTACGACTGTAAGTTAACTTTATGTTTTGTGGAAGAGAACCCGGCCTTTGCTCCGTCGGCACCTCAACTCTAAGGTCGTTAAGAGTGCTGCCAGCGATGCCAAAAGTCCGGCCGGCGAACTTCGATTTCATAATTTTACTTTGGAGTCCTGATGAAAAGTATCTTTCGTTCCAATTCGCACGGACACTGAAATTTAACTATTAATTAAGTTCTGAACCGGTTCGCGGAATCACTCATAAAATGTCAAGTTGTTAAAGAAAGATTCGCTTTCTAACTTTGAGGCCAAGATTATTTTGTTGGAAATGTATCAAAGTATATTATAACAGCGCAAGGAAATGGCATTGCTCCACACCAAACTTACAGCCTATACACTGATATAGGTGTGGTCTGGTGTGGTAGGCAGTAGCGTCGGTGGTACAAGAAGCTGTGCCCTGCGATCTCCAAACCGCATGTCCAGCGTGGAGATTATGGGCATATCCCCCTTTAATAGGGGAGGCATATGTCTGTGGCTGTCACTTCGCAGATCAACACTTCGGAACACAGCACAGCCGACGCTGTTGCCCATCGGTCAGGGAAGCTGTGCCGGTGTCAGGCTGCGCTTTGCCGCATTCAGCCGGTCGCCAGAGCCCCGTTAGTTGTACAGAGTGTAGCACGGGCATGTGAAGTATGCTTGGTTGGTGTTTCCGAAAGATGCGGTTGGAACAAAATGCTTGGTAGTAATCATATATTTCTACAATAATACGTCAACAACACATTTTAAATAGGGGATAATACATAATCCATGTATAAAGCGCGCCACAGACGGAGGCTATTAGATTAACAAATTTAATTTAATATTGAACGAAATTGGTTCAGATGCTATTTTAGATTAACTAACGACCCGTCCTGGTTTCGCACGGATGGTAGATCATATTATGCCATGTTTTTTTTTCGTAGGGTAGTTAGAATGGATATAGTCAGTGATTCTTAAAAGATAGATATATGCCATCTAGAACTTTCTATATAGATCTATCCTACTGTACATGGTTTTATTATATCTAAAATAGATAAGGCAGCGTTTACGATGAACGCTTCCAAGCGGTTTGACTTTTTCCGACATTTCGTCATAATGTCAACCCATTTACACAAAACCTTAATAAATTATACACCTGAACCTTTCTCTTGAATTATTCTGTCAATTGGTGACACTGAATGATTAGTAGTTTTTGAATTTATTGCGAATAGACGGACAAACGCGGCGGAGGACTTTGTTTATATTATGCAGTGATAGTGAGGTGAAGGGAAAAAATATGAATTTTATTATATTTTCGTTAGTGGCCATGGTTTAGCACCGTGTGGACAGACTGCTAGAAGCAACCAGACGAATAAAAGTGCTCGTTATTGGCTTCGGTATCGCAGGTAGTGCACGAGCTAATGCAGCTTTCTATAGGTTAAAGAATTTTTGAAACTATTTATGTAGTTTAAGGATTGATTCGTTACAAACAAACAAACACACAAAAAAGTATTTTTTTCCTGTTTATATCTGTAAATAATCACTTGATCCGAATGGAACGGCTCAACCGATTTGTTTGGTTTTGTCTGGACCAGGTGCCAGGTGGCAGGTTATGGACGACACAATCCTGGAGATACATGAAATTCACCCGGTTGATGTCGGGCACGAACAGCTAGTATAATTATGTAGTAGCAGTGTCGAAATTTGAGTTGGCATATGGGATAAACTCAATGGGGTTTTTTTTTTTAATATCCTCATTCTATGCCGTTCGTGCGAATCTTCGGCGCTGTGCTGGATGGTGAATGTAGCTAAACTAGATATAACCACGAACTTTATAATATGTTCCAAAAGCCGGATGCTGTATTTATTAAAGTCTCCGATGGGCTGGCCATGTTGAACGTATATCGGACGCCAGAACACCAAAGGGTCTTAGAGGACAACCCGACGGCCAAAGACCTAGTGGCAGACCCCAAACTCAGGTGGCTAGACGGCATAGTACAATATTTAAAAGTGATTGGAGCGAAAGGCTGTAGAGAAAAAGCCCAAGATAAGGCTGGAGAAATTTACTTGCCCAGGTCAAGGCCCACCCGCGGCTGTAGCGCCTTAGATGATGATGATTCTATGCCATTGTTTGTCTACGACGAAGCAAAATTACTACATCTATGTACAACTTAAACTGATTTAAAATGATTTAATAATCCATGTTCTTCAAGAACTATTATAAACAAGCTCTTGAGTAGAGACCGCGGCTCAGAAAACGTAGTGTAGGACGCCCTCTGGCGAGATGGAGTGACGATCTGTGAAAGGCTGCTGGTAGAAGCTGGATGCGTCGAGCTGATGACAGGGCGAATTTATGGCGTTCATTAGGGGAGTCTTATGTCCAGCAGTGTACTGCTAGCTAATAATGATCCTTATTCTACGCCGTAGCTTGTCTACACCGTAGCTTGTCTACACTGTAGCATGTCTACAGCAAAACTTATCTACGACGTAGCATGTAGCATTGCTACATTTATGTACGTACAACGTAAAAATATTTACCACTATCTCCTAGCCTACTGGAAGCTGCTCCATATAAATCAGCAGATCTTTCTGTGGCTTCTCTCCCTAATATATACGCAATTGAACCCTAATAAATTTCAACTAAATTAACACCCTAAGCAATTTTAGATGAGATTCTGTACGTTTATTAGGTGTATTTAGCGGGTTTTTAAAGGTTAGATTACTTTTTGACTTTTTTAGCGTTCTATTCTTAGGAAGCGTACTGTGCACCGTGGTGTTTCTGTGTTAAAGGGTGATCTTAGATAAGCCATACTCAGCCCGGTCAATACTTGTAAGGTGACCGTTTTGTGGCATTCATATACTGAAGGCCGTGCTTTGGAAGGCACGTTAAGGTGTGGGCTTTTCAGTTGTTTAGCCATGTTGGAGGTCTTTGGAAAGCCTGAAAACTCCGACACCAGAGTTGGTCACTAGCAACCAAGAAGATGAAAGAAAAGCCGTAATTATAACTAGTCATATAACACTTATGTAGTTAAATTATATTTTACCCGCAGATGAGACTAGCACATGACTTTTTTAGATGGCACAAACTTCCTAGGCATAGGCCTAGGCAGTGGATAAAACGGGCTGTGGCCATTGAAGCATAGAAGCGCTCAGATTGATATTCTTAGGTCACCCATCCAAATGTTGACCAAATGGACTTGTATTAAAAACAAACATATCCTTTTAGGTAGAAGCGAAAACATTTGCAAACAATATGGAAATAAGTTGGGACCGGACACAGAATACAAATAGTATAATAGTTAGATTCTTTTCACTGAATAATAACTTGTGATCCTTTTTTCTTAGTATGAATGAATTTTTTCTTAGTATGTATGGCCAACTTTGGTGTCGGAGTTTTTAACTTCTCAGTCATACACTTAAAGTAAATTTTAGTCTTATTAATATAATTTAAATTCGTGTAGGTCTGTGTTTTAATTTAATTTTATATGTTCGTTTTATGCCGCAAGGTATCAGGAGACCACGTGGCAGACCGCGCCGAAGATGGAAAGACGAACTTGACTCCTTTATGATGGGTTGGCGTGGGATAGCGCTCAATAGAGAAGAGTGGAAAGAAGGAAGGGAGGCCTTTGCCCTGCAGTGGGACAATTCAGGCTCATAATAATAATAATAATAAAAATTACTTAACAAAAATAAAAAAAAAAAAAAAAAAAACTTCACCGCTGACACACGCTTTTTCTCTAATATTTTACCAAAATTTATTTTATATTGCTTTTCCCGATTCATACCGTATCCTCAACAGTTTTAAACCAGTAATACAACCTATTTTCACTTTATTTTTGACATAAAGGCACAAATGCCACAATGAAAAAACCATCATAACATGTTGACCAGAGGAAAAGCACGAGCGGCTACATATGAAGCACACCAAACATCTGCGCCTGTTCCGTCAAGCTCCACATCGTCGTCCGGGGATGAGGTATTCGCCACCCCCCCGGACACCAGCGCGTCGAGCGACGAGAGCAGGCCGCCGTCGCCTCCGCCGCCGCGACCACCTGTGCGGCGTGGGCGGCCCCCGCTGTCGGCCGGCTTGGGGTCTGCGGGACAGTCTGCCCCGCGTCCGACCCCCGCCACCACCAGCAATGTGCGCATTCGCATGAAGTGGACAGAAGAAATAAATAGAAACGTCATGCGCGCATATTATAGGGCTACAGACGGAGGAACTAACCGCACCGCGTACATTGCCCGGATGCTGCCTCTGTTTCAGGTACTTGAACCAGCTGTAACTGTTACTGCACAACGGCTATCGGATCAGGTACGAGCCATCCAACGATTAAAATTGTTGGATGATTCGGTACTTGACCGGCTTCGCGCTGAAAGTGCTCAAGTAGCTGACCACTCGCAGCGGGTCCCGGCTGCCACGTCGACGGTTACGACAACTTCGATACCTGTGACGACGCAGCCGGACCCCGCTGCTGACGACGTCAACAACGAGAACACCAGCGTGACAAACCAGGTAAATGAGCAGTTGAGGAGGACTTTGGAGGATACGATTTTATCGTACCGGTCCGCACCTCTCGATGAAAGACCGCGTTTGCCACGCTTGCCCACTCACAGACGAAACTTGGCTCTAATGGAGGCCTTGAATCCTTTGCTGGTTCCTTATCTAGAGACTAGCGAAGGTCTAGCCGATACCCATTCGATCCTTTACTGCGGAGCCGTGGCTGCGTGTCGTGTTGCTCGTGTCAAGTTCCCCAACTCCACGCGAGCACCACGACCTGTCAACCAAACTCCAGCTTGGCAAGTACGGATCGAACGGCGGATCGGTAAATTCAGGACCCTCATTGCAAAGCTAAGTTGCTTCAGAGGGGGCAATACCCGCCCTCGAGTGATGCGTTTTGTGACACAGGCCTTTTCTGGGACCGATATTCGGCCTCACGATTATATGGCCTGTGTCACAGAACGCATTGACTTTCTGAAGCAGAAAATCTCTGCATGGGCAAGCCGCATTCGTCGGTATCGAGAACGTGTGGACCGATATTGGCAGAATCGAAACTTCCAAAGTGACCAGAGGAAGGTGTACCGAAACTGGGAGAAACCTGACCAATGTGTGATGGACGGGCGTGTACCGGATGCGGATGCCATGAATAATTTCTGGCGCAGCATCTGGTCTGTGCCCATCCAACACACGGAGGGAGATTGGATGGATGTGGTGAGTAGAGAGTGTGAATCTATCGAAACCATGGGACCTGTAGAGATTAGCCCCATAGATGTCAGATTTGCAATCCGTTCGGCCCATAACTGGAAAAGTCCTGGACCGGACGGGTTGCATAACTTCTGGCTGAAGTGGTTTCGGTGTTCACACTCTGTACTCGCCACACAATTTCAAGAAGCCCTCGAGCTTGGGTCTCTCCCAAGTTTCATGACGACAGGAGTCACCTTCCTGCTCCACAAATCTGGTAGTACCGCGGAAGCAAAGAACTACAGACCCATCACGTGCTTACCTACCATTTACAAGCTCCTTACGTCCATTCTGAGCATAAAAATTAATGCGCACATAGTTGCAAATAATATTTTGGCTCCGGCTCAGAATGGATGTAGGGTTGGGTCCCGCGGTACTAAGGAGCTCCTCCTCATTGACATGACCATTAGCCAGCAGATCAGGCGCAGCAAAGGGAACCTCTCCGCTGCATGGATAGACTACAAGAAGGCGTATGATTCAGTGCCTCATACATGGCTAGGGAGGATCTTAGAGTTGTATAAAATTGATGCAACATTGAGATCTTTCTTAGGTATATGCATGAGACAGTGGATCACAGTTCTTCGTCATCCAGGTAGCGCACGGGATCCCTCTGCTCCGCAAGATCTGATTCGCATAGAGCGGGGTATTTTCCAGGGCGACAGTCTGAGTCCCCTATGGTTCTGCCTGGCACTGAATCCTCTTAGTACTCTGCTAAAGGATTCAGGGCTAGGCTATCGACTTCGGAGAGAGGGTGATATCGTTTCTCACCTGCTGTACATGGATGACCTCAAACTTTTTGCGCCAAGAAAACCAGAACTGCTGACTCTGTTGAATATCACACAGATATTCAGCAGTGCCATCAGCATGGAGTTCGGTGTCGAGAAGTGTGCGGTCATGCAAGTACGGCGGGGGAAAGTTGTAAATACTACAAACTTACAGCTTTCCGATACGATATCCCTCAGATCTCTTTCCGATATCGAAACCTACAAATATCTCGGTATGTCAGAAGCGTTAGGTATAGTAGACAGAGACATAAAACAGTCGGTGAAGGAGCGATTCTTTTGCCGCCTTACTAAAGTACTCAATAGTCTTTTGTCGGGTGGTAACAAGGTTCGAGCCTTCAACGGCTGGGTTATGCCTCTGCTCATCTATACTTTTGGCATATTGAAATGGACTCAGACTGAACTTGACGCCCTTGACTGTAAGGTTCGTCAACTTCTTACGACACACAGAATGCGACATCCACGCTCGTCGGTAATGAGGATGTACATCCCGCGGAAATGTGGGGGCCGCGGCTTTTTAAATACCAAGACCCTCCATAACCACGAGGTGTGCAAGCTCAGAGAATACTTCCTCCATGCCGACAGTGAGATGCATCGTGATGTCGTAGCAGTTGACAAGAACCTTACCCCGCTCTCACTGGCTAAGGAGAACTGGCACAAACCTACGGTGCTGAGTGCCCTCGACCGCAAGGTGGTATGGGAGAGTAAGGAGCTGCACGGACGGTTCTATAAAGCCCTTACAGGGCCTGATGTAGACCTACTCGCATCCGTGAACTGGCTACGTTTCGGTGACCTCTTTGGGGAAACTGAAGGTTTTGTCTGTGCGATTATGGATGAGGTAATAAAGACGAACAACTACCGAAAGTATATCATGAAGGATGGAACCGTTGACATTTGCAGAGCTTGTCATCGTCCCGGTGAATCCCTCAGACATATACTTTCGGGTTGTTCGCACCTCGCTAACACTGAATACTTGCACAGACATAACCAAGTAGCAAAGATCATCCATCAGCAGCTTGCTCTCCAATACGACCTTGTCGGTTCAGAGGTTCCGTACTATAAGTACGCACCGGTACCGGTTCTCGAAAATGGTCGTGCTACGCTCTACTGGGACCGCTCTATCATCACGGACAGGACTATTCTTGCGAATAAACCTGATATCGTCTTAGTAGACCGGTCGGAACGCCGGGCGATACTTGTTGACATCACCATCCCGCATGACGCTAATCTCGTGAAGGCCGAGATGGACAAGCTTAGCAAGTACCTTGACTTGGCACACGAGATTACCGCTATGTGGGATGTCGACTCAACAATTATCGTTCCGATAGTCGTTTCAGTGAACGGTCTGATAGCGAAGAGCCTTGACCAATATCTTAAGAGGCTCTCGCTAGGCAGCTGGATCAAGGGTCAGATACAGAAGGCGGCTCTCCTGGACTCGGCACGCATTGTGCGGAGGTTCCTCTCTCTGCAGCCCTAGCCACCGACCGTTTGAGCCCTGCCCCGCGGTCGATGGTCTCCCGTTTTGATACATTTTTTACTATAATGTTTTTGATATTTATTTATGTACATAAGTAGTATTAAGTATAATAGTAAAAAATGTATTTTAGACGAGTTTACAATTGAATAAAGTGTCATAATAATAATAATAATAATGTTCGTTTTGTAATTAAGTGTTAATAATATTTTATTTTATTTTAATTGTAATTGTAAATGTGAATTGTATTATGTATGACACGCCATCCTACGTGAGCTATCTGGACGTGAACGCGAAGTGACGTGGTTCAGCGCGGAAACAACAAACAGTTTCAGACGATTCTCGCGCACGCAGGACAGAGTCGCCGCGTCGCTTCTCAACCGCGTTCGCTTTGAATAGCCCACGTAAGACGCCGCGTGAGCCTCGTTGGTCGAAATAAATAAATAAATTAATTAATTAATAGTTTCTGATATACTTAAGGAAATTTAAATTTTCAACTGTACTTTATTTTTTTAGTGTTAGTTTGTAATAACTCTGCCTTCTGAGCTGCTGGTCGCGGGGTCGATTTTGTGATGAACATGGATGTTTATTCTGGTTATTAGTGTTTTATAAGTACATATGTATGTTTTCAGTCCCTGGTACTTAGTACAGGCTCTGCATAGTTTGGGATCAGATGATCGTGTGTGAGATGAAAGAAAGAAAGAAAGAAAATAAATTTATTTGTAACACAAGACTTACAAATACCGAGAACAAATAACATAAAGAATAATATTATAAGTATGGTAAGTCCGGACGTCACAAAAGGGACTCCGGCTCAGCATGGGCTGGCTGACTAGCAAGCTAGTAACCAACGCTGGTCTTCCGTCAGAGCCTGTTGTTAACGTTACGGATAATCTACCCACAGTTAAAACATTACATAATAAGCGCTAGGAAAAACAGATTACTCACAAACAGACAATATTACAATGATTATTCAGGCAAGAGCTAACTAAAAGTGAAAAAAAAGGAACAAGAAATCTATTACAAAACCAAAAAATAAAACAAAAACAAACTTATTCTAAAAGTTTAAAAGGTGCGGCTAGCAAAAAGATGGAAATATAAATCACAAACTAAGGTAAGTGAATCTATAAAAACAATTCAAAATAATTTTACACCTTACGTACTTATACATAAACCACTCTATGGTAACCACTACCATTAAAAAGGTAGGTACCCACTATGATATTTAAATAACACTTGTGTCGTGTCTTTGACTTTCCTGCTCCATCTGATGATCAAATAGGAATTTCTTTAATTTAATTCTAAAGCCATGAACATTTTGCAGGTTCCTTATTGGCGGGGGGATGTTGTTCCAGCACTTGGAAGCAGCATAGCGGAAGCTACCCCTGAAACAGGCCGAACTATGTCGCTGTGTTGCGAGCTGCTTCGAGCACTGGCGAGAGCTACAAGATCTGGAGCTAGATGACCATGACAACTTCTCATAGAGATACGATGGTGCCTTATGCTTCATGACACCGAACATAAGACATGCAAGGTGTAGTTTACGACGGTGCATCATTTTTAAAATCAGATGTTTATTTATGAATGGTGTGACATGACCTCTCTACGGAATATCAAAGCAGAAGCGGGCGCAGGCATTTTGGACACGCTGAACAAGTCTATGCGTTCTAGAAAGTAAACGGGGCCCAATAACTACATCTGCATAATTTAATTTTGATAATACAATAGACTCCACAAGACGAATACGCAGATCAGTACTAAGGTATGGTCTCATTCTGTACAGGACTTTCAGTCGATAGAAGCAGTTTCTAACCGCATCAGCAACATGCTTCTCAAACCGAAGGTGACAGTCCATCTGTAGGCCGAGATTCCGCGCCTCGTAGACACGCTCCACTGGCTCACCCATTAGTATCACATTCTGCGTAGGGCTGAGACGATCTAGCTGATATTTAGTGCCAAAAATTAGATATTTTGTTTTAGTCGGGTTTAATAACAGACTATTTCTTTTTGACCATAGAGCTATGTTTGACAAGTCATTATTGAGATTATGTATAGCATTTTCAAACTCTGATGGCTTGAAGGAGATGTAAACCTGGATATCATCAGCATATATGTGAAAATTACAGTACTTTATGACATTTTGTACATCAGCAGAGAAAATTACAAAAAGAAGAGGTCCTAAGATCGATCCTTGAGGAACTCCTTGTTTGACAGGTAGCAAGTCAGATAGAACGTCTGTACCGTCATTACGAATAATCTTGGTGCACTGAAAACGGTCACTAAGATAGCTATTGAACCAGCGTAAGGCACCCTGGTCAAAACCATAATATTGTAATTTAGACAGCAATAAATTTATATTTAAGGAGTCGAATGCCCTTGAAAAATCAAGCAGAACTAACAGAGTACATAGCCCTTTATCTTGTGCACACAGTATCTGATCACAGACATCGAGCAATGCAGTAGTGGTACTTCGACCTTTCCTAAAACCCGACTGTTAGTCAGGCAGAATGCCATTCTTTTCAACGTACTCTGTTAGCTGACAGCTTATTACTTTTTCTAATACTTTTGACACACATGGCAATATACTTATAGGTCTGAGCTCACTAAATACAGTTGGATTACTTATTTTAGGTAGAGGAAGCACAATAGCCTGTTTCCAAGCGCTAGGAAAAACAGAGGAACTAATAGACTTATTAATTAACATAGTTATGGTATCGAGTGCGTCAGGTAATGTCATCGTAAGCATATCCAAGCTGATAAGATCCAGGCCTACTGCTTTAGACTTAAGGCTACGTATTATTTTGCAAATTTGGTCTAAGCTTACAAGTTTTAAACTAAATATTGACTTGCTAAATTTATGAAATTCGAAAAACGTAAGATCGGATATGGAAACACAAGACATGCCAGGTAGAGTTAAAAAGTGTGTGTTTAAGACATTTGCATTTTGTAGATGCCGCGGAAGCTCAGAATTTTTCTTAGGTAATATTGTGTTTTTTATATTTTTCCACAGTAGTTTAGGTCTTTTAATATAATTATTTGTGTTTAAATTAAAATATGCTCTCTTTTCATGAAAGAGAGCTTGATTAACTGTTGACTTTAGGGATTTATAATATAATTTCTTGCTTTCCAACCTAGTTTTATGATACTCAGCTGCCGCTTCATCACGCAACCTCATCATTAACTTGACAGTATCCGTGATCCAAGGATATGAATGCGTTTTGATAAGTACTGACTTCAGAGGGGCGTGCAGGTCTAACAGAGCCAAGACATTCTGATTGAAGCAGTTAACCATTACGTTAATATCATTAAGTGTCCATATAGTTTGGGGCTACATGATGCTGTGTGATAACGTCCAGGATTATTTATTATTTATTTATTTATTTATATAAGATCCCATCTAATGCAACTTAAATCCATATTAAATTTATTGATGCAGATATTTTTTATAGGCTTGTAAGTGATTACAAATGGTTTAGGTATATTTTTTTTTATATTGAATTCAGAATAAACGAGACAATGTCCAAAGAGTGTTCCTACTGGTTCAACGGCGGTCATATTTGATTGCAGATCAGAACATATCACGTCAATTAGCGTTTGAGAGGTTTCAGTAAAATGTGTTGGTGAGGCGATTAATTGATTAAGATTCAAAGAGGATAAAAAGGTTGATAATTTTAAAGCTTTTGTTTCAGTACCATTAAGTACATTAATATTGAAGTCACCCAGTAATACCAGGTGATCACAGTTAGGTAGCGAATTTATAGAGTCTGTGAGAGCGTCAAGGAAAAGGTCAGCATCCAGCCAAGGCGGCCTATAAGCTGTGCCGATTGCAATTTTCTTTCCGTTGAGAGTCATAGTAAGCCACATTTGTTCAACTGCTTTATGTACCGGGTCCAACGGGTGTGACCATGAACGTACTGCTATACCACGCTTTATAAAGAAGCCAACCCCTCCGCCGCGCGAGCGCACCTCCCGTGCCCGCGGGATGTGCTTCAGACGATAGCCTTCCACAGCGGGGGCAGATGTTCCATATATTTATTTTTTATTTATTTAGTAGGAACCTTAGGAACACTTTAACTCGTCATTATTTTATTTATACCAATTATTATTCGAAACGTGACCAAGCAGAGAAGTATTGGCAAGAAACTCTGGCTTATATTTTATTAACGTCTTTGTTACAATTACTCTTAACTATTACATTTTGAGGACGTTGGAAACAGTTTCATCCCAAGCTTTTTTTGTCATGTTTATTACAGAGATAACGTTCAACGACATTTTTTATTTTAATGATATATAAATATTACACATAAGGAACTCAATATGTTATAAGGAATTTAAAATTTTTGATATAATTGACCAGCAAAATAACTTTGACACGAATGAAATACTCTATTTTTCATTTTAAAGAAGAAATTTCGAGATACGCCAAACGACTTAAATTTTCTTCACCATCAAGCTCACAGCCAAGACATAATGAATCTAATTCTTACACTATAAAGTTTATATTCCCTTGTTTATGTATTGGAGTAACTCAGGGCACAACGTAGGGACGTAGTTGTTTAAAATTGTATAAAGGTGTATTTTATTTGAGTTGGGACCGCGGACGATGCCCGAATACTAATGTATTTATGTTTAGTTGTAAACAGATAGTTCAGTTGTACTGTTATACGGGATTGAACAGATAGTGTTTAAAAAAAAGAAAACACGCGATTGAACTTGGGTTATTATAATATTTGGGTTATTACAATTTTGAATACGCGTGTTCTTATTACTGAGGATCGACTGAGGCAAGTACCTGGAGTTAGGGAAGGAGAGGATGCAAAAGTGCAGACGTAAATGAAAAGGTAAGCAAAATATGTAACATTTGGTTGGGTATAACATTACTAACTTTAATATCGTGCTTTGTATCCTTTTGTACCTAGAATTACCTCGGAGGAGAATAAAACGAAAGAATAATTACAGTCAGTTACAGACAGTTAAAGTTTCTGTTTTTATAAGTGATAAACTAAATTGACTGATGATGACCCATACGTAATAATTAGTAATTAGTAATAGGATTTTATAACACACAGCATACTATGTGTGTACTCCGCGAGTCTGCATGTGGTCCTTCGGGCCGGATTAGTGTCGCGGCGACACGTTGCCAGCTGCTGCTGTCTGCAGTCAGCTAAAGACTCATACCTTTATCTGACAGTTAAAAGTTTGCCCTAGAACAGATTCAAAGTATATAAGTGGACTATTTGTTGCGAAACTCTGCTCGAGTTATGTTTGGGGCAACCTTTTGTGTAATAAAGTAGGTAGTTTTACTTATCCAGATATTAAAAATTTGTCGTGAATTTACGCAACTACTTACCCACGTACAACAAATGTAAATAATGTTTATCGTACAGATTTTTTTCAGTGCCAGTCAAATATTATCTTTTTAATATTACTAGCGGCCAGTCCCAGCTGCACATAGGTACAATATACTAAAATGCCATCCTAAATATCAGAAATATAAAAAAAACCGGCCAAGTGCGAGTCGGACTCGGGCACGAAGGGTTCCGTACCGTTGTATGGGAACTCCACTTAAATATTTATTTTATTCTATTTTTAGCATTTGTTGTTATAGCAGCAAGAGAAATACATCATCTGTGAAAATTTCAACTGTCTAGCTTTCACGGTTCATGAGATACAGCCTGGTGACGGACAGTGTATTCTTAGTAATAGGGTCCCATTTTTACCCGTTGGATCCTAAAAAAAAAGTTTCTTATATAGACTTACTTTATAATAATAGGCATGTATTATGTATACAGACCTTCTGAAAGAAATATTTTAACCGATAGTAAAAACCGTATCAAAATCCGTTGCGTGCTTAGAAGAAACAGTGGAGCATATAAATAAATAAATAATACTAGACATTACCGCACTTCATCATGTAGTCACAAACTAAGCAGAACTTGTATTATGGGAACCACATGATTGATATACTGCTAATATTATAAATGTGAAAGTTTGTGAGCATGGATGTATGGATGTTTTCTCTTTCACGCAAAAACTACAGAACGCATTTAGATGAAACTTCAAAATATACATAGTGTATGGCCTGGATTAACACATAGGCGACTTTTTATCCAGGTACCACGCGAGCGAAGCCACGAGCAGAAACTAGTTCTACACAGTTTACACTCCACGGCTACAAACGAATCGAAGTCCGGGTTACAAAAGCTGCTTGATCAAAGCTCACAGACACAGGCAGGATCGGGAATGCTAGGGCAATGTTGCCAACCTAGATCCTTCTCCGTTATTTTAAGGAGTTGTGCAGGCTGGGGTTGGGATAGCAATGCATAATACGGGGTGTATAATGGGGTGTGTTGGCTGAATTAATAAAATAAAAATAAAATTAAATGCGAAACGTCAGTGTAGAACTTTTTTTAAAATTATAATTAGAATTAGGAGAAATAGATCACCAACAGACAAACGCATCGTATGTAAATGTTGGAAAATATTAGATTTTTTAGAAGTAGTTATGCGTTTTTGTGAAGGGCTGATGTCGGTGACATTACAAGCACATGAGGTTTAACACCATCGTGTCTCAAGTTGACCGACGCAGGGCGTTACATACGAAGCAATACTTTGCTATAGGTAGTGGTTACTACTAAACATCAGGTGGGCTTTGTCCTAGTTCCATCATTATCAGTTATCATAAAGAAAAGATAAATGCGATTGTAAGTCAAGATAGCCTGCCTTTAGAAATCCCTTTGATAATTTCAAACGGCATTTCGACATAAACCCAACTAAATCATTAAGAAATACTCCAAAAACTGACAAAGGCAAGACGAAACGAAAGAAAATCTATCCATCTTGTCACAACCAGCCTCTTGAGACAAAAGGCCTGGACTAACTATACACCCTGTATAAACAAACCTGGTCATAATAGGCGTTTAAAACAATAGCTTCTTGCCAGACAAAAGTGAGCTTTAAGACGAGGGGGTAAGGGTTAGGCGGGGCTGGTTCGTAATGGTTATGGCTTGCGCTTTTTGGCGGGGTGTACTAAACTTGGATAAGGTAATATTGAGCTAAATAGGGAAAATGTAGAAATCTGACGCGGGACAAATCCAGCGTTACCTAACCGACGAATGTGAATATTAGATTTTTTAACCGACTTCAAAAAAGGAGGAGGTTTTTATGTATCCCAAAAATTTCGACCCAGGCGGGATTGGAACACGCCATCTTCCCATCAATACTGGGAAAACCAAATATGTTCATATCCCGCCGGAGTCGAAATTTTCGTCGATTTATATAAAAATCTTAGATTTTCCCTGAAGTGTGGGCTAACACTTAAAATCTTTGATAAAGAATATTACTATTTAAAATACAAAAAATCAAGGAGGAGGTTTTCATTTCAACTGAACCTTTTTTTATTACTTTATTTGGAACGGCGTTAGTCGTGATACATAACATAGAGAGCATCGCGTTCACTCACCCTGACGAAGGTTTTAAAAATGAGTCAAAACGCCGTCGATGACTTCACTGATGTAACGGTATGTGAAAATTCCAATAGAATTGTACACAGCTATTTTTACCAAACAAAAACTTGTACAATAGCATATAGCACTTGTAATTGTAGTTTACAAATATGTAAGTTTGATTAAATGTGGACCTGGAATAATCTAATCCTGGTATAATGGTGTGGGCTGGCCATATCTGTCAAAGAACTGCCACCCGTTGGGGGTTTCTTGAGTGGAGATCGTGGCTCGGCAAACATAGTGTAGGTAGCCTTCTGGCCAGACGGAATGACGATCTGCGAAAGGCTGCCGGTAAAAGCTGGATGCGTCGAGCTGAGGACAGAGTGCAGTGGCGCTCATTAGGAGAGGCGTATGTCCAGCAGTGGACTACAATAGGCTGATGATGATGATGATAATCCCTAGCAACATTTAGAACAAATCTTGGTAAGTTTTCTCCCCTTAACCGTATATTAAAATCATATAATAAGTTAAATAATGCTGATATTGATATCTTCCATGATTCCCTCCTTAGTTTTGAGAAGAAAATTAATACTAGCTATGAGCTAGTCTCAGCTGAATAGTATTAAGTTGCCTTGATCTCGTCTAGTTATTAAGTACCTAATTTCTTGCTATGTCGAGAATGCTAGTTAGTACCTACCTAAAGATTTAATTTTTTTAAACTTACTTAAATAAATTTTAGTAAAAATATTTTGTAAACGCCTGTAATGGCTGTATGGAAATGTCACACTGTCCTATAATATTTGTTTTAGATTTTACTGAATCTGTAATATGAATTGTCGTTGGTGTTTCTCAAAATAAATAAATGTGTGGAAAAGGCCCTTTGATCTTTGCCGGAACTGTTTTAACTCAACTACCACATCCAAATCTTCATCCTCCGAGTTTATGAAATCATCTGGTGCTGGGTGTATTAAATAGGGACCATTAGGTCGGTAATTGCACATTGTTTGGCTCTTTACAGCGTCTCAAGATATCCACCCTGTATAAGAATAAAGAACTCCAGCCTTTATAAGAATAAAGAACTCTCTGTATAAGAATTTAAAGAAGTCAACTTGTACCTTCTAACAGTGTTGCAGTGGACGCCCGCGAAGGCCCGCCTGAGACGCAGAAGGTTTCGAAACAAATACTTGTATTAACAAAAACCAGAACACCAGCGTCTCGCAACGCCGACGCTGCTGCCCGTCGGCGGCCAGGAGACTTAGCTGTGGCGGTGTTTGACTGCGCTATGTCATAATCAGCCGGCCGCCAGAGCCTTGTTTGTTAGTTAGCAGTGTGCATCGCAGTATGCACAGGCAGGTGAGGTTTTCTTGGGAGAGTCCTCAAGAGCACCCATGGTTTTGGCCAGTAGGAGTCCGGCATAATCATTCTGTTACCCCGTAATGGAATGGTATACATAAGGATTTTCCCAAGTTAAAAAAAAAGGGTTCCAATGTTCAATGTTCGCCTTTGTTTGTATGATTTGCAGATATTTGTCTGAGTGTTTTCTATTTACAATGTGAATGTATTTACAAAAAAATATATATGTAGTATATCGATCATATGGTCTATATCTAATAATACAAGCTTTGCGTTTGGGGCTACATGATGCTGTGTGAAAGTCTCCAGAATTATTTATTTATTGAAATCTTCTTATAGAAATGAGCTGGTGGCAAACAAGCCGGGACAAACACTTTAACATGTCTTCCGAAGCATGGACCATGCGTCCAAACGATCACCCACCCAAATAGTGACTAGGCGGAATAAAACCTGCCGAAAGTTATAATGAGAAGATTTATGTCTTCTTCATGCCAAAACTAGATCTGGACCGTAATCCTAATCCTTACTTTTATTATAAATAAATAAATAATCAATAATGCTGGAAATATTTGAAACTATGGTAAAAACCGTATCAACATTCTTAGAAAAAGCTTAGAAGAGACTGTGGAGCATATAATAAATAAATAAATAATGCTGGAGTTTATCAAACAGCATCATGTAGCCCCAAAATAAGCAGAGACTGGAACAAGATGGTTATACTACTTAATATATATATTTTTTATAAACATACATATTATGCATAGGCCAAATAGCATAGTATTCAAGCGTAGAGTTAATAGGTTCATTCTAGGCAACCGTGCTATATCGTCGACCGCATCTTCACCAAACCAAGGTAAGTCTACCAACAGGTGAAATGGCGGTGAAACGTAAGCCTCTAAACTATAAAAAAAGACCTGAGACAAAATCTGCAGATAATGCAAACATTTGTCTGACAGATCAAACCCGCAACCCTCTACATCTGGCTGACCTTCGCCATAGAAGCCATCAAATGCCAAATTCCAAAATTAGTCGGTCTGTCTCTTTGTAATGGTTTCACACCATTACTTTAATCCTGGTACCAATGCAAGCAAAACTGCGTGTGTAAGTCACGACCAGTAATTCAAGAATTTTGTCCTTGGTCTTGCCTCTGGCTACCACTACATGGTATTCGGAACAGCCCTGAGGCCTCATTTACTAACTCGGTTGCACACCGAAATGATAAGCACCGGTCCTCTTTTTACAAACTTTGACAATATGTCAATTGACGTTTTTTGAATTTCTACAGATGAAATGTCAAAGTTTGCAAATAAAGGTCCGGTGCCGATCATTTCGGTGTGCAACTGAGTTAGTAAATGAGGCCTCTGGTTATATTTGTACATCCGAATCTAAGCAAAGTACATCCCAACAGCAGTTTCTGTCAGTTCTAAACTAACTCCGAAATACCGAAATAAATGTACGTATGTATGTATAAGGTGTAACAGAATATCCAAAAAGGGACTTGAACCCGCATATCGCTGGCTGCATTTCACATAAAAAACTAACAACATTTTTAATTTTTTTATAGGCCATTAGTAGTATAGTATAGAACGCGAACGTAACCAAACTTTCGTAATTGTTTCCGGAGGAAGAAAAAAATTGCTTTATACGATACTAGTATCGAAAAAGGCGTTATTTTGCCCAGTCCTCAGCTCGACGCATCCAGCTTCTATCAGCAGCCTATCGTAGATCGTCACTCCCTCCACCTGGCCTCCTACATTTTGTCCAGTTGAAATCGTTGTTAAAAATCAGCTATTTCAGATAACTTTCTTCCAACACCAGAAAAAACCAAAACTTGATAATAACTACGATTATATTGCGTAGTTTCTTGTTCTAATTACATTTTTTCGGTTAAACTTCAATGAAATGTTAATGAAAAGGGTATGGATAAAATCATCCTTTTAGGGATAGTAAATTCTGTACCACCTTGTGCGTATGCAACAGCAAGTGACCGGAAATATGACCGAGCCGGACGCGACGCGCCGCATGGCCGCCCCAAAGATGACGTAGTGCAGATGAGTCGATAGGTGTTTGTACAATGCCTACAAAATACTGAGCTCACAGAAGGACTTAGTTATTCTAGTTATGGAAGTGTTTTATATTATTATTACAGCATTAAATTATTAATTGATGTATAAGCCCAGTACGATATAGCTTAACACTATCATATTACAGCCTCGATCCCTTATAGGATTCTCATCTGTGTCAGGTAAAACGACCTCTGTGGCGCAGTGAGCCAAGGTCTGCCTGAGATGCAGAAGGTAGCGGGTTCAATCCCGCCGCAAGACATATGTTAGTATGATCTGCAAATATTTGTCTCGAGTCTGAGTATATTCTTGCAGTTTGCAAGAGATCGCTTCCACTTTTACTTTCTTTCAAGTTTTTGTCTATTGTTTTGAATTGTTTGGTCACGTTACGAATTGGTGGTAAATTTAAAAAAAAATGACGTTTCAAAGTGTACTATACAGTTCCTACTGAATAAATGAATTTTGTATTTTGTATTTTGTATTTTAATGAAAATGAAGGTGTAGGTAGCAGTTAAGCAGCATTATTTACTTAGTATTATTTACTAATTACATAGTCACCATTTATTTTACCCCGCGTGAGTCAATGCTGATAAAAATGTAACTGAACCAGATCTGATTTTGTTTAGAGCCATTTTTTAAATTTTCAAAGAAACAAATTCGCAACCTATTTTGAAAAATTATATATTGTCTGTATCGGATAGTGGTATAGTTATTCCATTCACGCAGTCTTGTGCGATGACATTAATGGCATTGATAACAAGATTCAAAATCAAATAATTGACCTTCGTAAAACTGTTGACTCTGTCTATGTATTAAAACAAATTTGTAGGTAAGTGAAAAGTTTGTGTCCCATCTGTACCCTAACTAATCATGCAACATAGTTCATACATAGCTCATGTTAAGTGGAATGCTTTAACATGATTCATTAGTTAAGGGTGGTTAAGGCCGAGCGCAACATTGTATTACATAGTTTAATTTTCAGACGACCTCTGTGGCGCAGTGGGCAAAGACCCGCTTGAGACACAGAAGGTTGCAGGTTCAATTCCGGCCGCCAGACAAATTTTTGTATTATCTGAAATTATCGTCTCGGGTCTGGGTGTTTTCTATTATATGTATAATAATTATGTATTTACAATAAAGGTATGTAAGTGTATTTCAGTCATGTGGTTCCCATACAAGCTCTGCTTAGTTTGGGGCTACATGAGGCTAAGTGATAGTGTCCAGCATCATTATTTATTTATTTATTTGTACGTTGCCAGATGGTCATGATATAACACAATAAAATAATATACAGTGGCAGTAACGTAGGAAAAACACAAAATATACCGGACGTATCACTCACGGTCAACTGATCCCAAACTAGGCGGAGCCTGGACTGTGTACCATTGTAGATACTTATACAACTTCATAAAAATGGATACTTATGAACAAACATACATGTAAATATCAAATGCTTGTCCTGGGCGGGAATCAAACCCGCAACCTGCCGCTCAGGAGGCAGAGTTAATACCATCTGAGCTATGAGGCCAGTCGAGATAAAGCCAACAGCATCCGAGAAATCTAAAAAAAAATGGAATTATTTACCATTTTGGATTACATACAATAGTAGATTGTTTTACAAGGGACTAAACCATCCCATTATATACGAGGTTGTTATACTCCCGAGCGTAGCGAGGGAGGATGTCAAGACCGAGTTTTAATGGGTGGTTTTGGCCCGAGTAAAACACTCTACTTTTCACTTCGATTGCGAGAAAATAAAACAATTCAAAATTAGACAATTTTCAGAAATTTTATTAAAAATTAATCAACCTTCATAAAACATCACCAAGACGGTTCTATTTTCAAAAAAAAAGATTGACGTAACACCAAGAAGTCTAGTTTTTATGTAAGAGAACGAATGCTTTGTACGGGCTGATGATTTTAGACAAAAATTAAAAAGAAAAAATACTTTTTAGCCCGAGGTATTAAACTCGAGTTTTAGGCCCGCTAAGCTTCACTATTATGATACACTTTTTGAGCAAGAGAAGTGAAAATCAATTTTAAGTCGTACGAAGTTGGCTCATCTACTTGAAAGAAACCTGTTATCAGAAACATCTGAGCTCCATCACTCAAGACCGTGTCTTGACACCGGCGACCTTTGAACAGCTTATCCGGCTGTATCCGCTTTGATCCGGTTACCAGAACCGGTTTGCCGGTACCCTTTGTGCCTCGGATTATTTTTATATTTTCTGCTGTGATTTTCTTTGAGATTTGTTATTTTGTTGGATTTTGCTAGTTTATGTGGGATTTTGAGATCGTTTAGAAGAAATAATAAAATGGTTGGCTTTAGAAAGATCGTTTTAAGATTTTTCTTGTATTTAGATGTAAGCTTCATGTTTTATTTGGGTTACTCTGGCGTTAAACGACTTCTTGAGTAGAGACCGAGGCTTGGCAAACGTAGTGTAGGGCGCCAGGTGGAGTGACGATCTGCAAAAGGCTGCTGAGCCGTGGTCTCCACTCAAAACTCATTTACCCTAACGGTTATCGGTTCTTCGGCAGATATGTCCAGCCCACTGCCACTTCAGCTTGCTAATTCTGTGAGCTATATCAACAACTTTATTACTGTGTCGGATAGTCTCTTTGCGAATTCTATCATTCAGAGAAACTCTTTGCATAGCTCGTTCTATAGCTCGCTGAGCGACTTCAAACTGGTGGACTAGCCTTACCTACTGTGAGGGTCCACGTTTCGGCACCGTATGTCAGGACGGGTGGGTCGCACTGATTCAAAACTTTCTGTTTTAGCCACTGTGTTAGAGTGACGTATTTTTTCAAATGCTACTCAACCCAGCCGAATCCTCCTCTTGGCCTCCTTCTCAAAGTTGATGCACAGGTTGTTTTATCGAATTTCAGTTCTAGGGCATTCTGGTTCTTTACTAGCCACTAATTACATTAACAGTTCATACAACATGTGACAATCCACAATAATGGAATGAGCGCCCGTCTGAAGGGCCCTTGTGAGCGGCCGGGACGGGCTCATGCAATGTTGACCAAGTAATTATACTTCGAGTGTTGCTAACTTGTTATTGTTCGCCGTTTCACTTAGCTTATGTATGATGTCCGGTGACATTGTAAAGGTGACCAACAGGCATTTAACCTGACTCACATTAAACACAGTTATGAAAGGATGTGACGTCGACGGGTTGTATCTGTTTGACGGAAAATAAAATTCGGTTTTTTAAATGCGTAATATACCATGTAATTGTTTTTTTATTAACCTCTCTCGTCCCACTGCTGAGTAACACATTTAATATTATTTTCACAAAATGGGATGATAAAAAAAACTATACAAAAACAACAACACCATTTTAAAAATCAGTAAACAGCAGCCTCTTCTGATAAAAAGGGGAATATGATAATCCCCAGATTGGGCATGTAGGGTTGGAGAAAAAAACTATAAATCCCATTCAATTCAAAGTGGAGTAGACAAACGATCCTCTCCTTAGAAGTGTGCATATAATTTTTTTTTTATTGCAGGGACTGAATTTATCATTCTTATGTGTAGGTCCACGCGTTCAACAATACCTTCAAATCATGAACGTAAGATTATGATGTACAACAACAACAAATAAATAAGTGCTTTATTGTCGACACAAAAAATAAAAATTTACAAAAGTAGGTACATATTTTATTGAAATATTTTGGTCACAAAAACACCAGCCTATTTAGTCCACTGCTGGACATAGGCCTCTCCTATAAGAATTACTATGGGCATCCCCCATATTCCCATAATCCCCACGCTGGGCATGCGGGTTCGGGATCGCAGCACACAGCTTCTCGCACCACCGACCGACGCTGCTGGCTCTCGGCCGGCGGGAAAAAAATTATTGTATGTAATGTAGTATATGGAATGGTTAATGCTTTTGTTAACACAAAATACAGTCATTGTAAGTTATTATATATACCTTATCTTACCGATTACGTAACATTTGTTGTTTTAAATAGATTTCATTCAATTCAATTCAATTGTAAAATCTTTAAAAAAATTTAGTTATCTCAATATGAGATAGTAAACTCATAGCTAGTGACGTCAAATTAAACCTTCCAGGTCATAAAACCTCTATTATACAGGACTCGAGATCGTTATTCGCCTGTCATTGTTTGGCGGCCATTAGCGGACAATAGCTTGGCGGGACTCCAATGCTGGGAATTGGTGATGGAGACATCTAGCGGGACAAAGACGCAATTAGGCCACACGGTGCAGTGCGGCTCCGCCGGATCGCGAGGTATTAGCATTGTTTCATTCAAAATCAAAATTTGTTTATTCAATAAGTACTATAAAGTACACTTTGAATCGTATTTTTTTTGAAATTTACACCAATTCGTACCGCGATCAAACAGAGAAGAATTAGCAAGAAACTCTGCTTGGCTTATATTTTTTTATACAGATAAGCAGCCGCGATACTTCTATTGTCAACACATAAAACACATTAATTAAAAGAGTCATTGACTATATTATGTAATTTGGATTGGTTTTATTAAATATAATGTCTAAATTTCACAATGGCTTTTCTTCTTCTTCGTATGAGCTAATAGCCAACTCTTGTGTCGGTGTTTTTAGGACGACAGAAGGCCTCCGACATAGCTTAACGACTGAAAAGGCACGCTGGAAAACTTCCTTATACTATAAGTATTATTATTTTATGTACCGTGCAAGTACAAATAAATAATTGTATTCTTTTATTCTTTATTTTATAAGCCGGGACCAACACCTTCCTTAACGTACCTTTCGAAGCACGGAAGCGCTCATATCTAAATGCCAACAACGGTCACCCATCCTAGTAGCAACCGGGCGATGTGCTTAACCAAAATGATCTGCTAAGAAAACCGAAGTAAGCCACGCCACAAGCACTTCGGCTATTTTATGGCTAGATATAAACCCAGCAATACCTGGACACCGCACCGGCACCGCAACGCACAGTGTGGCCTAACTATTAAGCTAAGCTACATTATTTGCTAGGACCGCCACCGTCAACTTTTTTATGTAGGCAATAAGCTAACAACAGACTGGCTTGATGGTTGGTTCGCGGTCACCGTGACAACATCATCAGCATCAGCTGATGCAACCATTTGAGGCAAAGTTAAGCCCCAACAACAACAACAATACCAGCCGATATCAGTCCACTGCTGGACATAGGCCTGCCATATAAGAAGGGGGATACGCCCATAATCCACTCGCTGGTACGGCTTGGGCTTAGCTTTTCGTACCCAGTGGCTTTTGGTACCCAGCGTCAATACGCTGCTGATAGTTGGCGGCAAGGTGATTTAGCTATGCTGGTGTAACAGTGTGATATGCCGAAATCTGCTGGCCTCTAGAGCCCCGTTTTTTATACAGCAGAGTGCACCACGGGCAGAAGATACACACCAATTAAAAGTTCCCCGTGCACAGATAAGCCTTGTGTGTGTGTAATGTCACTGGGCACATTCTTCAGACCGAAACACAGCAAGGCTGCTCCACGGGTCCACGGCAGAAGTAATGGCATGGTGGTAGTACGCACCCGGATGAGTCCTTCACAAAAAACTCCACTAATTCTAATTTTACTCAGATTAAACTTAAATTGGAGGGAGGTAGCTCAGATTAGAGATTTTTGGAGTTTCCTAGCAGTGGGACGAGAAGGAAAAATAACAAGTAGGACTTTTTTAAAAAAAATAAACCGACTTCAAATGAATCACTTCTTGCGCTAAAAAAAATTGAAAATCGGTTCACAATTGACGGAGATATTGGTGATCATAGGGCGAAAATTACAAGTGAGGATGAGGTTTTTTGAGTTTTCCGGGAAAAGTACCAATCCCTCAGGAATAAAATTTATATGGGACCACCTGTGAAGTATAACTCTTTTAAACAAAAAAAGAATTTTGAAAATCGGTCAACAATTGACGGAGTTATCAGTGAACATACATAAAAAAAAGGTTCCGACGAATTGAGAACCTTCTCCTTTTTGAAGTCGGTTAAAAAAAATCTTAAAATAAATACTTCTCTCTGTTAGATAGATAGATAGAATATTCTTTATTGCACAGAAATAAATGTACATAGGCGAACTTAATGCTAGGAAGCATTCTCTACCAGCTAACCTTTGTGTAGTGTGGATTTAAAATAAGTATGTGGTGGCAATAAATACATCAAGGAAATTTTAAAATACCTCAAGATCACAGAATTTTAGTTTTAACATATTATACTAAAACTATATAAAAATATTAATAATGAATATAAATATAAATATATACATACATACAACATACATATTATATATGTATATATATTATATGGTAGATGTATACATTTATACCTATTTATAAATATATAAAACAAAATAAATAGTCACATAGAGAATTAACGTTTTAAGATACCGCTCATTTTATAAGAGTTGATCATAAGAGTTAAATAGTGATTATACACTCTAGATCTGAAAGCACCAATGGAGTATACATTCCGAACATGATCGGGGATGCTATTCCAAAGGCGAATCGCAGTAACCGTGAACGAGTCTGAGTAACTGGCCGTATTGTGTTGTGGGGTTTTTAATTTAAGTTGCTGTGAAGAGCGAACGGGACGATCCGCACCATAAAGAGGAAAGAAACGTTCTTTAAGGTAGTTGGGTGAAAGAGGATCATGAAGAATATTGAAAAGGAGACATAGCATGTGGATATTCCGACGCTCTCTGATCTCCAGCCACTTCAGCTGAGCGCGAAAAGTTGATACATGGTCATACTTTCGTAGACCATGTATGAAGCGTAAGCATAGATTTTGCAGCCTTTCTAATTTATTCAGTTGCTCTTCAGTAGCATCCGGGAAAGCGACATCAGCATAGTCGAGAAGAGGAAGAAGCAACGCGTTCACCAACGTTATTCTAGCAGACAAAGGAAGAAAATTTTTCATCAGCCTCATGGGGTGCAGACAACCATATATTCTCCTGCTAACCATGGCAATGTGGCGGTCCCACGACAGATTGTTGGTGATGTGTAACCCTAAGTTCTTGACCTCTGTACAGAAAGTGAGTGGAAAGTTATTGTATTTTACTGATGGGAGGGAGTGAAGGTCAAGTCTGGATATAAAGTAATTTCCACCAACAACCATAACCTGAGTCTTGTTTGGGTTAATAAGTAGTCCAAAATTCTGGGTCCATTCGTACACCGCATCGAGATCTATTGTGAGGTTTTCAATACCTTTCACAATATCACTCGGCTCAAAACTGAGGTAAAGTTGGACATCGTCAGCATACATGTGATATGAAGAGAAACTTATTTTGTCTACGAGGGTGTTTATAAAAATAGAGAAGAGGAGAGGAGAAAGGACACCTCCTTGAGGAACACCAGCATGAACAAAGCACCATTTAGACGTAGTTTCATTGACCTTCACACATTGCTGACGCCCACTGAGATACGAACTGAACCAAGACACCACGGACTGTGAAAGGTTTAACGAGCGCAGGACCGCCAAGAGGATATCATGGTTGACACAGTTAAACGCATTGCTGAAGTCCAGAAGAGTGAGGAGAGTGAGTTTTCGATCGTCGATAGCAGCTCGAATGTCATCGGTTATTTTAACCAGTGCTGTAGAAGTACTATGTGACGATCTAAAACCTGACTGAAATGGAGAGAGTAGATTGTATTTCCGAAGGTAGGAAGAGAGTTGCCGATGGGCTACCTTCTCAACAATTTTTGAGAGAAAAGGGAGAATAGAGATGGGCCTGTAATCCTTGAGTTCGGTGGTTGCAGCCTTTTTTGGGATAGGAATGACAAAAGCCTTCTTCCATGTCTGAGGAAAACAATCATGCAGTAGCGAGAAATTAATGAGATGAGTAATATGTGGAAGGATTATGTCAAGAAGGGGGTTTAGAAGTTTACGGCCAATACCATCGTGCCCAACCGCCTTCGTGCTGATACTCAATAAAATCTTTTTCACCTCATTACCGTTGACAGCTTCAAAGCTAAAGGCAGTGCGATTATTGAGTGGTAACCGAGCTAATGCATCTATTGTACTCTCTTTTACGATACTACTTAATGTAAAATGAACTGTCGAAAAATGACGATTTAGCTCTTCAATATTGACAGAAGGGTCAGCTGTTTTCTTACCTTTGCCAAAGCCAAGACCATGAAGGACCTTCCACACGTTATTTGAGGTACAATTTTCAATAGCACTAGATATGTTTCTACGCTTTGCATTCCTGATCATCTGGTTACACCTGTTTCTTGCTTTTTTGAATTTGGAAAAAGACTCGTCACATGGGTTTTTTCTGTATTTTCGATACAAGATGTTACGCCTTGCCATCAGTCTTCGGATATCATCCGTCAACCATAGAGCTGGACGCCTCTTCATTTTTACCGGTACAATAGGTGCGTGCTTATCGTATAATGTTGTAATGTTTAAATTGAAGGCATTAACCATATCCTCGATATTGCTGGTCCTATAGAAAAGAGACCAGTCTAAGGTTGCAGCATCAGAACGCAGTCTGTCATGGTCCATTGCTGTGAAATTCCGCTGCATCACGACCCTCGGTTTTTGCTTAGGAGATTTTAATTTTATAGACGCAAATATGAGATCGTGGTGCGAAAAACCTGGCGCGGGAACTTGACCGTGAGTACAGATGCGTTCGGAGTTATCTGTTAGAATTAGGTCTAGTTTTGTATTTGTGTCGTTAACATGATAGGTGGTATCTAGTTCAAGGATGTTGATATTATAAGAGGTAGTGATGTTAACGAGTTTTTTACTCCTAGCATCCTTGCGCAACAGACAGGTATTAAAGTCACCCATGACGACGAAATGATCATATTGTGGTCGAAAGACATCAAGTAAATGTTCCAGGGTGCAAATAAACTTTCTTTCTTTTTACCGACTTCAAGAACAGGAGGTTATCAATTCAACACGTAAATATGTATGTATTTATGTCTATACATCTATCAACCGATATACGGCTATTACAGTAACATATCCAAACATCCTAACAAACATATGCATTTATAATATTAGTAAGATGTGAAATGAATATAATTGTTAGGAAGTGATTAGTGCGCGCTGGCTGAGGTCCAGACTCGTAGAGAACTCACTGGATCCACGAATTATAGAACTAAGGCGACTGATATTTAACTTTACAGACGTCGATAGAGTAGATCTACTCTATATAAATTTTTAAAGAAGCTGGACGCGTCCAACTGAGGACTGGGTGCAATGGAGCTCATTAGTGAAGGAGCAGGAAGCAGTGAACTGCAATGCTATTGGCTGAAGATGATGATGATGATATAAAAAAATAAATAGCAGTTCGTAACAAAGGTACAACTGCTTTTTCATTTTATTCTTCAATGCTGAAGGTCGTGCCCGTCCTGAAAGACTTTTATTGAGGTATTGATGAGCTGCTTCCATGCTGTTCTGTCTTCGGCTTGCCTCAAGGCGGCAGCCAAAGGGAGCCGCGTCAGCGCCTTGACTTGGTCAGACCAATGGCTGGGTGATCGTCCACGAGGTCTCTTCCCATCTATCTTTTCTACAACAACCAGTTTGTCAAAATTGTCTGGCTGTCTACGGGCGATGTGGCCAAAGCAAGCAAGCTAAGCTAGAAGCAAGAATCGTTGGGAACAATCGGCGGAGAGTCTAATTTGAAGTTCGGTTGCTCGACGATGGATTTATTAGTTCGTTTTGCTGTCCACTGTCTGTATTCGCAGCATTCTCCTCCAACACCACATCTCAAATGCTCAATGCTCAAATTTTTTTTTCCGGTCTACTGCGCGGATTGTCTAGGACTCTGAACCATATAAGAAGATTGAAAAAACCCAAAGATTGCACCAGTCTCTTCTTCGTGGCATTTGACACCTTCCTACACTGCCAGATTCTCGTCATCTTGTTCATTGCGTTCATTCATTTTATCAATTCATTCAATTCATTTAATGGTAAATATAACAAAAAAAAGGGAATATCAATAAATATATGGTATTAAATAAATAAATTAAAAATTCTGGACATTATTACACTGCATCTAAGCAGAGCTTTTATTATGGGAACCATAATATGACTGATATACTATTTATATTTTTTTGTAAATATACATACCTACGTAGAAAACACCCAGAACCCAGACAAATAACAAATGTTAATGTAAAATGACAAGGATAGCTATAACTTTAGAGCCGTCAAATTATGATAAGTTTAGAAAAGTGGATAACAGAATCGACACCATTGACTTAATGAAGATGATAATTATAGCTCTGTCTTGATTTTTTGGTCTGCCATATACCACACCAAGCTTAAAGTTTTCGGAGAAAAGTTTTAAGCACGTATTTTTAAGTGAAGTTCTCCCAAGTTGTGCATAGAATAGGTCCAAATCCTATTTCACGTATGTTATCCAGAAAGGACATGAACATGAACATAGTTAAGATATTCAAAAAACAAAATATTTTGTACAAATTCCACTAAACTTCTCTGACGAGATGCCTCATGGGGAAGGCGAAACATTGTCGAATTTCTGTTGGGTTTTTGTGAAAATGAACATAACTTACCTTGTTTTAATTGTTTTTTATTTGACTATTGTTACCAGATTTTTTATTTGACAAGAAATTATTTTATATTCAACGTTGTTTATTATACCCCATAGATTAATACAAAATCCCGAAAATAAAACTTTTTACAAATAAAGCGTCTCCACAGCTGCCTATGTTCCATTGTTTGAAGACGTAATTAAAATTGGCGAGATATTAGTTCCCACCTGAGAGGGCACGCTCTATAACGTGTCCTTATAGCAATTAGTTGTTAGCACCGTTACTTCACTGTATGCTTCAAGTTGAGATTCATGTTGACAGGTGCGACAGGTGGCGGTCAAACGTAAGCCTAAACTTAAAAAAAATGTGATACAGCGCATCGAACTCACTAAGGGGGATCATTCTAATTCCCCATTGATTTTGCCCCATTATGGGGAATCTTATTTTTTTAAACATTTATTTTAATATAAGAATATCGCCAATAAAGGATGTCGATATTAATTGGATTCTGTTTTATTCATCCTTGCCAACGCATGGTCACGAGTTGTCCCTAACATATAAAATAGGTAAGAAATAATCAGTCGTGACAGCTGGACGGATTGACGAACAAAGTCGCACCATTATAGCTCATTTTACCAGCTTGGAAATGTAAATAAAAGTACAAACCAAAGGCCACCAATAGTAACCGCTATCATTAATAGTGACACGTAATAGGGCCTCAAAGGATAAAGTTTTCATTTCATCAATATCAGCTGAATTCGTTCGCGTAGCTCTCATTGTTATGGACGATCTTAGTCAAGACGATGGAGATACTGCGATTTGCAGCACGAATATTTTTGGCATAAGTATTGACGAATTGTTACGCTATCACACCATTAACTACTCAACCAATCATCATGAAATTTCATACACGTTGTCAGGGGAACAGAAAAGGACATACAGCCGGCTTTTGACTTTGGGATATTAAATACATTGAGATATAATAGTTTATCGCCCAAACTATATCCCAAACTATAAATATTTTTTCACCACGCCTCCCCCTGCCTGGCCATCAGTGTGAATGGTGACGTTCGTGCGCAACATATTATGTTTGAAACATATTTTATATCTTACAGTGTGAATAGCAATCGCTGGATCTAAATATAGCTCAATATACATTACATCCCATAGTCAGAAGCCGGCTTACTTACTACTTGTGTACTAAGACGGGCATTTTTCGACCCATTCCAGGAGCTACGTACGGGTTCATCTAAGCCTGTAACAAGCTACGTACGGGTTCATCTAATAATGCAACAAGCTACGTACAAGCGCATCAAATGCCTGCAACAAGCTACGTATGGGCACAGCTACCTGCTGAACCAACTGATACCAAACCCTTGAGCCCTACAAAAACAATTACTGGACTGCCTGGATCTACAAACGCGAAGCGAGGGGAGTGGTATAGAAGGCGGATCCGTCCTTGTCTGACCAAGCGTAATCTTAGGCGACCGTACCCGCGATTCTACTTAAACTTTAGCTTCCGTTCTTCCAGTAATTTCATAATAATACCTAGTTTATGATTTCGTTTTTTATATCTAAATTCTGTTTACTTCATTAAATTTCTTAACTGTTTTTGTTGTTTCCTTTAAGCTTTTCTCTTAGTCTCTTCTCTTGCAATATTGTCACCCGCTACGTGACAATGGTTACTTTGATGTAGAAAAAGTACTGATCCCTGGGGCAACAAACAAAAACTGACCAAATCTACATCAACACGAATGTAGCTGCATTGTACACGTGACGGTTACTGGTTCCCGCCCACAGCTGCACTCGCGTGGTACCGGGATAAAAGTAGCATGTCTTATACCTAAACAAAACTATATAAACTATGTGCAAAATTTTATTTCAAACCATTTCATCCTCATCCTATACTGCAACTGGGACTGTTGAGCGCCATTGCTCCCTGTTCTCAGCTCAACTCATTCAGCTTCTACCAAGTCTTGCGCAGATCGTCACTCCACCTGCCCGGAGGGCGTCCTACGCTACCAACATCAAAATTAACAGCCTTTTTACACTAATATTATAAAGAAGAAAGATTTGTATTTTTGCGTGTGTGTATGTTTGTAATGAATAAACTTAAAAACTACTGCGCCGATTTCAAAAATTATTTCACCATTGGAAAGTTACATTCATCCTGAGTAACATAGTATATTTATTGCTAGAATAGATTAGGGATCCTTACTGAAACTTAAGTAACGTTACCCAAGGTGTAAAAAAAGTACCCTAACCCGTGCAAAGCCGGGACGGGCCGCTAGTATAATATAAGAAAGATCAGTAAAAAATATCCTGGAACCACTTAGAGTCAGTTTCGCAAAAACATCCCCTTTCAACATAAAACAAAGTCAACTAGCTTCTTAGTTTGAGAATTAGCCCCATAGGTCTATCTGTCTAATATATCTAGTTCCCGATCGGGTACAGTCGGCGCACTAAATTATAGGTTACAATTCATTCAGTCGGGCGACTGAGAAATTTACGAGTTGCGAACTAGCGTATTCGTCATTCGGTTGCGGAGTGTACGGGATGTTTCTGTGACGATTCACGTCGCGTTTCTTAACTTCCTCTTCATTTGCCTTATGTTCCTACGGCGAAGGTTAGGACGAGTGTAAAAAACATACACTATTAACTTTTCACTCGGTAAACAAACAGGGAAAACGCTTGCTGACGCTTATCGGAATAAGCGCATAATCTTCTTTAATAGTAAATTCTTTTTCACTTCTCTTGCTCAAAAAGTGTATCATAATAGTTTAGCGGGCCTAAAACTCGAGTTTAATACCTCGGGCTAAAAAGTATTTTTTCTTTTTAATTTTTGTCTAAAATCATCAGCCCGTACAAAGCATTCGTTCTCTTACATAAAAACTCGACTTCTTGGTGCTCCGTCAATCTTTTTTTTTGAAAGTAGAACCGTCTTGGTGATGTTTTAAGACTGTTGATTAATTTTTAATAAAATTTCTGAAAATTGTCTAATTTTGAATTGTTTTATTTTCTCGCAATCGAAGTGAAAAGTAGAGTGTTTTACTCGGGCCAAAACCACCCATTATAACTCGGTCTTGTCATCTCCCTCGCTTCGCTACGCTCGGGAGTATAACAACCTCGTATATAATGGGATGGTTTAGTCCCTTGTAAAACAATCTACTATTTAACATTAAACATTTTCGACAGCTTTAGCAGGCTTTGTTTTTTTATGTGAAACCCGTACTGTAAATTAGGCTCAACTAACACGCTCAAGTAACGGGGTATGCTGAAAACTAGCCCTGCGTAGTTTGCGCAGAATAGTGCTGAGCCTACTCCAATTGCCAATTAATTGTTAGTTCTTTAGTCTATTTTATTCTTGGTTAAGGTGTTTTTTTTTTTGCAATAACTTGATTAGTATTTTTTTTGGGACATAGAAAACGTATGTGCGCATTGCCACATATTCAAAAGTGTGAAGGAAAAAATCTAGAGAAAGCCCGCGGCTGAGTGAGCTGCACATATGACCATGTCTTTCCTGTGGGGTACCACTTGTCAGTCAGTCGACTGTCGGTAGACTGGACTGAGAGTATGTATAGTTGCTGAAGCCTATTCCATCTAAGCATGCCCCAGGTATAGCGACGTACAGTAAAAGTTACTACTTGACGCAGTATAAATCATCTATACTACAAAGGTCTAGGTTTTGAAGGAGGCTACGTAGATATGAAATTCCGTTCGAAAAACCGTTTCGGAATATCGAATCGAGATTCCACACTCACACACACCAGCTGCTGGACATTGGCCTCCCCTAATAAAGGGGGGTATGGCTTTAATCCGCACCATGAGCATGTGGTTGGGGATCGCTGGGCACAGCTTCTCCCACCGCCAACGCTGCTTCCCGTCAGTGGTCAAGGAATTTAGCTGTGCCAGTTAGCCAGGCTACAGTACTATACCGCAAAAAAATCCATAAAAAACAAGTAACGAGTTGGTCCATCAGGAACTCTTACAAATTTATATACCTACCAATCACATACGTTTAGTAGATTTTAAAATTTTCCCCAATAAAAAATTCCGCATTGTGTTCGGATTCCCGCACGGAAAATTTCTGAACATAATGGCTAGCGTTTCTCAACTGGCCCTTGTTCCGAACATAAATAAACGTATGTGTATTATGTATTTACGGAATCCCGATGAAATATTTCGAATCGAAATTTCGAAACGGAATTCCTAATGCATGTCGCCCTTATGAGTGTAATCGGTACATCTTTGAAAGTCTGTGATCTTTAAATTTATCTTATCCATTATACACATGTATCTATCCTTCTCTTTTTATCTTCTCCCAATACCTAAAGGTTTGCTGTAAGAAAACTCTTTCAGGGTTAAGCTCGCCTTTGTAAATAGCATTTAAGTAAATTTATTCCCGTATTATGTTTTCGTGTACAATAGAGAATTAAAGAACGCAATAACTTCCCGTATGTCAACGTTCAAACAGAATTTAACGCCATATAAGCCGAATTTCAGACATGCCGATATGAGAAATACAGACATTGCTTTTTAGATAATTGTGTTTACTTTCCATTACCTACCTACTTAGATATCTATACAATATACAAAGTGATTGGTAATTCAACCTACTTATTTTTTTATAAGGGTTATAATTGGGTGATTTGCGACAAATCCCCTTTATTTTACTATAAACTAAAGCGCTCGTGGCGTGGCTTAATAGTCATTTATTCATAATATTTATTACACGTCAATGGGGTATACATTTCTTATAAGAAATAGCGTAAATATCATCTATTTAATAAAAGCAAAATTTCAAAATACTATAATAATGGTAGAAGCTGGATGCGTCGAGCTCAGGACAGGGCGCAATGGCGCTCATTAGGGGAGGCCTATGTCCAGCAGTGGACTGCTATAGGCTGATGATGATGATGATGATGATGATAATAATGTCATGTACCTATATTCAAGTCGGTACTTACTTATAGTCTATGAATTCTTCATAGCTATAAAAGGTCTCCTCGATAAGCCACCGTTTTAATTTAGTTTTAAATGAATACATACTCGGAGCCTGAGTGACAGTATCAGGGAGTTTATCGTAGACTGTTGGTCCCATGACGTGTGTCAACTTATAATACTACTTACTTCAAGGTTCTTAGCAGATCACCTCTCCACCCGGTCACTTATTGGATGGTTGATCGTCTAGTTTCTGTAATCACACCGACACCCACACCCTCTCAAAACCAAAACACAGCAATGCTGATTCATGACAAAAATAAGCATAGTAAAATAATGGTATTAATAAGTTATTCATTATTTTTGAAATTAGTCATCATCATCATCACCATTCACCATCATCATTATGTTTCATGCTTTTGAAAGTAGTATTTGTTATTATGTAAACCGGCTAATTAGCGATGCCTTATAAGGATAAATAAGTTCTGTACCTCCAATAACAGGTATATATTATTGCTGGACACCATCACACAGCATCATGCAGCCTTAAACTAAGCAGAGCTTGTATTATGAGAACCACATGACTGATATACTACTTACATGAGTAGGTGTACTTTTTTTGTAAATACATACATGTTATACAGAGAAAACAACCTACCCGAGACAAATATTTGCAGAACATACAAAAATTAGTCTCGAGACGGGAATCTAACCCGCAACCTTCTGCGCCTCAGGCGGGCCTTCGCCCACTGCGCCAAGGAGGTCGAACTAAGCAGAGCTTGTATTATGGGAACCACATGATTGATATACTACACATATAACTTTTTTTTTTGTAAATACATACATATCATACATAGAAAACACCCAGACCCGAGACAAATATCTATAGAACATGCAAACATTTGTCCCGCTGCGGGAATCGAACCCGCGACCTTCTGCGTCTCAGGCGGACGTTCGCCCACTGCGCCACAGAGGCCGTCAAATGATGACGATGATGATGATTTGTGCATGTATCTTGTACATTCCCGAATGAACCCTAAACATTACACAATTCTCTACAGACAAATCAAAAGTCAAAGAAACAAAACGATTTCTATCAACCCTTTCTTATGATTGGCTCGGACCCTCGGGTCTCGGAGACCCTCTGTAATGCGCCAAGTAAGAGTTGAGCTAACGTAAAGCCGCGGCCTAAGACTTATTTTCATGAGGCCGTTTGAAGGTTATGCTTGTTTCCATTGTAATATTCCAATTTCTTATTTCTTTTTGGGGCGTAATTTTTGTAGTTTATTTTCACAAAACCGTACTTATGTGTACACAAAGCAATAAGCTAACTCCATTTCCATCTCGTCCGGGGAATTATACATTAACTTATTATCTAGATGATGATGATTAATTCTTAGTTTAATTTACAAAAATGTCATGATAAATGTGTGCGTGTGTTTGTGGAGGGCTCGTCCGGGGAAGTTCTGCCACCATGCCTATTTCTGCCGTGAAGCAGCTTTGCTGTGTTTGGGTTTGAGGGGTGTGGTTGACGGTGAAATTACAGGCTACATACTTATTATCTTTATGCCTCAAGTTGATGGACGCAGGTTGATACATCGTAGACCACGTTCCAAAAAAACATGTGATCTGATAGGTAATGGTTACCACTTAAAATCAGGTGGTTCATATGCTTGTTCCATATTCAATGACCATAAAAAAATATTTGGCTTACCTATTTCACTTACTACCGGGTACATAAGTACTAAGTAGAAGTTAGGTCATAATAATGTACCCGGATAGGGTGTTGCAGTTATTAATGACCTAAAATAAAATATCAATAATAATCACCAACACCACACCAGCCTATAACAGTCCACAGCTGGACATAGGCCTTCTCTAATAAAGGGAGATATACCCATAATCCCCACGCTAGGCATGTGGACTGGGAATCACAGGGCATAACTTGTCGCACCGCTGACGCTACTGCTCGTCGGCGGCCAGAGGCTTTAGCTGTGCCGGCTGCGCTATGCCGCAATCAGCCGGCCGCCAGAGCCCCGTTTGTTAGTTAGCAGGGTGCACTACGTTAAGTTAAGTTGGCTTGGGTTCCAAAGATGAGGGTTGAAACCCTTACACCCCAATATTATATATAATGTATATGTCAATACGATTAATAAACCTTATAGATAAAAATGATAAAATAAGTCAATAATCACAATGCGTTGCATATGTTGCGTACGTGGAATCACTTTGTCTCTAGCTTTAAAGTACCGTGTGATTATGGACACGTACAGGTGGCGCTTTGACATGTGCGAGGGCATTTCGCGGGTTTTTACGAGAGACAATTCCCCGGATGAAATAGTTTCGGCTCGTGACGTGTCCTTGTTATATGCCTGATACAGCGGCTTTGCATTTATTTACGGGACGTATAAAAGAAACTAAGGTTTTAGATATTCACTTCTGTTGGTAATCTGAACTCTATTGAATAGAAAACATTCATCACATACTAACGCTAAATAACACAATTCTTAAAAGTTTCAACTTGCTGTTTAACCAGAAGAAGAACCAAAAAACCAGACAAATGTATATGAAACGTAAAAAAAAGTCCTACTCACGTACATTTGTATGTGGACCTATAATACAAGGACTGCTTTCTTTGCGTGTCAGTGATTCAACCATCTTTAATTTAGTTTTTTAAATTTGTTTGGACCAATAAGTAGCCACCTCCACTGCTAAGTAGGCTTCTACTTTACTGCCTATCGCAGATTGTTTCTCCACCTGGCCGGAGGGCGTCCTACACTACGTTTGCCGCGCCGCAGTCTCCACTCTTAAACTCATTTACCCCAACCGTCGATATCGGTTCTTCGACAGTCTGGCAGCCCACTGCCACACTCCGAGAAGCTCGTTCCATAGCTCGCTGGGTGAGCTATGGAAAGCTATGCTCGAAGTTTCTTTGAAGGATACAATCCGCAACGAGACTATCCGACATAGAACTAAAGTTGTCGACATATCTCAAAGAATAGCAAGCTGAAGTGGCAGTTGGCTGGTCATATCTGCCAAGGAACCGATAACCGTTGAGGTAAACGAGTTCTTAAGTGGTGACTGCGGCTCGGCAAACGTAGCGTAGGACGCCCTCGGGCCAGATAGGATGATGATCTGTGAAAAACTGCTTGTTGAAGCTATGCGGCGAGCTCAGGACAGGACGCAATGGCGCTCATTCAGAGAGGCTTATGTCCAACAGTGGACTGCTATATGCTGATGATGATGATGAATAATACTTAGTTTAATTTACAAAAAGGTGATGATAACTGTGTGCGAGGCCCTTTTGATGCAGTAGCACATACTGCATCAAAAGGGCCTCGACTTAGCATCATGCCCATTGGTAGTGAGGCTTTATGTTACCTACCTTTTGGTAGGAATATACATTTCTTTATCCCTTTGTTGTGATAAATTAGCTTCACAATTAGGATTTCAATTTAAAAAGTTTACAAACTTGACAATATGCCATTAATCTTCAGAGCGGGAATTAATGGAATGAAAATCTTTGCAAAACGTTAATTTTGTTGTGTAAAAACTTTGAAATAAACTTTCTTGATTGATTCTTGGATATCAATTAATTTCTTTGCTGACTGTACCTACCGAATAGAAAATTTTGTATGAATAAAACTTATCGTAAACAATTTTCTATGTGGTATAACGAAATCAATAACATTTTTTACATTATAACTAGCTTCCCCCCGCGGCTTCGCTCCCATTGGGATAAAAAGCATATGTCATTGACTCATAGACAAGTAAGCAGCTCAAAACAAAATTATAGATTGAACGACTTGATCCCATACGATTAAATAAATAACAGACTATGTTCAAGTTTTAGCCAAATCGGTTCAGCCGTTATGGTAATAAATATATAAACACACAAACTTAAACATTTATAGTATACTTCTGCCCGCGCCTTGGTAACCAGATATAAAGTAGATCCAGATCACAATCTATCTAAATTCCAAGTTTCATTCGAAACCGTTCAGCCGTTGCGTTGTTTATATTATTTGTAGTTATTAGTCCGTTTATTTGTTATTACTCTATCAACTTAAATTCTTGTCTGTTGTACACTTTTTCTACCTGTTTTGTGCTTTCCTCTCCTCTACTCAAAGGTTTGCTGGAAAAAAACTCTTAAAGGGTTTTTTTTGTTTTTTTCTTAAAGCTCGCCTCTGTACTTTTTTTTCGTCATACAATTTGTTTGTTTTTTTCGTGTACAATAAAGAATTACATAATTGAGCTAGAACATACTACGTGCCACTAGTATAAGTTGGCGGTGGCGTTTTTAGGAACTAAAATTGGAACTGTGTGTTTGACGCGTGGTAGTTTACAGACATTGTAATAAATCTGCGAATCATTTGGGTTTAAAAATACCGATAGTGAATAAAACTGCTTCAAGAGAAACCGTAATCAAAGTTCATTCATTTTTTGGTTTGACGCACCGTGACGCACTGCCTCACCGAGTTATACTTGTGGTACACAAACATAAACTTTCATAATTATAAATATTAGTATGATTTAATTTAAAAAAATAAAATAAAAATATTAGCGTAATTTTTATTCTCATCCGAGTCAGTAGATATATTTTTTACTCTCCGACCACCTTTTATAACGAAAACCATAATGTCCATTCTAAATAAAAAACATTTTTACGTAAACTAAAAATAATTTAAACGTTTTTTTATGATACGTTCGTGAATATTTTATCCATTGATATAACCTGGTCAGGAGTTAATGAACGTACGCGGAGCTCTGTTTGTAGTGCTTGATTGTTTTACTGTCTATGGTAGGGGCGGTAGCGTCCTGCAGCGGGAATCGAACCAGCAACCCACAACACCAACACTATGTCCATAATTCCTACGCTGGGCAGGGGATCGCAGGGCACTTCTCGTAACCGACGCGGCTGCCCGTCGGTAGTCAGGGATTAGTTCGTGTTAGGCTGCGCTATGCCGCAATCAGCCAGCCGCCGGAGTTCCGCTTAATTTTGTATTCAAAATGTTAGTCTACACTTAAGAGAAAATTTAAAATTGTTTATTATCCCAAAAAAAAATTGAGTCAGGCAAGATTTGAACTCGCGACCTTCACATAAATACCGGGACGCGCTACCAACTGCGGTACCGAGCCAACACCTTAATTGGGCTGAATTTTTTGGGATATTATAAAATCTCCCCCTTCCCGTTCTTCCGAATCCCATTTTTTAGATAGCAGGATCCTCAAGTTATTTGGTGTCATCATTCTCAGCTTTTCAAAACCCACTGCTGGGCATAAGCCTCCTCCTTCAAACGTCATTGCATAAGGCTTTGCGCTTTTTGCATCCAGGTATTTCCCTGTACAGTAACGATGTCTTGACAGAGGTCAGAGGAGGATTACTCCACCTGCCATCACCAAATCTAGCCAAGTGTCCTGCCCAATTCCACTTGAGTTTCATGATACGTTCACCAACATCTTTATCCTTTGTCCTACGTCTGATTTCCGTATTACGCACCCCATCCACAAGTGAGATGCCGAGCATGGACCGCTCCATGGCCCTTTGTGCGACTCTCATTTTGTGCACAGTTTTCTTAGTGAGAAACCAAATAAATATATTTTATCTACCTAATATATCCAGACCATATACCAGACAACAGACAGACAAACGGAGAAGTTAGTTGATGTAAATACAAATAAATATTTTTTATCTACCTATCTAATATATCCAGACCATATACCAGACAACACACAGACAAACAGAGAAGTTAGTTGATGTAAATACAAATAAATATTTTTTTATCTATCTATCTAATATATCCAGACCATAACTCGGTCTTGTCTCCTCCCTCGCTACGCTCGGGAGTATAACAACCTCGTATATAATGGGATGGTTTAATCCCTTGTAAAACAATCTACTATTTTTATCTACCTATCTAATATATCCAGACCATATACCAGACTTGGGCTTCGAATGTGAATGTTGGAACACCATAAACCCCATTTTCAATAATAAAAAATTACGAATCTCTTTCTGTCTATAGTTTTTTTAAAATTTATTTGTCCAAGACGTCTCACAGATGAGCTTGGCTTGGGCTCCGAATATGGTAGTCATTAGTTTTTATCGTTATGCACTGTAAGTAGGTAAGTACTTGTTATGTATTTTTGTTTTGTGTGATAATTCATAATTCATTTATTCTTTGTGAATCCAGGTAAGTGTTACATTCAGATGGGTGGAAAGAAAATATGAATCACTGGATCCTGCTAATTAGCATACAAACATTAAGTACATTATTATATTATTGGATTAACAATTAATTAGTAAATAAGTATAGTCATAGTCAGCATTAGTAAGTATACTTAATAGTCAGCATGTCAAATATTATATTAAAAACTAATTATAAATTACGGTAACTCAAAAATTCCTCAATGTTAATATAATATGCTTTATTAATCAATATTTTCATCAAACTTCTTTTTAAAAGCATCTTTAGGTAATGATCGAACAGATAGTGGCATCTTATTATATATATTGGGTGGCATGCAAAATACGCTTGTGCGTAGCAAACGTGTCCCACATGAAATCGTATACAAACCTTTACTATCTTTTTTATGAGTGCAAGATTGTATTTTTAAACTTTTCTATGTACCTACTTTCACCTACCCCATTTTTTGTTATTTTGTACCAGATAAACGTTTATTCTATTCTATTCTAATCTATTATAGTTAGAACCCATTTTTTTACATACAAATCTCTTACGTCTATAGTTTGACCCGCCCCACAGAGCCTATGGCTACCGATGCATCGCGTCAATCTCACTCAATACTGTCGCCTTTACATACTTTATCATCATCATCATCATAATGTAGAGTAGGTACTGGTACACGCCTATTGTGTATCGTATCTACTCACCTATATCAACCGACATTCTATGACGAATAGAAGTACGGTTACATTCAACCTTTATAATCATTTTATCTCTACTAAATAGTCAATGAAGAGATCTAGTATATTATGTACTATAAGTATTTTATGTATGTTATATGTCTTAGTATGTAAGTTTATTTTTATCTTAAGAAAACGTAATTATTGTTCACTTATTTATTTTTTCTTTGTCACATTCTTTTAGTTTCAGAGTTACCTTATTATTTTTAACCGACTTCAAAAAAAGGAGGAGGTTCTTAATTCGGTTGTAATTTTTTTTTGTTAGCTCATTACTCCGTCATTTATGAACCGATTTAGAGAACTATTTTGTTGTTGTGTAGGGTATACTTTCCAATTGGTCCCATATAAATTTGAAGTAAGTACCTACCTGTTATTTTTGGAGTCGGTGTCAGCCAAGGCACGCCAAGGTAGGTAACTATTGCGTGGGCGGCGCAGGAGGGCATGTCTGAGGTGGGAGGGGTGTAGTTGCTATAATGTCGTACTCCAAAGTTGACTCCGACTCCAAAACTAACAGGTAGGTATCTAGATCTACCTATGTGGTAAACGCATAGATCGTACGGGATAAATTTAGAGAAAAAAGGTGGATGAACCAAAAAATAATCAATTATTTTTATCTTTTTAGTTTTACAGTTTCTTCAGTTTCATTTCTGTTTTTGAAGCCGTTTTTTTTTTTAATTATTGTTTATCTACTATTTCATTTAGCGAATTTTTAGCACTAACAATCTATCTCTTCACTATACAAAGGTTATCTGGAAGAAAATGCTAGTTCGCCTGTGTACTTGTTTTATCTTGTGCAATAAATAATTCCAACGACGAAAACCAATTTGGGTTGTCAAACCAATAAAAAGCCATTTTGGTTTTCGTCATCGTTCATCATTGGTTATCGTCATCGCTACGTGTATGTCAATGTCCCACGTATCAATCTATATTTGACTAACTGTAGTGTATGTAAAATTTTACTTAAATCCAGCGTGAAAGGAAAAAAACATGTTTGCTTTTTTTATACCTATTACTAAGTTAGCAAACAGGCATACGGTCCTCCTGGTGGTAAGTGGTACCCGTAGCCTATGGACGCCTGTCACATCAAGAGAATTACATGCACGTTGCTGACCCTTTTAAACATTTATTATTGTTAGTATTAAGTACTAGTAAGGAGTAGTTTCTGCTTCCGGCGTCTGTTCTCCTGGACGAGTAAAATCTTGTAGTTTTTGAATCCAAGTGAACCTCCTCCATATCTTCCTATTAGGCAACAGGGGAAGATGTGGTTAAAGATGGAGCACGCTTCTCCATCTTTAACCACATCTTCACCTGTTTTCGTGATAGAGAATTACTGCAATTTTTTTTTTCAATAAAAAGGTATTTTGCTTAGTAGGATAGTAGAGTTGTATGTTCTATTATTAGTTTATCTTTCACTTGATCCACTTTATCCTGAAAAGTAATAGTGCCTGTCTCCTACTCTAAGAACTCGTGATAGCTCCACATTTATTCGCGTCGTAAAACTGAAGGTGCGTCGGCAGAACCTATATCCTGACGAGTAGACGTGATCACAGTTTTCATTTTACAGTAGGACTACTTAAAACTTCGATGTATGCCATAAAGGAGAATGCCGAGAACCCGTACCAATTGCGTCAAAACCGAACGTATCCCATAACATTTATTATATTTTATAAATGACATTTACATTTTTCATCAAGTAAAAAAATATTTTGGTTTCCGTTGCACGCCGCCATTAGAATGCAACAACCAATGATATATACGTTACTATGGCAACAAACATTGATGTAAAGTGTTACTATGGTAATAACCCTCATTTTTAATTATTTTGACAGTATAATCGACTAAAAACTTATTGGAGATTTTTTTGACGCACTCACTTTAGTCTTGGTACCGAGCGCCATACATCAGACGGCATTCTCCTTTCCATAGTTGTTTTATAAATTGTTGTCTTATTACTATTTATGTATTTATTTATTGTTAAAAACACCAACGACAATTCACATTACCGAACAGTAAAATCTATAACAAATATTATAGGATAGTGTGACATTGCTATTACAGGCGTTTACAAAATATTTTTACTAATATTTATTTAAGTTTTAAGCATTTACTATGATTGTCTTTATTTGTCTCCTCAAATAAGGACCCCTCTTTGATTGAAGGCCTCCTCCAACTTGTTCCATGCTTCACTGTTTTTACCAAGGCTTGCATTAATATGCCGTTTTTATGTATTCTCTATGGTAGGAGACGACAACGTATTTTTTCTCCGGACTCTTTTCTTGATTCAATTTTTTTAATGGTTTAAGAAAAAGAGGAATTTGTCGATGTAGAGGTATTTTTTCTTTTTAGGTTTGTTACCTCATAACTTCGTCACTTATGAACCGATTTGGAAAATTATATTTTCGTTTGGAAGGGTATAGTTTCCGTTAGGTCCCCATTTTAATTTAAAGAAAAAATATCATTCTTAAGAATCAATTTCTATAAAGCTCTTATATTTATCTATTATATAATATTTATTTAGAAATTATACTCAGTAAACGTTGGAAAATATAGTAGATTTACAAAAAATATATTCCTTAGTTAGATAACCATGCTTCACCACCACCACCAGCACCACCAGCCTATATCAGTCCACTGCTGGACATAGGCCTCCCCTAGTAAAGGCCAGGGGATTTAGCTGTGCCGATGTTATGCTGCGCTATGCCGCAATCAGCCGGACCCAGAGCCCCGTTTGTTAGTTAGAAGATAACCATGCTTAAAACATTCAAAATACCTACATCCATATCAGCAACATCAGAGACAAATATTTGCAGATCATACAAACATTCACAATCATGGCGGGAATCGAGCCCGAAACCTTCTGCGTCTCAGGCAGTCCTTCGCCCACTGCGCCACAGAGGCAATCTATGAATATACATATATAATATCTGACGTTTAGTTTGAAAGTTATACTGCCACAACTTGCATGGTTAGGGGGTGCTAGGTTTTAACCCCGAGCGTCGCTCCAAACTACTTTCAACCGCGATGACTAATAATATCTATTTATTTGTTAACTTAGATATAAATTTGCTTTCCGGAAAGTAATAAATTTTTTGAAAAGCCCCCAGAAGAGTGCAGCCGAAACAGCCTCTACAACCTCGTGCACAAAGTCGAGAACTCGCGAGGCATTCACTAATTGCTCATAATTGATTTGTTTATTTATTGTTGGAAACACCAACGAACAGTAAATTTTAACATTACAGAACAGTAAAGTATAAATATAAAATATACATATAAATCCATAACAAACATTACTGAACAGTGTGACATTACCATTACAGGCGTTTACAAAATACTTTTACTAATATTTAGGTTTCAAAATACTTTTGTCTTTAGGTAGTAACTCGCATAATAATTACGAGGCATCGTACGGTTTATAAGCACTGCTCCATTATACTGTACCAAGGGCAGGGTGACATGAAAATTTGATGACACTCCGCCATTGTAATAATACGTTGTATTAAAGAAAGGGCGAAGGGCGGGCCTAATATTCTGATCTCTTGTTGTCAAGGTATCGGATGACCGGTGTTTTTCTTCATTTTATTACGCTAATAAAATTATGGAGAAAATATTTGCTTTCTTTTGTTTTATACCCTATCCAAGGCGAAGGGTTGAAAAAGTTCTTTAATTCTTTATTGTACAGAGAAACATATTAAATATAGAAAAAAAAAACTTAAATGCTATATTTACAAAGGCGAGCTCAACCCTCAAAGAGTTTTCTTAAAGCAAACCTTTGGGTATACAGAGAAGTTACAATTAGAAGGATAGGTAGATGGGATAAGATAAATTTGAATATTTATAATATCAACCTCCCCTGCAATCGTTCCCCCAGAGTTGAGGATCGTGAGACCGTGCAATGACACTATCAGTGGTTTTCCTGCATCTGTAACGGTCTTCGGCGTGATGGAGTGCGACGTTTACTGGAGTTTCCTGCTGTTTCGACACAGAACACAGCTACACACACACACACACACACACAGAACAGCTGTTAAGACAACAAACAGAAGGGATCGTAGGGCATAGCTTGTCGCACCACCGACGCTGCTGCCCGTCGGTGGCCAGGGGATTTAGCTGTGCCGATGTAGGCTGTGCTATGCCACAATCAGACGGCCGCCAGAGCCCCGTTCGTTGTTTAGCAGGATGCACCACGTGCAGGTGAGGTTGGCTTGGGTTCCAAAGATGGGGGCTGGAACCCCGTACACCCCAAGGTTCGGTCGCAATGAAATTCGAAAAAATCGTTAAATTGACAGGTATTGTCGATACGATACCGACAAATGTCGATAGTTCCGATTGTAGAGACTACCAAAAATCGTAACTCAGCGATCGTTAAGTCTTACCGACCGAATCGGTCGCTAACTAAAGTCGAGACTGCAGCCCCAGGGCACAGAATGCAGCCTCTCTGTATTCTGTGCCCCAGGTTCCTGGCGCAGGATCGAGGCAAGTGGCATAATCAAAAGAAAGCCTATGCCCAGCAGTTGGTTGATAACTGCTGATAATGATGATGACTTATTTACTCTCTCATGAAACCCGGATAAAAAATAGCCTGTGTTAATCTAGGTCACAATCTATGTAGATTTAAAACAAATACAGGGAGACTCACAAACTTTCTTATTATTAATATTAGTTATTTTAGCGTGATGTGATGTAAAACAAAATTAATTGCGTAAAGCTGTTTTCGACTGAAAAATTGTTATAATTTCCAAACGACTTCGAATTTTGGCATATTTCGTTCACCTAAATGTCGGCATAGATTTTCTCTTCAAAATGTACAGACAATATTTTTGTAGCATTCGTTTTTGTACTGAGATATTGTAATAAAAATAGCTATCTTTTTATTTGAATGCAGCGTCAATATGATGGCGCGTCCTTTTTTTTGCTCGGGTATTTTATATCTCGTTCACTTGATTAGCTCTTAGCATCGCCTTAATTACTATTATTGTATTCTGTGATCAGGAATGCTGCTAAAATCAGTCACCCATCCAAAAGTTAATCGAGAGGCATACCGCGGGCTGAGCTTCGACTTAATCGTATTTTCTTCCTCGCTCTATTTTCTAAATCGGAAAAGTCAATAGAAAAATAACTGAGGAAAGATATTTTTAATAACTAAAGGAGGAACTATGTACATACAATGTTCAAAGCATAGTCAGTTCTCTTGTCATGGTACGTATCTAAAAAGCAAAAGTGTTAACCAACTGCGAAAAACGATCATAGAGCGCACTTAATATTAAGCTTTTATTTTTCTCACAAATTTAAACAGAACCGATGACAATTGTTTGATTATTTATCAACAACTTACCAACCCCCTGATAATTATTAAACGGGGCTCCGGCGGCGGCCTGATTACGGCATATCGCAGCTTAAGGCGGTACATCTAAATATAATCCAGGACACTAAAGGGTAGCAGCATCGGCGGTGCGAGAAGCAGTCCTGCAATCCCCAAGCCAAATACCCACCGTGGGAATTATAGCCATATCCTATTATATATATATATAATGCATATATTAGTGAAGGTCGTTATCCCGCATTGGACTGATACACGAGTAGGTTTAAAGGAGTTTATTATAAAAAATACATTCCCAAAAGATATAAGTTAATATATTTTAACCTTCAACGCAAAAGAGGGATATTAAAAGGTTGACCGCTATGTGTGTTTGTCTGTCTGATTTGGGTGCGACTTTTTAAATTTAAAAGCAGATTTTCTAGTGTTGTAATTGCTGATGTCCTGGTAACTCTCGGAGTAGCCAAGTCAGAAGCCTTCGGGCGGCACCAGTGTTGGTTAAATAAATAAATGAACAATCATTTATTTCAGGCCATATGCACATACAAAAATATTATCACAGAGGCCCATAGTTATAAATAACTTACATACTAACATACACATTTTATATTCTACAAACTACTTATTAACCTAGGGGAAGGATTTCGCTTCGGTGCTGCTTCCCTATAGCGTCTGCAGACGATACCCGCTGGCCAGAAATTCGGATCCATGAGTACATCCTTGTGCTTCGCCAGAATCTGGAGAGAGTAGGACTTGAAACCAGTATTTCTACTGCTCTCCATCCTCTGAAGAGACATTCGGATAGACCCCTAACACCGAACCTGGGCTCTCTCTTTGATGTACCTACCTAATGAGCTCTTCTTCGTATGAGCCAATGCTAATACGATGAGGAATCGTAGTTCGCCCGCGCACCGCAGTTGGCTAGCCTAAAGCACCGAAACTATGTGAACAACGCCGTCTAGTTTACAACGTAAGGCATCGCGAAATTCTACGTTCTGCCTTGGAATAGCTATTTAATATTTATCTACCTCACAATGTAGAAAGTTTATAGGTTTATTTTGGAGAAAGGAGAAAGAGGTAATGTATTGGGCGAACTATTGTACAAAAACTTTTACTTTGCGTATTACATTTTTGGTAAAAAGTTACGAGTTTTTACGTAAAAAGATGATGACTCTTTATTGTAATCACACCAACTTCAACTTATAGAACAAAATGGACGATAACAATCATGAAAGTACAATAGATAGTCTTATCGGTTACAGATCTCTTTCAGACATACTTTCGATGGACTAATGACTAATTATACTACTTTGACAACCTCTGTGGCGCAGTGGGCAAAGGTCCGTCTGGGACGCAGAACGCACTTGAACTTGAACCCGGTTGCGGGTTCGATTCGTGTCGCGAGACAAGTGTTTATATTTTCTACAAATATTTGTCTCGGTGTTTTCTATTTAATAAGTTATGTAAGTATTCACAAACAAAAATGAAAGTAATTATATCCGTCACGTTGTTCCCATGACACAACATCTACCTTTGGGCTATGAGATGGTGTGTGACAATGTAACGTCTGGAATTATTTATTTAGTCCATGTCTGAAACCAGTCCGACAAGCTACAGTTTGTTTATTATATGGTAGGTTGATACGCAAGACATTGACATTAATTATGACGATGACCAATAGTATTGCTATTAGGTACTCTATACCGTTACACTTTACCCACTGACTGTTATTTTACATTTTACAAGGAAACAAATGAACAAAACAATTGATCAAATACGGTGGGCCGAATCGGGAATGAAAATATTACTTATTTTGAAGATCCCGATTCGGCCCATCAAAACATGAAATCTTCGGGCCCATAAAGAAAAATGACGAAAAACAAATGGAATTGCCAAACCAATAATTAACCATTTTGGTTTTGGTCATCGTTCATCAGTCATCACTAATATCAATATCCCGTGTACCTTTATCACAGATATAGAAGAGAACTAAATGAAGTCTTAAAATACACTATGTCCTGAACATCAACTCATTAGGCTGATCTCTACTTTCTTATGGCCAATATCATCAGTTAGAAAGGGACGCATACATGTATCAATGCGACTTCAAATGAGATCAAAAAGTTAATAGTACCAGGGCGCTCGAACAAAATTCTATGCAGTTTCATAGAAATGCCTTGGTACGAAGTCGCAGTTATCGCATTGACATAAACTATGCATCCCTTTCTAGCAAATGATATATGGACATAAGAAAGTAGAGATCAGCCGTATGAGTTGACGTTCAGAGCTTAGTGAATTTTTAGACTTGATCTAGTTCTCTTCTACATCTGTGACCTATATATAACCAACTGTAGGAATAAACTAAAATATAACAAAAGTAGATTTCCTACATTCGTTTAGGGTTAGTTTGATAACAGTTTTATAAGTAAGTATTTAAAAAAATATATGTAGACCATCGAGGTAGTGCTTTAGAGTCACAGTCTCCAAGTGAAAACTGACGAAAATCGTTCGCGAGTTGTTGACATACATCTACATCTAAATGCCACATTTCACTAATTAAGACTAATTTAGACTAATAATTTAGACGATTTATATCACTTGCAATAGCCAGCGAGCGCCGAGTTTTGGAGCGGACATTTTTTATCCCTATGGTGTAGACAAAACATTGGACTTAAGATTGTATGGTGAAAATAATGGCATTCACTTGTTTTATCTGGGCATCAGAAGCAGATGCAACTAAATCAAGATAATTCATTTATCAAAATAAGCAGAGCCGTTTGGCTGTAACGAGGTAATAAAAATACCAATACTTTAAAGGTACGCGTCAAAAACAGTCGGGGTCTCATTCACCAAGGGCAGATAAGGTAAACTCGGAATAAAATCCTGTACTCGCAGTACTCTACACATTTCAAAAAAAAATTATGATACCTGAAGATGGAACTAAAACATGGCCCACCGATTTTAAACTTACTTATAACAATGTATTGTTTTTAGGTCACGCATGTTTGGAAAACACCCTGCGTCCATCAACTTGAGGCCTCATATACCTGTAATGTTTCTGCTTCACGGCAGAAATAGGCATGTAAATTTTGAACTGACCTCATAGCTCAGTTGGTAGTAACGTAACATTAAGTATTTGTCTTGGTTAGCTAGTAGCTAACTAGTGTAAAGGTATCTGTAAATAAATGTTTATTGCTAAACATTATAACATAATCATGTAGCCCCAAACTAAGCAGAGCTTGTGTTATCGGAACCAAATGACTGATATACAGACTTATATACTTTCCTTTGTAAATGCAGATTACCATACTCAGACACAGCAGAACATATAAACTTTGTATAAATTGCAAATATTTGTCTAGGGTCTGGGTATTTTCTATGTTTATTATTAACATATTTACAACAACATAAAAGTATTTAAGTAGTACTCATATCAGTCATGTGGTCTCCATAGGTAATACAAGCTCTGCTTAATTTAGGGTTAAATACATGATGCTGTGTTATAATTATAATATTGTGCCCAGTAATCATTATATATAATATATTTTCTGAATTTAAGCTCAAAGAGGTACATCAGCAAAATCTATTCGCGGACGAAACCACGTTGCGCCCACTATTCTCAAAGAAAAACTGTATAAAATAATATATGTCGTGTTAACGCTTATCCAAGTTTATCCGAGTAAGGTCAAATCGGCCCCTAACCTCGAAACTGAACCCTTTGATTAAGTGGCGATCACAAAATCCAGGACTTAAATAAAAAGGAGAGAGGCTCTAAATTCAATATGTAGAACGAAAACAGCGTAAGTAGGCTGTACGTCATTTTTATTAGGCAAAAAATCTGCGCGACCGTCTGTCACACCGATACGAGCAGTCAGCGATCGTGCCTTGGCTTAATTCGGTGTGGTTTTCATAGCAGATCATCTTGGTTAAGCAACACCGACCAGTCACCACTTGGCTGGGTGAACATTTAGTGGCATTTAGATCTGAGCGTTTCCATTAAGAAGTTATTGTTGTTAAGGTTTTGGTTTCGGTTTTTCAGTCGTTAAGTCGTAATATCGGAGGCCTTTGAGTGGCCTAAAAATTCTACTATTGGCCACTTACCTACATACGATGAAAAACGGAAGCAGATCATCTGATAAGACTAAATATTTAATGTGGTACTCGCGTGGTACTCGCATAAAAAATAAGAAGCATCACCATTTATTTAAGAGCCGAGCTCTTGTCGGCGCAACCAATGCAGCTCCTTCCTCTCTTTCCTTCTACTTTTCCCTCTATGATGTTGTGTATAAAGTTGTCATGTCGTATGGTGTCCAAACATCTTTCCTCTTCTAGTAAGTAGCCTACTAATAGTATAGTTTAGTAGCGTAAGTGTAATTATTTGAATTGAAATCCTTCGATAACTTGAATAAGTAACAAGAAAAGTAGATAATAAGGAGCATAATAATGTCACATCGTGGAAGCATTTACACCGAAGCGAGCATTCCAATCGCATAACGCAAGCACATTAAATCAAGTAAATCGCGTTACGCGCGTGAATTTATCGTACGAACGTTCGCTAAATTGCTGTTATACACCTGCTTTTTACACAGTGGGTCGGGTTGGTGCGGGCTGGACATGTAAATGTACGAGATATATTTCTTTTTGCGATACAAAAACTATTTTTATATTATTATCTTGTCAGTTACAATATAAAAATAGGTGTTTTAAACTAAAAAACAATGAAATTTTTTAATAATACAACCCACAAAATTGTACTCAAATAATTAGGGAAACATTTATTCCTTAGCTACATAAAAACTTAGATAGATAGTTAGATTTAGAGTTTAGGTAAAATATGTTAGTTAGTTCCATTAGTTTTATTTATTTGTTTTTTATTCCTTTCATTCTGTAAGTTACCTTTTGCGTCTCAAATAAATGCTTTTCTTCTTCTTCTCCTTCATAAGTAGTCTTTATTGTCTGCTTGGGCTAGATGATGTTTTGTGTATGCGCATTATTTTGTAGGTATATATATACTAATAAGTATTTTTGTATAACTGAGAAAAATAAATGTATATTGGTATACTTTTTTACTTGTAACATTTTATCCAAATTTTTATTGTTACTACTTATTGTTACTGTAAAAGGATATCAAAGAAAATTTTAATTCATACCCACGATGTTTACGCATTAAATATATTTAAAAATACTACATTATCCCTACTGCTCAAAAAAAACCTAAATTTATTATAACATTTTGTCCAGAAATAATGTAATTCGACCCACTGTGCCAAGTAATACTACACATTTATCAGTGCGAGAAAAATTCACGGGGAAAAATCGCAGGTACTGAATGAAAACGGGCCTATTCCACACGGGCATATTATGGGAATATGCCCAACATTTATATTCCCACTGAGTTATTGACTAATTCTGGGCGACGAATTGAAAATTATATTTTGTCTAATTTAATTTGGCTCGCGATTTTTTTTTGAATTGCTTTTCCGTGGTACCTAGACGTACCTATAACTGAAAAAAGTATATTGTTCACATACATTAGTATAGCCGACCTGCACGCAACCAGCGCCTAATATCCGCCTGAGACGCAGAAGGTTGCGGGTTCGATTCTCGCCACAGGACAAATGTATGCATTATTGCAGATAGTCTCAGGCTTAGGGGTTTTGTATGTATGTTATGTATGTACTTACAAAAAAAAATATAATGTAGTATATCTGTCGCCTTCCCAGATGTGCGATTTGTACATGCGTATCCAATCAGGGTTGTTGAATGCCATATGATATATGAAGTTCGTGCATATACCACATTTCACGTGACATTTAATATAATTTAATAATACAAGGTCCCATACAAGGTCCTATTATACAAGCTCCGCTTAGATTATGGCTACACGATGCTGTGTGATAGTGTTAAGTTTTTTTTTATTCAAATGATTTTGTCATGTTATAATTTGAAATGTTTTTAAATTTCAAGAATAGTTCATAAATAATTGAGGCATCGTTGTACGGTGTATAAGTGCAGTCATCCAGTATTCAGTCAGGTAATGTTCTGTTATAGCAATGGCGAATTTATACATTTCATTTATAATGGTGCTCCGAGCATTTGTACCAATTTTCATCTCTATGCGAATTTTTGCACTTTCACATGTCTACTTTGACCGGAGAAATCCAAAAGGACCCCCTTTTTTAATTTCATTTATTTTTACTCCCACGACGGAACGGAGACGGTATATGCTTTTGGGGTGAGAGGTTGTTTGTTTGTGCAAATCCATGTTGCCATTTTTCTACAAAACTATTTGTCCAATTTTGATGCAATTTTCAGTAAGGGGTTTGGGTTTGATTAGTGCATGTTTTTAAATAGGTGTTACGGTGACAACTTACCAGGGGGCGCTGCAGTAAACATGTGTTTGTGCAAAAACAAAACTACTAGTCCGGTTTTGATGCAGTTCATTAGTGAGGGTTCTTAAATATATGTTACGTTAGTAACTCAATAGAGGGCGCTGCAGTAATATATTATACCTAAAATGTTACAAAAAAAGCAAAATTCAAAATTTTGAAGAAACCCACGACGGTTAGAAATTAATTTAAGTCGAGGGTTTCGAGGGGGCTACCATCACTATTTTAAGTTTCATCGTAAATAAAAATAAGTACCGTCATCGACTTCTAAAGGTATCTTAAGACCGGTTTCTATATTATACCGTTACCGATTACGCCTCGTTTTCCCCTGAAAAACTGTCAAATTTTCGACGCCTCGTTCTTAATTTTTGACAGTTTTTCAAGGGAAAACGAGGCGTAATTGGTAACGGTATAATATAGAAACCGGCCGTTAGAGACCTTACCTTGACCGGGGACCTTAGAAAAGTAGTACTGTAGAAGCACGGCCTAAGGGTGTAAGTATAACGTTAAAAAATCTCCAATTATTTACGTTATATAAAAACTACAAAACTACATAGTTCATTTAATGGCAGCCACTGACGGATATTCTTGGGTTTTTTATTAAGTTTATAGGTACATTTATTTTTTAAGTCGAGGATTTTAAAATAACTATATTTAACCCTTTTTCAATTACTTTCTAACCGTCTCGTGGGTATCTCCAAAATTTTGAATTTTGCTTTATAACTGTAGGATCTTAAAAGAACACTTGGTTACGTCAATAATTAACAGTTAATAAAGGCAAAAATTGGACTTACACAGAAAAAGTCACCATCTTCGTCATCCGTACACATTGGTGGGACGGTCCTCCTGCCCGCACGAAGCGTTTTGCTGCAACTTTTCTCCTAAGGACAGCTAAGGAATGGAATGCTCTTCCGGCGTCAGTGTTTCCCGATCGTTATGACTTAGGGGTCAAGTATGTGAATTAAGTACATTCTAGGCAAGCGTGCTACATCGTCGACCGCATCTTCACTTACCAACAGGTGAGATCGCGGTCAAACGTAAGCATATAAACTATTAAAAAAAAGAACAACGGAAAAAAATATTTTATATTATCTGTCTTGGCTGTTAGTAATGTCAGCCCAAGGTGCTAATACATTTTCAATAGTATAAACGAAAACTTTTACAAAACCGACTCTGATCTCAACACGTCTCATGCAGATCCATCATTGAACCTATACATCATTTAGAGTTTGATTTCCAGGACATCTCTCTAGAGGGACATTTTGTAGATTGATAGGACGTATCGAGTTTTGAAATGTCTATCGGTAAAATGGCAAAGGGGTGTATTATAGTACCTTTTTAAAATTAAATTAATTAAGGGTTATTTCCGAGGTCATACTTTAAAGACTTCTGTGGCGCAAACCTAAGACAAATATCTGCAGATAATGCAAACATTTGTCCCGCGGCGAGAACCGAACTTGCTACCTACTCTCATCTACTCGCATCTCAGGCAGACCAGCGCCCACTGTGCCACAGAAGCATAATATTAGTAGTAAAGTAAGTGAAGCTGTAAGGTCAAAGATCGTTGAAAATAACATTGTAACAGGTCTCGGCAAATCGTACGATACATTTCCGGAGTGTGAAAATATGAAAATGCCTGCAAAGATATAATATTGGTAGAAGATATCAAACGATTACGTCCAAATAAATCGATTCTATATATCGAAAAGTTAAACGTTGGAAATTTTCACAATTGCACACGGTACTACTGGTGCAAAACTCACTATCACTTTTTTAGTTAGGAGTAAATATAATACCATATATAAAATACACAGAAATAGTAAATGCGAAAGTTTGTATGTGAATACGTTTGTTCCATTCATTATCAACCTGTAGCAGTCTACTACTGGACATAGATCTTTCTCAAGGTACGCCACTGAGGCCGATCCTCGGCCCTTTTCATCCAGTGTCTGCCAGCTACATTACGCAAATCGTCACTCCGTTAAACCGTCCAACTCGTTTAATACAACTGAACAAGTATAATAACCACTGAAATAATTGCACCACACACAAACATTTGTCTTGCAGCGGGAACCGCAGCCGTAATTCTGCGTAATTCTCTGGCGGGCCACTTTGCCCACTGTGCTATTATCGTCAATTTATTAGTGACCATGCGGCGACTGCGGTTGGGGACTAAAATCGAGCTTGTAATAAAATAAGACTAATACTTTGTTGCAGCGATAGCTTGTCGATAAATTATTTTTTCTTTGTCAAATTATGTCAATTGGGATTTATGTGGGCTCGTTTAAAAAGGTCGATAAAAATCGAAGGATTTGGAACTAGCGATTTTAGTCATTTATTCTGTGAAATAACTAATTGTTCACTCATCGATTGTGTGAACGAACATCTCTCCGAGCCACTCGACGAGGATGTCAAATCGAGTCACGTTCTAGTTTTAATCCGTAGAAAACCCGTGGTACAATCAGCCTGACAATATTAATAGCGCAGTGCGAACTGTTGCCAGCTACCATAACTCAGCCGGATAACCAGAGTTTTGATAAAACTTTCAAAATAGAAGATGAAACGTTGACGCTACCTATGGCGTACAGTTTCATTCAAAATGGCTTTTATTTCGTCAACTTCCTTCTTTTATCCCTTGTTCATAACGAAATGTCATTTTATAACGGTCGTTAAAGTATTCTAGTCCCTATTTAAAAATCAAAGACTGACTAGTGTACCAACTTAATCTGAAAAGTAAAAAATCGTGCGTCCTGAACCAGGCTAGAGCTTCGTTCACTCGTTTTTTAGGTTTTGCGGGGAAAATACCAATCCCTCAGGAATAAAATTTATATGGGACCACTTGTGAAGTACGATCTACCAAACTAAAAAATAATCATCACTACACCAAAAAAACAACATACTGTCGAATTGAGAACCGGTTAATAAAAACAAGGTGACATGATATTCTAACGCCAATTTTGCTATCTGAGGTTTATAGAACTATTATGTATAAGACGGAATGTCTTTAAAATGAATTAGACTTCTGCCCGCGGCTTCAGTCGCGTGGTGCCCGGATAAAATGTTATTCCAGATCACAAACTACGTATATACCAAGTTTCATTAAAATTCAGCCATTATAAAGGTGAGTGTATATAAAATACTAACACACAAGCTTTCGCATTTATAATATAAGTTAGATTATTTTAACATAATTCCCAGAAGTGTACTCCCCACCGATGGTATGTATCGATGATCGAAGTGGATGGAAAAAATGGGGTGAGGCTTTTACTCTACAATGGGATGATTTAGGCTGACAGTAACAGTACTCCCCACTAGATGGACTGACGACCTCATCAAGATTGCAGGTAATCGGTGGATGGAGAAGGAACAAGACCGTTCCTCGTGGCATTCCTTGAGGGAGACCTATGTTCAGCAGTGGACTTCTATAGATTATTGATTATGATGATCAATTCCCCCAGTCATATACATATTGAACTTGACCCCACAGGCCTCACACTAGATTTCTTTCATGTCATGATACCACAACGTCACCTGTGACCGGAACTAAACAGCTTTTGTATGGAAATAGAACCGCGCCCCTAGCGGAAAATTTGTAAAACTTTAAATTACACAAAAAAACACATTCCTGGGAACCAATACTAAATCAATTGTCTACGCAACATGTCAATATTTCTCCCTAAGTGGGAATCGAACTCACTTCTAAAGTTTTAGCTAGCCGCCCGCATCACCAACGAGTCGTATTAAAACAATAAAGCTACTTAAAATGAGCTAAAAACCTTGAACCTCATTTAGTAACTCAGTTGTACATACATTGAAATGATAATCACCAGTCTTGTTTTTACAAACTTTGACTGTTTGTCAATTGACGTGGTTTGAATTATCTACACTTCTACAATTTATATAATATTATAAAGAGGAATATATAATATTATAAAGAGGAATATATAATATTATAAAGAGGAAAATTTTGTATTTTTTTGTGTGTGTGGGTATATTTGTAATGAATAAACTCAAAAACTACTGTCCCGATTTCAAAAATTCTTTCACCATTGGAAAGCTACATTCACCCTGAGTAACATAGGTTATATTTATTGTTAGAAATGATTAGGGATCCTTACTAAAACTTAAGTAACGTAACCCAAGGTGTAAAAAAGTGCCCTAACACGTGCGAAGCCGGGACGGGCCGCTAGTGATGAATAAAATGTAAAATTTTGCAAATATAGGTCCGGTGCCGACCATTTTGTTGGGCAACTTGTTACTAAATGAGGCTTCTGGATCGATTTTGATGGTGTTTTCGCCATGTTTAGTGAGTTTGGCGCGTGATGAGTAGCTAGTATTTGCTAAGCCTGATCTATCGGCTGAGCACTGCCTAATGAGTTGAAACTGCAGCGTTCCACTCTACGATTTAACTGTGATTTATAGCCGTTACCGCGAAACAAGGAAAAGTGGGCAAGTTTAATAGCAACAAGGTTACAACCTATATCAAGTTTAATAAGTTTAATAGCCATTTTAATGTAAAGCTTTAGTTTTAAAATCCAACTTATATGAATTAACTAGCTTCCGCCCGCGGCTTCACTTGCGGTTACCGAGATAAACAGTAGGATATGTGTTAATGCAGACTGTGTATATTCCAAATTTCCTCCAAATCTGTTCATTAGTTTTTGCGTGAAAGAGTAACAAACATTCATCTGTCCATACATCCATACATGAATACTCACAAACTTTCGTATTTATAATATTAGTAGGAAGTAGGAAATAGGATGTTGATACGTCAAATATTGCACGCAGTTTACACCTATAATTGAAGTATCCCTAAGCACTGTGTTTATTATACGTAGTTCCTAATTAATTATGTAAGTGTTTACTTTGTTGGTGTAACTTAATAAATAATATAAAATACACTGGTATGATTTCGTTTCTGGGTCGTATAGAGGAAATAAAGGAAGCCGCTTTGGTTAGAGGCAGATGGAAGGAGCTGCATCGGTTGCGCCGACTACAACACAGCGCTTAAATAAATGATGGGGTCTTATAAAAAATACCTGCTTCCGCCCGACCTCACCATACAACAAACAACAGCCGAATAAGCCCACTGCTAGAAAGCTGCATTGCAATTCTCTGAATAAAACTCTTACTGCAACATAGAGTTAATAGGTGGAAGTGCCTGATCGCTGCTCACTTTGACTGCAACATAGCTAGATTGTTTGACTAATGTCTGTTTGCAATGGGTTTACCTTGTAAACATTTATTATAGAAATTAATATTCACTTTGTAAATAACAATTTGTATTAAAGCGACTCAAGGTACCTTCCTACGGTGCGTGATTTTACGGTTGATATCATGCCAACGAGTGTTTATATGGGAGTGCGCGCTTTGAACAAAAATATGTGCCTGATTTATCGCAATAAAAATGCCCAAAGGTGTCTCATTTCCTTTGGCACAACTCCCCTTTGTGATAATTAGACACAGATTTTTGTTGAAAGCGCGCATTCCCATAATAAATAAAAGACGTGTGGCACTCGGGGACTGCCGCGGTAAAGCTATTGCATAGCATTTTGTATCAACTTATGCATTTATAATTATTTATTTATTTTATTTATGCAGTATTTCTTTTTCTTTGATATTAATTCAAGTTACACTTTTTGAGCGTGGTGACCAATAAAAAAACATTTTTTTTCTTTTATTAAATAAAAATACGTCTAGTTGCACGCACACAAACACCGTGTCGAAGACTGCCGAAAAGAAACGACGTTAGACAATGCACGGCCTTCAAGCCACACCTCCGTGCCCGTCGGAGTGGGGAGCGTGAGGTTTTTTTTCGTTATGGAATTTCTGGATTCGGTCCCCGCGCTCAAGGCCCTCGATAGAAGCTATGCAATAGCTTAAAACTCCCTGTACCCCACCCCGCACAGTTAAAGGCTTAAAGAACTAGTAACAGAATATGTGCGTACATGTGCCTGATGTATTTTCCCGAAAAGGGGTTGTCTCTCGTTCCGTTCGTTTTGAGTTACACAAAAGAGAGAACGAGACACAACCCCTTTTGAGGCAAAATGGTAAGCCACTAAACGGCTTCAAAACACCCATCCAAGTAGTGAACAGGCGTAAAGATCTAGAATGATAGGCTAAGAACTCCTAAGTAAGCCACGCCGAGCGCTTCTTTCTATGTAAAGAGAATCAATATTTTGGTTTTGTATAGTGAGCTCTTTGTAAAAGGCTCGTCCGGTCCGGGTGTGTATCACCACTATGACATTTGGTTTCGTAGGAATTTTGATTTAAAGGGTTATTACACCACGCGGTATTCAGTCTGTCTTAACATAAACAGAAAGACTGTCTTACACATAGCGTAGTGTAATAAGAGTAAGCCACTAAGTCGGTCATAGTAAATCTAGTTAGTCAGATAGGCAGTCTCACTAAGACAGACTGAAAACCGTGTGGTGTAATAAGCCATTTTAGGATTTTTTCCCGCACTTTTGAAGTTACCGACTCGCGACGGATCCAAGTTGTAAGTGATAAGTTAAATTATTGCCTGACATTTGAAATAGGGATGAAGACTGAAAAAATCGAATTAAACCATCATTTACATTATCAAAAAATATTGGACACGTAATTTTTCTTTTGTCAAATAAACAAAAAATGGCAAAGATATAGTGCATTGAAATTCCGCGTGACGTCACGGCTTAGTACACTTTTTACCTAGCCGTGACGTCACGGCTTAGTACACTTTTTACCTAGCCGTGACGTCACGAGCCCCCCCACTCCCAAAGATTGACGCTCTATATCTCAATCAATTATTATTTATTTGATAAATAAAAAAATAAGTGACCAATATTGTTTGTTGACGGACTAATTAGAATTATTATTTTTTTGTTATTTATTGCTGTCTAAAATAACCGAGGAGTTTGGATTTATATACGAAATCTACGAAAAAAACTAATTCTTGAAAAACCAGTTTTTGAAGCAGTCCAAAAAATTATTCACAGAACTAATCTAATCTCACGAAAAATGTAAATGCCATAATGAATTTAATTTGAGAAAACTTTTACAAAAGGACAACTTGTAATCTGTACTACAGTAGTGAAACTATAAGATATTATTCACTAGAAGTGTTCTTAACAAATGATCTTTTAAACTCTGCCTAGTCACCAATAGGATGGGTGACGGTAAACAGTATTGAGATCTGAGTTCTAATATTCTTAGGAGAGTACATTAAGATGTTTGATCTGGATTTTCAATCGTTAAGATGTCATGTCGGAGGCCTTCGGGTGGCTTTAAATCTACTACAGTAGAATTAGCCATTTCGTAGAGTCAGAGAAGCCACTTCGTACATTCTGTAGGTACCTCGTGGCGACGTCATAGATGCCTTTTGCCTACTTCGTCGGTCCTTCTTAGCCAGTTCATAGATGCCTTGTGACTACTTCGTAGATCCCTCGTAGCCACTTCGTACATGCCTTGTAGGCACTTTGTAGATCAGCTTTGTACGTACAAGCCTGGTTTACGAAGGTTTACTTCATACATCCCGCGTAGCCAGTTCGTAAATGCCTCGTATCTATTTCGTAGAGCACTCGTAGCCACTTTGTGCCTTCTAGGCACCTCGTAGATCCCTCTCAGCCACTTCGTAGATGCGTTGTATTATCTCGTAGACCCCTCGTAGCCACTTCGTAGATGTCTTGTAGGTACCTCGTAGATCCATCGTAGTCATTTCGTAGATCCGTTTTAGCTACTTCGTAGCCACACAAGGTACATCTAGAAATAACTATATCTACGACTTTAACGTAAAAAGGTGTCTGTGTCAGAGGTACGGTGCGCAAAAACGTCGCCTGCAGTGCTACGTTCCACTGAAGTGAGCTCTCACTTTGTACCGACAGCAGAAAAGACTGCTTCAGAATAAGTATTCTTCTTCGTAAGAGCTTTTGACCAACTTTGGTGTCAAAGTTTTAAGGCCGCCCGAAGGCTTCTGACATGGTTTATTGATCAACATTTTTCCCGAAGCACGGAAACAAGCAACGGAAGCTGTACCCTGTGAACCCCAATCCGCATGCCAGCGTGGGGATTATGGGCATATCTCCCTTCAAATTAGAGGAGACTTATGTCCAGCAGCAGACTGATATAGGCTGGTTTTGGTGGCTTAACAATGTCACAGCCAAGCTCGCGTAAGCTAGTAGCCGGCGGACAGTCAGTTAGACCCCTCTAACTATCTCCAGTAGAGCACAGAGGAGTAAGGCACACTGTAAAAAAAGGCCTATAAAATGATGTTATTTTCCCTTCACTAACTCCAATAATTGTCTAGTGAATTTATTAAATTTTATGTTCTTATTTGCCGACAGTACTTCTAATAATTTGCGCCAAGCGAACCGTCACTTTTAATCTCAATATTAAGATGAGGACAATATGAAACTACAGTGCTCTGTCCCTTTCGCACTAACAGGCACGGATATAGCCGTCTCCCTTCAATCTTACATTAGAAATGTACCTAGATATCTGCTCATCGTAAGTCCTTGCCGCCCGCGGTTTTGCTTGCGTTTTGTAGGGATAAAAGTAGCATGTATGTTATTCCATTTTATAAGTAGTAGAGTTTTTTGTGAAGGGCTTATCCTGGGAAGTAACCATGCCTATTTCTGCCGTGAAGCAGCATTACTGTGTTTCGGTCTGAAAGGGAGGGGGGGTCGGTGAAATTGGTACATGAGGCTACCTTCAAGATTAGAGTTGATGCACGCAGGGCGTTGCATTATTATATTATATAAAGTTTTGTTATATGGTTACCACTGAATATCAGGATTGGCCATGTGATAGTTCTATCTTCAGGTAAAAAAAAAGTTATTTTTCGGTTTCTGCTCTATCCGTTCAGATGTCTTGATTTTAGTTAAATTTATTTCAAATTCTGTGATACAGGTAGGTACAGTACAGACTTAGTTAAAATTATTGAAGTCTAAACTCGCTTGAAAATTAAAATACATAATTATAATGTTATCATTAAGTAAGAGCATTGGTCTAAAATAATAATTTCGTTTTAAGTTCACCATTCATTTATTTTTACGTTGACAACAATAGGAATTTCGACTGGGTAAAAAAAATTCTAATGAGTCCGACAGATATCTCAACAAAAAATATTGGACACGTATTTTTTATTTATCAAATAAATAAAAAAATATGGAGATAAAGAGCGTCAAAGTTCGTGACGTCACGGCTAGGTAATAAGTGTACTTCAACGCACTATATCTCTGTCATTTTTGGTTTAATTGACAAAAGAAAAATACGTGTGCAATATTTTTTGATAATGTAAATGACGGACTGATTAGAATTTTTCAGTCGTCCCTAATGAATTACATTTTGGTCATTATTTATTTCCTGAATGTACCAAGATGAATTATTCCGGAAATCCCCACCAAGCAGCCCCACTGGTGGGGATTATTGGAATTCTTTTTCCAATAATCCCCACCAGCTACGCCGTAGTCAGCTACGACGTAGTGGTGGGGATTTCCGGGAAAAAAAACCAATAATCCCCACCAAGTCAAATGGCAAATTTTAATCACTCTTATTCCTTTACTTCGTGGTATTATGTTGTTCTCTGTAGTGCATCATATTATAATAACATAGGTAATTTAAGTAGGAAGAGTTATTTCCTTATGTTTATAGCAACATTGGATGTTAGAAAAAATAAAAGAAAAAATAATTGTTATGGTCTTTAATAAAACTAAATTATTTATAAAATTATAATTCTTTAATTAGTTTAATTATAATCAGTTACGTATTACTAATTATAATTAAACTAAATTAACAATATAAACATAGTAAAAATCAACAAAGTACTTACTTCTACTAACAAACATTTATAATCACGTTTTTAGTATCACACATAATTTTTATTTTGTCTTAAATATTTCTACTAAACTACAATAATTAACCTAATTTACAATAATTGACTAGAACTAAAGATTGATTTCAATAATTACGTTGCAATCGTTTTGGTTCTAGTTGCGCGGCAACAGATGAATGGTTTTATTGCACCCGGGCTTCAAAACAACAGACCACCAATTAGCTGTTTCCCTATTGGTTAAAACTTGTTACTAGGTAGGTACTTTGTGGCAAACCGATAAAAGGTTAGTCATTGATGGTTTAATATATATATTATAATTATATTATATATATATATATATATATATTTGTCGGCGCGAAATCGTTATTTCAACAACATCATTCAATAACAACACGTGGTTGCATGCCACGTGTCGCAAAAAGTTCTAGTTAACTGATAAAACATTGTCTAAAAATCATAAACGGATTTATCGTTAGTTTATCTTTAGTCAAAATCAAGTTTAAGTCGAGTTCTTATGTCAAACCTGTTAAAGGCCGTTAATTTGATTGTTTGGTACCTCTGAAAATGATTTTAAGAATAATTCCATTAAGTTTACTGTAAAAAGTGGAGCTCTGTGTCGTCAATACAAGTTTGTTCGCGTATTCAAAACCACGGGGTTGGCGACACAGCGCTTTGCTATAAATACGCGCCCACTGTCGACAATTGAGCATTCTCGCTCGAGCTGTCGGACAGTGCGGACCTAAACACTGCTACCCGACAATAAATTGGAAAAACGTCTACTGGAGTTTCATTTCCTTCCACCATGGACATCCATCACCAGCCTGATGACAGGAGTATGTCATGGGCATCCACCGCCAGCCTGATGACAGGAGTATGTCATGGGCATCCACCGCCAGCCTGATGACAGGAGTATGTCATGGGCATCCACCGCCAGCCTGATGACAGGAGTATGTCATGGGCATCCACCACCAGCCTGATGACAGGAGTATGTCATGGGCATCCACCACCAGCCTGGTGATATGCGTGTCACGGGCGACTACCACACTGCCTTGACCTGCCTGGTGCAGAGCGTGTCACGGGCGACCACGACCTGCCTGATGACATGCGTATCATGGGCTACCACTGCAACCCCTACTTCATGGGGGACCACCACACTCTGACGACAGGAGTGACGTCTGTTCCGTGAATGACGTCACTTCCCTTAACAACAACCACCTATGGGGCATATCTCTGCTCTATCACACCACATTCCTGGCTATAGGGAGTGACTTCAGTACTGTTGGTGTCTGCTGACGTCACTTCCCGTATCAACATTCATCTTTGGAGCATACTTGCTCCGTCATATATATGAATTATTAATTATTGTGATATAGGGGATTATTGTTTTTTTTTTCGGAAATCCCCACCACTACGTCGTAGCTGACTACGGCGTAGCTGGTGGGACGGCTTGGTGGGGATTTCCGGAATAATTCCTTTTTTTCTACTAAATTCATCCCGTACGGTCTACACATTTATCACGTAGACCTACCTGATATTTTTGGACTCGGTGTCAACCAAGATAGGTAATTTTTTTACAGCATGCGTCGTCCCACTGCCGAGCAAAAAATCCTTCGAATTCCTTATCACACACACACACACGCACACACCAGCCTATATCAGTCCACTGCTGGACATAGGCCTCCCCTAATAAAGGGGGATATGCCCATAATCCCCACGCTGGGCATGCGGGTTGGGGATCGCAGGGCTCACCTTCTCGCACCACCGACGCTGCTGCCCGTCGGTGGCCAGGGGATTTAGCTGTGCCGATGTAGGCTGTGCTATGCCGCAATCAGCCGGCCGCCAGAGCCGCGTTTGTTGGTTAGCAGGGTGCACCACGTGCAGGTGAGGTTGGCTTGGGTTCCGTCGATGTGGGTTGAAATTCCTTATCACTTATCACTAATCACTACCATAGTATAAGACAAAGTCGCTTCTCGCTGTCTGTCTGTCCCTATGTCCTTAGGTCTTTAAAACTATATAATTATAAATAGAGTGATTCAAGAGAAAGGTATAACTGTCACCGGTGTGAAGCAGGGGCGGGTTCAATTCAAAATATATTTCGAAATTTTGGCGTAAGAAAGTAACATCCATCCAAACTTTCACATTTATATTACTGTAGGATCGTTTATGATGAGATTTCGTGATGGAAAGTCCTGTCTCGTGAAATTCAAGCTTCGTATGAAAAAACAGAAAAATGCTATATTCAATGTTGGCTAAGATTAGTATTACTACCAGATTTCCGCCACGCAACAAATGTTTGTATGTTCTGCAATACTATAAACGTGAAAGTTAATGAGGATGTATGGATGTTTGTTACTCCTTCACGTCAGAACTGCTGAAAGGATTTGGATGAAACTTTGAATAAACATAGATTGAATGGATTAACACATAGCTTAATTTTTATCCAGATCCGCGCGAGCGAAGGCGCGGGCGGAAGCTGTATAATAATGTATTCACCGCACAATGTTTGTCCTGGGCTGGAATCGAATCCTGCGATTTGCAGCTTAGAAGGCTACAAACTGACCAATGAGGCAAGATAAGAAAATATAGAATACTAGTGATCCGCCCCGGCTTCGCACAGGTGCAATGCTGATATAAGCCTTTCACTTGAATCACTCTATCTATTAAAAAAACGCATCAAAGTCCGTTGCATAATTTTAAAGATCTAAGCATACATAAGGACAGACAGCGGGAAGGAACTTTGTTTTATATTAAATACTGATAGTGAAGTGATGGCACAAGTTAGGTAGGTAGTATATTGCTTAGAGCAATATAACATCGACAAGCGACATATCGACAGATTGCCATCTCGATTACGACGGCGATAGATCGAGTTATCGATATTTACTAATCGATGCTATTCGTCACAACACTACCGTATTGCTTTTATTACATAACTAACTTTAACCTGCGGCTTTGCCCATGCAGTGACAACAAAAACAGCACGTACGATAAAGCTCAAATAAAGATTTGAACAACAACTTGAGTTTTTATCAGTGCATTGCTGGATATAAGCCTCGTTTAACAAGAAGGGAGCATGCTAATGCAAATTAGGGATTGCAAGGCACATCTTCTCATGCCGATACTGCTGCTCATCATCGTCCGTCAGGGGATAGCTATGCCGGTGTTAGGCTGCGCTGTGCCGCAAACAGCCAACCGCAAGTAGCCCTGTTTGTTATTCAGCAGGTTCCATATAATCTTAGTGTGGTGTCAAAGCTTTTGAGAGTTGTTAGATAAACTTAAATTTGCAACAATTTATCGCTCGAATATCGCACAACATTGTATCGCAAACAGTCGAATAATTCGTAAAATTCATACTACGCTCTAAACGCCAGAGGTCAGAGTTAAATGTGACCCCAACCACACGTTTTAACTATAAAATCAAAACGAACATTTTTCATTTAATTATTTTGAGATTTTTGTTTACTAGCCCATTTCTTCCCTCTGACGGAGATGCAGGCTGAGGCTGTTGATCATTGCAGGTAGGTGAGTACTGGGTATCTTCAGGTGGCAGGAAAAGCTGAAAACAAACAACACATCAGAACCAATGAGCAAATTTATCTCCGAGGGTTTGTTGAAGCTTAGGTCAGCCAGTGTGATACCGGCTGGTATATCTAAGTCCTGGATGTTGATCGGCATCTGTGGCAAGTTGCAGGTAATATTGTCCACCAGATGGCAATGAGCTACCGTGTTGAATGGGAATGTTAGAGAATGTATATGCAATGGCATACAATAGTTGATTTTATTCTGGCTCTTTGGTACACAAAGACCTCCCCCAAACTTTTTCACACGTCCTTGTCTTGGTCCTTGTTGTGGAGATGTTCGTCCAGTTAAAATGATAGAGGATGGATAAGACTTAATTATATTACTAATAGATAATGCAAAGGTTTTGTTTGTTTGTTACGTTTAAGCGGAAGCTTGTAATATTAAGTAAAATCTGGGCTGGTGCCATAGTATTAACCTTTAACAGTCTCTTTGATCATTGTGAGATAGTCAAAGATAAAAATTCGTACGAAAAATTGCCAAGAACTTGAGGACAAGTTAAAATCTAAAAAAATATTAGTTTGGCCTTCGTTAAATATAATTACCTCGATTAGTCGTGCATGATCGTAGAATACTAATCCAAAAACAACAACAACTCTAACCAAACAGCAGTTTATGATCAATCCATTGTTGGACATAGACCTCAAGTAATATGGGGATTTCCATTCTGATATCAGGCTAGCGGCTCACTTTCTTTCTTGAATAATTCTTGATCTGTGCTAGTACATTGTTCGACATTTTACGTACTTTTAGTACATTGGTCGTACATTGCTCTCATGCATTAAAACTGACCACTTGAAAACATACACCCGCCATCCTTATGCACACTTTTATATAGGTTGGGGATCGCAGGACAGCTACTCGCACCGGTCGAGTATATAGCTGTGCCGATATGAGGCTGCACAGTGCCACAACCAGCCGGCCTCCAGTTTCAACAGGGTGCACAACAAGCCGCTATATTAGGCTTGGGTTCCGAAGATGGATGTTGGAACCCCCAAACTCGAACCAAACTCGAATAAAGTTTAGTTACCAATGGTTAGGGTGAGAGTATTTAAAACAAAAAACTTTTTAATATCAAAAAGTTTTTAGCAATATTTCAGTTTGTTTCAAACCTCGCCGAGCTAAATGGTTCATGATGTGTTTTTTATGAAGTTTCATCGTAATTTTTTGCTGAAATATTAGATATATTTTATCTGAACCTCAAGTTTAAAGTTTGGATTAAAATATTGTATGTTTCCTACGTAGTATAAAGACTTAATATTAGTGTTAGCTAATTTGATATTCTCTGTGGCACAGCGGGTGAAGATCCGCCTGAATCGCAGAAGGTTGCGGGTTCGATTCCCGCCGCGGGACAAATGTTTACATTATTTGCAGATCTGGGTGGTGATAGTGTCCAGTATTATTTATTTATTTATTTATGAAGCACCCGTGGCGTGACTTACTTCGACGTTCAACTTGGTTAAGGCGACGATACATGACGATCAAACCTCCCTCTCGCTCGCACTATTCACCATTATTGAAGATATAAAATCACTGAATTTAGTTATGCAAAATAGCAAACCTTCACGGCCTAGAAAATAAAAATACAAAGGTTCAGCAATAATATCATTTTGATTCTATCGCGTTTTCTTACCACAAAACTTGTACCAATATGATAAATTTTGGTGCAAATTTTTTGGTAAGAAAACGTGTTGTACATGGTTGCTACACGATACAGGAGAGGGTCCTATAGTACAGGGGAAAGGATATGTAGGTAACTTTTTGAGGGTTATGTTATGTAATAAATTAGAGGAAAAGAAGGTCTAAGTGCCTTCCCAGGTTTTTTTTATACTACTTGACACTTGAAGATGGAACAAGCACATGGCCCACCAAGCAGATGGGTGATTTACGCTCGAGTTGAGTCGCGCGATTGTGGCGCGTATCCAATCAGCACGTGAAATATGACGTGCATTGTATTAGCAAGCCTGGGGCCCGACCGCGCTATTTTCAAATTTTTAACCGTTTTCAAAACGGAGGAGGTTCTCAATTCGTCGGAACCATTTTTTCGACTTTTTTTTATGTATGTTCACCGATATCTCCTTCAATTGTAAACCCATATTCAAAATTATTTTTTTGTTTAAAAGAGTATATACTTCACAGGTGGTCCCATATTATTCCTAAAGGATTGGTATTTTTCCCGGAAAACTCAAAAAACCAAAAAAAAAATCATTCTCACTTGTAATTTTTGCCCTATGATCTTGGCCACCAATATCTCCGTCTATTGTGAACCGATTTTCAAAATTCTTTAGGGCAAGAAGTAAGAAGTAATTTATTTGAAATCAGATTATTTAAAAAAAAAAGACCTACTTGTAAAATGTTGCTATGCGATAAAGGTTCAACTAGGTTTCCGCTGAAATGTTCCAGCTGCGAAAAGTTACGATTAAATTTTCTGTCAAATCATTTAGCGCGGTACGAAAAAGCTGTGATTCGATCACTGTTTAGCCAAGGTTTAAGCTGTTATAATTTAGCGCGGTCGGACCCCTGATTGGATACGCATGTCAATCGCGCGACTCAACTCGCGTGTAAATCGCCCATCTGGGAAGGCTCTAAATATTAATTACTAAGCTAAAGCCTTTTCCTCGAGGCTTTGATTGTACTCACAGAAATGCTCGAGGGAGAGACACGTAGCTCTTTGCAGAATAAAACAACTGTACGGCTCAATCAAGCGAAACTATATAGACAAATGGTGAAGCGATGCGCTTCGCTACTCTTAGTCGATTTAAGTTAACGCTTTGAGTGCAGACACTACTGTGCTAGTGCAGTAGTTGCAGGCTTTTGGACGACTCTTCTTCAAGATAAGCTTAAAATATTGGTCAGATAACACTACTATTATAAATTCGACTGTTTGTGTGTGTGTATGAGTAGGTATGTTTGTTCCAACTCAACTCGGTAACTGCGCGGAACGGATTTGGATGAAATGTGGAATATTGTAACCTCTTAACCGGTATTAAACGAGTAAAACCGCGTGTGAACCAGTGATTCATTTTTCCAGCAAATATAGCCGTTTTTAAAATTTTAATTGCCCAGTTGTGTTTATGTTGTGTGTGTACCTAGGTACCTGCGTATCGCTAGGTAGGTTAATAATTGTATTTTCTTTCTTGCTTTCTTTATCTTTCTTTCTGACTTTCTTTCCTTCTTACTATAGTCGTTATTATAAAAATCATTGACCAACCACTTATATCTACACTTCGACACCACGACGACGAAGATTGCGGGTTCGATTCCCGCCGAAAGACAAATGTTTGCATTATTTGCAGATATTTGTCTCGGGTCTGGGTACTTTCTGTATTTACAAAAAAAATATAATTAATTAAACAGTACAATCTCTGCTTAGTTTGGGGCATGGCATTATTTATTTTTTATCTACGAAACTTTCAATTACTAAAGCTTTCTTTTCTTTCGTACACTTATCTAAGGGCGCTGATTGTCTAGCTTTAACGAACTTCAAAAAGAAAGCAGGCTACTTCTTGATTATTGAACAACAAGCGAACAAAAGGAAACTTGTAATTCCGTTCCGATTATGCATGCGTCGGCGTCGGCTGTATAGCGAGACCTAGCAAAGTTATTAATAAGTAGGCCGATTGTACACAAGTTTTTGGGGAAAAAATAGCCCCACATATTTATTCAATAAGGTGAAAGAAATACGTCTAGTTATTTTAATTCTGAAACTGTAAAATTATTTATTATATTTTAGTGTGAATAGTTCTCTAATTATGTAGCGATGTACTCCATCTAACCATGTCCCAGGGACTAGAGCATCTTGCTCAGTGTAACTATAGTATTACAATCACTACAATCTTGCAATCGTCACAACCACAGATATAGAAGAGAACTAGATGAAGTCTTCAAATTCACTATGTTCTGAACGTCAACTCATACGTCTGATCTCTACTTTCATAACTCCATATATCATTTGCTAGAAAGGGATGGATACTTTATCTCAATACGATTTCTGCGACGTCGTACCAGGGCATTTCTATGAAACTGCATAGAATTTTGTTCGAGCGCCCTGGTACGATTAACTTTTTGATCTCATTAGAAGTCGCATTGATATATGTATGCGTCCCTTTCTACCTGATGATATTGGACCTAAGAAAGTAAAGATCAGCCGTATGAGTTGATGTTCAGAGCATGAATGAATTTTAAGGCTTCTTCTAAAGCCCAGGCTGATGATGATGTGAATAAAATATCTTTAAAATAATTACTTATAGTTGGCCTAGGTTTAGACCTAGGTATATTTGCCGTGGTAGAATCCTATCGAGACCCCATGACCCCGTCAAGTGGTACTGCTGCGTCGAGACCTTCATCAGGCAATGAATGGTTCGATGAAGCACTAGCACTGCGGTGAGTGAAGGAACACGGTGTTTTTTAGTCGGTAGGCCGCCGAGCTAGCGAGAGCTAGTCCCCGGCGGAGACCCCGACAGACCCCTCTAACTCTCCCCGAGTTGAAGGACATGCGTAAGTAACGTATTTTTACACCGACAAAAAAAAGTTTAGACCTATTTATAAAGCTAACCTAGGTAGGTAACGCGTGCAGTTGCGTATAGGTTTCAGCGGTTTAGTCGGGTTTTAGATCAATACCGGCATGGTAGCTGCGGCTGCTGGCTTTTTAGTCATCGCGGTTTAGCAAATTACCATTATTAACAAACAAATTTATTTTATTTTTTACTAACTTCCCGTGGCTCCGCTCACGTGGTACCTACCCGGTTAAAAAGCCTATGTGTTAATAAAGTAAAGTAAAAAATATCTTTATTGATAAACTTAAACTTATTTTAAAAATTTGAATCGTATATTTTTTTTATTAAACTAATTTATAACGCGACCAAACAGAGAAGAATTGGCAAGAAACTCTGCTTGACTTATGATTACCTGCATTGTTTTTAAGGGAGTTGGGGGCATTTCTGTCTATTGGATCCTGGATTGTTGATAAACGTTATCTCTATTTCAGAGAACAACAACAACAACAATCCAACAACAATCCAGGTCATAAACTATGTATATTCCAAGTTTCATCTAAATACATTCAGCCGTTATGGCGACAAACATACACACACACAAACTTTCACTTTTATAATATTAAATACAGATACCTACAGACAGATTCATGCTCTTGACCTCGGGCATGAAGCTTTCTTTTTGTATTTAAAACTTAAAATTTCGAAACATTTATTTATAACTAGCTGACCCGGCGAACTTCGTACCGCCTTAGCGTTTCAAAAATATTTTTCAATATTTCTGAAAGATTTTCTTAATATTTTTTTCCGTAAGAACCTTCTCCTAATAATAACAAATACAACAAAAAAAGAATTAGTGAAATCGGTCCAGCCATTCACGCGTGATGCCGTGACCAAGGAAAACGGGTTTCATTTTTATATATATAGATAGATTGGGAGCATTTTGAGATATCAAAGTTATTTTATTTCTGAAATAACAAATGAAACTCGAAACATGTTTTTATAAACGTCTCTACGATTTCCATTGAGTAGGTAGGTCAGACCTCCATAATGAGATCGGCATGTTTAATTTTAAAAAATGTAACTGCTGACATCAAATAGTTTACACAGATATCATGACATTCGGAGCCGAAGCGTGGACACTCACAGTAGGTACGGCTACTCCATCAGTTTAGTCGCTCAGCGAGCTATGGGACGAGCTTGGGTTCGAAGTTTTTCTGAAGGATAGAATCCGCAACAAGACTATCCGTCATAGAACTAAAGTTGTCGACATAGCTTAGAAAATTAGCAAACTGATGAGGCAGACTCGGCAAACGTAGAGTATGATGATGCCTTTCGGCCAGGTGGAGTGACGATCTGCGAAAGGCTGCTGGTAGAAGCTGGATGCGTCAAGCTCAGAACAGGCCGCAATGGCACTCATTAGCGTAGGTTTGTGATAAAGATAATGATAATGAGACGAAGACTTTCTAAAAATGCTTGCACGGGATTGTAAATTCCTGATAAGATGATACCTGTTGTTGGTGTGTTGTACTTAATAAAAATTATTCTATTCTATACTTATTTAGATAACTCTTCTATTCTATACCTAGTTATATAAAGTATTTATTTGCTTCTTCGATCACATATGTTCCTACTATTTATGTTTGTATGTGTAGTATAGGTTACAGACATTACCTACCAATGGCACGTAGAATGTACGCCATAACAAATAGAAAAATACCCACGTAAGTATATTTTTTAAGGTAAGCACTTACTTAATGCATGCGAGTAGGTAGATACAAGACAGAACACCATTATTTACCTACTTACAGCTAAAAGCTCGTGTGTGTTGCAGCATCACAAACAGCTCAGCGATGATATTCATTGAGGCAACAATGATTTTCAGCTATTACCCTCGAGGTGACAGGTCGACACTAGCTAATACAAACTAGTACATTAAGTACCTAGAATATTATACATACAAAAATTTATGTGCGCATTACCACGTGCTCAAAACAGTGAAGGAAAACATTTTGAGAAAACACGCAGCTTAGCTCCACACGTATTGAGCATGTTTTTCCAATGCGTGTAAGGGTACGTCCAGATGACAAGCGCTCAACGCGCGTTTTGATAACGCGCGTTTACAACTACATACATTTTATTCAGGCCGTACACATGCTAACGCGCGTTTCAACAAAGCGCGTAAAAGAAAAGCTTTTAATACAAAAATATTTATAGATAAAATAGAGAAACTTACGATACAAAATTATATACTGGCTTTCAGTCAGCCTTTGTGACAAAATTGGGTGGACCTCCGTATCTCGTCGTTTCTGCCGTCGGTATAGAATCACCGTTAAAACTGTTTCTACTTCCATGTTCGACAAATGTAAGAACTCTACTGAGGAGTACTGAACCATGGCAATCGCGGCAACGCGCGTTCAACGCTTGACAAGCGCGTGTCATGTGAACACTGTACAAACATTTAGCGGGCGTTTAACGCGCGTTGAGCGCTTGTCAGCGCAGATGAACGTACTGTTAGGCTGACTAGACTGAGAGGATGGTATAGGTGGCATAGGGGGTCGCCCCGGGTCCGCTTAGTGGTGGAGGCTGGAGCCCTCACTCCTGCCACCACCCACGGCCCGGTGAGACCCCCTATACAGGGGGAGCCGCGGGCCCCCCATCACGGGGGGGCTGGCGGCGCGGGGTGGCCGTTGCCTACGCCCCGCCGCCGCCTTCTCCGAGCGGGATCGGCCCTCTCCCGATCTCGCCCGCTGGCCTCTTTCCGAATCATAACGGTCTCACAGAAAGAGGCCACGGCCTGCCAAGCCGACTCCTCCGCCAGCATAGCCGCTACTACGCTCGGCGGAGACAGATCCTGCCCGATCCTGGCGACCAGGATTCCGCGCTCCACGCCCCACGCTGGACACTCCTCCAACGTGTGCTGCGCGGAATCGAGGTCCCACCCGCAATGATGGCATTGCGGTGTCGGTTCGCGTCCGATCCTACTCAGGAACTCACCGAAACATCCGTGTCCGGTGAGCACCTGAGTAAGAAGTCACTACAGAGCAGTGTCCCGGTCAGTAAGCTACCACTTGGCGCTGTATGAATCAAACTGTATTTTCCTATGGCATCTCAGATTTGCGAACGACTTAGTCCTATTAGCTAAGTAGTATATCAGTCATGTTGATCCCATTATACACGCTCTGATAGGGGCTTTATGATGTGTCCAGCACTGTGGTCCAGCATTATTATTCTTAATATTTATATTGCTTAAATTGGTTCCGGAATCTCTTTGCGTCTCTGTCTGAATACTAAGGGATGGTATAGATAGATAGAAAACTCTTTAGAGTACCACCAACATAAACCTGTAGAATTAAACCTACAATAACAATAAGATGTAAGTACTTACTTACCTACTTAGGTATATAAACACGTTGACTGCGGGCCTCCGAGCTAGACATCCTGACACGGCTCCTGCATAGTTGTTTTCAGCATTTATAGCGTTGTTTTTTTTTGTTTAAATTACTCTCTCCTTCTTTGACTAAGTATTCTTTATCTTCTGGGCACTTTGGAATCTATTTGTTAAGCCCACCTGTGTTTTTTATGAAATAAATATATATAGGTAAATAAGGTAGGTAACCTATCTACTTCGAATAATAGATTCAAGAAGAAAAGGGATTTTAATATAAATAAAATTGTATATATATTTGTAAAAATTGCTTTTTTATTGCTGTCCAGCGATTTTATAATAATTATTATCCTAACTAAATTAATAACTAGGTATCACTAAATTCACAACTATTTTATTTTATAGTTTTCTTTATAATCTGTGAAAATAGTAGCTGCTAAATAGATGGCGCTGTACACAAATGACATACCCATTGCCAAATCTATATTTAAATACAAAAAAAGATAAATATCCTCCAGATCGCATTTTGCCTTCTTATCCATTAATAGAGGAAGATCGACCTCTTTCTGACTTTCTTAATATTTTCAAGCATCATAAAGATAGCACAAAAAAACAAATTTTGACAGTGCCGTCTATCACATTAGACGTACTAGATAACAGTATATTACAGAACATTTTCAAAACCCCCGCATTCGGGGCCAAAATCATCAAAATAAAAACCAATGATTTTTAAATTCTGTTTAGTCCGTTTGTGTTGCGTTTTAAAAAAAATACAGGTATTAAATAAGTAATCTTCAGACAACATCATGATAGTTTTTTCGTTTTTCTGACATTAATTTCGTAGTTCGCTAATCGCCATTTTTGGTGTCGGAGTTTTTGAGCCGCTCAAAGGCCTCCGACATCGCTGTACGACTGAAAAAGCCGATCACCCCGAAACGAAAATCGTATCTCCATCTGCTGATCATATAATTTAAAATTTAACAATTACTAATTGAATACATATTGCTTATACTAAATTGTATTGAGTAGGTCTAACTATTTTAAAATAACTTATTCTAAGTGACACCGTTTACAAACCCTACGGCGTAGTGAACGAGTCGCGATGTGCGGGTTCGACTTCCGTGAGAACTATCTAATTTGCATGATCAACAAAGACTTATACCGACATAAAAATATACTTAAATATTATATTATGTTCACAAAATATTTTTGATTCCTATGCGAGAATCAAACCTACGATATACATCGCTAAAGCCAGAACTATCAACTGAGCTATGAGCCCAGTCAATAGGCTTAACCTTTGTGGGTATCAAGAACTATGAGCACAAGACAATACACTGAAGACATCAAACAAACAGATCACATTACAGAAATACTCAATATTGTACAAAAACAAAGCGGGAATCGAACCCTCACTACGCCGCAGAAATCAAGTGCAATATATAATTAGTATAAATATCTACTAATAAATAAATACTAGTAACAAGGCTATATGTCAAGTCGCTTTACTATAACAGGCCATTTAGTCATGTTGACGTGTTTTGAATGATATGAAATAACAGTTTATTATCATGGAAGAGTATTGTACAATATTAATATTATACTATTAATATTATATTAATAGTATAATATTAATACAAGGGGAGTTTGAATTCGTGTGTTATCATGAAAGGAGGTAAATCTACTTCCAAATGACAACAAAATTAGTTGACTTAATAATTTTGCTAAAATGCTTATGAGGCAGCCCTAGAGTAGCTAAATTATGTATCATTTTAGGTATAATTTATGTATTTATGTTTATAAAAGGGGTACAAATCTTGTAAGCAATAGGTAGTAAATTTTGTTGTTGCCTAGTGGTTGATTTGGATTAGCCCTGGTCGCCGAAAAACTTGGAAACTGTATCTCGGCGACTAATTTTGATCCTCCTCACGTACCGGTGTCATTTCGTTTTAGGTACTACTATGGCGATGTACAAGAAAGTTATTTGTGATACTATGTTAAAAAAAGAAAACAATAAAAATAAGGAGACTAAAACTAAATTGATTATCTACATAAGAATTAACAGACAATCAAAAAGCTTCTTAAGAATATGTAAGAGTAGGGTCATCTAGATATTATAATCTTCGATTTTTTATGTAAGTTAAATGTTTAGTGTGAAGAAGCAGTGGATATGTGTATAGTGTATGTTGTGTGTGTGTGTGTGAGTGTGTGTGTGTGTGTGTGTATGTGTGTATGCTACAATGTAAATAATTGGTTTTACTTAGCCCTTACAATAACGACAATGATAATTGCATCTACGCTTTACTGTTACAGTTGCCACGCACAACAGATAATTAAGCTAGAAGCTATAAGGAACTAGAACTTTTCTTCCAGGATCCAAAACATTTCTACAAAAACTTAAAGCTTGTCTTTGTGTTGTGTGTGGTAGCTCTATTTATGTATTTATTTATTTATTATCATCATCAAATCAGCTAGTCAAGGGCTACCTGACAAAGTTTTTGAGTAAAATTGTCGTACTTTTAAAAGCTATTTCTTCAATGAAAAACTACAAAATTCGTACAGTCCTCGAAAAAATCTTGTCGTCCACATCACCCCCTTTTGGGATAACATAGGTACGAATTCAAGCTTACATTGTACAACTTTTTTTCTTTATATGTTATGTATTGTTACTTAAACGATTACTTAACGATTTTTTTTTACTTTACTCGTACATTCAAGGTGTCAAAGTAACTAAATCGCCTGTCAAGCTTGTCAATCTGTCTATCTACCAACCTTAAATTTAATAACAGCTACGTTAAGGCTACCGGCATAAGCCATGGAGGTATATAATTACAATTCATTAAGCACACTTTCAAATGTTATATTTAGCCTGAGATATTAACAACCAACAGAGATACCATACAGAGCCGCTATCATCATCATCATCATCACCAGCCTTAACAGTCCTGTCCACATCATACTAGGATTTTTTAGTGTAGGTATTGATTTGTATCTTTCATTTAAGTAAGGTATAAAACTTTTCTCCAAAAACTTTAAGCTTATCTTTGTGTTGTATGTCCAAAGCCCTAAAATTAAAGCAGAGCAATTATCTTCATCATGTCAAGGACAAAGTTTAACAATCACCTGTTCTAGGGCTGCCTCACAAATTGATGAGTTAAATTATGGCGTAACTTTACAAGCCAGTTAATTTTTCAAATGAAAAACTACAAAATTATAAAACTCTGAACATGTTGTTGACCATCGGAAATAGATTTTCCTCTTTTCGGGATAAAATATGAGTTCAAACTCACCGTGTATAAGTAGGCATCAGGACCTATAAGTACCGTACCTAATAATATTAACGAACGGTCTGTCTCTTTAGGTCCAGAACTTTAAAAGATATATCAAATAACAGACTGCACAATCCAAATTATAAATTAAAAATGCCTCAAAATCCTATTATATGACAATATAGTGTATAACGGAATAGTGATGCCAAACGACACCACCGGTGGGTACGTTATGGAAGTGTCGAGTGGAATGAACGCTAAAATGCCCTGTGTTGTGTTTCAACTATGCACATCATGGTACAACACACAGATAAAAAATATGAGTGAGTATGCAACGGGAGTCGAACCCGCACCTCTAGCGGTACGACTGCGACTGTTGCATCGTTGAAGAATCATCGTGCCTTCGAAACGGACTTCAGCTTGTAAAATAACAAGTTAATTTTAATATCTCAGACTAAATCGAGTATTTTACTAACATATTCGATATTAGCATGTAGCCAAGTCATCTTTCTACATTCGCTATTGAAAGAATATAATTTTCTGAAGGGTTATTCCAAAATGAATTCCAAAATGATCCTGTATTGGCAAATGCTCTTAAATTCAGGGAAGGGAACCTTTTTTTTATATTACTAAGTTAGCAAACAGGCATACGATCCTCCTGATGGCGCGCGGTTCCCGTAGCCTATGGACGCCTGTCACATCAAGAGTACCTATTACATGCGCGGTGCTGACCCTTTTAAACATTTTAAAACGCCCTTTTTGAAACGCTGTATATTGAGTCTCTCGAGAAAACCTTGAAAGGGAGACCATTCCACAGCTTCATTGTTTGCGGGAGGAAATTCTTCTGGCACCTCACAGTGCGAGAAGATATAAGTGGTAATGTATGCCACCTATATCTTGTATGTAATGTATGGCACGTGCGAAACTTCCATCATTGTAAACACTTCACCGCCGGCGATGGCGATTCCCGCTCACAAGTGAATAGGCCGTTTTACTAGGATCCATTCATTTATTCTCGATTTTTGCCATTAAAACACTGTCAGACACTTGGGTTTGTCAAAGTTTACATATTTTTGGAAGCGGCTATACATAGGCTTTTGTAAATTTTGAGTTTACGAGTATTGCTAAATTAAATCAAAAAGATCATTCACCTTGGAAATACACTTCACAGCGTAAAACAAGTCGAGCTATCTCATCACCTCTGGGCGCGAACACGCGAGATCAAGCTAGAAGCGTGAATTAGTCTCGCCTTCTCTTTCTCGGCTTGGTGGCGTTTTTTTTGCCCCCAATCAAAAGTATACACACTTTCGTACAGCACTGTCAAATACCGGATGACAAGAACCGAAAAGTGTTTGCATTGCAGATACGAGTCGCCACGACTCAAGTGCAACTGCAAAAGGCGTAAACCTCGATCCCGATAGTGAAATGGTGGATATCTACGAGCGATAGTGACTGCGAAATGTCCGGAATAAGACCTCTTAGACCAGACCTCTTGGGGTGTACAGGGTTCCAACCCCTATCTTCGGAACCCAAGCCAACCCCACCTGCACGTGGTGCACCCTGCTAAACAACGAACGGGGCTCTGGCGGCCGGCTGATTGCGGCATAGCACAGCCTACATCGGCACAGCATAATCCCCTGGCCACTGACGGACAGCAGCGTCGGTGGTGCGAGAAGCTGTGCCCTGCGATCCCCAAGCCGCATGCCCAGCGTGGGGATTATGGGTATATCCCCCTTTATTAGGGGATGCCTATGTCCAGCAGTGGACTGATATAGGCTGATGTGGATGTGGTGTGGTGGATGTGGAGACCAGAAGAGCATAATCATTGTAAATAAGACGCAACCAATTTTTTGTTTTATTTACTATAGTTCTGGGAAAGCAGCGCCGCGGACTCGTGGCTCATGCGTGGTAGACTCTAACCACCATCTTGTATCACACAGAGCTTTTACCTACCTCGCGGCGATGTTTAGTTCTGACATTTATTAGCCGAGCGATCAGCAACTTAAAATAGTTTCATAGATGAGAGTTTTAGTTAGCAATTGCTTAAACGTCTCTTAACTCTTAAGAGACCTTTAAGAGGTGATTGTAAGTAAGGGGGTAAGTTTCAGCGAAACTCTCGCAACCCGAGTTTTCTTCGTTTCGAGTTTGCTTCTTCCATTGTGGGGCCATTGAAGTTGTAAACCCATAGTGGAAGCACGGACTCCTGAAAAAAAGCTTCATGGGGGCACCTGGACAGGGAACGTGTTAAGTCGGCTGTGCCGGTTTTAGGAACTAAACCCAGAACAGTGTGTTTGACGCGTGCTAGTTTACAAACAACGACATTGTGATAAATCTACTAGTCATTTGGGTTTTAAAATGCCGATAGTGATTAAAGTGGTTCAAGAGAAACCGTAATCAAAGTACATTCATTTTTTCGTTTGACGCACCGTGACGCACTGCCTCACCGACTTATACTTGTGGCACTGCACACGGTGCTAACACACAGACCCGAAACATATATCTGCAGAGGATGCAAACTATCTCAAAGGAATCGAACCCGCCTCCCTTTACGTATAACAGTTTCAAAATAAAATAAAATAAAACAAATAAAAATAAATGAAAAATATGTTTTCAATGAAAAATAATTACAAATATAACATAAATACTACAATGTCAGAAAAACTATTCTATTACAGCGGCTACACATGTACGCTTCGGCGAATGTTCGCGCTGTGTGGAAGATTATTTACTTTTCACGCGGCAGACACACGCAAAACGCGAACATTCGCTGAAGCGCGCATATGTAGCCGCCTGTTTAGCGATAACCATAGTAGAAAGACAACTTATCAACAGGGTACATTACTATCTAAGTCCGTTGCCAACAATAACAAAATTTGACAGTTTGTCTGTTTACTTTCGAGGCGAACTGTCAAAGCTTGTAAACACAGGCAGCCACGTTCGTTAGCAACATATAGCGAATACTCACTCAATAATTATAGTTCTTATGAGCGCCATCTATTGTATTCTCTAAACATTATTTGTTCAATGTTAGTAAAGATTTCTAAAATGCGTCTCCCGCCACATGTTTTAATCGAAACATTTAACATTAAACAAACACATCTGAGTTAAAAATATTCAAATAAATCATCACACTTTATAATATCCAAAAAGCCGGGAACTGAACCCGCCATATTCCCATTCATACGCTATACGCAAGTAAGTTGAAAGATCAACATTGCGAGTTCGAATCCCACACGTGTATTAATGTAGTTCTTATGGGTATTTCCAATTGTTATGTTCCCGAAAGCTCCGCGATAGGCATTCGTGTTAGCACGAATATTATTCAGTGGTCTTCTTATTATTGAAAGAGATATACGAGGTTCGAATACTTGGATTAGACGAACTACCCGTCCGTATGTCGCTACTGACCCTTCGCCGAACGGCGCAAATGTAGATGGTGCATAGAAATTCCCTCATGTTAGCTAAAGCAGCAAGATGCGCAGACGATATTGCATCCATCGTGGGACAATGGTTGAGACTAAGTTTGGTCCGTGGAGTTCGGCACACAAAGGGAGGCATATACCCAGCAGTGGGTGAAGTCGGGCTGTGGATGATGATGAAAGCTAAAGCAATCGAATATCTCACCAGTAACATAGCATTCTTAACACGAAACAATTTTGTTATTTGTAGGGCGATTACGAGTATTTCAATCTAACGTATCATAAGCCTAAAGCGCGTCATACGCAGATACATTATGATATCTGTATCTGAGCGCGTATCTGTCAATATCTCTCTCTATACTAAACTCAAGGAGCAACACATTACGCAGTTAACTTACATTTTACCGTCAAGTATCTGTAGGCACCGACACATAATATACATAAAGATGGTCAGGTGTTATCTGTGTATACAAATATATCGACACATCTGCCAGTTTGAAGAATTCCGCGCGAATGCATCATTTCGTATATTAACGTATCTGCGAAGTATGTGATACTTTCAGATAAGTTTTTATACGCAGATAAAATATTACCGTATCTGCGTAGTGTGTGACACGCTTAACGAATGTTTTGTCCAATGACAAAGAGTTATTTTGAAACTAGGCTTTCTCATTGGCTATAATTTTACGTCTACGATACGAATACTTTATCGATGTCTTCGTGATCGACCCTCAGCTTACTTCGGGACTAAACATAATTATTATTATCAGCCGTTATCGACCCACTGCTGGGCATAGTTCTTTTGATAATGCCACTCGCCTCGATCCTGCGCTCGTCTCAACAAGGTTCCAGCTAGTCTTTGTACTATCGACAACCCATCTCGCTGGAAGATGACAATGTGTACAAAATAACAATTATTTATTTATTTACAGCTACTAGCGATCCTCCCCGGCTTTGCACGGCTGCTAGTGATACATTTAAACATTCCTCTTGAATCACTCTATCTATTAAAAAATCCGTATCAAAAACCGTTGCGTAGTTTTAAAGATCTAAGCATACATAAGGACAGACTGCGGGGTCGACTTTGTAGTACTATGTAGTGATGATAATTTTAACTCGATGTCTTTGATTTTCTTTAAAACATGTCGCAAAAGACGCAACTAAGTATTTATAACTAAATTTTAATTTAATTTTTCTGTTATGGCGGGTGTATAGTAAAACAAACTGTCCATTCGATTGAAATAAGGCCTATTTAGAAATGAACGATATTTGCCGATTCTAAGGAGAACCTTTATTCATAACCAATTTCAAATAAACCATTTTTGTCCCCCCGTGTAAATAGGTTGGCGATTCGATTTTTACAAGCAATTTGATTTGTGAATCGCCGCACGGCTAAAATCGACCCATGTAAATCCACCATTATCGTTGGATCGTGACAAACAGTGACAGGACTAACTTTAAGCGATCGATGGTTATCTTTGATCAACGTTTAACCGCGCAGCGTTTGCAATTATCGCTCATGTCTGAACAGGCCTTTAGTATTCTAGAACTGAACCAAGGCTGGTAGTAAACCAATTTCAACTGTGATTACGAACTCAAGTGTTGTCAAATTACATTTTTCATACAAAAATGTTGCGAAAGCTGTCAGTTGGTCTTATTTTATAGATGATTTACAATTGCAGTCTTCATTTGACGGTTTCTTTTCCAGTAAAAATAAAATCAAATCAAATCAAAATTAATCTATATCGAAAAAATATATTTACTTAGAACCTTATATTTTTAAATTTAAACCAATTCGTAACGCGACCAAACAGAGAAGAATTAGCAAGAAACTCATGAATAAATTAAATTAAATTTAGATTTTGACAACACTCAAACTCGCAAACTGTTAATCTTTATAAATAAAAATTGAATGCTGTTCGTTGGTCACATCAAAGAACTGGACTGATTTTGGTATTAATTTCTTAAAATTCTTCATAGTAATAATGTTAAAATAAAATTCGAAAAAAACTCTTATAAATTTAGTTTAAGATTTAAATTACATACACAGAGCGATCGCGCCTTGTTCCCAGAGGAGTGGGCAGATACCACAGATCTGCAAATAGCAAATGCTACGATCCTGGCATACCTCTTTTGCTTCATTCACTCTCATCACATTTTTCATACATGCTCGTCGGTTTAGGGTACTCCTGACCTGGCCTGTTTCCAGCACTTCTCCGATTTGATCGCAAAACGTACGTTTTAAGATTTGAACTCAATTTAGAAAGGACTGTAGACCCACAGAGAAGTAAACCTACTCCCCAATAGAAGGGCATTGCGTGAGAATTTGTATGAGAACCGCTGTCGACCGGTATGATTCTTCCTCTATCACCCATACATTACACTAATCTATGTTTTAGTTTTTAACGCACAAAACGCGGCGCTGCCATTGGCTTGCACACAAATATAGAGACTATACAACGTTCAATACTGCACGTCAAAAATATTGACAACATTGTATTGCAGTAAGGGGTTCCAACATCCATCTTCCCAGAAGAGGAACCCAAGCCAACCTCACCTGTCCGTGGTCATCCTACTAACTAACGGGGCTCTGGCGGCGGCGGGTTGCGGCATAGCGCAGCCTAAATCGACATAGCTACATTACATGCCCTGATCGCCGACGGGCAGCAGCATCCCTGAGAAGCTGTGCCCTTCGATCTCCAGCCCGCATGCCGAGCGTGAGGATTATGAGCATATCCTCCTTTTGTTACATAGGCATAGGCCTCTCATCATAAAGGATCATATCTCTGGACATAGGTCCAGCAGTGGAGTGGCTAGTATTGTTATTGTAGCTGCTCGGCGGCCGTTAGGGCATCGAGCTGTGCCTTGGTCAGGCTGCGCTATGCCGCAATCAACCGCCGCCAGAGCTCCGTTAGTTAGTTAGCAGGTGCACCGCGGGCAGGTGAGGTCGGCTTGTGTTCCGAAGATGGAGGTTGAAACCCTTTACACCCCATTGAGGCAGCGTCCCTGAGAAGCTCTGCCCTGCGTGGGAACTCTGGGCATATCCCCCTTTATCAGGGAGGCTTATGTCAAGTAGTGTACTGATATAGGCTGGTGTGTATGAGCGACATGACACTAGATGCCCTTTCTATTAGTAAGTAGGTTGGTTCACTCATCTGCGGTCGGGTCAGACATCTAGAACAGATGCGACTGGCCAGTGTGTGCTGCCATACACCCGCCGCACTCAGCAACACTCATATAAGCCCGTGCCTCTTCTTGTACTCTTCCAGATTGAGGGAGCGCTTCGGACCCGTCTCTTTGACCTTAGTCGTAACTTGCTTCGGTTGGGAATTTGATACTTCTGAAACGAAGGAATTTTTTAGATAGATAGATAGATAACACTTCATTGATCACCGGAAGGTAACACAATGACGGCCTTATCGACTTATAGTCCAGTATACGTACAAACACCGAACATTTATTAAGAAATTCTAGACAGAACAGATTATTTCCATCATATTTTGTGTGACGCGTGTTGATTTGACTTTTTCATTGATTAATTTCCATCCCATTTTAACTTTAACCGTATGAGCTAATGCAATATATTGAACTCTTACGAGATCATCTACTTAATTTAGCTTAGCTTGCATTTGTCCTATGTTGTAATATTGTATGACTGTGTGTGTTCGTGGAAACAATATAACAGTGTACGTTCATCACTCAACAGGTTTTGTTATTTTTAGCTATCTATAGAATAACCATCCCCTAGTTATCATCCCTTGACAATCTAACTCCAGCTTTATCTACTTACTGTTTGGAATGTCCCCAGACAATAGAGGCGGCGCGTCTGCGGCCGAACTACAGACGAACATAGCATCCCTTAACATAACATCCCTTGTGAAAGCTGTATGTAGGGAGAGAGGAGAGAAGGAGATACTCACTAGCTATGGGTAAGTCCAGCTCGATGTTGATATCGAAGTCGTGTAGCGAGTACAGACTAGTGCTGTCCGACGGCTTCTCCTTGCTCGTCTCATCGGTGGGTTGTTCTTGCTGTAAAAATATATAAGCTTAATTCCTTCTTCTTCTACAGGTGCCTTCGTTCTTAAGGTCTTGATGGAAATCATACGAAACTGAAGAGGGAAAATGATTTGACACCTTATACGACATGACAGCTTCATTAGAAACATCATCGAGTGAAAGGGAGAAGGAGCGTGGAAGAGAAAGACCAAGAATAAGATGAGCCAGATAAAAGAGAAGGTCGCCGTCATGACGTATAAGGAAGTGAAAGAGACAGCAATGGAAAGAGCTTAATGGAGAGAATTGCATCACTAGACCGACAAGAGCTAGGCTCTTAAATTATAAGAATAATAATAGTTCCTACTGTAAGACCATATAGTCATTCTTTTATTTTATTTTATTTTATTCTCTAGGAAAACTTACAGCTAGGTACATGAGTAAATAAGTGAATAGGTTTTGACGGCCAATTAAAAGTTTTCACACATAGATACAGAGTTAAAAAGAAAAAAGACATAGCAGTAGTAGACGGACAAAACACTCGTGGATTAAACTTGGAAGAAACGATTATTCATCAAACGTTTTACTTGCACTGATGAGGTGTTGAACAAGTCAACGTCAAGCTCACGTGCTTTTAAAAGGCAATGTGTACGTTTTTTTAACAAAATCCATTAAATGTTAACGTAGCTACTTATTTAGTAAACAATTTCAAAAGAATTGTTAAACTGTAATAAGGCTTATTATAAAATTTTAGATTAGATGACAAAAAAGCATGAAACTTTCTCAACTCTCTCAAAAACAATGTAGATAATAGTTATTCAGAAAAGAGATTGTAAAAAAAAACTAGATAAATGTAAGCCAAGCAGAGTTTCTTGCCAATTATTTTCTGTTTGGTCGCGTTAACAATTGGTGTAATATAAAAAATATACGATTCAAAGTGTACTTTAGTTCTTATTGAAAAGGATTTGATTTGAATCGGAAATTTGAAATCCGAAAGGGAGTGATTTGGACCATGGTTGCCAACAAGCTGAGAGAACCTTTAAAATGCTTGATCCAAAACTTTTCTCCAAAATCTTTTAAACATATTTTCGTGTTTTGTGGCACCTCTAAAATTAAGACAGAGCTACAATTATTCCCAACGGAAATAAACGTATGTATGTGATGTATTTACGGAAACCCGTAAATACATCACATACATACGTATTTACGGATTCTATATAATCGAAATTTCGAAACGGAATTTATAATGTACTAACGACCCGCCTTGCGACCTTGCGACCTTCCTCTTGAATCACTCTTTCTATGAAAAAAAACCGTATCAAAATTATTTGCGTAGTTTTAAAGAAAGATCTATGCATAGATAGGGACCAGACAGCGGGAAGGGACTTTGATTTATACTATGTAGTGATGGGGCGGCCATAGACAATACAAACTGCAGTATTTCCACCAATAGATTTTCATTTAGTCCACTTTTCTTTCTGCAGAGATAACCTAGCCATACTACAACTCACCAGTCTTTCTTTCTCTTTCTCTTTCGCGATCTTCGCCTCTTCCTCGATCAGTTTCTGTTCCTCAGCCGCCGCCTCCTGAGTTTGGACGAGCTCCTGTGAACATTTCAAGTATTCATTATCATGCTATTTACCCGACTCAAGTACTCCTCAGTCAGGTTATGTTTTTAGGGTGTATGTATGTTTGTATCATTATCAGTCGCTGTAGCACAAACGGCTGGACGGATTTTTACTAATGAGTTGGATTAGTCTAGATCACAAAGGTGAAATAGGCTATATGAAAGGAGAATGCCGAGAACCCAAACAATTGCGTCATAACCATAAAATTTATTATATTTTATAAATGACACTAACATTTTCTTTAGTTTTACACACAGACGGGATTAATAATCAAGTAAAAAAATATTTTATAGATTTGTTTCCGCCGCACGCCACTATTAGACTGCAACAACCATTGTAACTATGGTGGTTGCCATAGTAACGGTACTGTTACTATGGCGACAACCCTCATTTTTAATTATTTAGACAGTAGAAAAAAAACTTATTGGTTTCGTTTTGACGCACTCACTTTAGTCTTGGTAACAAGCGCCATACAACAGACGGAATTGTCCTATCAAAAAATTCAATATGGCGACTGTAAGAAACCATTTTCAATTTACGATGAACTAAAAAGATTACTAAACTTAGTACGGTAGAGTCGGGTTTTTATACTAAAACCTTTCTGCTAATCTCATACTAAATGTATGCGAGTGTTTGGTGTCAAAATTTTGGATACTTCTCGTTTGATTTTCAAAAAGTGATTGTTGTCATTTTACTGATTAGGTAACGTACTTTCGATATCAGTTTAAAATTGTTTGATATCTGTTATAGTTACGGAATAATCGCCTAGACACACTTAACTTTTACACCCTGTATGAATGCGAGCGAAGTCGCGGGCGGAAGCTCATAATCATAAATAAACATTACCTGTGTCCTGTTGACTTGAGATTTGAAGTTCATCACAGGTTTAGTGCTCCGTCTCGTGAAAGGATCGTCATTTTTCTTTCCCTTCATCGCTTTTACCTGAAATATGTTTAGAATATAAAATAAGTCAAGTATATAAATATGAACCTAAAATATTTAATAAGACTTAATTGTTTTTCAACATATAAAAGCGGCGGCTGAATGCGGCATAGAGTAACCAAACACCGGCACAGCTACATCCCTGACCGCCGACGGGCAGCAGCGTCGGGTGAGTAGCTTTGCCCTGCGATCCCGAACCCACATGCCCATCGTGGGGATTATAGGCATATTTTTAATTTTTTTATTCATTTAACGTACTTTGGATTTATGCTAAGTTACAGACTAGGTACCTACAGCATCATACATATATGCACATATCCACATTTATCAGGGAAGGCGTTTCGGCAGACATGGCCAGCCCACTGCCACTTCAGCCTGCTAATGCCAGTTACTTACCTCCTCCATAATAGCTATTTCCGCGGACTCCACGTTCAGTTTCCGGTTCCGGTTGTTGATGTAAGATATGCTCTGTATGGAGGATGTCCTAGTTTTGTCCAGTTGGTTCGCCCTGTCTTCTAGCTCTTGGATTTTCGCGTTCAGATCTAACACCGTTTCTTCGTCGCCTCTACAAAATAAAGCAATTAATTAATTAATTGTAAGGCATACTTCAATCTAAGGCTGTCATTTCAGTTCAAGGCATCACATACTCTAATTTAGATCACATTTTCTCGATCTATAGAGCCGGGGTGGAAGGGGTTCCAACCTCCATCTTTGGAACCCAAGCCAACCTCACCTGCTAACTAACTAACGGGGCTCTGCCGGCGGCTGATTGCGGCATAGTGCAGCATAACATCAGCACAGCTAAATTCCGTGACCGTCGACGGGCAGCAGCGTCGATGGTGCGAGAAGCTGTGCCCTGCGATGATCCTTAACCCGCATGCCCAGCGTGGGGCTTGCGGGCATATCCTCCTTTATTAGGGGAGGCCTATGTCCAGCAGTGGACTGATATAGACTGGTGGTGTGATGTTATGTGGATAGATCCGTCAGTCATCCGATCAGTCTCCAAGTGAAAACTGTCAAGATTTTGACCTCAATCGAGTATATTTCGATGCCCTGGGCGTTGATTCTCAAGGATAATAGATATTAATGTCACATTAGATCGAAAGAAAGTCAAATTTTCATACAATTTTCATGGGGCTTGATTCTTGTCACATCAGACACTCGACTGCCCTGGCATAAGGACAATACTGTATTGTACTGACCTTAACTGCGCGACATCTCGTTCCTTCATGAGCTGTGTTTTCTTCATGGCATAGTTGGTCGGATGTGATCTAAACCTATCTTTTTCTGCTACTATTTTCTCTACATCTTCTTCCTGTGAATAATAATATAAAAATCAATTTCAATAATAAATAAATTCTCTAGTCGGATCAGTCAGCGATTACTAACTTTATTGACTACTTACCTAATTAAACGCTAATAATAAACATTTGACAAAAATACATACCTACTCGAGCTCAGAACAGGGCGCGATACTGCTCATTAGGGGAAGCCTATATCCAGCAGTGGACTGCTATAGGCTGATGATGATGATGATGAGTACCAACCTACTCTCTTTAGTTACAAACCTACTCGTATAATAATGTTCGATCATAGACAGCATTCTCATGAGAATTCATATGATAATGACCTATTAAAAAACAATAATATTAATCAACGCAATGACAATTTGTTACCTAGGTACGCCTAGGTACTAAAGCCTCGGTCTGCCCACCATATTGCTATAACCTAAGACAGGGTCCCTGTGAGATACTTATACTATAACCTGTAACATGCAATTGAACACCATGCGAAAGCAATAAATGTATTGTATTGTATTGCAATTGCTGTGCGGTCTCGCAAAGACGAAAACGACTCGACCAATTAGATTTTTTTTCGCTTTCGATTCTAACTGATTTTAAAGGAGTACGAGAAACTGTGCCCTGCGATCCCCAGCCGGCATGCCCAGCGTGGGGATTATGAGCATTTACTAGGGGAAGCCTATGTCCAGCAGTGGACTCATAAAAGATTTTGAAGAATGCTACAACACGATGGAGCGTCACAAGCCGACATGATAGAAGGCCGAAGGCCTCCGACATGGCTTAACGACTGAAAAGCCGGACCAACATCTTAACGAGCCTAACCAGATCTAAATGCTACTAAACGGTCAACCATCTAGGTAGTGACCGGGCGAAGTGTTGCTTAACCAAGATGATCTGTAGGGCGATCACGAATATTTCCACCTGACGTATCGTAAGCGTAGCACTAAATTTTGGCCAATGACAGAACGTTATTTTGAATTTAAGCTTTCTTATTGGCCAAAAATTGACGTCTACGATACGAATACGTTTCCGCTAGTCTTCGTGATTGAGCCTCTGTTAAGAACACTTATGTAAGCCCCTTCACGAGCGTTTAAACGAAAGTAAAACAAGTATTTATTTAAAAAACAAACAAAAACCGACTGCATCGACAGAGTTTTTAGTACTTAGTCAGTTTAGTAGTCTTTCTAAATTCAAAATGGCTTTTTACAGTCGCCATATTGGATTTTTTGAATTCTTATACAGGCTATTTCACCCTCGTAATCCAGACAAATCCAACGACATCTCATTTGTTAAAATCCGTCCAGTCGTTTGTGGTACAGCGACCGACAAATAATATTACAAACATACATACACCCTAACAACCCTGACTGAAGAGGACTTGAGGTGGGTAAAAAGGGTTTTATTTATATCAAACAACAAGTACTCACCTTAAATTCATAAACTAACGCGTCCTTAACCTCGACTATCTTACTCCTGACAAAGTCCATGGTGGGTGGCCGTTTGTTGGCGTCCTTTATCGCTTTGTACCATTTAGTGAACTCGCTCTCTGTGAATTCCTATCAACAATAATAATCTTATGAATGAGAAAATTTGTGTTTTTTGTAATTTGTATTTGTTGAAGAATATTTGTAATGGGGTGTGATGGGTTTGATCTCCCATTTTCGGTATGCAAGTCAGCTAACTAACGAGCTCTGGCGGCGGCTGATTGCGACATAGCGCAGCCTAACACCGACACAGCTACATCTCCTGACCGCCGCTGGACAGCAGCGTCGTGCGAGAAGCTTTATTTATTTTATTTATAAAAAAGATTGAAGAAAGATTGCAAAGCGCCCAGAAGGGAAAGAATAGTCAAAGAAAGAGAGCAATTGAAACAGATTTTAACAGAAAAAAGCACACAACCATTACAAATAGGTAGGTAAAAACATCAAATAATATAAAAGTGTTAAAATTAGTTTTTTTTCTTTGTCCTGTGATCCCCAACCCGCATGCCCAGCGTGGGGATTATGGACATATCTCCATATATTAGGGAAGGCCTATGTCCAGCAGTGGATATATCACACTAATATTATAAATGCGAAAATTTGTATTAGTGGTCGCTTTACGGTGTAACGGCTAAACGGATTTGGCTGAAACTTGGAATATACATAGTTTATAACCTGGATTAACACATAGGCTACTTTTTATCCCGGTACCAGGCAAGCGAAGCCGCGGGCGGTAGCTAGTATATGATATAGGCTGTTGTGCGTTCAATGATGTCTATATGTGTCAGTATTTGTTGAAGGATATTTACCTGGTTACTAACGAACTCGAGTCTAAACACTCTATCCTGAGTGCCGTGCCTTAGTTTCAATCCCTTGTTCGTTCTCGTGTTACCTAAGTTGTACACTTTTGCAGTTTCGTAAACATCTATTATTTCTGCTACCTGTAAAAAAACTAATATTATAGATACCAAACTCTGTATTATGATGTGATGTGATTTATCCTCTTCTAAACTAAGGTAAACTTTGTATATAGTTACAATCAATCATATTAAAAAACACAAAAAAACACAAAAGTTTCTACCTACAATAATATTATGTCAGTTATAGACTTTGAAACCATCAAATCCATTGGTTCGAAACCGGTTTCATTCGGAAGGCTTATTACCTTTTTTTATTGCGAACATAATTTTGGACCATATACTATCTATATAACATATAGTAATGTAGATAAAAATCTATATTCGTATATAGATTTTGATATACAAGATATATATGAGGAATTAACTTCTTTAAGCCAAAGTATGTACGCAAACGAAGTTGCGTGCGGGTCTGCTAGTAATATTATGAACGCAAAAGTTTGAATATTGAATAAATTAAAATAAAATAAGCTAAGGGGGTTTCTATACATGTCTAAGTAATGGTACGGAACCCTTCGTGCGCAACTCCAACTCGTACTTAGCTAGTTTTATTTTTATTTTAACTGAGAAGCCGCGGGCGGCCGCTAGTAGCATATAATTTGTATTGATAGAATAGACTAGATGCCTAAAAAATTCTAATTAGTCCGTCATTTAAATTATCAAAAAATATTGGACATGTATTTTTTTTATTTTGTCAATTAAACTAAAAAATGACAAAGATATAGCGTGTTGAAGTTCCGCGTGACGTCACGGATAAGTGCACTTTTGACGTACAAGTGACGTCACGAGCCCCCACTCTCGAACTTTGACGCTCTATAACTTTGTTAATTTCTTTTGATGAAATAAATAAAAAAAATACGTGTCCAATATTTTTTGTTAATCTAACTGACGGACTAATTAGTTCTATTATTTTTTTACCCAGTCATCATCCCTATTAATAAATTTGTAATAAAACTCACTCTATAAACAGGATTTCCGTTATTATTGCCTATGCCGATACGAACGAAACAGCCAGTCACGACGCGAGCGAAGAACGGAAGGTGCACTAGTCTTTCCAATTTAAACCTGAAAATTAAAAGATAATTAGATCATTTTAATATTCTACTTCTCGCGTTGTTTAATTAGTAAATGAGTGAGTGAATAAGTGAGCTAGTGAGTGAATGAGTGAGTGAATGAGTCGGCTATTATCATGACATGTGGATTCCATGGTACAGGGCTTATTGAAGTAGTGTGAAAATGTCTAATAATATTTAAAAAACCTTGATCAGTGCAGTGAGTGAATGATTCAGTTTGTGAGCTAGTGAATGAATGAGTCAGCTACTGAATGACTTAGTAAGCTAGTGAGTTGCTTAATCAATTGAGTCAATAATGAATAAATAATAATAAATAATGCTGGACTCTATCACACAGCATCATGTAGCCCCAAACTAAGCAGAGATTGTATTATGGGAACCACATGATTGATATACTACATTGTTCCTTATTGGGATGGATGTTGATCTGACTCCAATAAGGAACATTGGTTACCACCGACGTGATAAGAAATAACGATCTGCGACACTTCACCACGCGCCGGCCTGCGTCGTGCCGCCAACGCATTATACGCAGTTGCCGTCTTGGAAGTGGATTACTGCTCACATCGCATTACTACCACGAAATCACCGTCTTCGGGACGTATCACCGTTAGAAATACGCAGTCGCCGTCTTCGAATTGGATTCACTGTTCGCGATACGATACGCCATCGCCATACGATCGATTGGAGGGCTATCCCACTAAGCTTCTGCCAGCCGGATCTTCGCAGCTTCTTCTAGCCGGATCTCCGCAGCTCCTGCCAGCCGGAACCGCAGCTATCACAAAGAACTGGAACCGCAGCTATAGCAAGCCAAGGGAAGTGCCCCATCCTCATCTTATCCCAAACACTATCACCCTCATTTTGACTGAATAGCATTGCCAATTACTCATCAACTTTCTCATTGCAACTATTCATAAAAACATCCTATCTACAAACCGTGCAGCCCTTAAATTGTCAATTAAAAGTAATCCATCCAAACAAATAGGTACCACAAAACTGTTACCTAACCAAGTGTACTTACCCCATTTACCCATTGTTTTACACAGGTACTTTAACTTTTCTTTCTACATTCCAGTAATCAAGCGCATTACCCTCTGCGACCCGTCAGCTGATGCACACTGGCCAATCACTGACCCATTTCAATTCGGGAGCATAGGCAGTACAGCACTGGAAAATTCAGTTACGTATATTGCTTGTTTGTTGCTAAATAATTTGCTCATTGATAGTTTCTCCTGTTATCATGTCTCACACATCAGATAGGTCTGCACATGCAGCACAACAAGCATCTAGCAAACTAGCTCTTCCTAATATAGCATATGATGTAAAAGACCTTAATACCAAAAGAAGTTCTATAAAGGGTCGAATCACAAAGTTTAGAAATTTTTTAAAAAATTACACCGTTGATCATATCGATGAAGAACAATTGTCCATATTGATGCAGAGATTAGACACATTTAAAGATCTCTCAATCACCTTCCAAGAATTACAAACTGAAATTGAGGTATTAAATCCCACCGATATGGACAAGGAACTTGACATAAGAGAGGAAATTGAGACAGATTTCTCCACTCTAGTAGCTAAGGCTCAAATAATTCTAAAGAAAAATGATACAAAAAAAGATAATGAGTATACATCAGCAGACTCCAATGCTAGTTGTGGTGTATGCCAACAGGGGACGGGGAACAATCTAAAGGGATTCAAACTGCCCACATTACAAATATCAAAATTTGATGGAACCCCTTCTAAATGGCTAGAATTCAGAGATACATTCTCAGCCCTTATACATAACAATGAGCAGATAAATTCTATTCATAAATTTCATTACTTAAACTCATACTTACAGGGTGAAGCTTCTTTAGTCATTAGTAATCTTGAGATAAGTGCTGTATCCTACAAGGAAGCTTGGCAACTTCTCTGTGAGCGATACAATAATAAGAAACAATTAATAAGCAATCATCTTAACTCACTGTGTAACATTGAACTGGTGTCTCGTGACTCTGCAAAAAGTTTAAGGTTGTTGATAGACAACATATCTAAAAATCTACGAGCTCTAAGCACTTTAGGTGAACCAACAGACTCTTGGGACACTTTGATCATTCATCTGGTCTCAGCAAAGCTTGACGGAAACACAAAGTTTAAATGGGAGGAACACAAAAATAATTTAGAATCCTCACCCAATCTTAAGCAATTTTTTAGCTTTTTAAATGCTAGAGCTAATGTATTAGAATCAGTACAATACAACAAATTTGAAAGACAATACTCAAACAAAACTAATAATCAAGTCTTTTCTAAGAATGAAAGGTCTCACACAAAAACTCTAAATGTTTCAGCTGAACCATCTTCTTCACCTGTGTGCGCTCTGTGCAAGGGCAGCCATAGGTTGTATGATTGTGCTACATTTCTGAGCAAATCCGTGGCGGAGAGAGCTTCTGAGGTGCAGAGGTTGAGGCTTTGCACTAACTGCTTGAGAAAAGGACATCCGTCGCATCTATGCAGGTTGGGTCCATGCCTTACATGTAAGAGACGTCACAATACTTTGCTGCATAGAGATTCTCAGACTGCAAACACATCTAATGTAGTACAAACAAGCGAAATAGATCAACCTGATCAGGAAGTAGATCTGGATTCATCAGAAATCATGCCTCATGATGAAACTGTCATGATGTCTATGAACACCAACCGAGGTGTGTTGCTCTCAACAGCCTTGGTTGAAGTTTACAATCCAAAAACAAAGAAGCACGTGACAGCACGTATTCTACTTGATAGTGGTAGCCAGAGCTCCATTATTAGCCAGAATCTAAAGGACAAATTGAATTTAGCATCACAGCTAACTCAATTAAATATCGTAGGAATAGGTAATCACACCACTAAATTCAATTCACTGCAAAGATGTGAGCTTGAATTAAAATCCAGATGCAATGCTTATACAACACAACTCTCATGTCTAGTGTTGCCAGAAATAACTAATAATTTACCCAATCAAACAATTGATATATCAAATATCAAGTTACCATCGCACATTGTACTAGCTGATCCCACATTCAATCAATCTGCACCCATAGATATGTTGATCGGTGCTGATATATTTTGGGAGCTGATAGAATCTCAACACATTTCACTTGGGCTGGGTCAACCTATAATGCATAAGTCTAAACTAGGTTGGATACTAGCAGGGCCACTTAACTCTAGTACTGTTACTAATTATTTGCAATGCAATCATATTTCTATTGAAGGAAATGAAGGTAACTTGACTAATGAAACTTTAAATGAGCAACTGACTAAATTTTGGGAAATCGAACAAGTACCTCAACCAGCTAGTCACAGGACTGCTGAAGAATTAGAATGCGAAAATCATTTTATACAAAATACATACAGGAATAATGATGGTCGATTTTGTGTAAAATTGCCATTAATTTCAGACCCTGGTTGTTTAGGAGATTCGTTCAAATCAGCTAAAAGGCAATTTTTAATATACTCATTAGATTTCGCCAACACTCGTATGTGCTATCGGGCGATATTGAAAAAATGTATAGAATGATTCAGGTTCAAAATTCAGATCAAAACTTACAAATGATATTATGGCGTGATGATGATAAGGATCAATTGAAGTCTTACAAATTAACCACTGTAACCTATGGCTTATCTAGCTCTAGTTTTCTCAGCACACGCTGTCTGTGGCAATTAGGGCAGGAATGCACTGATCAAAAAATAAAACATATAATTCAATCAGATTTCTTGGTCGATGATCTTTTGACAGGTGCTGAAAGTCAAGAGGAACTGGGCTACATAAAGAGAGCAGTTGAAAGCGCATTGTCTGCTGGTTGCTTCAACTTGCGCAAGTATCGGTCTAATCTACCGGCATTACTGATTGAGCCACAGACAAGCCAGAGAGAGCTAATCATTAGCTCTTCATCTCACACTCTAGGTGTGGGCTGGAATCCTAACCAAGATTTCATCAACTTTCCTACTAGCTATGACACTTGCAAGGCAAATGCTAAAATAACTAAAAGATCCATCTTATCTGAATCATGCAAGGTTTTTGACCCGTTAGGATTGTTAAGCTTAATTACTATCAATCCAAAAATTTTAATCCAACGATTATGGTTGGAAGGTGTAGGTTGGGACGAGCCAGTTCCCTCAGAGATCGGCAAGCTATGGCAATCCTATATTGACGATATGTCCCACATACAAAATTTGCGTATACCTAGGCATAGCTTGTGCAAGTCACCCATCCAAGTGGAACTACATTGCTTTTGCGATTCTTCGCAAGCAGCGTACGCAGCATGTGTTTATTTAAAATCAGTCGATGAGCAAGGTCAAAATGAAGTTAATCTTTTATGCGCTAAGGCAAGAGTAGCTCCTATAAAACACACAACGATTCCTCGACTAGAATTATGCGCATGCGTACTAGGAGCTAAACTCGCGGGTGCCGTATGTCGTGCACTGCGATGTGTAATTATTCGCAAGGTTTATTGGACTGACTCATCCATCGCGCTAGCCTGGATAGGAATGAGGTACGACAAGCTAAAAACTTTCGTGGCAAATAGAGTAAGCTTTATTCGGGAAATGACCGACGGCTCGGAGTGGTGTCATGTTCCTACCGCTCTGAATCCTGCCGATTTGGGTTCACGCGGTGTAAGTGCTAAAAACTTAAGCCTTTTGGACTTATGGTGGAAGGGACCTGCGTTCTTGAGCCAACACAAAAGCGTATGGCCAACTCTAAAACCGACGCACTGCGAAGATGAGTTGCCTGAAATAAAAATAAACATTATTAAATGTAATGATAATTTAAAAATAAATAAAACATTTATAGATTTTGACCGCTTCTCGAAACTAAATATATTAAAACGCTCAATCGCATACTTACTGCGTTTTATTCAAAATTGTAGAGAACCAACTAAAAAACAATGTGGTTTATTGCAGTCTGAGGAACTCGCAGCTTCCTTTAGAGTATTGGTGAAACTGTCTCAACATGAAAGTTTTCCTGCCGAGATAGGTATTCTTCGTGCTAATAAAGCGCTCAATTCTAAAAATCCGTTGGCATCGCTCTCTCCTTACCTAGATGGAGAAGGTATTTTACGTGTAGGCGGACGGCTAGAAAATTCATGCTATACCTTTGAAAAGCGTCATCCGATCTTATTGCATGCAAAACAAAGACTCACTATACTGATTTTCAGGCATGAACACCAACGCCTATTTCACGCTGGTCCTCAACTTCTTTTATCTTCTGTGAGGGAATATGTTTGGCCCATAGCTGGTAGAGACCTAGCGCGTACTACGTCCAGACAATGTGTAGTCTGTAGAAGAGCAAGCGGTAAAACGCTTACTCCTTTGATGGGAGCACTCCCAAATCAGCGAGTGAACCCTGACTTTCCATTCATCAGTGTGGCAGTCGACTTTGCTGGACCATTTTTGATAACTGATAGAAAAGGAAGAGGTTGCAAAATCACCAAATGCTATCTTTGTATATTCATTTGTCTTAGGTTTAAATGTGTGCATTTAGAGGCCGTCAGTGAGCTTAGTACAGATGCATTCATACTGTCTCTGCGTCGTTTTATCGCTCGCAGAGGGAAACCGTTTGAGATCTTCTGTGATAATGGGAGAAACTTCGTAGGCGCTTCTAAAGAGATTGGAGATTTTCTTACGGACAAAACAAGCAATATCAGTAGCTTTTCAATTGAAGAAGGTATTAAATTTAAATTTCAACCTGCTTATGCACCTAATTTTAACGGTTTAGTTGAAGCCAGTGTTAAATCTGCTAAACACCATCTTAAAAGAATTTTAGGAAATTCTCATTTGACCTTTGAGGAATTGGCAACCCTATTCAGTCAAATTGAAGCCATCCTCAACAGTAGACCCTTATCCCCCCTGTCATCTTGTCCTAATGATCTTTATTCCCTTACCCCGGGGCACTTCCTCATCGGACGGCCCCTGATGGCTCTCCCTTCGCCAGATTTCATGGGCTACAATGCGAATCGTCTAAATCGATTCCAGCGATTGGAACAACTTCGCCAGCATTTCTGGGGACGATGGCAGCGGGAATACGTAACGGAGCTCCAGCAGCGGCACAAGTGGCGCGTTCCGGTTCGACCACTTCAGAACGGAGAGCTAGTCCTGCTGAAGGAGGACAACGTACCACCCATGCGATGGAGATTGGGTCGCATAATATCACTTTTCCCAGGAAAAGATGGAGTTGTTCGAGTGGCAGAAGTGCGAACCACAACTGGGACTTCTCGGCGTGGCATACAGTATCTCTGCCCTTTACTGGATCCCGTAGAAGAGAAATAATGGAAGCACCTTCCAGGGGCCCCGAGCATGTTCCGGCCACGGCAGCCTCCGTGAATATTTAAACATGTCAATGTCAGCTGTCACTGTCAATGCCAGTGTCAGGCAGCATGCGACAATTTTAGATTTTTTTCATAACCTAAAAAACGAGTCTTGTCTTCGGCCGCGGTCCAAATTGTTAAAAGAAATAAAGTTATATATAATCAAGATCGCATATTATTGGAGTCAGATCAACATCCATCCCAATAAGGAACAACATAAATAATTTTTATTGTAAATACATACATATCATACATAGAAAACACCCAGACTCGAGACAAATATCTGCAGAACATTCAAACATTTGTCCCGCAGCGGGAATCGAACCCGCAACCTTCTGCGTCTCAGGCGGACCTTCGCCCACTGCGCCACAGAGGCCGTCAATGTTTTGAGATTTTGTAATTATATTTACGGTAGTTTTAAAATGACAAGTTTAGATTATATTGTCACTTTATACGGGGAAAAGATTATAACGTTACTTGAAGATGATGTTAACAGCCCTAATACTATTGTATTTTTTATGTTACCGAAGATGAAACAAGGACATGGCCCACCTGATGTTAAGTGGTAACCATTACCTATCACAAAGCGTTGCATCGTAGGTCACGTTTGTTTGGAAGGTGCTCTACGATGCAACTCCCTGCGTCCATCAATTTGAGGCACGAAGGCGATAAGCCTCGTGGAATATATTACCTGCTTAGCCTAAGTTTGTTGATCTGATCTCTGCTATCGGCGTATCTGACTTCAACTCTCTCTTCTCTCTTCTTGACCTCCTCCTCGCCGCCGGAAGAGGACGAGCTGGACGAGCTCCGGCTGCGGCGACCTGTACGAGTTGTATAAGAGTTACTGTCATGTACTTGTCATGTACGAGTTATCTACGAGTTATCTACTTGTCATGTACGAGTTATGTAATTGTCGAGCGAGTTATCTACTTGTCATGTAAGAGTTATGCACTTGTCATGTACGAGTTATCTACGTGTCATATACGAGTTATCTACTTGTCATGTACGAGTTATCTACTTGTCATGTACGAGTTATGCACTTGTCATGTACGAGTTATCTACGTGTCATATACGAGTTATCTACTTGTCATGTACGAGTTATTTATTTATTTTATATTAGGAAAACCACCGGCACAATATAATAAAGTAGTTAATAAAATAGCGATAATGCCATTTGAAGGTCTTCACTGATAGAAACACATTGTTTAACTAGTAAGTTATGTATGGGGTATTTACGAGTCATGTATAAGTAATGCGTATGAGTTATGTATAAGTCACATACCAGCTAGAATGATGTGCAATGTGCTTTTGCCACAAACACTCACGTTAAAACTTAAAACAGCCGTGTGCGTCGGAGAACATCAAGGGTTCAAAAACACTAAAATTCTTATTACACCATGTGGTATTCGGTGTGTCTTAGTAAAACTGTCTTACACTTAACGTAGTATAATAAAAGTAAGCCACTAAGTCGGTCTTAAGCTTGACTAATTTACTTAGTCAGTAAGTATTACTGAGACAAACTGAATATTGCGTGGTCTAATAAGCCTTTAAGGCGACGATACATGTCAAACCTCCCTCTGCCTCACACTATTCAACATTTTTGAAGATATCAAATCACTGAATGTAGTTATGCAAAGTAACAAACCTTCACAGCCTAGAAAATAACAATACAAAGGTTCAGCAAGAATATCATGTTGAACCCAACACGTTTTCCTACGAAAAAATTTGCACCAAAATTGACATTGGTGCAAGTTTTTTGGTAAGAAAACGTGATAGAATCAAAATTATATTCTTGCTGAACCTTTGTATTGTTATTTTCTAGGCCGTGAAGGTTTGCTATTTTGTATTACTACATTCAGTGATTTTATATCTTCAAAAATGTTGAATAGTGCGAGCGAGGGAGGTTTGACATTTATCGTCGCCTCAAGTAAAGTGTTACCTTGCGATTTGTTATCGTCGGAGTCGGACCCCGAGTCGTCGGAGTAGATGTCGGACGCCTTCAGCTTGACGCTGCCCTTGCTGGTGCCGCCGATCATGTCATCGTCCTCCTGACAACGATATTATAACAAAGGCCTAGTCAATAATAATACATAGATAATAGAATACGTTCCCAACACGCGTCAAAGGGATGTACGGCCGTAAAGGGTTCTAACAGCTATCTTCGGAACTCAAGCCAACCTCACCTGCCCGTGGTGCACCTGCTAACTAACTAACGGGGCTCTGGCGGCGGCTGATTGCGGCATAGCGCAGCCTGACACCGACACAGCTAAATCCCCTGACCACCGACGGGCAGCAGCGTCGGTGGTTCGAGAAGCTGTGCCCTGCGATCCCCAACCCGCATGCCCAGCGTGGGGATTATGGACATATCCTTCTTTTAAAGGGAGGCCTATTTCCAGCAGTGGAGTGATATAAGCTGGTGTTGATGTTGTGTTGCGCGTCAAAGCGTAATAGCGCCACAGACTAACGCCTTGACAAAACGCCGTTTTAAATTAAAATAAATTCTAAAGTAAAAGTACACTTTGAAGCGTATTTTTTTTAAATTTACACCGATTTGTATCGCGACCGAACAGAGAAGAATAGGCAAGAAACTTTGCTTGGCTTATAATGTTATAAATGTTTGTTACAATTGCTTGGATTATAAGGAGTTTGAGATAGTTTTATCCCAAGTTTTTTTGCCATGTAAATAATCAGAAGTTTTTAAGATTTCTACGTTTTGTGTTGTAATGAGGAGCCAAACTGAGCGCTTGAAAGAGCTTCTAAAACTATAAATTTGTAGTTACATCACAATAAAAATGATTTCATAACTAACCACATACCACACCACATCAGCCTATATCAGTCCACTGCTGGACATAGGCCTGCCCTAATAAAGGGGGATATACCCATAATCCCCACGCTGGGCATGCGGGTTGGGGATCGCAGGGCACAGCTTCTCGAACCACCGACTCTGCTGCCCGTCAGTGGCCAGGGGATTTAGCTGTGCCGATGTAGGCTGTGCTATGCCGCAATCAGCCGGCCGCCAGAGCCCCGTTCGTTGTTTAGCAGGGTGCACCACGTGCAGGTGGGGTTGGCTTGGGTTCTGAAGATAGGGGTTGGAACCCTGTACACCCCAACTAAGTTTGTACGAAATCCTCGGTGTGCAAGTTCAACTCGCACTAGCCGGTTTTTTATCTTATGCAAAAAAAACTTACCACAATAAAACTTAAGAATAACTAATACAATACAAATACAAAATATTTATTGCGTCACCAAATTGATACATAATTTTAAGCAAAGATTAGGTCTATCAAAATGTTTATAAGTATAAGTTAAATAAAGACAAGTTGAGTGTGTATGAGAGTGTGGGAGTGAGAAGGTGTTGTGTTGCGTGTGTGGGTGTGTGAAGGTGAGTTTCCAGGATAACTTATCCTAGCTGACTTACATCGTCATCATCCTTATCCTTGTTCTTCTCCTCCTCCAGTCTCCGTTTCTGCTTGATGTGTTGTTCCCTGGCGGTTCGCGCGTCTCTCTGCGCCCTGAGCGCCGCCATGGCGTTCTGGCGCCGATCGTCCACGTTTCGCTTGCGTTCCGTTTTCGCAGCGCCGAATAGTGGCGACGCTGATCTCTCCGCTTCTATTACGATAAGTTATGGAGTAAAAACTATAAATAAGGATATGAAAGAAGGCCGGTCCTTTCAGAACTGACCATAAATGGAAGCAACTAAAAACGCGAATTATGTAAAAATATTCTTCATCGTGGAGTATTGAATCGTTTTGATTTTGATTTTGATCCTTGACTAAAAGTATAAAATAAAAACCCAGCTGAAATTCTCCGGCGATGATAAAAAAAACGATTGATTGCACATGATATCCTACCATAAAAACTGTCAATTAAGACAAGTCATTTCTGGACGCGAAACGCGACCTTTTTTTTATGTTCAGGTCACAGGTTGTATGAAACTGACCAATCTTCTTTAAAGTAGAATAAATCATAATAGTTTAATTAATTGTTTCAAGATGATTAGATAAGGAACGATTCATTGAGAACGTCTCACTTGGTAGTACGCCAGATCTTAGAACTTTTTTGTGAGGTAGCAGAAGCAAAGAATTGGCATAAGTTTTGAATTTATTAAGATTGTTTTGTATGGATTTTGGACAATTTTTTTCTATTTTAGACATTAGTCGTGCAAAAGATGATAAGGATGTTTAACTTAATAAGAGATAGGATAAAAAGTTGACAAACTGATGTTAAATGGTAACCATTACTTATAACAAAGTATAGCTATGCGATACAACGTTCATCAACTTGAGGCATCAAGATGTTAGCCTCATGTGCCTGTAATGTCACCGGCCCCCCTTCAAACCGAAACACAGCAATTCTTTAATGCACAAATAGGCCTGGTGGTAGTACTTCCCCGGATGAGCCCTTCACAAATAACTCTACTACTCGTGTTATGTGTTACCTGCATCTTTAGATTCGTCGAGTATCTCTCCGGGGCTCGGTGGAGTTTGTTCCTTCTCCTTCTCGGTTTCTGGGGGAGGCTCCGACTGTGACGACTCTGTCCAATTAAAAAGAAAATACTAAATGGAATCGATTTTTGAAGTTAGCACGCGGCTTCCCGCGTGGTATTCGTAAAAAGTAGCCTATGTGTTAATCCAGGTCACAAACTATGTAAATTCCAAGTTTCTAATCAAATACGCGTTGGAGCTTTCCAGACTGACATTTTTTTTCAAATTCATAGTTAGCCTCATTGGATACGCACGACAATCGCGCGATTTCACTCGCGCGTTTATCGCCCATCTCGGAAGGCAATAGGCATGACGACTAGGTCAAAAAATAATAATTCTAATTAGTCCGGCAGTTAGATCAACAAAAAATACTGGACACGTATTTTTTTATTTATCGAATCAATAGAAATTGACGGAGATAAAGAACGTGAAAGTTTGGGAGTAGGGGCTTGTGACGTCACGGCTAGGTAAAAAAATTACTATATCGTGACGTCGCGCGCACGCACTATATCTTTGTTACTTTTTGTTTAATTGACAAAAGAAAAAATACGTGTCTAATATTTTTTGGATATGTAAATAGCGGACTAATTAGAATTTTTCAGTCGTCTAGCCTATTCGATACCATGCAGGTTTACTATAACTTTCACTTAGTACGTAAGTGATGGCGTTAGTAGTATTTCAAATAAACCCGCTCCGTTACGGAATTGAGTTGGAACAAACATTCACTATACACAAACTTTCGCATTTTTTATTATCTCTCTGTTCTCACTCACTAGCACTGTACAGTATGTAACGAGCATACCGTTCGATCGGAAATCAACATGTTCCTCCCACTCCCTCTCAACCCGTTTACCTTAACTCTCTCTAAACTCAATTCATTTGTCTGTATTTTCATTTACTAAATCCCTCTACCCTCCTCGTCTTTCCTTCTGCCATTAGTCTTTTTAGCTGTTTATCTTGTTCAACCACCTATTTACAATATCTCCCTCCCTATTTACCTCGTCTCTCTCCCCATTTACCTTGTCTCTCTCCCCATTCACATAATCTCTCTCTCCGTTTACATTTTTCGCCCCAGTTACATCTCTCTGTTCATTTAGATAATATATGTCGTGAGTGACCTTGCTTATCCCTCTCCCGGGTCCTGTCGCGGTCCCTCTCCCTGGCGTGCATGAGGTCCCTCTTGAGGCGTCGGCGACGGCGTGCCTCACGGCGGCGCTGTATCTCGCCGGGCGACGCCGACCGCTCGGCGGCGGAGCGACGCGCGAGACGAAGCTTTCTCTCTATCTCCCATCTGTAATAAATCGTTTTTTTTATTTCATGTGTATCCAGCATTATTCATTTAAAAAAGCAAAAATAATTAATTAACAAAATCAATACTTAATCATTAAAACTACATTTGTGATCGCCTTGGAAAATATGTATTTTTCGCGATTCATCCAATCTTGGCATTTTATCAATTAGTATTCGCAGTCAGCATTAATGACCAGCTCATTATTGTGTAAAGGGATGTACCGTCCAAATTATAGAACCAAGCCAACCTCACCTGCCCTGTTGTATAACAAACGAGGCTATGGCGGCCGGCTGATTGCGGCATAGCACAGCCTGACACAGCTAAATCGTCTGACCCTGCCCAGCTGCGAGACGCTGCCTCTTTAACCCGCATGCCCAGCGGGATTTTGGCCATGTCCCCTTTCTTATAGTGGAACACTATGTCCTGCAGTGGACTGAAAGGGTCGCTGTTATTGTATGAAATATGTTCAGAGCGCACGAATGACGAAAAGTTACTCGATCTCTGACGTGGAGTCACTGATATCGTAAAAAAATCAAAAATTAAACATTACCTGGTTTTCATCAAGTCCCTCCGTTCGATACGTTTGAAAATCTCCTGCTCCCTCTCTTTCTCGCTCATCGCGGCGAGACGCGCTCTGTCCTCCGAATCTCCCATGAGATTCTCGTCATAGCTGGAATAAATAAATAATAAATAAAGGTGGACATTATCACACAGCATCATGTAGCCACAGAATAAGCAGAGCTTTTACGGGAACCACATGACTGATACATTATTTAAATTAATTGATTTCTTAAATACATACACATTATTATACAGAAAATTTCTCCCGCGATCAATCAAGCTGTGGAATGATCCCTGCCGGTTTTCCCGAGAGACTACAATATGCAGCGTTTCAAAAAGGGTGTTTTAAAATGTTTAAAAGGGTCAGCAACGCGCATGTAATATACTCTTGATGTGACAGGCGTCCATAGGCTACGGGAACCGCGCACCATCAGGAGGACCGTAAAATGCTTTTAACATTAATTTGTCATTTAATTTAATTTGTCATTAGATTTGCAATTAAATTGATTGCTTCCATTCTTGACAGTTCAGTTATATTCGAAGGAATAATAAATAATTTACCGTGATATTTCCTTCAAAAGCTAGTAAGATACTTAAACTCCAAGTGAGTTTAGAGCTACGGTGTCACGGTGTGGCGACGTCGCCAACTTGGAAGCGTATCCATGACCGACCGGCCCCTACGTGGAGACTGGATACTCTCCTGGCGACGCGTCGCCAAGTCGCCGGTATTTTTGATATAAGTAAGTTACGCCTCGCTCATTCAGTAGGCAACTGGTCGCTAAGACGGACGCTCGCGTGTTCGTGTTTTGTGCGAAAACTGGTAGCCACTGGCTACTTGTTTGAAAATGTGTCGGCCAGGTACCAGCCACAAGTATCAATCGGGCTGACGCGTAGGTTTTGGTATCGCATCGCCAGTCGTCTCTCGTTAAAGTTATCGACCCACAGCTGGGCATAGGCCTTCTTTTTATCATGCCACTGGCCTAGATCCTACGCTAGTATATCTTTTCGCACTCACCCATCGTCAAATTCTTCTTCTGAATCAATAGAGTCATTGTCTGATGAGTGTGAGGATACTTCACCTGAAATGAAAAATAACATCTTTTTTATAATCACTAATCATACATCATCTAGCTCCAAGCTAAGCAGAGCTTGTATTATGGGAACCACATGACTGATATACTACTTATATAATTTTTCGTAAATACATCCATATTTGACGTAGAAAACACCCAGACCTGAGACCGAGCAGATATTTGCAGAAAATGCAAACATGACGTGCAGCGGGAATCAAACCCGGCGGCACCTTCTGTGTCTCAAGCGGGCCTTAGTCGTCTGCGCCACAGAGGTCGTCACAACCCTAGGATTTCTTATAAAGTGTTTCGTGTGTTCATTTAGAGACGCTCTTTAGTTCCACTAAATGCCGCGGGATATCGTGAAGACTACTTGCTCCATATCAGAGGCCATTCAGCTCAAACTTGCAACACCACAGTTGGCCACTAGGTAATACCACAGAATACAGAGAGGACAGAAGCTTCACTCCGCGCAATCATTTATATAAATAGCGACTTTAGCCGCTACGCAATAAAGTGCTATTCAGCTCGCACCAAACTCAGTGCCTAACATTTATATTAACCTACACCTTGCATCCCTTTCTATCGTATAGCTCTATCTCTACTGACGTGGCACGTGTAACGTTAGGGTTGTCTTGAGAATTATTCTGTGACGAATAATAATAACCTGGCCGCCGACGGGCAGCAGCGTCGGCGGTGCGAGAAGCTGTATCCTGCGATCCCCAACCCGCATGCCCAGCGTGGGGATTATGGGCATATCCCCCTTCTTATAGGGGAGGCCTATTTCCAGCAGTGGACTGAATAGGCTGTTGTTGTTGAACATTTTACTATCCAGTTACCTAGCCACCTATTTCTTTTTAGGAACAATGATAATTCAAATAATATCTACCTACCTAGTATTAGATCAGAAAACTATTTTACACTGGCTGACTGCATTAAGAGCTCATAAAATAGGCATACCTACTAGGTAGGTACTTGGGTCCTTAACACTTACTTAAGTGTTTAGGTGTCTTGTGTACGAAAACTAAATAATCACTGTTTAAGGTAGGTACATCATGCTAAATCTTAAGAGAAATTTTAGTAGGTAGGTACCTACCTAGATATTTGCAAGAGAAAAAAACAACATTTGGTTTGTAGGTAACCTAGGTGTCTAGTTTTAGTTGTTAGTACACCTACCTTTAGGTAACTTACCACATCGATTTGTCTACCTACACCTACCTACCCGACTGCTTTTAAGTAGATAACCTACACTGCCGACTTAAAGTTAAACATGTACCTAGCTTGGGTTTCTAATCTTGCTCTCAGTCTACATAACCAAAATCATAATACCTACTTACTAAAGCACTATGTAGGCCTACCTATACCTACCAATGGCACAAAAATTGTCTGAAAAAATACCTACATAATAATATTACGTTTATTTATGTAGGTAGGTACCGCATTCAAATAGAACTTGTACCTAAGTACCTACCTACTTAAGTAAATACGGGAGACTTTGATATCTAAACAACCCATTATTTGGTAGAAAAACTTTCAGTTCTGTACTTACTATTGGTATTATTTACATTTTCTTATTATTATTCAGGCAACCAAATGCTGTGTAGTATTTTTTTGCCTTCATTTGGCAAAAAATATAGGTACATTAACAAAAACAAACTAAAATGCCGCGGCTGCTCAAGGACACTTTCGTTCCGGGCAGAACGCGGCAACCGACGTAACGAACCACGCTCGCAAGGCCGGCGATGCGTAGGTATATTTTTATACCTATTCTGCGGAGTGAAAGAGGCCTGCTAATACGAAAAAAAGGTTTTGGACAGCTATTGGGTTCCCTCATCTTCAGAACTCAAGCCAACCTAAACTTACAGTGGCGAACCTGCTAACTAACAGCCAGGACTCTGGCGGCGACTGATGGAGGCATAGCGACGATCACAGCCACTTTCCCTGACCGCCGACGGGCAGCAGCATTGGCTACGAGAAGCTGTGTCCTTCAATACCCAATCTGTAAGCTGGGGCATATCCCTCTTCCATTAGAAGAGGCTATTGTGGTTACAGGCTATTGTGGCCAGATTACAGGGTTACAGCATCAGGTACAGGTATTCTAGAGCAATGTTGCCAACCCAGAGTTCGTCTCCGTTATTTTAAGGAGTTGTGCTGGCTGGGGTCAGGTTAGCAAGGCAATACACAATACACCCCAATGCGGGACATCAGTGCTCAACTTCCCCCGACCCCCACATCAAATTAGAAATTAGCTTATACGAAGAAGAATCCATACCTTCTTCTGGTTCGCTAAACGTATCTTTCTTTTTGCTTCCAGCACTGTCGGTGCTCTTCCGAGGCTCTGGTTTCTTGGCTTCTCTCGGCTTCTTGTCATTGTCGGAGTGGTCCACTGAAGGTTTCCTGCTGGAGGATTTCTTTGAGGACTTTTTCGATGATCCTGACGCATCGCTCTCCGAGTCTGATGACGAGGATGATGATTTAGCTGGGAAAAAAATTGGTTAATTGAAGAGGGGCACATAATTTTGATCCTCAGGTTAATTATCATATGCAATAGCGCCAGTCTCACGTAAAGTTCGGAACGCGGGAAACAGCATGCGATATTCCACCGTTCGCTCAGAAACGAACTTGTAAATGCGCGGCCACTGACAGTTCGATCTAACCATTCCAGTCCAAGCCGTTAAAAAAAGTTTACGTTATCGGAGTGAGTCGCGGTTATTCACCCTGGTGAGGCTCTCTGAAAGAGTCGAAACGACGTTGCCTTCACCAATGTACGATAAAATTTCAGTTTTTCACTAAATTCATCTTATAATCTTGCCTTACAAACAAAGATCAGAGGCCTAAAAAAATAATCAGCTGTAGACAAAAAAATATTTACTTCTCTACCAACCGTCGTAGTGCCAGTGATTGTTATAGAGTACTAACGTCCATCGCCACCGAAAGCAAATTGGAAAGTGAGCCCGCACTGCCACGCTCGTATTTATGCCAACGCCGCTCGGCCCACGTTTCAGGGAGGGGAAGTTATTTAAGGCGACGATACATGTCAAACCTCTCGCTCGCACTATTCAACATTTTTGAAGATATAAAATCAATGAATGTAGTTATGCAAAATAGCAAACCTTCACGGCCTAGAAAATAATATACAAAGTTTCAGCAAGAATATCATGTTGAACCCGGGGCACACTAAACATATACACAAAAATACACAGGAAAAAGGTTATCCAGACACGTGCTTTGAGATGTTTAGATAATTATATACTCTCGGTCACCAACTCGGACAGAGAGAGACAGAGAGAGAGAGAGAGAGAGAGAGAGAGAGAGAGACAGAGAGAGAGAGAGAGAGAGAGAGAGAGAGAGAGACAGAGCGCGAGAGAGACAGAAAGAGTGAGAGAGAGAGAGTGAGAAAGAGTGTGAGAGAGAGTGAGAGAGAGAGTGAGAGAGAGAGAGAGTGAGAAAGAGTGAGAGAGAGAGATACATTTATTCCACAAAAATAAAACAACAAACAGAATGATTAACTTACTAACGGGAGTTGGTACAACCAGAGGGAGTGATGATATTGTGTGGCTTTCGGTGGTAGGATGCTATGAACTTTCACAATATAGTGCTATGAGGACAATGTAACCTGCCTTTAATTATTTCGTGGTCAAAAGCTAGATCACGCATGTTTTTACAGCAACCAAAAGAACTGTTCACGTCCTGACATTTTTAGAGATAAATTTACTTATAGTTTTTCCAACACGTGTTACCTACTGGTGTATGTGGTGGAATCTCACTTCTGATCTTACAAACAAAGATCAGCTGTAACATAAAAATTATTTACTTCTCACTATAGGTACTAATTACATAACCTAACTCTCTTTAACAATCACTAGCACTAAGCAACATCCATCGCTGCCAAAAGCCAATGCCAATCGAGCCTGCTTGCACTGCCGCACTCGTATTTATGCCAATGCGGCTAGGCCCACGTTCCAGAGAGGCGAAGTTATTTAACACTTGTTTAAAGCTTGCCAACACAGAACTTAATTCAGTTACTCACAATTATTCTTCTTGTCATCATCGTCCCAGTCTGATTCCTCACTGCCGGAGGACTTGCCTGAAGACTTGCCTTTCGACTTGGGAGGTGGGGATTCACCTGTCTTCTTCTTCTTTTTCGCCAGGTTTAGAAATTGCTGAAAATATACCAATCATCATCATAGCTTGCTCATAACTCACAGACATAGGCAGTATCGGGAATTTTAGTAGAGCAATGTTGCCAACCCAGAGTCCTTCTCCATTACTTTAAGGTTCTGGCTGGGGTCGGGTTAGCGGGGGCAATGCACAATACACCCCAATGCGGGACGTCAGTGCAGAACTTTGATGCTTAGGCTCAGTACAGATTACACTGAGGACATACAAACTGTTCATCTGATGATGATGATGATGATAAAATAAGATGGATTTGGTGATTATGATGATGTATCTGTGTTAAAGTAGCTGTGTAAGTGTATTCAGTAAAATGATATAATTGTATGAATCTAGAACAGACTATTACATTGTTGACAAACAGAAATGTATAAATTTAGAACATTACTCAGTCATTTTCATGTTTTATGATGCAAGCTTCATTTTTGAAGTTTTTACATAAATTTGAACATATTTTGAGTACTGAGACAGGAGTGAAAGTCTGAATTTGGCAATTACATAACCAAATGAAAATTTCAGACATGACTTAGCACCAATGACCAGTAAAACTAATGTGGATAAATAAAAGGTTCAAACACTTTCTATTTGATTTTATTCATACATGTGTATTGGTTAAGGTAGTTTTCTAGAAGAGGCGTGTGTTATGGTTGTTTTATTTTATATGAGTCATGCTTTAGAGGCCGTGGAACAACATTACAGGACGAATATCGGACAAATTCGACAAATGTTGTCGAATGTTTTTAGCACTGATACATACGAACCGCCCGTAATTAAAGCTATAATTTGAGACGAGTCTCCTAAGAAAAGGCGTGGTACATTCCTGAGTGAAGAAAAATGGCTCTGGGAATATACGCAGTTGTAAATTCGAAGAATACAGCTTCGAAGTATCAGACTTATAACCTAGGATTTTAACTTTGTTACCACTTACAGAGTCCAAATCTGAGCATTCACTACTAGAATCTGAATCGATCAACGGTTTGTTCTTTCGTTTAGCCATTTTTGTGAAGGTTTCTTTGTAAAAATTACAAAAATGCTTTTTGCTTGGTTTTCTAAACACGAAGCAAAGCAAAACGTCTTTCTTTTCTCGAAATCGAAGAGTAAAGTAATTATTATACCATACCACAGAATACGAAGATACTCGAAATCGCTAAGTGCGCCACAGACTTCGATAGATGTAATGTTCTGTCTGTGGACTGTTACGTGTGGCCACAGAGCTATAACTTTCGAAAAAAGTCGAAGTGGGCTTCCATCTCCTATTATTTAAACTCCTCAAGTTAATTTGCGATTAATTGCGACATTATCTGAAATCGGCAAACCACGTAAAAACAGGCACTGCGGCTGGCGTTTTACTTATTTTTTCTCAGTACCTTTGGATTTTTGATGAACAACGTGTGTTGTGGCTTTGGTTTCAAAAGTAAAAATGTTATTTGTGTTATTATTCAGTAATTAGGTTAAATAAGCAGAAAGCGCAAAAAATTAAAAGACATGCACACGATTGCTAAATAAAATTCCTGTCTCACTTTGCTCGCCGATTTTGTTGTCATAATTTATTTCTTAATGACACATTAAATATGCATTAAAATTCTGACCAATAAGGGTGAAATGGCCATAACTACAGTAACTCATCCTAAAACGTTTGCAACAATGACGAATTAGGAAACTATAGTGTAAGTAAGATATTTAAAAGAATCGTGGGTCGCTCAACACGCCGACGTCATTTGCTACGACGGCTGTTGCAGTTACAAAATGCTTAAAAAAAATTGCCACCATTTTTTTGTCTTGTTTCTATTGAATTTTGCAGCTCGCTACATTCGCCGGTTTTTCTGCTTTTTTTTCTATGAGGAATACACTGAGTAGTCAACTTTAACGCGCTAAGTCAATACTAAAGGTGAAACCATTATTATTAGTAGGTTTTATTTTTATTTTACCGTTAATTTATGGGGCAGCATATAGATGAACTCTTTATTGCACACAACACCAATTAAAAACCAAAAATTTACAAAAACAGATAAATTTAATAGTAATGTAGGTACACAAAGCGTCACGATCTGGTACACCCCTTTCAAGTATAAATTTATACCATATTCAAATGGGGAAAATCTTATACAAACATAATATATTCTTGGCTGGGGGATCGAACCAGCAATTCATTCACACCAGTTTATGAATCAGACGCTCTAACCAACTGAGCTATCGTAGTGGTTGGCGAATACGACAAAATTTTATGTTACAGTATACGTTTATTATTTTGTCTAGGTATTAATTAATGGATGCGTCAGCTAGTAACTTTTTCATTTGTCTAACACGGTAGTGTGCAACTACTGGCTCTTGTAGGATATAGTGGCATGAATCGGTTTTTTCTGAACTACTGGTTATTTGATACTAGCTTTTACCCGAGGCTTCGCATACCTAAAAGTTATTATTATTTGGATTCCTCAGGAACAACACTTTTTTCCTGGATTATAGGTTGATATAATTAACCAAATAAATACTAACGAACCCAAAAGACTTCCCAGGAAAAAAGCATTTCATATATTATGTTCCCTAGGTATACCGCTCAAAATGCAGTCAAAATGCAGTTTGGCATTTTAAAATTTCTGAATTATATAAAAGGAGCGACCTTAATTTGGGTGACCCTTTACATAAATATAAAAAACATGTAATTTCTCTTTGTTAATCACATCAAGTAGGCGCTTATTAAAAATCAGTGTAATGCAGTTACGAAAGAAGCAGGAGAGAACCAATCTCCGCCAATTGCGGACCGATTTACAAAATTCTTTGTTTGCTTAAAAGAGTATTCTTTTCATTTAATTTGTAAATCGGTCCGCAATTGGCGGAGATATCTGTAAACATACATAAAAAAGGATTTCGGCAAATTGAGGACCTCCTCTTTTTTTGATGTCGGTTAAAAACAACTAAACACACTACAAACAAACAACACATATTTATGAGACCACCTGTAAAGTATACACTTTACACGTGGTCTCATAAATATGTGTAATATGTGAAAAAATAAACTTTAAGCTTTAAACTTTGAACGTATACATTTTTGGTACTTTTCCCTCAAAACTCAAAAATGTCATCCTCACTTGTAATTTTCGTCCTGATTTCTTCCCTCTTGCGGGCGGCACCTGTAGTTGGTCTGCCAATGGTGCTAGTTTACTAAAGAAAAACCAGTATTATCTAATTACACTAAAACTGATAAAATAAATTAACTTGAAAAAAAACCGACTTGTAAATAAAATAAAATACACTTCTTACTGCCCTAAAAAGCAAAAAATAAACTTAACCAGATATTTAAACTTTAGACTTAAAATAAAATTAAAATTTTATTAAATTCATTCAAAGAAGAATGTGGTCACCAATAAAAAAGGCTAGTTTCCCCTCTTTATGGGTGACCAAATCATGCACATATTAGAGAGCTTTATGAATATCAGTTACTATTATTTTGTTTATCGGTGTATGTCTTGTCGGCGACCTAATAAATAAATAAATAAAAAACCGAAAACGCAAAAAAGTGCTGAAAACAGAACTGTGTGTGGCAGCTGGGCAAGCTACAAACCCTTAGCATGTTAAAACACAGTGTGAAACCATTCCAAAACGACCACATAAAACGTGCATTTCCTTTATTTTAGGAGAATGTTTAGCTGAGCTGGCATCCCTCTCCGCATGGAATGTGGAATCGGAATAATCGGATACAAGCATGGAATTAATAATAGTACGGGAATGCGCGCTTTGTACAAAAATCTGTGCCTGATTTTAATGGCCAAGTAAGGGTTTCTCGTTTCCTCTTTAGTGTCATACATAAGAGGAAACGAGACACAAATCTAACTTGGCAATTAAAATCAGGCACAGAATTTTGTTAAAGCGCGCATTCCCGTATTTAAAATAGTAGTTCCATGCAAATAGGTCATAAATTTATAAAATATTTTCTCTGTGTGTCTTTTTACTATCTGCTTGATATCAGAATGGTCCATCTTTCTAAATAAAATGAATCAATGTGTCATTTCAATTTGTCAATGCTGTTTAGTCAAATCGAACAGTAGACAAGACAGTATGTGTATCCGAACTACTCAGTTATAGAGCTGAGATAGCCAGAACCAAATAATCGATCTAATCAAATTACTAAGTAGATTATTATGGCGCAATTGCACAATATTATATGTTACAAAAGGTGGGCTAACTTCTTATCTACTGCAATTCCAGGCACAATTGAAAATTTATTAGTTTCGTTCAGATCTGTTTTAAAGTATACAAAAAGTCCTTTTTACGAGCATATGTGAGATACGATTATGTGGTTCTTGATGTAAACTAGAGCGTAGTTTACAACAAGAACTACCTAATCGTTTTAAAACATCAATTGAACCACATCGTAACACCGATTTCAGTTCAATTATGTGAGCGATTTATTTCCCTTTCCTTTGCCCTTTCCCCCTTTCTATTTTCATAAAGATTTTTTTTTGTACTGACAGCCTGCTCGTTGCCTGCTGGTTTTCACTAGGGATGTGCTTTTTTACGCTCGATCCGATTTCGTGGATTGTAATGGATCATAACCACTCTTACCGCGCTTCCGATCCGATCGATTGATCGGATTGATCGGCGCATCCCTAGTTTTCACTCTCTCGCTCGACTCATGCATGTCATGTACAAATTACAATCCAATAGTGTTTTTTCTCATGTTTTATTTTCTCTATGGTTTTGCTTTTGTTTTTTGTGTGGTGCTTGCGACGGAGTTTCTGTTTCTGTTTCCTGTTCTTGCATTTATCACAGTTCTGAGCTCAAGCAATAATTCGTCGTTGATATTATCCGGAAAAGTGATTGTAAATTGTAACGGACGCACCGTTACCTCGCAACTGTACCAAACGTAGAATGCCTCATGACCTAAAAGAACTGGGAGGACGAAAAGCTATTAACATGGTGAGACTCAAGTTCTTAGTTCAACCGTTACGGAGTAAGTAAGCACAAACATTTATATATGCACACACATTTCTAATATTAGTGTGATGTTCATTTTCAGGCTCCTCTGTCTCCAACTCCTTGTGCTGAAATCAGCGATGATGAGCTGGTCTCCATCTCCGTAAGAGATCTGAATCGACAACTCAAGATGCGAGGACTTTCCAGAGACCAGATTGTGAGGCAAGTAGTTTTAGTAGTTTTAGTTTTTCAAGTAGCTTTCGACCGCGGCCTCGGTCGATTAGTGGAATCTGGATGGATAAAGAGTAGATTAGATCAGTGTTCAAAAAACTTATTGTGTTCAGGGAACATCTAGGAAATTGAATTTTGCACTATAAATTGAAAATCAATGTTTTACTATAAACCCATTAATCTACATATAATGTTAATCTACAAAACAATATTTTATTAATAAACAAACGTGGCATATGCTTTTCGCGGCTGTTTATGTAGTAGGTATCTTGCTTTCCTATGCCTATTTAACTTTGAGATAACCATGGTACACTGGTGTGTCTCGGCACACACTTTTTTAACACTGCCTTCATGTTATTCCAGGTCTAGAACTACTTATGTACATTTCAGCTCACTCTGTTCAGCAGTTTCATTTGATTTATTTATTCATACAAGGAGTTGGCTCGGTAGAGCAGGTAGTGCGTCCCGGCATCTATGGGAACTCACAAGCTCAAATCCAGCCCGAGATTAAAGTTTTGGGATATTCTAAAATCTTAGTGTAGGTACTTAAAGGCATATTCATTCAAATTTATTTTAAAATGTCAATATTAAAATTAAGAACTAATATTTTGCCTACTTAGTTATAGGCTGGTGTTGTTGATAATTAATATTTTGTCGTACAGAATGAAGCAACGACGACGGACACTAAAGAATCGTGGCTACGCCGCCTCATGCCGGATCAAACGGATTGAACAAAAGGACGAGCTGGAAACTGAAAAGAGTCAGGTATATTTGAAATCTATTTCTGTCTTTGTCTAGGAGGCTGTTGAAGTATTACGTAAGCACATTTATTACAATTTTTAACCTCCCCACCCCTCACCCCCTTGTCAGCAAAAGTAAGCAAAGCTCTTACCCCCAATGCTAACGTAAACATTAAAACCTATAATTTATTTAGACAAGAGAATAGCGCGCAGTAATTCCCCTACTCGGTTCTAAGCCAGTACCTAAACGTATTCACTATTTGTTCCCACAAATCCCCGAAAATGCGTTTCATTTTCAAATAAAGATAATGTGTAGATTGCTAATGTGTAAAAAAATAAATAACTACTGCTGACTTAATCACCATCTAGACCCCTCTACCACCATGTTATCAATAATAAGCAATGCAAAAAAACCCCGCCCCCCTTACGTAATACTTCAATGGCCAAGCAAGTTAAACGTAAAGTCGGATGCCCTCTGGCAAGCACCTTAGCACGCAGCTTTTATCTCTACGATAGAAAAGACAACATATTTTTCCTGAATGTCAGTCTCCATACATCCCAATCGACCTCAGGAAGCAGTGGACTGCTACATTCTGATGATGATGAATAAACTGGGATCTATTACAAATCATCAACATTCTTAGCTTTTTAAAACCCACTGCTGGGCATAAGCCTCTTTCTTCAAACGCCATTGCATACGGTTTTGCGCTTTTTGTATCCAGGTCTTTCCCTGTATAGCAACGATGTCGTCCATCCACCTGGCTCTTGGTCTGCCAAGCCCTCTTTTGTATCCTCTTGGGCACCACTCTGTCAAGATCTCACTCCACCTGCCATCACCAAATCTAGTCAAGTGACCTGCCCAATTCCACTTGCGTTTCATAATACGTTTACTAACATCTACAACCTTTGTAACCTTTAACGCCTGATTTCGACCTCTGTGGCGCAGTGGGCGAAGGCACGTCTGAGACGCAGAAGGTTGCGGTTCGATTCCCGCTGCGAGACAAATATTTGCTCGTTCTGCAAGTATTTGTTTCAGGTCTGGGTGTTGTGTAATGTATCTATGTAGTTTTTCAGTCATGTAGTTCCCATAATACGATCTCTGCTTAGTTTGGGGCTACATGATGCTGTGTGATAGTGTCCTGCATTACAGCATTATTATATTTATTATATTCTTGTAATATTTCTTATTATTTTACAGGAATGGCATGACATGGAACAAATGCAGGATGACAACAATCGTATACGCGATGAGATCGAAGCACTGAGAGGAAAATATGACGCACTCAAAAGGTTCGCGATACTCAAGAACATACCCCTACCGCCCGAGTTGGAACATTTGCCTTAACACCTCCGCTGGTGTTAATGTGAATAACACTTATTATTTAAGTGAGGTTATACGATAAACTAGAGTAGTACCTATTTAAGCTTTAATTAAGGTTATTTGGATTGGGTTTTTTAAAGATATTTAGGTCAGTTAGTCTTAGTGCTTGGCCAGAGTGCGGAGAGGGAACTCGCGCGTTTTGTTTGTTCACAGTGGTATCCAGTAGACATGCAAATGATTGCTAATTATATAATCATTTTCATTACATGAAATTATTTTACCTCAAAAGGAGAAAAGGAACCCTTATAGGATCACTTCGTTGTCCGTCTGTCTGTCCATTTTATATATCATATACCCTGTATTTGTCAAAATATAATTATGTTACTATCATCACTATTCCTGAGAAGAAACCACACTCCCCAAGGTTTGTCGCTTGCCGCCCGTGTAGTCACTGTGGACACTTATATGAAGCTTCATATGTTTGAATTCGCCGCGCCCGCGCTAGCAGTCTGGCCAAGCACATAATGTTATTTTACTAATTAAACTAACGTGAATGAACTCATTCATATTGAAAAACGGGAATGATGTACGGTAATACTTATCTTTTATCATCATTATCATCATCTACAGCCTGATTTTACCCACTGCTGGGTATAGACCTACCTCAACTTGTGCCATCCACCACAACCACTAGTAGTCTAACCCATATACAGCTGCGACTTTGACAATGTCGTCTGCCATCTTGCAGCCGGACGTCCCACACTCCTAAAACCATCCCTAGGCCATTGTAACCATCCTACTCAAACGGTCATCACCTCCCCTCGCAATGTGCCCTGCCCATTTGATCTAACTTAAATACCATAGCTTAAGAAAATTATATTTATTACTAGACTAATAATAAACTAGTTTTAAGAAATAATGTCGTTTTTTCTTGATTTTTGATCCTTATTTTTGTATGTTCAACATTTTGTTCCTATTATTTTTCTTGAGCTAGTGTCAAACTCTGGTGTCTTTGTACCTGTGAACGTTGATGCAACGTGCGGGGTGCAGGTAGGATTCTCGCCGTAAAATAATTGTTGAAATGTTTGGTCTTCCTTCTCGTCAAAAAACTACTCAACATCATCGTCATTATAACAATCCACTGCAGGACATAGGCCTCCCCTAATGAGCACCATTGCGCCCTGTCCTGAGCACCGGCAGCCGACAGCAGATCGACACTACTGAACGATTGATCGACATGGAGAAAATGGCACACTATGTAGTTTTACACCTAGGATAACACAGGGTCCTTATCCAGGTACCGCGAGCGAAGCCGAGGGCGGACGCTAGAGGCTCGATCACGAAGACTAGCTAAAATTTTCGACCAATGAGAATGTGTACTTTCAAAATATCGCTTTGACATTGGGCACAAGTTTTGTACCTACGTCTGCGATACGTCAGGTTGAAATAGGTACTTACTCAGACTAACATAAGGTACTTATTCGTGATCTGCCTTCAGACAACATCCGCCTCTTCGCGTCGCACTCCTGCGTGGAGCGTATCGTGTGGTTTCGTATCCAGAGTTGAACGGATTTGGTCTGTCCAACGAAGTGTCCTTCAGACATACGACACTAAATAACTAGGGTTATGTTCTAGGGTCAAGATGCACAGCCAAGATTCGAACGACCTATCTAAAGTATCGGAAACAATCGTACTAGTCCACCACGGCTCAACATAAGTCACTTCTGTTAATAAATAGTTCTGTATTGATTTATCTTGCGTGGTCATTTGCTTGACCTACACTTTATCGAATTAGTATAACGTAAGTATTGTAAAGATGTGGACATACTGCGGCTATGTTTTCCTTGGGAGTTTTTGCAAAATTGCTTTATGTTTCGACTGAGCAGTCTGCGATGGTTCATACGGATTTTAATTTAGATCCTACAATTATAAGAGTTATTTTACTTAGTAGATAGGAAATTAAAATGTTAAAATTTTCGAACCAGATGAGAATTTAACCAGCATCTTGATACTCAAAAATGTATTGCGTTCCTTAACGTGATTATATCTTTTAAGGCATTAAAGAAGAGAAAAGTTGGACACAACAATCATAGAAGAGAAATCCGTAGTAGCTATTGTTAATGAAGGTAAATAATATTTTATTAAGAAATTAAATAAAAATAATACCTACTACTAAATACTTACCTAAGTTACAAGTCAATATTACGGATGACTGGGTAAAAAAAATCTAATTAGTCTAAATATTTTTTGATAATGTAAATGACGGACTAATTAGAATTTTTCAGTTATCATCCCTTTTACAAACATTTTTTTCACATTTATAATATTAGCAGAATAGGATAGGAAGTGACAAAAGTATCTACCTACATTGATGTCGTAAATAATGTCCAGATATCCAAAATCACCTATGTTTAGTGTTATCTCAATTTAACCCGATTCGGAAATCGGCAACTGCATTTGGCAATCACTTGCACCTTAGTGTACACATGCCTTAAAGATAATACAGTAGGTATTATAAGACCGTAATAACAACAAGTCAATTGCTGTGAGTGACAAAGCAGTGAATGAATTTTATTATAAAAGAAGTGTGTGATAATTTAAGATTCAAAATACCTACTTATTTTTTCTAAATAGCATCTAAAATTCAGTTGTTTAGTGTTCTATCTTCTACTGAAGGAAAAAATAATGAGGTAATTACACCTTCTTGTACCTACCTACCTACCTACCTTCCTAAAAAGTTTTAATTAATTTTAAAGTTGGTTTTGCCTTACGGGGGTAAAATTAAATTCAATAATTTAGGTACCCTACCAAATCCAAAAGAATATTATAAATGCGAAAGTGAGTATAATTATTTCTTTGTTTACGCTTTTACGCCTTTCAATCATCGATAAATTGTATCGTATATACCTACTTACACGTTTTCAGGAGTTACAGAAAAGGACAATGGGTACCTATAGTACGCGCGTGATGTAAAAAGAACGGTGGATGTTGGGGTGTGTTTTCACACGGGTAAATATAAATACCGATAAATCGCCTAATGCGTAGCTTACCGCTAGCGTTCTTTTAACATGACGCGATCTACCTTTCATTCTGAAAAAAGATCCCAAGGGATAGAATAATAACTAACGCGAGCGAAGCCTCAGGCGAAAGCTAGTAGTTAATATAAAACATCTTCCCAACTTCCCTTTCAAAAGAATTGTCCTCATTTGCTTTAGAATAGTTAGAACGTTAAAACGCTATGAATAGATGTAATACGTAATCTTTCTACCGTCTCTACTAGAGAGCATCGAAAGAGTGTACTTCGGTATCGATGTACTTTTTGTGTCTTAATATGGACTACCGAATTTGCATTCCTAATAAGTCATTATCATCATCATCATCACCATAGGGTGATGATTATGATAGGCAGTCCACTTCTGGAAATTAGGCCTCCCCAGTTAATAGTTCGTATCAATGATTAATAATGTAGTTATAAATGTTTTATACTTAGTTTAAATATATATAGATTCAGATTTCTGATTCAGATTCTCTTTATTTGCGAAACATGGGTATATAACAATAGGTGGTCGGTACTAAATTAAGAACAGCCATGATCGGCATAAATGCATGCAAAATTAAATTTTTAAACATATAAAAAAAATTAAAAAATAGAAAGTACAACAAAATTACAAATCAAAAGAAATTTAATAAATTTGTCAAACTAATATAAATGTCAGATAAAAAATAAAAAGGATTAAAATATATTATGTCAAACTTAAATAAATGTCACATTAAAAAAAATGAAATTAAATACACACAGAAAAAGTCAAACAATAATCAATAATAAAACTTGGCCAAACAATACTTATAAATTCACATTTCCATAACAAAATTCAATTATAAATTATCAAATTTGTCAATTAAATATTCATTTTATTAGAATATGTATTAGTTTTTTAGGTTGTTATTAGTCTTTTATAGTACTTATATAAATTGCTACTCACCAATTTGATTATCATTATAACTAGCTCATTGTAACGTTTTGGCCTCTAGCTGTTAGTTTCTGAGCATTTTTTACAATAAATAAATAAATAAAAAATAAATAAATAAATTTACATTATAATAAGCTTTCTGTATTAGTAGTTTTCTAAGTTTCTTTTTAAAAAGATTAATTTGGTCAGCTTCTAAAATGTCTCTACTTTGGGAAGGTTAAGTTTTGCCTGATTAATGATATCCCAAGTTGCTTTACACTTGTTACGGGCTGTAGTTATATAATTTTCATTTTGAGCCTTCTTAGTCATTCGAATTATAGAATTAAGGCGCGACGATAGGGTCGAAAAAATTGTTTTGTTCCTTACATTGCGAAATTTCCGATATATCCATAGTAACTCTCTCTTGCGTTTGCAGCATTTACGTATGCCTTTCGATATCCATTTTGGGCGTTTCTGTGCTGGTATCTTAATTTGAATGATAGGAAAACATAGATAATAAAATAATTTAAATAATTCATAAAACATGTCAAATGCATAATTCGGATTGTTACAGTTAAATATGTCACTAAAAGATAATGACGCAATGGATTGCTTAAATTTTTCAATATTTTCTCGACTGTAGTCTCGTCTTTCTATGTACCAATGTCTAAGAACTGGGCTAGGCTTCACAGGACACGTTAACACCTGGGCTGTGTGGTCAGATAAGGCAAATTCATAAATTTTGCACTTACTGCCTCTAATATTATAGATAAAATTATCATTGCACTTCCCCGATTTAGGTCTTGTAGGTTCTTTCAGTGCTAGTTTAAGATTGTATGTTGACAAAATTTCTGCGAAAGTGTTAGACTCCTTTGATTTTAATAAAACATTAATGTTAAAATCTCCACATATAATTAATTTCTTTTTACTATACGCGAATCTATCAAGAATAGAATAAAAGTTATGAACGAATCGGTCAAAATCATCTGCTAAAGTCCTTGGAGAACGATATATGCAGAATATGTAAATTCCATGGTCTAGTAATTCAATCCCTGAACATTCTATAATGCCTTCAATATTATATTTACCTATTCCATCTATATTCTTACATTTATGTCTATTCCGAACTAAGATACATGGTCCACCGTGTCTATTTTTTCGATGAAACTTCAAGTTCAAAAACTTTCAAGAACTTTTTTGAACTCAAAAGAAAATGAAGCTCATAATAACTTACCAACTGTCATTGGTATCCTCCTTTGGTAGGTAGGTTAGCTACGTTCCTATGTCCTAATTTATCATGTTCTTTTGTTTCAGGTCTTACCTATTAATATACATCTTACCAGCAGTCTCGGCAGCCATTGACGTCGAGTTATCTGGAAGCTTCCACACCAACATCACCGTCCAATCTTCTGGCTCCGATAAAGCCATAGTCACAGATTCAGAAAGGATTGCTTTCAACATAACCGATGTTATTATCAAAAATTGTGTTAGGGAGTACTTAGGGGGAAAGCCGAGTGACGTATACATCCATGGTCCTACGCCATGGGGTAATCTATACAAAAAATATGGATGGACAGAGACGTATAGAATTTTGAGACCTATCTCAAGTAGAGTTATAAATGTGGCTTCGTCCCCGCAAATGCTGAAGCAACAGATCATTGAAACAAATGAAACTATTGAAATAGGTATATCACAGACCATTTACAACAGATTTTCGACTTTATGGATAGCGGCGCCAGAATTGACAGTAGAAAAAATAAACTACCATATAAACCTGGATAATTTTGTTATGTTCTATGAGTCTACTTTGAGAGAGAATGGGGTAAAACTGAAAGCGATGACGACAGGGGTTTCTTTATCAAATGTAACCGATTTTGAGATGCTAGGTTCTGTGATTGTAGAAATGTATGCAACAAGAGTGTCAGTCAAAGCTGAAATAGTGTATCGGGCAAGTCTGTGGGGTAATGCCGTTCTTAACTATGACAGGGCGTTCAGGGGGCATCACTTTTACTCGCCTAATCTAGAAGATATAATGTTAAACTGTGGGTTAAGTAATAGTTTGCTAGTCAAAGAAGTTATCGATGTTAGGTTCTTCACGGATGCAAAGATCGTGGTTAAGAATAAAAACAGTGGTTTGGTTGTGTTAACAAGGAATGTGGATATATACCCTTTGTAAGTTATTTGTCTAATAAATTGGGTGGAAAAAGCTCAGGATCGTGATGTCTGGAGGGAATGGGAGGTGGCTTTTGCTCAGCAGTGGGATTTAGATGGCTAGTATAATAATAAAGGAGGCTCTCACTCTGCAGCCCTAGCCATCGGCCACCTTGGCCTTGCTCTATGGTCGATGGTCCTCCATTTTGGATATTTTTTTACTATAATATTTTGATAGGTACCTAATAGTTATGTACATAGTACCTAGATTGAATTATAAAACTTATAGAAAAAATATATATTTGATGAGTTTTAAAATTAATACAGTGGTAGATATTTTCTCGTAATAAAAAAGGTTATTTGTATGGTGTAGTTAATCGTAAATTCTGATACGACATCGTCCAAATTGCAGGTAATCGCTTGATGAACGGTCTCAAGACCATTCGTCGTGGTAATCCTTGGGGGAGACCCATGGTCAGCACTGGACCTCTTTATGTTGTTGATGATTATAATGAGATTCTGATACCCACGGGATAGAACATCCTAGTGTGGGTCACAACTATGTGTGATACAGTTCCTGTCTTGTTACCCCTATTTTAGGTCGCATTCAGCATTAGTTAGGTAACCATTAGTGTGAATTTTGTTGTACACTTTTCTAAACTAAACTTAATTTGACAGCTCTAAAATTAGCGATCCTTTTCATTTTCGTCTATAAGGAAAAAACTGCAAGATTTTTAGAACTGTCAAATTAAGTTTTATTTAAGAAAATGTACAACTAAATCGACAACAGTAGGTATAGGTCGCGTCACGTAAAAAGAACGCTGGCGGTAACCTACGCATTACGTCTTTTATCGTTATTTACCCGTGCGAAAAAGACACCCCCTCCACTTCTTCCAGCGTTCTTTTAACATGACGCGTACTATACCTACGTCGTTATTATTAATAAGTCTTTCCTTTAAAAAGTTATTGGCTATTGTCAACTGTTTTATTATAAAATAAAGTATTACTTAATACTCAGTCCTACTTATATGATGCTGGCGAAAGTTTATTAAAAGGATTTGAGTATTTAAATGTGACATGTTTGTTCCTCCACGTCAAAACGACTGAACCGTTTGAACTGTTTTGCACATTATAATAATAATATAAAAAGTTTATTTTCTCTTACAAAAGATCAACAAAAAAAAAGATTGGGTACAAGTAGGTATACAAAAGTTACAAAACAATAACGTTCTTTACCAATTTTGCAAGACTGATGGTAGGCTTTTTTTAAAAAGACTGAAATACAGGTCACGAGATATTAAGTAGTTCAAGTCTAGGAATAACAATAAGGTACTTTTTATCCGAGACTCAAGCGAGCGAAGCCGCCGGCGGGACCTAGTAGAAAATAAAACAACAGTATAACAACACACGTTTGTATGAAAAAGTCTATTGTCTAACAAAACATGCGAGAAAATTACTAAAAACTTTGTTAAAATGTACTTACTGAAATTCATTTACAACATTTTTTTTTCAACATTCGTTTTTCAGACTTCATCTGAAAAACTTAAAAATTCAATTAGTCCGTCATTTACATTATCAAAAAATATTGGACACGTATTTTTTCTTTTGTCAATTAAACAAAAAAGGCTAACATATAGTGCGTTAAAATTCTGTCAATTGCTATTGATTTGTTAAATAAAAAAATACGTGTCCAATATTTTTTTTATCTAACTGACGGACTCATTAGTATTTTTTTTTTACCCAGTCGTCATTCATATTACGCCAAACTCACTCAAACTTAAATAAGTTAATTGAGTAGATGTGTTAAAAGCACTTTTTATTGAGTACTTATTGTAATTTTTCTTAGGTAATAATATAAAATAATATAGGTACAATAAATTAAAAAGTATTACATAATGTATGTTACATTTGCCCCTCTTTAGGGGTAATTGTATACAATGAGAATTAAAAAAAAGGTATCGCTTCTAAATTAATTACTATCTACATAATAAATACATTTAATAACGCTAGTAAGTCAGAGTTTATGCGTACTAAATAAAATACATTGAAATCTATATATAATATTTATAAATTACATTGTATTGTTTATTGTAATTATAACTAAAGACATACAAATATGTATACTTAGGTTGGTACCGAAAGCTTTTTGGTACTTTTCAAGATTTTATATTTAATGACAGAAATACAATACTGAGGAGGTTTAATATTTAATTTTAAAAGTAGCTTCCGCCCGCGGCTTCGCTCGCGTCGTAAAATGTAGCATGTAATGTTATTCCTGGACTATAACTACGTATGTGCAAAGTTTCAGCTCAATCATTTCAGTGGTTTTGGCGTGAAAGAAGAACAAACATACATACATAAAACATACAAACTTACGCATTTATAATATTACATACACGTTATGATACATGTCCGGCAGATCTGTTTGTCAGCACTCGTTGTATTAATTATTATTTTATGAAAAACTTATTAAGAAAAATGTGTTTATGATTATTTACAATAATAATAGTTTATTTTGACTTAGCATGATTTTTTACACTCCTAACTAAAATAGATACAGATAAAATAATTACATAATAATTATAAATCAAATTCCTACATATTGTACAATGTTATTGATAAAACATTAACAACCTTGTAGAACTGTTTTACTAATTATAATAAACAAAAACTTATGTTCTAAATATAAATTCAAATACAATCCATTACATAGGCCCTAAAGCAACTTTATCGGTATCGGATCGGGTAATGTGGAAACGCTCTAATACGGTATGTCATGAGAAAGGATGAAAGTCACTTTACAAAAAGAATGTTAGATCTGAATAAGGAAGGATGAGGTAGCTGAGGTCGGCCGAATAAAAGGTGATTGGTGAAAGGATTCAGTAAAAGATGACATGAGTAAGGAGAGAGTGTGGACTTGGAGATGACAGCTGATAGAAGGAAATGGAAGAGGACATCATGTGCTGACCCCATTTAGAGTGGGATAAGGCAGGGAGATGATGAAATGGATTGAAGAGGGCAACATGTTGTGCCGACTCCATTTAGAGTGGGATAAGGCAAGGAGATTATGATGATGATGATAATGATGCATGAACATCTGATCTTACGAATTAAAAGTCATAGAACAAAAATTGTTGTTTTTGATGTTAGTAATATAGTCCTGACCACACAGATTGTTATAGTTTTACCAATAATCTTGTATAAATTACATCTAGATGCAATAAAAGTTTTAAATGAAAGTTTCACATACTGGTTTGCCAGTGAAGGCAAATAACGTTGAACCATCCATCCCACAGTAACAGTATATATCAATGATCCATCCATTTTAAATTAAGGTTACCTATTTCAATATATTTTGATATGCCAACTATATTTTATTTTATTAAAATAAGTATCTACCTAGTACAATGCTTTGCTTCATTTTATTATTTCATTGTCCTAGCTAAAGCATGGTGACCAAAAAAAACTTTTAATTTTTCAATAATTTAAATAGTTTTAAACAAAATGAGTAATCAAAACCGATATCTGTTTGGGGATAAATCCCTCAATACCACTCATGTACCTATTACCACATAAAAAATAGACAGGTTATAATAACTAATAAATACCCACAACTGCGAGACAACTTGTGTTTTGGGGTAAATGCCTCACATACCTCACTCGTGTTATAACAACAATGAAAAAATAGCCGATTAATTAGACAGGTTCATAATTTCAATACTCAATACTCAATATTTTTATTGTTTCCATAAGTAAGTAGGCATACAGGTGGTAAGGTATGTATTATTATGTAATTTACTAAGAAGAAGCCACTACTGGAAGGCATTTTGGGTTTTGGGGTAAATGCCTCACTTACCCCACTCGAGTATTCCCTCAATTAAAAAACAGACAAGTTCATAGTTCAAGAGGAGTAATCACTACTGGAAGGTGATTTATGTTTTGGGGTATATACCTCACTTATCCCCTAGTGTATAAACGCAATAATGCGTTGAAATTTTTTAATTAACAAAACCCGGCTTTTGACTTTTTTGTTTACATGTTATAGTGATATTATAGTTGGTATTGTGTTTAGAGTGGTCACTAGTGGTAGTACTGTGTCTAGCGTGGTCACGAGTGGTGGTAATGTGTCTAGAGTGGTCACGATAGTGGTACTATAGATTCGTCAATGGCATTGTCTAGCGTGGTCGTGATTGGTAGTAAAATGTCTAGTGTGGTCCTATGCAATGGTAGGCACTGTTGATACGAGTTTCACAATATTAATTTCTAGTATGGGTCTCGAATGATAATACCGTGACGAGAATGTCCAGTTTGGTCACAAGTGATGGTTTTGTGTCTAGCGAAGTTACGAGTTCTAGCACCAATGTGGTCACGAGTGGTGGTACTTAGTATGTGGTCACGAGTGGGGGTTTTTGTGTCTAGTGTGGTCACAAGTGGTGGTACTTATGTCGTCACGAGTGATGACTAGGTTGGACACGAGTGGTGGTACTTATGTGGTCACGAATGATGTCTAGTATGGTCACGAGTGGTGGTTCTGTGTCTAGTGTGGTCACAAGTGGTGGTACTTATGTGGTCACGAGTGATGTCTAGTATGGTCACGAGTGGTGGTTCTGTGTCTAGTGTGGTCACAAGAGGTGGTACTTATGTGGTCACGAGTGATGTCTAGATTGGTCACGAGTGGTGGTACTGTAGATGCGCCAGCGGATGCTCGTAGAGCGGGTAGAGCGGCGCGGGCGGGTGCGGGTGCGGGTGCGACGGCGGGTGCGGGTGGGCGGCGTGCGGGGCGTCGCTGTCACTGTCAGAGGAGGAGTCTAGCTGCTTGTCGCCGGGGCCGCTGGAAATAAAAAGCATGCCAGATAACATCATAGTCATAAAATCAAAATATGTTTACTATTTACTATGAACACAAAGTACACTTTGAATTGTAATATTTTAATTTACACCTAATCCTTTATTACTATTATTTTTATTTATTTTCACCTGAGACGCGGGGGTTGCGGGTTCGTTTCCCGCCGCGGGACAAATATTTGCATATTCTGCAGATATTTGTCTCGGCTCGGGTCTGGGTATTTTCTATGTATGATATGTATTTATTTACAAAAAAAAAGTATATATGTAGTATATCAAACATGTGGTTCCCTTAGTACAAGCTCTGCTTAGTTTGGGGCTACATGATGCTGTGTCTGTGTGTACGTCTAGCATTATTTATTTATTCTGAACTGAAAGGAGAAGGTTAAGCTCATCAAATAATAAAACCTTGATACGTCTGTTTTTACAACTAGCAAAATTTTTTCGAGTTTAAGGAACAGTTTTAAACACCTAAGTATTACTTCACGTATAAAGTCCTAAACCAACTGTGATATTATTTTATTTTAGTAAACCTCTGTTATTTAAAATTAAATTACATTAGTCTGTCTTAAGTAGTATGTAATACTAACTAATTATAACTAAAAATGTAGGTAATATTATTATTATTATAATATATGTAAATTCATATACCTAGGCTTAAATTATACTAATAAGTACCTAACTATTGTAGTGCCCCAACGGGGCTCATGTTGCGGACCAAACTTTATTTGAGAACATCTTGTACTTGTACCACATGAAACAATATTCTTTTTATTCTTTTATATACCGCCAATTCGGAACGTGACCAAACAGAGAAGAATTAATAAGAAACTCTGCTTGGGTTATATTTTTTCATAGCTTAGCTAATCTCTTGATAATAAACAAATTTCAGAAGTAGTAGCAAGTAGAGTTCTTTGTGAAGGGTTCTTAGAAGTACTACCACCATGCCGATTTCAGCAGTGAAGCAGCATTACTGAGCTACTACAAACTAAGCTATGATGTTGCGTTAAGATATGTTCCGTTCTACAGTGTTTTGTAGAATTAGTTTTTCGATGGGATGTTAATTTTTATGGACGGCTGGTTACGGACAGAATTTCGGATCGTTATTTTTTATGTTATTCTTTCCAGAAAATAATTTTGTGTAAAAAATTATGGAGAGTATTAGTTACCTTATCTACTTTTAAATTGGAAGTGAAATTATTTTTACCGTAGATAATAAGTATCACAGATTAGACGATACGTACACTTAATTATGTAAATAATGTTTGTTTACCTGTGTCGAAATAAATGTTTTTTATTCTATTCTATTAAACTTTTGAACAATCAAAATAATTCTTGATCAAATACTTAATATACTTTGCAATACTTTGTAATGATTAGCATTAACATCATATCCAAAAAATACCATACATATTATTATCAGTGGCATAGTTCTATTTAGAAGTCCTTCACACTACCTTTATAGATACTCGTACATGTATAATAGGTATGTACTAGAGTACCTATTTTCTAACTATAGAATTACATAGAATTACAGTCGCTAAGCTACGGAGGTCATCGGGCGGAGTAAGAACTAGAACCAGATTAGAAATGGGCTCTCATAAATAAATTCATAATGCAGGAGAGTATCACACAGCATCTGGAGCCCCAAACTAAGCAGAGCTTGTATTATGGGAACCACATCACTGATAACATACGGAACCTACTGATAAAAACATTTTGTAAATACATACATAGAAATCACCCAGACCCAAGACAGATATTGACAGATCACACATTTGTCTCGCGGCGGGAATCGAACGCGCAACCTTCTGCATTATCCAATGAGGTTGATAACCAGTCGTCTTAAAAATTAAATCATATAAAACTAAAGCGCATGTAGGTAGTCTTACCCAAAGAGGTGCATAGATATTTTGAAATATCCACCCACAGAAATCAATGTTTAATAGAATATAATTAATTTGTCTCTCTATGATACAAACTTAATAGGTTTTACAATAATAAGTAGGTAAGTAGTATTAGCAGATCATACAAAAAAATTGTCTTACTGTGGGAATCGAACCCACAACCTTCTGCATGATCTTATGAGGTTGTTATCCAGCCGAAACAAAACTAAAGCGTATTATTTATTATGTGTTCCGTGCTAAAACCCTTCGTAGAACTAATAGGTAGTCTTATCCAATGAGGTTGATGCGTATTTTGAAATATCCACAGAGACAGGCTCGCCCCCTGAACAACTGGGAAACGTGATACGGGGCAGGGGTGGAGTTAGGGGCAAAAATAGAATAGGGGCAGAATCGGAATAAGAAGCAAAATCTGCATGTCACTTCACGACCGTCGGACGGATTAATAAGCAAAAATGAAATTAAAAAAAATACCTATCGTCAAGAAACTCTGCTTGGCTTATATTTTTTTACCGTGTTTGTTACAATTGTTATTATTAACTATTAAATTGTTTTTTCATCTGACTAATCAGAAATTGTATAATAAGCTTTATTACAGTGATTTATCTACTTATGTAGGTACCTAAACTACTTACACTTGTTAAATACCTATAATTATGAATATAATTATTATTATATTATTAATTATTATTATAATTATATAATTATGAATGCATAATTGGTCGTCGTCATCACTACATGTATGCCAGTGTCCATGTCCCGCGTAACAACCTATATTTAACGAACTGTGTCATAGTGCAGTAGGCGAACCACAAAATGAAGGTTGGAATCCCACAAACATGAGATTTGAGTGAGCAAATCTTGCTTGTTACCGGTTGTTCGTGTTTTACAACAAGTTTTCAACCAATTAACAATGTCTATGCATTGATAGGCAACATCGAGATAAGCAATCATTAATGTTAATTCAAAACTGTGACTCAAAACTAATAATATATGTCAAATAAGTCTTTAATAACAGTTAATCAAAGCCAATTTCTAAGAAATAATATTTCTAAATTTCATTCTACCACTTATTTTTGGAATTTGAGATAAGTAGATACCTACTAAATTACGTATTACATAAATAATGCTGGACTCTAACATACAGCATCATATAACCCGAAACTAAGGCGAGCTTATATAATTCGAACTATAAAATAGGTACTATACTTGTTTTTTATAAATACATAATATCATACATAGAAACACCCAGACCAGAGACAATTATTTGCAGATCATACAAACATATTTTGTTCCGCGGTGGGAATCGAGCCCACAACCTTCTGTGTCTCAAGCGGACCTTCGGCCACTGCGCCACAGAGGTCGTCGCTTGAACGCTTATTAAAAAAATAATTTAGTTTTATTATCCGTCATTACCTTTAATAAATTTGAAATTTAGCTTTTAAGCTAAGTTTTTAGTATGTTGATTATTTAACTGAAAATATAAAAATTATGTTTTCATTTCGTCCTGAGCACACCCCTGGACGCTTTTAGGACGCAGATGTGGCGATATCGGGTTACACTAGTTGTCCCTCTCTCTAACACAGCGTTGTCTCTTTCTAACGTTGGCGGCCCTCCAGATAGACCAAATACAGACTTTTTATTCTATTTGCGACATTTTTGTTCGGCCAAATGTCTTAATCGACTTTGGCGGTGTATAAATAGGCACATTACGCTCGTGGATTTCGTAAAGTAAATGGCTATTTTCACTAACAGTCTCTCTATATCTAAGTGTTACCCAAGGTTAGTAAAGGGTTTACCAAAGTTTATTCTGTGCCTAAGACTAGTAAAGTGGGTAGGTAGTTAGGTACTCCAGTTTGGTCCAAACCGGGACAGTGTCAAAATGTCACGTCCAGAATTTGACAATGGATAAGTACTGCAGGTACATAAGCCAGTATTTACCAATTTCGACACTGCCTCTGCTTTATCTTAGGTATCTTTTAGTATCTAAGAACTGCTGTGTTGGTAAACCATCTTCAAAAGGGTGTAACCACACGTGTTGCACCCTGCAACTAACAAACGTGGCTGCCGGCAGATGCGGCATAGCGCAGCCTAACACCATCATAATCATCATTATCATCAGCCTTTAGCAGTCCTATGCTGGACATAGGCCTCCCCTAACGAGCGCCATAGCGCCCTGTCTGTCCTGAGCTCGACGCATCCAGCTTCACCAGCAGCCTTACTCAAATCGTCACTCCACCTGGCCGGAGGGCGTCCTACACTACGTTCGCCGAGCCGCGGTCTCCACTCAATAACTCATTTGCCCCAGCGGTTGTCGGTTCTTCGGCAGATATGGCCAGCCCACTGCCACTTCAGCTTGCTAATTCCCTGAGCTATGTCGACAACTTTAGTTCCATGTCGGATAGTATCGTTGCGGATTCTATCCTTCAGAGATCCTGACACCGGCTCAGCTAAATTCACAGGACACCGACCTGCATGCCTAGTAAGGGAATTATGGGCATATCCCCGTATTGTGGGAGGCAATGTCCAATAGAAAGAGCAAAATGGAGAGAATTACATCACTACACACAAGAGCTATAGGCTCTTAAATTGAATAATTTATATGTGGACAGCAGTGGTTTTGTGTTATTGAATTGTATTTTGAAAACACTTTTACAATTTTTAATTATAATGTAGGTAGAGAATAGAGATATCCCATTACCCATAAGCGTAAAAGTACGTACCTAACGCAAACGTACCTTTAAATAAAAATTACGAAAAACGAACCATTCCAAAAATAATAATCAACCATTATCTTTAGTAAGATGTTGATAAAAGTAAATCGTATCTCTGTTACGCAGGGTTTAAATTCAAAACTTATCGATTATAACCACAAGGTCAATACTGGAATATAGCTTTTATTATATCAGCATAAGGTTGATTTTGAATGCACGAACATAATACAGGGATGTACTGAGATATCAAATTACCGAAGCCTTCAAATGGATAGACAAACGTGAACTCCCCTATACAAGTTGTACTAGAAGATGTATATAATCCTATATTCGAGATTATTATACGTACCAACTAGACTGGACAATAAGAATTCAAAAACATCGATTTTTTGAGCAACCGTAACGTGCGGAAGTACCTACTAAGTACAAATAGTATTAGTTTAAGATTATTTTTTGCAAGTTTAAGTAGAATTAAACAATAAAACTGCTTATTTATATTTTTTTTGCCTATATTTTCTTGTTGGTAATACCATGGTAATACTTACAAATAAGCAAGAAAAGTTCTACCGAAATTATGTTTTTTCATACTTATATTTATTACAATCGAATACAAACACCGTGGCTTGGAACCATAGGCTAGGTTAACTGCATTTTTTGTACTTTTTTATAATGTTATTGTTGGTGATTCAAATAATATTATGTTTTTCTTATAATATTATGTCCTTAGAATAACTAATATTATGAGCCAAGAATATCCACCATGCAGGGAAAACACCTCCCTTCCTTCTACTCCTTTATTCAAAATAACAAATAAATAATAGTTTAAGTCACTTATTTTGACGTAAAGTTTTGAATTTTTTGCGCTAACTACTGTAAACTAAGTAAGCACCTTCGAGCATAAGAATATTATGAATAGTTTTATGTAGCACAACACACATACTAATTATTGTGAAAGTAGTTCTGGGACACCTTGTAGATACGAATTACTAGTTATACTTATAAAGATGGTTATAATATTGTATAACGAGTTTTTGTCTAGGGGTTGCTTATTTAATTAATTCATAACTAAAGCCGAATTTACATTAACTTAATTTCATGACACTGATTTCGTTAAATCGTTGACAATAGATTTTTATCAGTATGCCATTCAGTCTGCTTTATTTTTTAAAGTACACCTAAGTAAGCCACACCGCGAGCGCTTCTACACCTAAAATGTATACCTACTTACAACTTATTGAACGTGACTGTACAGTAGGTATAGTACGCGTTACGTAAAAAGAACGCTGGAAGAAGTGGAGGGGGTGTGTTTCCGCACCGGTACATACCGATAAATCGCCGGAAGGATGCTATTGCGTGGCTTCCCCTCAGCGTTCTTTTTACGTGACGCGACCTCTACCTACCTACATATGGAGTAAAAAATTGGATTTTCTTCGACCAAACTTAATAACAAAACTAATTATAAATAGCCCAGTAACCTATATCAAACAAAACAATATTTACACCCCACTTCACAAACTTAAGCCAATATGTTAATCGGAGTGTAAAATCTCAGTTTTAAATCTCGTCTGTTCTGCTCCATTGGACCAAGAGTAACTTAAAATGTCTACGGATCTCTCTATTACACTATAAAAAGGCGAATGTTTGTTCGAGCATCACGCAAAAACTAATGGGTCAAGTTTTGATGGGCCATGAACATCGAGATAGCACTCTTAGAGGCTTACTTAACTGAAAGGTATTGTCTTTACTTGAATTACAAATTTTCTTTTTAATTTAACGCTAAATTAATTATGTAATGGTAGATATTAAAGTTATTTATTATTTATAAAATACCTAGGTATAATTGCTTCATTATTTCAATTTTACTATGGTTAATTTATAATTTAGCGTTTAATTAGAATGAGTATATTACTGATTATTTTGCATGATATTTTAAATGAATTTGTAACTAGGAATTTTAATTCTCAGAATCATAGTCTGATTGCAACCTCCCAGTTTTCGGTACTAGTCTTTATTTAAACTACACCCTGTATTTAAACCTGGCAACTTCTATTAGGTCACTAGGTACCTGCTACTATTAACAAATATTTTAATCATCAATCAGTTTAAGGGGCTCCAACCTAAATCTTTGGAACCCAAGCCAGCACAGGCCTGCACCCGTTGTACACCCTGATAACTAACAAACGGGGCGAAATCTAACACCAGATCAGCTACATTCATAATCATAATCATAATCATTTATTTATAAATAAATAATGTGGGACGTAATCACACAACATCACGTAGCCTCAAACTAAGTAGAGCTTGTAATAAGGGAACCACATGATATACTACACATATATTTTTTTGTAAATACATACATATCATACATAGGAAACACCCAGACCCGAGACAAATATCTACAGAACATACAAACATTTGTCCCGCAGCGGGAATCGAACCCGCAACCTTCTACGTCTCAGGCGGACTTTGGCCCACTTCGCCACAGAGGCCGTCGAATTTATTTGCTTAAGATGCAGGTACAATAGTTCTAAGCATAATGTCAATTAAAATAAAGTATCCTTTACATTTTGCCTCATTAAGGCGTGCAAGTGTACAAAAAATAAAAACAAATGTGAAGTTTAGTTTAGAATTTGAACGACTTCTCTGACATTTGTTTAAATTTTTTGGATAATGTCAAAATAATAATATGTCATAGATAATAATAATTCTTTTAGTATTTATGTTATTCTGTTTGTTTTCCAAATAATTAAAAATAAAATACTCAAAATGTCAAAATGTATATGCATATTTTTAAATATTTTTATAATCACAGAATCAACAGCACTTTGATTATATAAAATGTATGAGTAATGTAGACTAAACTTAATGCCAATACAGATTCATACTATGTAGGTAAAGAAGGTTTTTAAATAGTCGTCTCCTTAGAGACAAAGATAGGAAAAGGTTATATATTATTTTCGATACTATAGATAGATACGCATTTTTGTGGGTAAAGAAATTTGAAAATCGGTTCTCAATGACGGAGATATTGGTGATCATAGGGCGAAAATTACAAGTGAGGATGAGGTTTCTTGAGTTTTCCGGGAAAAGTACCAATCCCTCAGGAATAAATTTTATATGGGACCAGCTGTCTATTAAAAAAAATTGAAAATCGGTCCACAATTGACGGAGTTATCGGTGAACATTCATAAAAAAAAGTCGAAAAAAAAGATTCCGGCGAATTGAGAACCTCCTCCTTTTTGAAGTTGGTTAAAAAGAGCAGTTAATTCCGGGCTGTCAATTTTATTACTTAAAACGTCATGCAGAAATAACATTTTCAGCAATGTTCGCCTATCTTTCAGTTGCATTAGGTTATTGAGTCTTAAAAGATTCTTCATAACATGTTTTCTTGTGGTAGGTGCGATAATTTAAGACCTTATGAATTTGGCTTGTATATCGCCAACGGACTCAATATAGATCATATAGTTAGGATTCCATACGTTACAACAGTATTCTAAGATGCTACGGATATACGAATAGTATAATATTTTTATACAATCAGCATCTGAGAAAGACTGGCTGACACGCAAAACGAACCCTAAGTTTTTATATGCCCTGGTAACCACCTCTGTGACATGATCAGACATCAATATTTTATAATCGAAGACTACTCCAAGATCTTTAGTACTGTTTTTTTTGTTTTACAAGGGCATCATCAAGATTATATTGATATACTATTTTTCACTTCTCTTGCTCAAAAAGTGTATCATAATAGTGTAGCTTAGCGGGCCTAAAACTCGAGTTTAATACCTCGGGCTAAAAAGTATTTTTTCTTTTTAATTTTTGTCTCAAATCATCAGCCCGTACAAAGCATTCGTTCTCTTACATAAAAACTCGACTTCTTGGTGCTCCGTCAATCTTTTTTTTTTGAAAATAGAACCGTCTTGGTGATGTTTTATGAAGGTTGATTAATTTTTAGTAAAATTTCTGAAAATTGTCTAATTTTGAATTGTTTTATTTTCTCGCAATCGAAGTGAAAAGTAGAGTGTTTTACTCGGGCCAAAACCACCCATTATAACTCGGTCTTGTCATCCTCCCTCGCTACACTCGGGAGTATAACAACCTCGTATATAATGGGATGGTTTAGTCCCTTGTAAAACAATCTACTATTATTTCTCTACGAGTAAAACTGATTTGGTGGCATTTAGAGGCAAGAATAAGATAGAACAGAACAAGAATAATTAATAATCTAAATATTCCATAATTTTATAAAAACATTGTCCAATAACCATTATCTTAATCACAATTTAAAAATATTCATAAGTAGATAGGCTTTTCAAAGTCATCCGGTAATTTATTAAAATGGTAATGGCATTCCCTGATTGAACGCCGACGGATAGCAGCGTCGGTGAGAAGCTGTGCCCAGTGTGGGATTATGGGCTAATCCCTGTTCTTATAAGGGGAGACCTATGTCCAGCAGTGGACAGATATAGCCTGGTGATAAGGCTTATCTGGACTCATTATAAGGCAGGTATAGGTACTTCCCTACCTTAAATTGAAATGTACCACTTATTAATACAGTCAGCTAAATATTTTAGCCCACATACCTAATTGTTATGAAACATAATATCGACGGTTGACATTTTTGCAACGTTATGTTCGTCAGCATGTTTTATAAAGGCAACGATAAGAGGTGATAGTGCTGGCCGTCGGCGGTCAGGGAAGCTGTACTGTTGTCAGGCTGCGCTACGCCGCAATCAGCCGCCGCTAGTGCCCCGTTTGTTAGTTAGCAGAGTGCTCCACGGGCAGGTGAGGTTGGCTTGAGTTCCGAAGGTGATTGAAACCCCTTACCCCAACTGCTAGGTATAGAGCTCCATCAACTTTTTTATATATTTACTTATATTATCAGTTATTATTACATTTGGCGACCTCTGTGGCGCAGTGGGCGAAGGTCCGCTTGGGACGCAGAAGGTTGCGGGTTAAATTCCCGCTGCGGGACAAATGTTTGCATGTTCTGCAGATATTAGGTCCTTACCTATGAAATTGGCGTTTTGTCGAACTGGCCACTTTGATCTCAAATATCTGGCGTTTGGTAAGGAATTACAAATTTAAATTTATTTTAAATGTATGCTTGTGTATCTGTACTTGTGATTTAGTGGTACATTTGTTTTCGCGCCATTTGATTTTTCTTTGACATCGTTCGGTTCACACTATGGAAAACTTAAAATATCGCGTTATTTTCGAATACGAGTTCCTCCGAGGAACCAGCGCTGCAGAAACAGCTCAAAGGATTAATGATGTGTATGAGGAAGATACAGTTTAAGAAAGCACGGTACGATTTTGGTTCCAACGTTTTCGTTCTGGAAATTTTGACCTAAAGAACAAACCCCGTGGACGGCTGGAGACCCTCGTTGACAATGAAGAATTAAAAGTGATGGCGGAAGTGGATCCATCGCAAACTACGTCAGAGCTAGCGGCAGGCTTCGGTGTAAGTGATAAAACCATTTTAGATCACTTGAAGCAGATTGGAAAAGTAAAAAAGTTGGAAAAATGGGTACCGCATGAATTGAGCGAAGCACACCAACAAACACGCGTCGAGTGCTGCGTTACTCTACTCAACCGTCACAATAACGAGGGAATTTTGAATCGCATCGTAACTTGTGATGAAAAATGGATCCTGTACGATAATCGGAAACGCTCATCACAATAGTTGAACCTAGGAGAACCGGTCAAATCCTACCCCAAGCGAAAGTTGACTCAGAAGAAAGTACTGGTTAGTGTCTGGTGGACCAGTGCTGGTGTTATACACTCCAGCTTCTTACGGTCTGGTCAGATGATAACGGCAGATCTGTAGGTATTCTCAACAATTGAAAACCATGAAAAGCTAGCTGTTAAACAACCGAGACTGGTCAATTGCTCTAGCCCGCTACTGCTTCATGACAACGCCTAGACCACACACTGCACAATAGACGGTCTCTAAATTAAAGGAGCTGCGATTGGAATGTCTCCGTCACCCATCATACTCCCCGGACCTTGCACCAACAGATTACCACTTTTTCCGGAATTTGGATAATTTCTTTATTTTTTGCTGATTATTTCAGGAACTATGCTACCGACGATATAATAATAACCCGGAATACGATTGCCAGTAAAAAAAAAACACTTTATCCCCAAAAGGTCCAAAATAAGAAACGTCAAAATTTCAAACTGGTGCCAATACGTTGAGTAGCATGGGCAAAATGACAATAACAACTAGCACATGGCCCACCTTATGTCAAGTGATAACCATTACTTATAACAAAGTATTGCTTCGAAGGTCTCGCTTGCCTAGAACTTGCCCTACGATGCAACGCCCTGCGTCCATCAACTTGAGGCATGAAGATGATAAGCATCTTGTGCCTGTAATTTCACCGGTAGCCACACCCTTCAAACCGAAACACAGCAATGCTGCTTCACGGCAGAAATAGGCATGGTGCTAGTACGCACCCGGACGAGCCCTCCACAAAGAACTCAACTACTTCTAGGATTCCGGATGCCTTAACTTAAAAGCCTTAAAATTTAAATAAAATCACAGACAACGCTACAACTGCATAGCGCAGCCTAACTCACTGATACGGTTAAATCTCCTGACCGCCGACGGGTAGCAGTAACAGCGATTTTTTAAAACGGTTCTTGTTGAAAAAGTGCTACTACTCAATTGACGAATTTTGCAATGACAAAAATTCAATGGGTTATTAAAGTCGAATGTATATAATAAAATTTCTTTGCTGTAGGTTTTGTAATACTTATTGTAAACCTGATGATTTTAATTTTAATTTAATTTTTCAAATTTTGACATCTATTTATTTATTGACATTATTAATTATTTGACATTCAGCCCTTTGGAAATTGAACTTATTCAGCTAAGCTAAACAAGTAGGTACATATATAAATTTTGTTTATAATTTTTGACCCAGGCAGTTGCTCCCCTGGCTAAACTTATGACTGTATCTATGTTCATTTTTTTCCACTTTGTGTACCTAGTTTGATAAGAATTATCTACCTTTTTTTGTAAAATATTTCCGACACAATAATTTATTGTTTGAGAAAATAAATTAAATGAAATGATGCGAAACCTGTGCCCTGCGATCCCCAACCCGCATTCCCAGCGTGGGGATTATGGGAATATCCCCCTTCTAATAGGGGAGGCCTATGTCCAGCAGTGGACTGAATAGGTTGGTGGATAAACATGATGATGACTCACCTATCTTTGTGTTCCGCTTGTCTGTCCCGCTGTCTTCTGTTTTTGAACCAATTTGAAACCTGCAATTAAAAGTAAAGTTTATTCTTCGCTTTCGTATGAACTTAAATGCTTCCATATGGCTCGAAGATCGAAAAGCTATTAAAAATATAATTAAGTAAAAGGTGCAAGCCACATATAAATGGCGTCGGGCGCGAACATGGCATTGGCGGATTCCTATTCCATTCAAATTTCATACATACAAATGCATGGAAAACACATATACATATATATATATATATATATATATATATATATATATATATGTATATGTGTTTCATACATATATATATATATATATATATATATATATATGTATGAAAACTTAATGTATGTCCCAAAACATATTAACATGCTCAAGAAAAATAGCGACTATCATAATGTTAACACTAGAAATAAAGATAAACTAGCTGTTCCTACTGTAAGGCTCCATAAAGTTAGTCAATCTTTTAAAGGGATGTCTGTACGAGTTTTTAACAATTATCTGTAAATAAATTCAAAAATGTTGTAATAAAGCTTATTATAAAATATCTGATTATTTAGATGACAAAAAAGCTTGAAACTGCCTCCAACTCCATCAAAAACAATGTAATAGTTATTAATAACAATGACGTTAAAAAAATATAAGCCAAGCAGAGTTTCTTGCCAATTCTTCTGTTTGGTCGCGTTACGAATTGGTGGTAAATAAAAAAAAATTACGTTTTAAAGTGTACTATACAGTTTCTACTGAATAAATTAATTTTGAGTTTTTTTTTTTTGCCGAGCCGTGGCCTCCACTTAGGAATTCGTTTACCTTAACGGTTATCGGTTCTTCGGCAGATATGGCCAGCCCACTGCCACGACAGCATGCTAATCCTCTGAGCTATATCGACAACTTTAGTTCTATGTCGGATAGTCTCGTTGCGGAACTTGCGGATTCTATCCTATAATAACCTAGTGTTCGGGAAAATGGCCGCTCGGCTTAGCCGCCTACAGGCTTGCCAATATTGCATAATGACGATCGGGGCCAGCCGAATACTATCTATTATTTTGGCTTTGATTTTAAACAAATACTACCAACTGTTGTTTTTATAGCCTATATGAATATTTAAATAATTCATACTTTAACGAAACTCTAATAATATTAGCAAGCCTGCATGCAGGCTGAATTACATACAGCTATCTAGCTGTAAGACCTAATTGCGAAAATAATTATAATGTACTAGCTTTCGCCCGCGGCTTTGCTCACGTGAATAAAAAGTAGCCTATGCGTTAATATAAATCACATACTTATGTATATTCCAAGTTTCATTCAAATCCGTTCAGTAATTTTTGCGTGAAAGAGTAACAAACATTCATCCATTCATCTATTCACATCCATACATCCATTCCAGGGATACTATCAAATAAACATTTGAAACGAATATGTCGATCCGCCTAAGTGTGCCGCCCCGTCAACCTTTGAATGGGAGAAACTGTTTAGCCAAATGGTGACTCCCATGCAATTAGAGGGCCTATTCATCCATTTGTACAAACCGTTGAGTTAGTGGAAGCCTCACCATTTGCATGGGAGACCGTTTAGTGACATTAGAGGGGGCAATAGCGAAGCTAAGGGAGGCCTATGTTCAGCAGAGAAATGGTACAGGCTAATGATGATATCTAATTTATTTTTAGAGTTAGATATGTTATTATTTTTCTACTATTTCACAATAGTTAGTTGTTATACAAGAGTGCAAAGTTGCTTTTTAACCGCGTGCTCAATTTTGATGACTGAGCAAGCGAAGGATTCTGACATTTATAATCCTGAGCGTTAGAAAGGGAATCAAAAGAGCACGAGTTGAAAAATCTTTGCACTCGAGTGCATCACGTAACTTTTCATTCCGCCTCAGCGAAGAAATGACTAAATGCAAAAAAAAGATTAACAGTAGTTTAACATTTAAAGTTAAAAAAAAAGTACACCAAGAAGGTTCTGAGTCTGAGGTCAGTTTTAAAAAAGGTTGTATGATTAATTCGGCACCATGGAGGTAGAAGTAAATAGGTTTAATGATGTTTTGAATTCACAAACTTAGTGCACACGATGTTCTAAATTCAATTTTACTTTATCCTCTAGTGGATAAAAACGGCTTTTGCACTCAGATATCGAAGAGCAAATATACTCTTTAAGAGATGGGGGGATGAAAAACAAATTTGTAAGCACTACCCATCTATCTCCACACTAAACAAAAGTTATCTGGAAGAAAATTATATAAGCATCGAGTTCGCCTGTGTACTTGTTTTATCTTGTGCAATTGGCTTACTTCGCTGTTCTTAGCACATAATCTCCACCCAGTCACTACTTGGATGGGTCATTCAGTGGCAATTAGATCTGAACGCTTCCGTGCTTCGGAAGGCACGTTAAGATGTTGGTCCCGGCTTTTCAGTCGTCAAGCCTTGTCGGAGGCCTTCAGGCGGTCTAAAAAACTTCGACACCAGAGTTGGCCACTAGCTCATACGAAGAAGAAGAAGAAGAATCTGGTGCAATAAAGAATTTTCTATCTATAGCGGCACGTAAGTCTAGCGCTGAACGAAACGTCTCCGCATAGATCTCTCGCTCTCTCTCGCCTCTAGCTCCCTACGATACCGTACTTTAGACTTCTACGCAATAACGGTGAGCGCTACAGTTTCGTGCCTCTACTTGTACGATGGGTAAGCGAGTCGTCTCGCACTTGACTGTTCTGATTTTAGTTTTGGTTTGATGAACATCCTAGTCACATAGTTGCCACCGACTAGGTACAATGTTCTACTTTTATTGTTGCTCCAGTTTGCGGTAGGTAACCCGACACGCTTCCTCAAACTCACACGGCTAAGGTTACCGATGAAAAACTTGTTTTGCCTTTGTTTTAATTAAAATATAATCATTTGAAAGAACAGGGAGATTACGAGTATTTCAGCCTGGCGTATCGTTAGCGTAACGAAATAATTTGGCCAATGACAAACATTTATTGTCAATTTCAATTTCACTTTCTTATTGGTCAAAATTTTACGTCTACGAGTCTTCGTGATTGAACCTCTGAAGACAGTACGCCATGGATTTTGAGCAGGACAATAGTAGACCTAGTAGTTTGTGAATATGGATTTAAAGTTGATTGGATGAATGTTTGTTACTCTTTCACGTAAAAACTACTGAACGGATTTCGATGAAACTTGGAATTTACATAGTTTGTGACCTTACTTTTATCCCGGTACCACACGAGCGAAGGCGCAGGCGGAAGGTAGTCTCAAATAAAAAAGTAATTTAAAAAAATTAATCGACTTCAAAAAGAACATAACTCAAAATTAATCCTACTCCTACTAATATTATAAATGCGAAAGTTTGTGAGTATATTATATGTTTGTTACTCTTACGCAAAAACTATTGAACGGATTTAGATGAAACTTTGAGTATAAATAGTTTGTGACCTGAATTAACACAGGCTTCTTTTTATCCCGGTATCAAGCGAGCGAAGCCGTGGGCGGAAGCTAGTAAATAATATTTTTATTTTGAGACAGAACAGATAATTTGAATCATATTTTAGAGGGAAACGTGTTGATTTTGCTTTACTTTTGTGTTTATTTCCTTTCAATTTTAATTTTCATAGGACAGTGGCGCCGCGTCTGCGGGACTTCTATCGTGAACACAAAGGACTCTTATGGCGCGGCTACATTATCGCCCTACGGCGATGATTCGCGTTGTGTAAAGAAGACGAACTCTATGACTTTTTACTCGGGAGATAGAGGCAATACGCGCATCTTCGCCGTAGGGCGATAATGTAGCCGGCCCTATAAGGGCCGTTTTATGCCGGGGCAACACTGTGCGGCATTGCGGCATGCCAGAAGGCATGAATCGTGCGGCATGACAACACCTAGCGTCATGTGGCAGACTGTCGCAGCTTGCTTGTATCAGAACACGGTGGATTCAACAACTTTTTTGGTGCGTCAAAACAGTTTCTACGTTATGTTTTGATTGTGTATGATTTGGAAAGTAAAGATTTTGGCGAAATCACACCATGAAATTGAGTTGTAGATTATCGGTCATGGAGTGGAGTAATGAAATATATTTAAACTTCAGTGAAGACAGACGTGGTGGCCTAGTAGGATGTACCCCGACTGAGAAGATCTGGAAGTCGTGGGTTCGAATCCCAGCCGTGTACCAATGAATTTTTCGTTTCAAAAAATTAATGTGCGCATTACCACGAGCTCGAAACGGTGAAGGAAAACATCGTGAGGAAACCGGCATGCCCTCGAACTAAAAAGTTCGAAAGGTATGTGCTAGGTTAGTGATCCAATAAAAAGCGGGTATGGGCTTGCAACCTGTCACGTGGAATGCTAGCTGCTTGCAAAAAGTGGGCATGTATCGAACGTAACGTTTGGACTTGCCTCTGACTACCCCTGTTAAGGTATCCTCAATAGATTTGCGTACTGAGAAATATCTGAAGATATCCATAATGGGGAAAAAGCCGTGAAGATGTTTGTTTTGTTTTCATTGAAGATTATGACGTTACTTCTTCGTTTGTCTAGCTGCATGGCTTAGTACTGAATAAGCTGCTGCTAAAGTTGCTTGATCAGCCTTAATTTACGGTGTCTATCCCCAAAAACACTCCGAAAAATTTCAAAGCAAGTGCTGCTTTGGAAATTATCTAGGCACGATGTTGCCTTGGCGTAAATAAGACTGTCGCATACTACATCGGTCGCGTAATGCTGCCGGTTGTAGCATGCAACAAGGAGCCGCATGCCACAATTTGTAGCATACCGCACTGTGTCACAATGTTGCTCTGGCGTAAAAGAGCCTTAAGTTTATCTAACATGCAGTTTAATACCTGTACAGTAGTGAGGCCGGTTGTCTCCGCCAGTTCCCGTTTCTCCCTCGGCGAGGGGTAAGGGTTGTGGAGGTACCAGTCGCGAAGAACTGATCTTGATTTTTCCTGCAAATGAAAGTGTTTTGTGACCGCTTTCCAATGTTTTGCCCATAGCTTAATAGTAGAGGTCTTTATGAAGGGCTAGGTAAGTTCATGTCTATCAAAGTTTCTTAAACTCATTGTTTCAACAAGAGACCGGGAAGAGCGCAGGCGTGGAAACATTTTTTTTATTATCATAGATTAAAAAAATGTGTAATATCCCAAAAATATGTGAAGTGTGAGCTAACAATTAAAATACAAAAAAACAATTTTAATTTTAATTGTTACTTAGGTACATAAAAAAGTTTTCATACCTATTAGGCTCCCCGCAGACGACCGATTTTTTATAGGACAGATAGGGAGAAGCACGTCATGGACAGAGCGCTAATATGGTTGGAAATTGATGAAGTACGTATTGATGACCAAAACCATGAACTGTACGAAAAAAGGTATAAAAACAAAAAAATAATTATATCAATACGTATAATCAAAGTCCAACCACTTTAGCTCATAAAGCCTAACTTTCCTCCGTAAATCTCCTGCTCCTCCCTAACTGTCCAATTTTCTGTCCTACAAAGAGTCGGTCGTGTGCGGAGAGCCTTATTATACTAAGTTCTTACCTTGAAGCAGTAGGAAGTCTCCTCGCCGTCCCAGATTGTTCTGGGGAGAGGGAATTTGCGCCTCACACGGTACTTTCCCACCGCGCCAAGAGGCCTACCTCTCAGTCTTTCTGCCTCCATGTAGTGTGCTGGAAGGGGTGTCTCAGTAAGCAACTGGATTGCATTCCATAGTCTTAATAGATCTATTAAAAAAACACCGCTACTAATGTGAAAGAAGACTCCAACTACCATAGTTGGAGTCCGTATGAACGCAATCTAAGATCTAGTAGCCGAGCCTAACATTATTATAGAATCCAAAGCCCTCCGACTGCTTGGTCATGTACAGCGAATGGGTGAGGATAGAAGCGTGAAGAGAGCTTGGGTCGACCACTTGGGCGTAGACCGGTTGGTTGTCGTAAATATCGCTGGATCGACATGGTGGAAGCTGACCTGCGCGAACTTGGAGCCGACAACTGGCAATAGATCGCAAATGATAGGGGAAAATGGAGAGTTCTCGTGCCAAGACTTACTTCGGGTCCCTGGGCCGGTGGAGTAAGTAAGTACTAATGTGAAAATATTACTGTCTGCTCTGCTAAGGACGAAAGAACTGCCTTGGCTAGCACGAGTATGTTCCCTACGTCATGCTGTATGATTAACTAGTTTTGAGCATTAGTTGTACGTTTCTATTCTTAGTTCTGGCATAAAAACTGTACTCGTACCTATTAATTGTACCTATTGTATTGTAGATGATAACACGCACCTTTTAGCCAAAGACTCTGCAGCTTCGTATGATTATGTGCACTGAAGGTATGCGACTCCAGCAACCGGTACAATTCCTTGAAGTTCCCTCTGTGGAAGGCGACCATGGCCTTCGCTTTGAGCACCGACTCGTGGGCGTGTAGCCTCTCACACGCTGGTAGAGACCAGAGGAACCGGCCTAGGCGCTCGATGTTGCCAGCCTGTTGCAATACCTAAGGAGATTTAATATAATTAAAGAATTTAATCTAAACTGACTGGCTAACTGAAAGTCAAGTCAGCAAAGTCTAAAAATCTGTCTATCTAAGTAAGACTGTCTTACACTTAGCGTAGTGCAATAAGAGTAAGCCACGTCGGTCTTAGGCTTGACTAATTAATCAGTAAGACAGTCTTACTAAGACTGACTGAATACCTATCGCGTGATCTAATAGGTCTTTAAGTCGTAAAGACTTAAAATTTGGAGTGTGTTGTGTGTTATTGCGGCATAAAAAAGCCTAACTGGGAGCCTAAGGGATTCCAACCCCATCTTGGGAACCCAAGCCCACATCACCTGCCCGCTAACTAACACCCTGCTAACTAACAAACGAGACTGGCGGCCGGATGACTGGGGCATAGCGCAGCCTAACACCAGCACAGCTACATTCCCTGGCCATCGACGGGGAGCAGCGGTGGTGGTGTGAGAAGTTATGCCCTGCGATCACAAACCCGCATTCCCAGCTTGGGGATTATGGGCATATCGCCCTTTATTAAGGGAGACGTATTTCCAGCGGTGGACTGATATAGGCTAGCAACAACAAAAACATTGTTGTTGTTGACCAGCCACCTTTTCTTTTATAGTTAAAAGTTTGTATTCTGTGGAAATTATAGGTTATTTTATTTTAAAAACAAGAATGCTTTCCCCAAAGTAAGTTTTCGTATGAAATGTCATTCGCCACAACATGTAGTATGCGATTATAATAATTATATTATTTAAATAAGCGATATAGAGTCGTTCGTTACTCTCAAAAAACTTTTTTCAAAATTCTGAAAATGCACTCGTTTTTTCTTCAAAATAAACTTATAGTTTCCTCAAAACAAAACCAAAATAAAATGTGGCTGCCCTCGATGAGGTAAAATATTGCCCCACCCGTATACACAGTGCGTTTGAATTCGTTACAGCCCAAAAGGGGGTAATTCTATATTATCTCGTTTAGTTCTAAGTCTTCAGTAAAACTTTGTCTGGTAGAACTTGCATCTAACCATAATTTAAAATATTTTGCCTTTGGTTTACTGTTAAACAAATATTTTTCATTTTCATTTTTCAATAGTCGTTATCATTTTTTGTACTGTAATGACGCGACGTTTCGAATTTTGTAGTTTCTCATTGAAGAAAATATTACTCAAAAACTTGTGAAGCAGTCTTAGAACAGCTGATTTTGTTAAAGTTTCTCATTGACATAATGATGAAGTAAATATACTATTACTTGGGTTGTAACGCACAACACAAAAATATAAGCTGAAAGTTTTTATAGAAAAGTTTCGTATTTTTAGTGAGATTCTCAAGTGTGTGATAACTGACATCATAGTCCAAATTACCCGCTTTCGGGATATTCGACGGGTATTCTAGGTTAGTATTCCATAAAAGCGGCAATGGGCTTGCTACATGGAATTCGAACTGCTAGCTTATTAAAATAAAAATTGTTTATTTTTATAGAATTAGGTACAGTCAGTGTCCAACATCATGCTGAGCTCTTTCTTCTTGTTTTGCTCGCGTATGTACCCTTCACTCAATCAGCTCCTACCAAAAAGTTACTCTGTAACTTTTGAAACAGTTTGATCCAAAGTACACAATATTGATTTAGGCCCAGCCGGATGCCACATGTGCAATCCTGCGCAAATAAAGTCTGTCTGTTTGTGACCACCCCCGGGCGAGGTCGGGAACTAAATAAGATTAGCGAAAAAAACGAACGTTGAGCTCAAACGTGATTGTGGACTCAATACTCAATACTTCCATCTATCTATCTATTCAGCCGGTAATATCCACTGCTGAGTAAAGGCCTCATCTCTATGACGCTACTCCTGGCCATCTTATGCCAGCCGGATCCGCTGCTCTCCGGAGCCGGAACACAGTACACATAATGGGCATCATACAAAAACACTTATATCGATAATACTATGTAATGTGTGCCAATAACAGGCATGCACAGCATTTGCACTATTTTTGAGCAATACATGACAACAGCTCAACACACAAAATAGAATACAAAAAAAAATATTTAAAACTGGGGGTTTAAAAATAAAATATTTTTAAAGTTTGTTTTTCATTAAAGGTAAGGTAGGTAAGTCACGAAACAGAATCTAAATCATTGATTTGTGAAATTAAACTATATTATACCTTCGCATCTCATTACACATTTCATACTGTCCTACGACAATTGGGCAGGTGGTCTATCTTGAGGCCATCATATATTTAAAATACTTCCAGAAATAATTTTAATAACGTGATATAAATTAATTAATTTGTCAATAATACAATGTTTTATATACTCAATCATTTATTGCGTTCCATAATGCTTATCAGGATTTTAATTATGTTTTCAATAAATGAAGCAATCCTAATGGCCACCGATATACAGGGGTATCAGTTATCCCCAATTTGAAGGGAGGGCGTAATAATGATTTTCACAAACCATAGCTGGTGGATAATCAAAATATTCTAAGTATTATCATTATTATAAGCTCGGCAAACGTAATTTAAGACACCCTCTGGCCAGGTTTGGTGACGATCTGCGAAAGGCTGATAGAGGCTTGATTGACCCGTGTGGCGCAGTAGGCGAAGGTCGGCCTGAGACACAGTAGGTTGCGGGTTCGATTCCCGCCGCAAAGCTACATTATCTGCAGATATTAATCTTCAATGTATATTAGTGTACAAAACAAATATGTTTAAGTATTATTTTTAAGTCATGTGGTTCCCATACAAGCTCTGCTTAGTATGGCTACATGATTCTGTCTGATAGTGTCCAGAATTATTTATTAATATCAGGTAACCTTTTGCGACTCAGATAGGCTTCAACCCACTGTGTCACAGAGGTCGTCATTTAGTCGTAACCATCATCATCATCATCAGGCCTATGTCAATGCCCTCCGGGACGCAAGCCCTGACTCTGATGTATTTGTGGACGAATGGAAGGTGATTTTGAGTGAGTGCCTGAACTTCTTTGAGAAGTGTGTGTAAGTCTATTTTTGTTTGACATGTGATTTGACTTTAAGTATTGTAATTACTGACCGATAGTAACAGTATATATCAATGTTACTGACATTATTATTATTGAATTGCGACTATCAATAATAATTAAATTAAATTATTCTGACATTGTATCTAAGATGTAAAATTCTACCAAATATTTCACCATTCTGGTTATTAAGTAAATAAACAATATATTAACAATAAACGGGGTGTACGGGGTTCCAAACCCCATCTTCGGAATCCAAGCCAACCTCACCTGCACGTGGTGCACCTTGCTAAACAACGAACGGGGCTCTGGCGGCCGGCTGATTGCGGCATAGCACAGCCTACATCGGCACAGCTAAATCCCCTGACCACCGATGGGCAGCAGCGTCGGTGGTGCGAGAAGCTGTGCCCTGCGATCCCCAACACGCATGCCCAGCGTGGGGATTATGGGCATATCCCCCTATATTAGGGGAGGCCTTTGTCCAGCAGTGGACTGATATAGGCTGGTGTGTGTAACAATAAACAATATCCAACAGGCCTATAACATAGGCCTCCCCTAATGAGTGCCATTGCGCCCTGTCCTCAGCTTGACGCATCCAGCTTTATGACACCACACAAATTATGGAATTCACACTTAAGCTGTATATAGATACATCTCAGGCGAACTTACGCCCACTGCCCCAGAGAGGCTGTTCAGTAGTTTTGTCGTGAAGAAAGAATAAACATTTTTACAACTCCATCTCATTATATTATATATTTTTTGTTCACCTTTATTTTTTACCTATAAGTAGGAAAACTTTCGCCTTTTTATTTTACGTAGAATATCAAAGACGTATGTGTAATTTATTAAAATTCAAGTGCGTAAGATGCATGAGCCGCAGTCGACTGGCAGCTCAACTTACCCTAATAGTGGTCGTCTCTATAATTAAAAGAAGGATATCAAGACGTAATATGCGTAAACCTGTAAATGGCTTATAGTAATTATCAAGGATATTTAATAAGAATAAAAGATACTGTTTGTTTTCCGAATAAAATAAAATAAAGTATGTTTACGTAATTTATTAAAAAGCACGTGCGTAAGATGCATGTGCCGAAGTCGACTTGCAGCTTAACTTACCCTAATAGTGGGTATCAGGTATCCCCAATTTGCGAGAGGGTGAATGGGATTCGCCATGCATCGTTGTGTTTATGGATAAGTATGTTATTATAACGACAGCCGTGACTGTATTACCATAACAGAGTACCTACCGTATCGTATCGTGGTTATCTTGGCGTGGCTTATTTTATTCTAAGAAAAACAGCTTCTGTGTCACAGTAGAGAGACGCAAGAGGTGGTTGCTGGTTCTATTCCCGCCGCGATTAATGTTTTTATGGTCGGTTTCCTATGTTTTTAAGTAGTTCTAGGTATTTATTTCCAGAAAAAAAAAATAACTTACTAATTATATGTCATGTGGTTCGCTGCTTACTTTGGGGCTAGATGATGTGTGAAAAATGTCCGGCATTATTTATTTAATCCGCCCTTAATTAACTAAACAAAATTAATTAATGATTAAATTTTTGTGTACTTACACCAAAACTACTGAATGAATTGGACGTCTAGATAAAAAAAATAATTCTAACCGTCAGATAGATCAAAAGATATTGGACACGTATTTTTCATTTATCAAATAAACAAGACCGGTTAAGTGCGAGTTGACTCGCCCACCGCGGGTGACGTCAATAGTTTGCGATACTACCTGATTAGTACTAAGGTTTCGTAATTAAAATGTGTACGTCATATAGAAAAATAGAAACCGGCTTTAGAATGGGCAAATTAGGGCCTTTCAGATAACACCATATTTGACCGTGTAACTTGCTTTATAGCTTGACCACAGCTGTCATTACATTTATTGAGGTTTCTACAAAACCATATTAGTTGGAGGCTTTTCTATAATTCTCCTGTAAAAATATAGATATACTTCTAAAATTTGTATAAATTTCAGGTTTTTCATTTCGCAAACTTAAAATAAAGATATTTTTCTTTAACATATATTAGTTTCAAATTGCTGGCCTTGCATCGTATAAAAAAATAAAAAACTGCTTTAAACTGGGCTAATTGACCTCTTTCATTCATATGCCACTCGACCTATTGGCACCAGTTTGTTTTGACGTTTCTTATTTTGGGGATAAAAATGAAAATATTTTTTTATTAAGCTATTGCATAGCTTCTATCGAGGGCCTTGAGCGCGGGGACCGAATCCAGAAATTCCGTAACGAAAAAAAACCTCACGCTCCCCACTCCGACGGGCACGGAGGTGTGGCTTGAAGGCCGTGCATTGTTTATAATTGCATAAGTTGATACAAAATGCTATGCAATAGCTTTACCGCGGCAGTCCCCGAGTGCCACACGTCTTATTTTTTTTTACTGGCAATCTTATTCAGTCAGCGCATTTTAAATTTATACCTTTCAAGTCGATAGCTTAAGTAGTTCCTGAAATAATCAGCTGTGACAGACGGACGGACGGGCGGACAAAGCGGTGCCAAAATTCTAATGATAATATAATAGATAAATTAGGTACAATATTATGTAGTTCTGGACCTGCGAGGGAAGCCGCGGGCGGAAGCTAGATTTTACTATTTTTTCTATTTGCTTTTTTATATAAGAGGTTCCAATCAAACCACCACCTTTGAAACTCAAGCCTACCTTGTCTGCCCATGGTGCACCCTGCTAACTATCAAACGGAGCTCTGGCGGCCGGCTGATTGCGGCATAATTCCCTGGCCGTTGGAAGAAAATCTAGACAGATACTGCGATCCCCAACATGCATTCCCAGCGTCGGTATTTTGGGCATATCTCCCTTAGAAGGGTGGCCTATGTCCAGCATTGACTGATATAGGCTGGGGTTGTTTGTTTTTGTTTTTAACCCTTCTCGTCCCACTGCTGGGAAAGGTCTCCATCATAGACATAAACATCTCTGTACCGTGCTACATACCACCACCACCTCCTCCCACCATCTTTTGAAGGCATCGAGCTCATGCCGCCAACGTCAATTTTTTTAATTATTGTGCCTTTAAATCTATAGATACATTCAGTAAAATCTATTTTTGCTGATTGATCCCACAAAAAGCTTCCATAATCCAGCCAAAACAAACAGCCTGTAACCATGGCGACCGGGCGCGCCGCAACCGGATATCCGGTTACAGAGGGCGTGGATAAAGATAGGGTGGGGGTTACCAATCAGGATCATGGTCGGATATATACTTCTAGATATCTATAGGTAGTTGTAACCCCCGTCCCTGAAAACCAGCGCAGTATCTGAGCTTGCTGCCAATGCTAAGGGTCCTATTTTACCCTTTGGTAGTACATTTATTTATTATTTTTTATTTAGGTATCTAATTTTAAGTTAATTATATAAATTAAGATACTATAGTTAATATATGTACATATCTTGGTTAAAATAAATAACATTTCTTTCTTTCACTCACATGCGAGCAAAGCTTCGTATACTGTACGAATGTTTACACGCATTGCATGTTTGTCGGCCTCTGTGACGCAGTGGGTGAAGACCGGCCTAAGACGCAGAAGGTGGCGGCTTCGATTCCCGCCGCTCATGTTTGTATAACCTGCAAATATTTCACGGTTCCCATAATACAAACTCTGCTTAGTTTGGGGCTACATGATGTTTGATAAATAATTCAATTCTGATGTTCACTTTTCTAAATTCAACTTAATTTGACAGCTTTAAAATTAAACCGATCCTTGTCATTTTCACCTTTATGAAAGGGACAACAAAATGCACAGCTGAGTAGCATTATTTGTTTATTTCTATTAGTCTACAATACTATAGGTTAATTAAATCCCACCTATAGGTTAATTCTATAGGTGGGAGCGACTACACCAAAGAAATAGGACTAAAGCATAGAAGAAGTAATTCATTTATGCTCTCAACATAAACTCATACAGGTTCATACAAATGCCCTGGTACGAAGTCGTACGAAGTCGCAGAAATGGCATTGAGATAAAGTGTGCATCTCTTTCTAGCTAACATCTAAGGACATAAGAAAGTAGATATCAGCCGTATTGAATTTTAAGACTTTATCTATACGAAGGTTACGCGCTTTCATTGCTTCAAAAACTGGCACAGATTACAAAACAAAGAACCTGGTGGAAACTGCATAATTACTCCTTCACGAATAGTAATTTTACCATTTACAACCATAAGTGTGCGTTTTATTGAAACAGAGCGGACTGCTCTAAATAGCTTCAAAAAAATACCACACGTCACGTAAGCGCAATTCTCAAATTTTGCACATCTCTATTTCACTCCGTTTCATTGGTAACGCACCCTAATAAGGCTTTGTTTTACCAGATTGGAACTTCATGTCATCATACTGAAGTGTAAGAGGCTCTAGCCTTCATCTACAGAAACCAAGCCAGCCTCGCATGCCTGTGGTACACCCTGCTAAGTAACAAACGGGGCCCTGACGGCCGCTGTATTCGGCACAGCACAGCCTCTCACCGGACATCTAAATTTAAGCATCGGGCAAGAAAATGTGCCCTGCGATCTCCAACCCAGCGTGGGGATTATGGACATATCTCTCTTTAAAAGTGAAGGCCTATATCCAGCATGGACTGGTGGACTGATATAGGCTGGTGTAATCATCATACTAGGTACCACTTTAGTATAATGAAACATTATTGGCTGTACCTACTATGTAACCATGTAAACGCCCTAGGTAGTAGGTACATAGAGTACTACACAAATAACTCGGTGTTAAGTTTCTCAGAACGCAAACTAAGAAAATAAATAATAATAAATTACAATGTACTAGTACGTTAATCTGGTGGTGGATTAAGTTTGTCCAAGTTTTTGAGTAACCTACGAACATAATTTAACTTTTTATTTCGATAGGAAAAGAAATATTATTCACACCCGAAATTCCTCCTGGATTTCCCGACTTTTTGTAGTTTTTTTTTTTATAAACTATATGCTTAGATTGTAGATAGTAATTTATAGTCTAATAAGCACAGTTTTTGTATTATTATGAGATCTTAGGGTCCTGCAAAGTTTTTAAAATCATCTAGGAGTAATTTCCTTTTTTTCCGGCTAACATTTGATCGCCATCTCACCTGTTGGTAAGTGATTATGAATCTGGATATTTTCTATGTTTAATATACCTAGAGGTATGTACAAAAAAATATAGATACATGTAGTTTATCAGTAATGTGGGCCAGGTTAGGTCGATCTGCGAAAGGCTGCTGGTAGAAGCTGGATGCGTTAAGCTCAAGAAAGGGCGCAATGGCGCTCATTAGGGGAGGCCTATGTCCAGCAGTGGACTGCAATAGGCTTATGATAATGATGACGTGGTTTCCATAACAAACTCTTCTTACTTTGGGGCTTGATGATGTTGTGTATTAAATACCCAGCTTTATTAATTTACTAGCGAAAGCTAGGATAAAAGTAGCATATAAGTACAAAATTCCAGCCCAATCCGTTCAGTACCTGGCCCGAGGGCGTCCTACACTACGTTTGCCGAGCCGCCACCCCCACTCATTTCAGATACCTACTAGGTAGTAGGAACATAGGTACTTAGGTAATGTGAGGATTTTTTTAAACCTCACTCTCAAAATATGATTTTACTCAGTTCAAATTAGTAATTGACCGTATTATTGCAAAATGAAAGTTACCTACATTATTTAGGTTAAGATTGTTTCTCGGAAACAGTGTAAGTAACGATGTTTTGCAAAACGCGCACCTTTTCCAATTAGGTAGGCAGTTATCTTAAGAACTTGTATCATTTTGCCACCCACGGTCAGAATAACTACAAAGAGGTCAAAGCAGCAAGTTTTTTTTTTGCGTCGATATTGTAATTTGGGAAATTTTTAAGGTAACCTACTTATTGTGTACCTCTAATTAGATAGATAATGTTTATTGTCACAAAGGTTTTTTTTTATGGCACTTGCAGATGGAACAAGCACATGGTCCACCTGATGTTAAGTGGTAACCATTACCTATCACAAAAAATTGCATAGTAGATCACGTTTTTTGGAACGTGCTCTACGATGCAACGCCCTGCGTCCATCAACTTGAAGCATGAAGATGTTAAGCCTCTTGTGCCTGTAATTACACCGGCACTCACACCCTTCAAACCGAAATACAGCACAGCTGTTCCACGGCAGAAATAGGCATGGTGACAGTACGCACTATGACATGTTTTAAGACATAAGACATAAGAAATTTTTGGTAATAGAAAAAATTACATGTCAGAGGCACTTACAATGTGTAGGTGCTTTTCGCATCGATAATAAAAATAATAATATAATTAAATTAATATCAGTAGTTATGTAGTCAATTAGGTACTTAATTAGAATTTATTAAATATAATAATTTAAGATACTACAAATAGTGCTCGTACGTACGTGCATTCGTAATCTACGTAATCGTACCTACAAATTAAAAAACTCTTCACCACTGTAGAAAGTCTGATCGATTAGCCACCGCTTAAGCTTTTTTATGAAGCCCGAAAAAGTGATGGCTGAAGTAATGGTCTCCGGCAGGTTAAGTAATATCACAGAATACAGAGAGGACAGAAGCATCACTCCGCGCAATCATTTAAATAAATAGCGACTTTAGCTGCTACGCAATAAAGTGCTATTCAGCTCGCACCGAGCTCAGTGCCTAACATTTATATTAACCTACAACTTGCATCCCTTTCTATCGTATAGCTCTATCTCTACTGACGTGGCACGTGTAACGTTAGGGTTGTCTTAAGAATTATTCTGTGACGAATAATAATAAATCTGAACATTTTACTATCCAGTTACCTAGCCACCTATTTATTTTTAAGAACAATGATAATTCAAATAATATCTACCTACCTAGTATTAGATCAGAAAACTATTTTAAACTGGCTGGCTGCATTAAGAACTCAGAAAATAGGCATACCTACTAGGTAGGTACTTGGGTCCTTAACACTTACTTAAGTGTTTAGGTGTCTTGGGTACGAAAACTGAATAATCACTGTTTAAGGTAGGTAGTAGGGGTGTACGGGATTCCAGCCTCCATCTTTGAAACCCAAGCCAACCTCACCTGCTCGTGGTGCACCCTGCTAAACAACGAACGAGGCTCTGGCAGCCGGCTGATTGCGGCATAGCACAGCCTTCATCGGCACAGCTAAATCCTCTGGACACCGACGGGCAGCAGCGTCGGTGGTGCGAGAAGCTGTGCCCTGCGATCCCCAACCCGCATGCCCAGCGTGGGGATTATGGGCATATCCCCCTTTATTAGGGGAGGCCTATGTCCAGCAGTGGACTGATATAGGCTGGTGTGTGGAAGGTAGGTAAGTACATCATGCTAAAAACTCTTTAATGTAATGCCGTAAGTAGGTACCTACATACGACGCGAGCAACGGCCTCAACTAGTGCAAGAGCAGTCTCGCGAAAATCTTATTGATAAATTGATTTGTTACATGTGAGTGCTAAAACGATAATATTAGTTAGTTTGCTATGTATGCACCCACCTACTTACCTCATTTCGTCATTGTGCTCAAATTATATTTCATAATTCATAAATCACAATTCATAAAAATGTACCTAGGTTGGGTTTCTAATATTGCTCTCAGTCTACATACTCAAAATCATAATACTACTTAAGTGCTGCCTATGCCTAGGCATAGGCCGCACTATGTAGGTAGATAGTAGATACCTACCAATAACACAAAAATTGTCTATGAAAAAATACCTACATTATAATATTACGTTTATTTATGTCGGTAGATACCGCATTCAAATAGAACTTGTACCTAAGTACCTACCTACTTAAGTAAATACGGGAGACTTCGATATCTAAACAACGCATTATTTGGTAGAAAAACTTTCAGTTCTGTACCTACTATTGGTATTACATTTTACATTTTCTTATTATTATTCAGGCAACCAAATCCTATGCAGTATTTTTTTGCCTTCATTTGGCGAAAAATATAGGTACATTAACAAAAACAAACTAAAATGCCGCGGCTGCTCAAGGACACGTTCGTTCCGCGCAGAACTCGGCAACCGACTAACGAACCACGCTAGGAGGGCCGGCGATGCGTAGGTATATTCTTATACCTATTCTGCGGAGTGAAAGAGGCCTGGTAATATAGTGCCTTAAATCCTAAGAATTAGGTTTATCTAGACACTAGGGTTCTTTAAAAATAGCATTTAATAGTATAAATAATATACCAATACAAGACTTATAAGTACAGTATGCAGTTACGCTCACAGACACAGCGGTGTCACATCACACTCTTGTTGTCGTGTGGCTGTGAGGCGCGGTATGAAGTTGAATAGAAGTGATTCACCAATCACCAAATGAGGTAAGGTATTCTTAACTCAAGGCTTATTAGAGCATGCGGTATTCAGTCTGTCTTGAATACCGCGTGAAGCCTACACACTTGAATCGTACCCCCTTATTCATAACCAAATGTAATTTTATAACGGCTCGATAAAGTAAGCTTAGCTTGTCCCTGACATTTCAATGTAAATAAAAATAAGTGACATGATATTTTAACGCCATTTTAGTTATCTGAGGTTTATGTATAACTGTTATGATGGGACGGTGAATGTTTAAGGAGATCCTAATGAAAAGATTTGATTGAAAAAAAAACAAGAAGTAAAACTTAAGTCATTCTCCATCAAAAAAAACATTTCATTGTGATGATGATTATTGATAATTAACACCTTGTTAGTGGGAATCAATCAGTTCTTGATACCTTTTTAGTTTACCTTAAATTAATAATGGTTTCTTACAGTCGCCATATTTGATTTTTTGACAATTTAATAACCTATGTCACTTGCGTAATCTAGACAAATCCAACGACATCTATTTAGTCAAAATCCGCCCAGCCGTTTGGGCTACAGCAGCCAAAGGAACTTAAATACCTACAAATATACACTCTAAAAATATTACCCCCTCCTCAGTCAGGTAAGAAAGGGTGTAATAATCCATCTTTGGAACCCAAGCCAACCTCACCTGCCCGTGGTGCACCATGCTGTTTATCCAACGGGGCTCATGCTAGGCGTCGCGGCTGATTGCGGCATAACGCAGCCTAACACGCCGTCAGCGAAGTGCCCGGCTCCGCGCCGATAGGAATCAGCGTCGGTAGTACGAGTTGTATGCTACGCCCAGCCCGCATGCCCAGTGTTGGGATTATGGGCATAACCTTATTCTTATAGGGGTATATCGAGTTTTTTTTTTAACAAGAAGCGTAGTAGTGTAATGTTTATTACTGATTGTATCATACCATTTAACTTGTTTGGGATTCGTTTATGAGTGGTATTCGTTGGAAATAGAAAATTAATAACAATAATAAACAAATACCATTACATTACTAATCGTTTTTGGTATTAGAAAGGAGTGGCACAGTGTGGTAACCTTTTTTTACTATAATATAAGTCTTTATTTTAACTATAACCTCTTTTAATTTACCGTGAATAGGCCACTTACCTCGCAAACGCATGCGACCTGCTCCTGTGTGAAGCCGAAACTCGGCAGGGGGGCGTCTCTAGGGGGGGTAGCCTCACGCTGCCCCCACTCGGCGCCCCCCAGCATATCCAGATGCTCGTCCCCAGCCACTTTGACACTTTAAATAAACACTTCTTAGTTCGCACTATCACAAAAACAATGGCGGACTTGCACTTTTGAATTTGGAACTGTCAGTTTAGCAAATGTGTACAGTGTACGTTTTTCGCGCACTTTTTAAATTATGAATATCAATTTTTTTAATAGCGGTTAGTAAATGCGATTGAGTTATTGTGCCAGTGTTTTTTTTAACTTAAAAGGCAGCTAAGTAAACACAAAGGCAGCAGTCCCAGAACGTTCAAACAAAAAAGATCACCTTTTAAGCCGACGATTACTTATTTAAGTTCGGTTTTTGGAAAAGAGCGTTTGTTTTAAGTAAACATATACTTTTTCTCAGTCTCTGTCTGGTTAGTCCACTTAAATTACGATTATATATCAATATTAAATGCTTTAAGAGTTAATTTGTGTGTTTTATCTACGCTTCTTAACTGGTTTTCTTTTTTTTCTCATTTTAATACTGAGAAATGCTTCCCGCTGTTACCTGAAACAATTTAAAACAAATATATTACCTCTCTTGAACTTTTACTAAGTATTTGCTATTAGTACTAATTGTAGAAAGTTTAATTAGGTTTATTGCCAGCCATGACTTTCCGGCAAAGAACATAGGCCCTTCCTTTCATCCAGTGGATGTAGTAGGTACTAAAATGGTACTAAGTAGTTACAAATAAGTGTTTTGGAGAAAAAATAGACGAGTTTGGGACACAGGGAGAAAAAAAATACAGATAATACGTTGTCTTTTCTAGTGTAGAGATGAAGTCATCTTGCTAAGGGACGCAGAGGTCTTCATCTTCGTCGTATGAGTTCGTAGCCAACACTAGTGCGGAATTTTTAGGCCGCCCGAAGCTCCCCGATGTGACTTAACGACTGACAAAAGCAGATTAAATTAAAAGTGTTCTATTTTTTTAATTTGAATTTGAATTTCGGCTCCATTTCACACTTTCTCTTTTCACTTCCACATTTTACAAACTTTCGCATTTTTAGTACCAACCTTAAAAATTAATAGAGCATTGTAGTTAGGTAATTGTAGGTACCTACGTTTTTTACAATTTCCTTTGAAGGATTGGGATTCAAACAATAATTATGTTTGGGTATTGTCTGTCGCTGTGTTTAGATGATTTTAAATACGAATGACAAAAATTTCCCCGATTTCTTTTTTTAAACAAAACAAAACACGCGGTCTTGGCAATAAATCAATTCAATTTCTATCGTAATCCAAGATCTGTGGTGCCATCATCAATTTACCATATTTTTCCTCCAAAATATACTCACGTACATTGAAGTATGACCGAGATGGAGAGACAACAGAGATTTACAATTTTCAAATCGACCTTAGAAAAAAGGTCTACGTCTTTTTTTTTTATTTTGACAAACTTACAGCTATTCTCTGCGGTGATTCTAAATGTTTTTTTTATTAAATCCTTTTTTTTTGTTCCCTAGCAAAGAGTTTTTATTAGGCGAGTGCGCGCTTTGAACAAAATCTATGCCTGATTTTTCTCAAAATGCCAAAAACGGTGTTGATTCGTTTCCTCATTTGTGTTACACTGAAAAGGAAACGAGACACAGACCCTTTTTGGGAGAATAATTAGGCACAGTTTTTTTTTATCAACAAGCGCATTCCTTTGTACTTTAGTACCTAATAGTGATTTCAAGGTAGCAACTTACACTGACTTAGGAACATTGGTTGAAAAAATAATACTTAATTAATGTAGAGTAGGTACTATGGTGGGATGTAAGGGGTTCAAAACCATACCTTCAGAATCCAAGCCAACCTCACCTGCCCGCGGTGCACCCTGCTAACTAAAAAACAGGGCTCTAGCAGCCGGCTTATTGTGGCAGCTAAATCCCTTGCCCCCGACGGGCAGCAACGTCGGCTGCAAGAAGCTGTGCCCTGCGATCCCCAACCCGCAAGCCCTGCGGATTATGTGCATATTCCCCTTCTCAGTAGGGGAGACCTACGTCCAGCAGTTGACTGATGAGGCTGGTGTTGTTGTTGGTGTTGATGTTATACATACATTACATACCAATATTCATTTATAGGAAAGTTATTTCTTATCATACCTCTGTCAGTCTGACGAATTGAAATTTTTCCTTGTTCTTTTATACTTACTTGTAATTTATTAAAAAAACACGAAAATCTGTAACGAAATACTTTTTATGTAAGACAGAAGATATTTCTCATAAAAATTCTTGATACCTACAATCCCTATAGGTGACAAAGATTAAAATTCCATACAAAAATGCTGACATATCTATCTCTTTCTGTCATCTTTGAAAAATGGTGGGAGAGGGAGACGGAGGGTCGAAGGGGCATGTTAAATGTTTGGTGTTTTAAGTAATTTTTATCATCGACACCATCGCAAGGGAGGCCCTCCTGATGTATGGAGTTGACGGTTTAATAGTGATGGGGTAGAGTCGATAAATTACAGTCTTTATTTGGTCATTTTCAATGTTTGCTTAAAAGTTAGTAAAAACTAACTCGGATTATCTTTATAACCTCTTCGTATGCACAAGACTAGCCTGGGCCGATTCAATACAAAATTTGTTTACCACAATTCTACTTATAAAAGCATATTATTTTAGTTTTATGTAGGTATGAGTTAAATGCATATGAATGTAAATAAAACATTAACAGCATGTGAGAGATTCTAGGAAACTGATTTCATGTTATTTTGGACCCCAAAATAATATGAAATCAGTTTCCTAGAATCTCTCACATTCAAAATAAGAACAAAAATTGTTTTCACCAGAAGTTCTAACGTAAAATACAGTTCGCTGAACTTTAAGTTAAATGACATAAGAATCAACCATAGCCATAACACGCAAAATTAATATGTTGTCTATACATTTTTAACCATCCCAAGACAGAAAGAGGAGAGAGGAATGATGGCATGTAGTGGAGTTCAACGGAAAGAGATAATAGCAAATTGTTTGAATAACATCAACATTCTCAAAATAAATAGAAAAGGTACAATACAATGTTTACCTTTTCCAAGTGTTCATTAACTGAGTGCATGACAAAATCATCAAAATCATTTTTAAAATAGAGTCATTGAAGAAACAAGGTGGTTTTTCTGTTTATATTGTGAAAATTTGGCTTACATCCAAATTGGTCTTCATCAACCAAATTCTATCCTCTCATATTTTACAGCTTTAAATTCTTTATCACCCAGAAAAACTTATTTTTCGTTGCTAAGTATACGCTTTTATTACACGTCAAATAAATATCATTTGGGAATTTGTTCTAAAAAAACTGTCCTAAAAATTACGTCTGTTCCATAAATAAAATAAGAGTTCATCCACCTCACTTCTAGAAGTTTCTGAAAATGAAACCGTTGTGTTACTAAAATACCTTAACAATAAAAAAGATAGTTCTAGAATAACAATATGAAACGAAACACTGGTGATGGTAAATAAAAGTAAAAAATAACAAATAGCAATTCTGATAAAGACCATCGTAAAGTTATCTTAGCTTTCATAGACAACTCAATACTCATCATAACTATTACGGTAGGTACACCATGAATAAAACAGCTTTAAATTCTTTATCACCCAGAAAAACTTATTTTTCGTTGCTAAGTATACGCTTTTATTACACGTCAAATAAATATCATTTGGGAATTTGTTCTAAAAAAACTGTCCTAAAAATTACGTCTGTTCCATAAATAAAATAAGAGTTCATCCACCTCACTTCTAGAAGTTTCTGAAAATGAAACCGTTGTGTTACTAAAATACCTTAACAATAAAAAAGATAGTTCTAGAATAACAATATGAAACGAAACACTGGTGATGGTAAATAAAAGTAAAAAATAACAAATAGCAATTCTGATAAAGACCATCGTAAAGTTATCTTAGCTTTCATAGACAACTCAATACTCATCATAACTATTACGGTAGGTACACCATGAATAAAACAATCAGACGAAATGCAATACAAGTTCGATATCGTAGGTGGTCGATACCGGCCCGTCACTATACCCCACGTGGCGTCCGCGATCCTTATCAACCAACACCAGCTGTAAAACACAAGATTTATCGACAGTTTGCTACGCGCCAGCGGGAACGATCACCGCACTATTAGCGATTCGATTTTTGAATTTGGAATTTCGAATCCAATTCGGATTTGGAACGTTGAACTTTTGTATTTTTCATAACATAATCAAATGCTTTGTGCTTGTGCCAGTATTGAGTAATGTAAAACGTTACCAGTTTTATAATTAAAAAAATGCGGAAACTGACGTGCATATTTTAATGCATCACAACTCGCAATTAAGAATTATTATTAATGTTTAACCCACTTAAAACCTTTAACCTAAAACCTTTATACTGAATAGGAGAACCTTCGTAGAATCTAAGACCCAGTGACAGATATTTAATAGCTGGTATTGTCTGTTACTGATAAAGCCTTTATAGATAGGCCTATGTACAGCAAGTTATGAACCTTTACACGTCCTAATCCACTGTGTAGCTGTTTGATATCTCGATGACCTACATAATAAAGGATTTCATGATTTCCAATCTATATGTATGAACTTATTATTATTTATTAGCAGATGCGTTTTATTTTAAAACAATGATATTTTACATCGTGAAAAGGCGACACCTGCATCACCAGAGGCGATACTGATGCGCTGCCGGCCCTTGAGGAAATGAAATACCCGCCTTTTGAAGGACCCCATGTCGTAGCTCTGAGGGAAAACCGCAGGAGGGAGTTCGTTCCACAACTTGCACGTACGTGGCAGGAAAGATCGTGCAAAGCGAACGGTTTTAGAGAACCAACCATCCAAATTTGGTTTTGCGGCGTGTGGTGCGATGGTGGAAAGCGGCTGCCGGCACTAGATTAAACAATTCCTCAGAACACTCCCCAAAATATAGACGATAGAATACACAGAGAGATCCTACGTCTCTCCGCAAACTTAAAGGGTCTAGATCGTCTGTGAGCTTAGGACTGTCGACAATACGAGCTGCCCTGCGCTGTATCCGGTCAAGAGGAAGGAGTTGGTATTGGGGCGCTCCAGCCCAGAGATATTGGTTAGAACAATTTTTTTTATTAGGTATGTAACATTTTTTTCTTGTCTTAAGTTTAAGAATTAGTGTTTTAGTATTTTTAACCTACTTCAAAAAAGGGTGAGGGTTATCAATTCGTCGGAATCTTTTTTTCATGAATGATCCACGATTACTCAAACACTGGCTCGATCGATTTAGAATTCTTTTTGTTTTTGAAATAGTATACCTACTCTCCCATTGGTCCCATTTTCATCGAGTCAGGATCTGATAATGGGATCTTGGAGAAATCAAGGGAACACTTAAAATATTATAGGCACACCTATAGCGAATTGGGTATTTTTTATAGCAAGTAGATATTTATTATTATAATTTAAAATTAAGAGAATAACTAATTATCGAATCCACACATCCACATATCATCCAACAAACTGGTCTTCGGATGAACATGGATAAAACCAAGGTCATCCATAACCAGCACATAGATCCGGAGCCAATCGTTGTACAAGGCCATCCTATCGAAGTTGTTAAGGAGTATGTCTACCTCGGGCAGATAATGCAATTAGATAGAAACATCTTCGAGAAGGAAGTCAAAAGAAGAATTCAGCTAGGTTTGCCTGCGTTCGGGAAATTACATCAAATCTTTTCGTCGCCTATACCACAATGCTTGAAAACAAAAGTTTTCAAATAATGCGTCCTGCCTGTCATGACATACGGAACGTCCACCAATTCAAGGTCACTCAGAGGGCTATGGGGCTATGCTATGAATCACTCCAAAGCTAAAGGATAAAATCCGTAACGAGATTATCCGACAGAGGACCAAAGTAATCGACATAGCCCACAGAATTAGCAAGCTGAAGTGGCAGTGGGCTGGTCATATATGCCGAAGAACCGATAACCGTTGCCGTAGACGAGTTCTAGAGTGGAGACCGCGTCTTGGCAAACGTTGTGTAGGGCGCCCCCCGGCCAGGTGGAGTGATGACTTGCGGAAGGTGGCTGGCAGAAGTTGGATGCGGAGAGCCGAAAATCGGGCTCAGTGGCGCTTACTGGGAGAGGCTTGTGACTAATACAGGCTGAAGAAGAAGAAGAATAATCCACATTATCAAAAACAGCTGACATTATTAATGTTTCCAATTGACAGCGCGAGTAATCACGAAGGGCCCCACAGTCCCAAATAGGCCTAACTCAATCTCGGTCCCCGATCTTATCAAACGACCATAAAATAATACTTTTATAGCTCTCGCCCCGGGGCCCTAATTAATGACCATGTTGGACCATTTTACACCAAAAGTTACGATGTACTGATACAATAAACTTTAAAACACACAGAACACATGTTATTCGAGTATAATTTTATCGAATATTTTAATTAATTGGTGATAAAAAGTTAGGTTTGTTGGTTATACGGTTTTTAATTTGTGTCCAGATTGTTGTCAGTGGTGATGTTTAATTAGTTTTTTTTTTTAGTTTTTTGTGTCGAATTTTTTACTCTCTACTTAAATATAAGAAAAGGCACTCCGGCTAGGTGGAGTGTCGATCTGCTGTCGGCTGCTGATAGAAGCTGGTAGAAGCGCTCCCGGCGTGGCTAACTTCGGTGTTAAAGGATCACCTTGCTACATAAATGTGGGTGACCGTTCAGTGGCATTTAGATTTGAGCGCTTCCATGCTTCTGAAGGCACGTTAAGATGTTGGCCCCGGCTTTTCAGTCGTCAAACCATGTCGGAGGCCTTCAGGCGGCCTTAAAACTCCTACACCAGAGTTAGCCACTAGCTATACGAAGTAGAAGAAGCTGGATGCCGCCGTCGAGCAGTGGACTGCTATAGGCTGATAATTATGATGATGGTGATAAGCAAAGGGTCAATTTTATTTACAGATATCTTGATTCAATTTTAACCTTTTTGATTTTAATGTTATGTCAATTTAAAATTGCTCTTGTTTTCCCAGTTTACAAACAAATAGGTACCTATGGCGACGATACAGGTCAAACCTCCCTCTCGCTCGCACTATACAACATTTTTGAAGATATAAAATCACTGAATGCAAAATAGCAAACCTTCACGACCTAGATAATAGCAATACAAAGGTTCAGCAATAATATCATTTTATTCTATCAAATTTTGTTACCAAAAAACTTTCACCAACGTGATAAATTTTGGTACAAATTTTTTGGTAGGAAAACGTGAACGGAATTTTGTGTTCAACATGATATTCTTGCTGCACCTTTGTATTGTTATTTTCTAGGCCGTGAAGGTTTGTTATTTTGCATAACTAGATTCAGTGATTATATTTTCAAAAATGTTGAATAGTGCGAGCGAGAGGAAGGTTTGACATGTATAGTGTATGGTCGCCTTAGGTTGGTACTTTTTGTGTTGTCTACATAATGAGCGTCGTGGGGCCGCCAGTGGATCAGGCTAGGTCCGTGGACCGTGGTAAGGGGCAGGAGCAAAGGGAGGCATATACTCAGCAGTGGGTGAAGTCCCAATGCTGATGATGATGATGTTGATGGTGGGGCCGCCAGTGGATCAGGCCAGCGCAGGACCGTGGCAAGTGGCAGGAGCAAAGGAAGGCAGCAGTGTGTGAAGTCCCACTGTTTCTGATGATGATGGTGATGATGATGATGATGATGATGATGATGGTGCTTTTTCATGCGTATTACCTATACCTACCTAGGTAAGTTGCTACAATATTTTTTATGATAGCTGTAGATGATTATGAATAATAGGTTTTACTTAGTAATAAAAAGTAAGATTGGAAATTATTATGGTTTTGATAACGTTTTCAATAGTAAAAGGGCGTTTATTAAATTTACGAAGAGTCGAGAGACTTTACAGCCGTAAGTTTTAAACATGAATAATATATAAAAAATGGCAATGAATAAAAATGAAAATTAAATTAGTTACCTTATCTTATTTTAAAATATGATTAAATCACTACCATGCCTATTTCTGCCGTGAATCAGCTGAGCTGTGTTTCGGTTTGAAGGGTGTGGGTGCCGGTGAAATTACAGGCACAAGAGGCTTATCATCTCCATGCCTCTGATGGACGCAGGGCGTTGCGTCGTAGACCACGTTCAAAAAAAACTTGATCTACGATGCAATGCTTTGTGATAGGTAATGGTTACTACTTAACTAACATTAAAAAAAAGTCGCTCAACGAGCTATGCTCGGAGTTTCTCTGAATGATAAAATCCGTAACGAGTATATCCGACATAGAACTAAAGTTGTCGACATTGCTCAGAGAATTAGCAAGCTGAAGTGGCAGTGGGCTGACCATATCTGCCGAAGAACCGATAAGCGTTGGGGTAAACGAGTTCTTGAGTGGAGACCACGGCTCGGCAAACGTAGTGTAGGACGCCCTCAGGCCAGGTGGAGTGACGATTTGCGAAAGGCTGCTGGTAGAAGCTGGATGCATCTAGCTCAGGATAGGGCGCAATGGCGCTCATTAGGGGAGGCCTATGTCCAGCAGTGGACGACTATAGGTTGATGATGATGATGATGATGATGATGAACAACATCAGGTGGGTCATGTGCTTCTTCCATCTTTAGGTACCATAAAAAATATTTTTTTTTTGATTAAATGTTTTAAAACTGATACAGTTTTCCTAAAGTATTTAAGAGCTTTTAGGCAATTGAAGGGCGACGGAATAAAAGGCTAGGTAGGTAACATACCTACTTACATATTTAATAATATTCACATTATTATTAAATGCCAAAGTTTGTTTGAGTGTGAGTATGTTTGTTCCCACTCAACTACGTAAGACTTATTACTCGACAGCAAAGAGCCAAGTTTAAAAACTTACTATATCAACCTCCATGTCATAAGGAAATATATAGGAAAAACGTTTATAACATGTCTATAGTCGTTTATAATAAATTGCCTGAAGAACTTAAAGTGCTAGATGGAACCATATTCAAGAAAAAGTTAAATAATTGGTTACTTATTAATTGTTTTTATAGCCTAAATGAATATTTAAATAATTAAATTTGTAACGACACTCTATTAATATTTGCATGCCTGCATGCAGGCTGAATACATGTACGATCATAGCTATAAGACCTAATTGTGAAATTAATTTTATGTATTCTAGCAAATAAACGTTTGAATCTTGAATCTTGAATCTTGAATCTTGAATCTAAACTGATTTGGTTGAAACTTGGAATAAGTATATACATAGTTTGTGACCTGGTGTTAATCCAGGTCTTGTTTTTTAAAAACTATGTTCATCAGGTGATAAGGTGTTTTTTATATAAAAGCAGAAGCTAGTAATTTAACCATTTTAATCGGAAACGTGCTGGAAAAGGTCAGGTCAAGGGTAGGGATGAGCATGTATGAACAATGTGATGAGAGTGAATGAAGCAAACGAGTTATGATGCCAGGATCGAAGCAAGTGGAGATCCGTGCTCTCTGTCTACCCCTCTGGGAATATGCGTGACTTTATATCTTTTTATATGTTTTTAGGTTCCTGTATGAGCTTTTAGGTAAATTATCTTTATCCTTACCTAATTGAGGTGCGACGGAAAATAAAGGATTTTTATCATTTTTTCTTTAGTAATTTTTGTGTTGTTTTGTGAGTTGTGTATGTATGTACGAGCTTTTAGGTACCTACCTATCTGATTAAAAAGCGACGGAAAAAAATACTTGGTACCGGTATACCTAACTATTTACCTACTTAATAAATAATTAATCGAATCGAATTTTTTTGTAAGTTTTTTTATGGTACTTGATGATGGAACATGCACATGGTCCACCTGATGTTAAGTGGTAACCATTACCTATCACAAAGCATTGCATCGTATATCACGTTTTTAGGAACGTGCTATACGATGCAATGCTCTGCGTCCATCAAATTGAGGCATGAAGATGATAAGCCTCTTGTGCCTGTAATTTCACCGGCACTCACACCCTTCAAACTGAATCACAGCACAGCTGCTTCACGGCAGAAATAGGCATAATAGGGAATAGGTTTTATTTTATTTTAAAATCTTTTTTAAATCCTTTGCTAATCAAATTAATCAAATTCTATATCTGCTATGGCTCTATATTTTCTACACGAAGTGACTAGAGTGATCGCTTTTTTTAATTACCTACAGGATGTCTGTAAGAAACAATTTGTAGAGAGTAACCAATGTATCTAAAGAAAAAAATCCAGGTAGAATCTTGATTAGTACCTAGATAAGGATCTGTACTGTACCTACATGTTTCTATGCACTAGAAATCTGCATAAGATGCAAAAGTTAGTCGATTGAGGCGAATTTTTGATCGTTGACTCACAGCTGGCTTACAAACTAACACGCCACCGGACGGCAGCTTAAATATAAGGAAGACATCCCGTGGCATACTCACACTCATGTGCACTGCTAAATTAAGATCGCCACCTCACAACACACGAACAAGCTCTAACAAGCTAAATGCTAAAAATAATTCCACGAATGACGAAACACAACCTATTTACGCAATCCACCGGTTACCGAACAAAACTAGCCAAATTCAAATCTAGAATCCCGAATAAACAATAACACTGGCCGGTAGCAACAAGAGGGTACGATAATCGAATTTTTTAAAATTCCATTTCCGATTTACGTGCGCGCGGTCTGAAGGCTAAAATGGAACTGGTTTGACTTCGACTTCCGTTAAGCTCTCCGATTGGTCGTGCTGAATTGAGGAGATGCGTCTGCCCAATAGGATTATTTTTGGTCTTTGAAGGGTAACGCCTTCCATTGGTCGGTGTGTAGGATCGCCATTTTTCAGCGTGTTTTAACAATTGAAATTGTTATGTGGGTGGAATACGGACTATGAGCGGCGGTGGATTTCTGAAACGGCGGATAAAAATATCCAACCCACTTACAGACTAACAGCTGACTGTGTTAAATCATATCGGAAACATTTTGTGATGTAACTTTTTAACACATTCACTGCCCAGCCGAATTTTTGTTTACCCACACGTGCTATGTTCGAAGTTCCTAAGTAGGGTACCTCGTATTTTGGCTTCTTCTTCTTCGTATGAGCGAGTGGTCAACTCTGGTGTCGGAGTTTTTAGGCTGCCCGAAAGCCATGTCTTAAAATGTGAAAGAACTAACATTTTAACGAGCCTTCCGAAGCACGGAGGCGCTCCGATGACCAGAACGCCACTAAACGGTCACCTATCCAAATAATGACCGGGCGGAGTGTTGCTTAACTCAGATGATCGGCTAAGAAGTAAGCCAGGCCGCGAGCGTTTTTGGCTCCAATAGTTTCAAAGTCAGTTCGGTTTTGGTTGATCCCCAACCCGCACGCCCAGCGTAGCCAATATGAGCATAACCTACTAATTAGTGGCCTATGTCCAGTCGTGGACTGATACAAACTGATGGTAAATTAGTGTTGATTTTTATTGATTTGAGCCTTGCAAGGCGACTTAACAGTGTTTGTTTAAAAACTGTTTGTTTAAATACTCACACTTAAAATATACTTTAAATTAAACTTGGGTATAACCGTACCGTACTTCAGGTTATAAGCCAACTAGATGCTGGAATAATGAAACATTATTTTCTTAGGTATTACGAAGTAGTAATACAGAATATAAAGAATAAAATCAAGACACGTCATGAATTTGCATGAAAAAAGGTGCGCGTTAATGTCTTTTGAAGGAAAAATTTAAAAAAATACTTAGTACCTACAAACTTTTGAAAATTTGATAAATTAGGTAAGTAAGCTGTACGGTTTGTAAAGTTATGTTATTTATTTTAATATTTTTTACAGTTACTTCTTTTAACTTTTAAGTACCTACATAATAATATGTTGTCGACTCTACATAGCATAACTCTATTGTTAGCTTAACTATATTGTAGAGTTATGTCTCCCGCGACACAGCCTAACCCTAGTGCGGGGTCCACTGATAATTTCTGTAGCTTTAATGTAAGTAAATATTATTTATATTTCTGTTATAAAAGATTAGTTTGTTTGTTTGTTTTTAAGTACTTTATTTAGGTATTTGCAGTTCAAGATATTTTTTTGCTCTGCATAAGTTTTAATAAAATTCTCTACATACTGCACATTTAATTCTTGGAAGTAAATAGGAAATTTTTATTTATGCATTTTTCGTTTTATAGTACATAAGTACTTACATGAGCACTCATTGTCTTCTTCTTCTTTTTATTTATGGACTCGGTGGAATAGTGTCCATGAGCGTCCACAACTTTGCCAATATCGAAGTTGACAAGATTGAACAATAAAAAGGCGATGGAGGTTGAACTATACCATGGTCAGGTGCTTCTGTGGGTGCTTCCTTCTTTAGTGTTTTTGAAAGCTTTCTCATATATGACATCAAAATATTTGTATTTTTTTTATTAAAAAATGACATAAATTTACCTATGAACTATGCAAGGAGGTACGTATTATTATTAATTCCATGTAACTATGTAAGCGTAAAGAATAAAAACGTTTCTATCCAACCTCTTTGGAACTAAGGCAATGCATTTAAACGCATTGTCATCCTAGCGGCTGAACGTGACATTTGATTAAGACATTACCAGCCCGATAATGAATGGGCCTCAAATGACCACATGTACAAATACTGCAGCTAGGGATGGGAATGATTGTCGACACCATATCATCATAATCATCAACGGTCAATGGCCACTAAAAAAACCAGCGCTGCAGTTTTTGTGGCACTGTTTCTCTTGTTAGATTTAACACTCCATCATCATCATATTCGGCCTATAGCAGGTACATTGCCTACCCTAAGGATCGCCATTGCGCTCTGTCCTCAACTCGACGCATTCTTCTACCAGCAGCCTTTCGCAAATTGTCACTCCACCTGGCCGGAAGGCGTCTTACACTACGCTTCCCGAGCCGCAGTTTCCGCTCAAGGCCTCGTTTACCCCAACTGTTATCGGTTCTTCGTCAGATATGGCTATCCCAGGGTCTTATTCTCTGAGCTCTGTCGACAACTTTAGCTCTTTATCGGAGAAACTCCGAGCATAACTCGTTCCATACATCGCTGAGCGACTTTAGATTACCTTTGTTTATTTTTGTATGTTTTGTGACTCAAATATATGTTTCTTTACTATTACCTTATAATAGAAATCGTCTTTAAGTACCTAGATAAATACTTCAATGGAAATAGAACCCGCACTTCCAGATGCCCCATATTTTTATAATTAGGTACCTAGGTAAGGAATTGAAATCTAAATGGCGGGTTCGATTTCTCAAATCATTACATCTTACTATTATTATGAAGCGAAAGTTTGTGTGTGTGTGTGTTTTGTTCTCACTCAACTCCGTGACGGCTAAACTGATTAGAATGAAACTTAGAATATACATAGTTTGTGACCTGGATTAATAACAAAGGGTATTTTTCATCCGGGTACCACGCGGCGGAAGCTAGTCTTCCATAATCAGATATATGACTAAGCTATACCTACTTCGAATTTATTCGACGAATCCACCAAAAGTAGGTTCAAAAAGTAATTTAATCAGTCATGAAAGACCATGAGAACTTTTTATCGACTCGATTGTTATCTAATCGATGTAGAGTAACCCCATGCCTATTGAAACAACACACTAATATTGAAGTCACCGCATGAAGTTTGCTCATTTTGTCTCTATTCTATAATCTTTTTACTTTAACAAATAAAACGCTGCATTCTTCAAAACATTCTCAAATGAACTGTATAAATGTAGACTAAAGTTTAAATTGCAGCAACAAGTTTGGTGGAAATGCATTAAATACGGTCATTACACGCTTATTTGGCGCTTTTGTGAAGCGCTTTTGTGATGTTCGCGCTCTTTTGTGAAGTGATGTTTAGCGGTAGACATCTTGTTTTTGATGGCGGCGTGAGATGAGATGTGGCCTAGGGTTGTTTTGGGGTTCTGTTGGATTTAATCGTGCTCCTCACTTATATGTTGAGATATTTAGTATAATAGTTTAGAGTGTCTTACTTCGGTGCAGTGATTAAAAAAACAAAAAAAAAAACACAGCATCATGTAGCTCCAAACTGAGCAAAGCTTTTACTATGGGAACTACATGACTGATATATTTTTTTGTAAATACATACATATTATGCATAGAAAACACCCAGACTTGCGACAAATATCTGCAGATAATGCAATCATTTCTCCAGCGGCGGGAATCGACCCGCAACCGTCTGCGTCTCAGGCGAACCTTCACCCACTGCGTCACAGAGGTCTGCAGCATATTCAGTGTATTTATTGCAGCATAAAACTTACATATACGATTGTGACATAGTTTTTGAAACTAAATAGTTTCTTGTACGGCCGAGATTCGAACCCACGACTTCTGGATTAGAAGTGGGACGAATAAGTGGGTTATTCGTACCACCCACTAGGCCACCGCGGCTGTATGTTTTGTATACATTACTACCTAAGTAAATAAAGTAAGTACTTAAAGTGTAACTAGTAGGTATTTGCATCAAGATTTTTTTGTTTCTCGGCTTCCACCAAAAATGTTTTCTGTCAAAATAAATGCACGGAACCACTTTAATTTCAAAAGCTTCTTCACTCACCCCTCTGTCAAGCACTAAAACAGCAGTCAAGACTCTCAATAGACCAACACAATACAAATACAATCTATTATTGTATTAACGAGATTCAAAGATCTTCAGTTTTTTTATCCAGAGATTTGGAGATAAGAACATTGTGCGTTTTTTTCTGAGTATTGGCAGAATGGCAGATGAAACCTTAGCTTAATTTATAAGTATTTCAGCCGTTTACGTCAAATGAACCGGAACGGAAAGGTACCTATAGGTACCTACTTACATTAAGTAAGAGTACTACACTTAAGTTTGAATGTTTTTGAAGTACTAGTATTAGTATCTTAGATTAAAACTTAATCTAAAAATATCTTAGGTATCCCACACCACACCAGCCTATAACAGCCCACAGCTGGACAAGGCCTCCCCTAATAAAGGGGGATATAATTAATTGACTCAGGCGTGACTTTGCGGAAATCCATTACACTTTACATTTACATTACAGTCAGAGAAAGTTAGCGGAATTTGTACTAAATATTTTGTCTTATAGAATATATTTTAAAGGGGGATATGCCAATCCTCACGCTGGGCATGCGGGTTAGGAATCGCAGAGCATAGCTTCTGGCACCGCCGACGCTGCTGCCCGTCGGCGGTCAGGGAATTTAGCTGTACGGGTATTAGGCTGTGCTATGTGACTATGACAACTATGACTATGACAACCTCTGTGGCGCAGTGGGCGAAGGGCCGCCTGTGATGCAGAAGGTTGCGGGTTCGATTCCCGCCGCGGGACAAATGTTTGCATGTTCTGCAGATATTTGTCTCGGGTGTGGGTGTTTTCTATGTATGATATGTATGTATTTACAAAAAAAAAAGTATATATGTAATATATCAATCATGTGGTTCCCATAACACAAGCTCTGCTTAGCTTGGGGCTACATGATGCTGTGTGATAGTCCAGCATTATTTATTTATTTATTTATGTCGCAATCAGCCGGCCGTCAGAGACCAGAGCCCCGTTTGTTATAGAGCAGGGTGTATCAAGGGCAGGTGAGGTTGGATTGGATTCCGAAGATGTTGCTTTGGACACTCCCAGTAATAAGTATCATAATGTCTTATAATAGTTACAAGACTATCAGTAAAATACCTATCTAAATTTTTTCACTCTTGGAGCTCTTGGAAGTATGTCTCTGGGATGCCGAAGACAAGAGTGTAGCATCGAGCCCATCAGTCGCCTCGCCTAGTATTATTATGTTTTTTGTGCCTCTGTATAGCATTTAGGTAAACTAATTTTTGTGTCTCGGTGTAGGTAAAGAATTAAGTATTTCTTGTGATAAATTGAATAATTTAAAACAAAGCGATCAGTAATAAATCATCATTCACAAGGGGCATAGAATAACTAATAAGTTCCTACTAACAGGGGCGTGTGCACCCCATTATAGAGTGCACCCCATAATGGGGTGCTAACAATATGCTTAGTAATGATCTAAAAGCCGTAATGTTTTTGTTATCTGTTCTTTTTTTCAGGGTTCCGTGTGTCGTTGATTTAATCCAAATCCACTTATACTATTACTCCACGTCTTTTTTTTTGTTAGAAACACCAACGACAGTCAAATCTTTAGTCAATATTGTAAAGTGTTACATTGACATTACAGACGTTTATAGCTTACTTAGTAAGTTTAAAATGCAGTAAGTCTTTACCAACTTGCATTCAACTTATCATTGTGGACATAGCAAGAAATTGGGCATTGTACCTACCTGATGTTTTGAATGAAAAACATTGCAATGTGCAAGAACTGGAACACAACATTACCTATATCGTTGTTCAGTTTATATTGAATCTTATTCAGTAGTTTCCATAAAATACAAACCTTAAAATTGGGCTCGAAAACGAAAAGTATTCAACGTTTATGTAGGTACCTATTGTACAATTTCTACTAGAGGTACTGAACCCTCAAATATCTGAATCGCTCATTCTTATCGAAATAGTTTTTCAAAGTAACTATTTCCTCAGAAATGGAAATCGGAAGTGAGATAATTCAAATATAATTCGAGCTATTGTTGTTTTGTTGCTTACAATTATCTTATAATACAATATTGGAGAAAAATGTAGGTAGCGTGAGAAATAGTTTTATTCCTTCACTAACTTCCGTCCGCGACTTATCGAGTGTTATAATCCCTTATTTCCTTCTTAGTTCGCTAGTGGCTAACTCTGGTGTCGGAGTTTTTACTCCGACACCAGAGTTGGCCGTCCGAAGACTTCCGACAATCTGATCAGAGGCATTCGTCCCTGAGTAGTAAGCTGCGTGAAACACACACACAGCATCATGAAATAACAGGCATAAGAGGCTTATCATCTTCATGTCTCATGTTGATGGACTTGGGCGTTGCATCGTAGAGCACGTTCAGAAAAACGTGATAAAAAATGCAATGCTTTGTGATAGGTAATGGTTACCACTTAACATCAGTGGGTCTTGTGCTTGTTCCATCTTCCAAGTACCATAAAAAAGATAATGGAGCCTGCAAACTTAGCAGGGCTTGTATTATTGGAACTCGACTGATAGGTAAACCTACTACATACTTAGATACCTTTTTGTAGATACATTAGTAGATTGTTTTACAAGGGACTAAACCATCCCATTATATACGAGGTTGTTATACTCCCGAGCGTAGCGAGGGAGGATGACAAGACCGAGTTATAATGGTTTTGGCCCGAGTAAAACACTCTATTTTTCACTTCGATTGCGAGAAAATAAAACAATTCAAAATTAGACAATATTCAGAAATGTTATTAAAAATTAATCAACCTTCATAAAACATCACAAAGACGGATCTATTTTCAAAAAAAAAGATTGATGGAGCACCAAGAAGTCGAGTTTTTATGTAAGAGAACGAATGCTTTGTACGGGCTGATGATTTTAGACAAAAATTAAAAAGAAAAAATACTTTTTAGCCCGAGGTATTATACTTGAGTTTTAGGCCCGCTGAGCTACACTTTTATGATACACTTTTTGAGCAAGAGAAGTGAAATAGTAGATTGTTTTACAAGGGACTAAACCATCCCATTATATACGAGGTTGTTATACTACCGAGCGTAGCGAGGGAGGATGACAAGACCGAGTTATAATGGGTGGTTTTGGCCCGAGTAAAACACTCTACTTGTTACTTCGATTGCGAGAAAATAAAACAATTCAAAATTAGACAATTTTCAGAAATGTTATTAAAAATTAATCAACCTTCATAAAACATCAACAAGACTGTTCTATTTTCAAAAAAAAGATTGACGGAGCACCAAGAAGTCGAGTTTTTATGTAAGAGAACGAAATCTTTGTACGGGCTGATGATTTTAGACAAAAATTAATAAGAAAAAATACTTTTAAGCCCGAGGTATTAAACTCGAGTTTTAGGCCCGCTAAGCTACACTATTATGATACACTTTTTGAGCAAGAGAAGTGAAAAAATATTTATACGGACATAGAAATCACCCAGACCCGACACAAATATTTGCAGATTATACAAAATCTTCTAGATCTTGCGGCGGGACTTGAACCAACCTTCGGCGCCTCAGGCGGGCCATTGCCACTACGCTACAGAAGTCGTCAATTATTGTCAGAAGGGGTACATGTTCTCTCATTCCATTTCCTTCTACAAATCATCATCAACACACTCCTTACTTCACCTCTCACAGAATCAGAATTTGCTGGTAGAAACTTCTGCAAACGAAGCCCATCTTACCATATCGTAAATATTATTGTTTAACGGGTCTTCCTCGTGTTTTAACTTTTTTCTTTTCCCGACATTTCGATCGTATAGCAGCGGTCGTGGTCACGGGATGACTGGGTCCTGGAGCTATTGCCACAGTTTATAGATCATACTATTGCCGAGAAACGCAAGCAGTTCCTAAACTACCCGCATTTCAACATCAGGCTCAAAAATGTCTGCGTTCACACTACAACACACTAACCGTATCCACAGAACGCAAAGATCGATCACGGAGTGTATATTGAACTATAACGGGGTTCCAATTCGGAGAGTCTGAATCCAACTTCACGTTTTTTTAACTAAGATATTTAAAAGATAAAATATTTCGTACAAATTCGAGTTACATATAGTTACGATAAAAAATTTAGTATACAATTCGAGTTACTGACCAGTTTCATAAAAACTCAACAGAAATTCGACAATGTTTCGCCTTCCCCATAAGGCATCCTCAGGAAACGATAGACTCACTGTCCATCTTCGGCACTCCGCAAAAATTCGCAGATGTGTTGCTTCGCCGAGCGCCAAGCAGCTTCTGCTTGCGTACAGCGAGTCTATCGTTTCCTGATGATGCTTTATGGGGAAGGCGAAACATTGTCGAATTTCTGTTGAGTTTTTATGAAACTCGTAAGAGAGAGTTGGCGGAATTTGTACCAAATATTTTATCTTTTAAATATCTTGTAATGGATTTCCGCAAAGTCACGCCTTATTCAATTCAATATTTTTCTAACTATCTAAATATTGGTTTCTAACTAGCCTAAATATCTATAGTAATGCAGGTATTTGTATGTACTTGTAAGGTACTTGTGTTAACTACAGTACTCTAATCTACTACTTTAATCAGTTTATGTAAAATAGGTGATAACTAAGTGAATAGATAAACTTTACATAGGCTTTAAGGTACTGTTAACCAAATTATGTAAACTATGTTTATTGAATAAATGATTTTTCTATCGATAGATAGATAGATAAATTCTTTATTGTACACCAAATTAAACAATATAATTTGCAGAAACTTTACAATTTAAAAGAAGGTACAATGGGCGGTCTTATCGCTAATAGCGATCTCTACCAGACAACCTTTGGATGGACAATTTGGATATGTCTATTGGGTAACAAAGTAAGTATACCTGAATGAATTAGTAGATTGTTTTACAAGGGACTAAACCATCCCATTATATACGAGGTTGTTGTACTCCCGAGCGTAGCGAGGATGACAAGACCGAGTTATAATGGGTGTATTTGGCCCGAGTAAAACACTCTACTTTTCACTTCGATTGCGAGAAAATAAAACAATTCAAAATTAGACAATTTTCAGAAATTTTATTAAAAATTAATCAACCTTCATAAAACATCAACAAGACGGTTCTATTTTCAAAAAAAAAGATTGACGGAGCACCAAGAATTCGAGTTTTTATGTAAGAGAACGAATGCTTTGTACGGGCTGATGATTTTAGACAAAAATTAAAAAGAAGAAATACTTTTAGCCCGAGGTATTAAACTCGAGTTTTAGGCCCGCTAAGCTACACTATTATGATATACTTTTTGAGCAAGAGAAGTGAAAAAATATTTTCATTGGCCTGCCAAAACTAAACGTATGTTTATCATCACCATCATCCGCCTATGGCAGTCCACTGCTCGACATAGGCCTCCCCAAATGAGTACCAGCGCCCTATCCTCAGCTCAACGCATCCAGCTTCTACTTCTACCAGCAGCATTGATTCATCATCATCATCAGCCAGAGCAGTCCACTGCAGGACATAGGACTCCCCTAATAAGCGTCATTGCGCCCTGTCCTCACCTCGACTGATGATCATACAAAGTAAAAATAAACTAGCTCAGCACGCGGCTTCGCTCGCGTGGTACCCAGATAAAAAGTAGCCTATGTGTTAATCCATATCACAAAATATGTATATTCCAAGTTTAATCCAAATCCGTTCAGTAGTTTTTGCGTGAAAGAGTAACAAACATACATCAATACATTAGTAGGATAGTTTCTTTGGCCTGCCTGTAACTAATCGTAGGTCATACCTACTTCCTCCATTTCTTGAAGTTGGTTAACTACCTTGGCCCACAGACAGACCCCCAGGTGAAGTAATTATCGGTCCGTGCCTGAGGTATGGCGGTGTCGGGTGTCAGCGGTGCGGTGGGCCCGTCCTTTATACTTACATAGAGCCTTTTACATTGTAAAATGCTATAAGCTATATTATAGTGATTTAGAATGACGCTGTGTTCTTTACAGCTTACCTACATCTTTAATATGTTGCTTTTTAGACTTAAATTCAAAAAAATAAATTTCACACCACTGATATATGTTTCCAAATATTATTTCCTCACCGAGACTTGAATTGGTGATCTTCCCCTTGGTACTTAGATAGATATATAGATGAACTCTTTATTGCACACAAAAATTTACAACAACAGAGAAATTAAATAGTAATGTACAATGGGCGGTCTTATCGCTTAAAGCGATTTCTTCCAGATAACCTAAGATTGGGAAGATAAAATTAAAAGAATTGAGCGGTGGTGCTTATAATACAAAAAACTAATTTCTTACCTATTTTAGATATACTACATATTTAAAAACAATTAAATTATACCTATACTATTAAACAAAATTTTGAAAATAGCATAATAATAGACCAAGTATAATTATAATTTCAAAGCCAAAATTATCAATAAAATACTATTTAGCTAAGCAGTTGATGTGAATTGATGAAGGTAAAAATCTTTTCCAATGAAGGAGCAAGTCTTAAAGATTCCGGCAAGGTGTTCCAAAGCCGAACAGCCTGCACTGAAAATGAGTCAGTATAAAATGTGGTATTATGGGTTGGTAGGGTTGGTTGGGTAGGTAATGGGGAATGGGGTAATTTTAGAGCCTAGCTCTTGTCGGTGTAGTGATGCAATTAATATTAAAAAATAATAAATAATGCTGGACACTATCACACAGCATCATGTAGCCCCAAACTAAGCAGAGCTTGTATTATGGGAACCATATTACTGATAAACTGCATAAATAATATTTGTTTTGTAAATACATACATATTATACACTAGCTTCCGCCCGCGGCTTCGCTCGCGTGGTACTGGGATAAAAAGTAGCCTAAGTGTTTATCCAGGTCACCAACTATGTATATTCCAAGTTTCATCCAAATAATCCGTTCAGTAGTTTTTGCGTGAAAGAGTAACAAACATTCTTCCTTACATCCATACTCACAAACTTTCGCATTTATAATATTAGCAGGATAGGAGAAAACAAAGAAAACACCCAGACCTGAGATAAATATCTGCAAATAATGCAAAAATTAGTCCCGGGGATCGAACCCGCAACCTGCTGTGTCTAATTCCCATTTTGCTAATTTCATTGCGGTCTCTTTCATTTCCATAAACGACGTGATGGAGATTGGAGACCTTCTGTTTCGATTTTTCTACTCTGGCTCATGTAGGGTCTTGGTTTTGGTCCTCCTCTTCCACGCTTTCCTTTTGCTAGGAAGGGCCAAAGGGATATAAAGGAAGATGAATAAAAATATCTGTTATTTTTCTAGTCTTTTGAATTTTAAACCACACTTTAGGTAATAGGGTTACGTAAAAATACTTACAGCCCTGTAAGATTTTTCTACTGAAACAAAAATATTTTTAAAGCAACGAAGGTAACATCTACCTAATTAATTAAAAAAAACTGTATAAGGTTGTAAAAATCCAAAGCTACAAACTTTCCACTAAAAACTGATGTTTTTAACATGATAATTCAGAACTATGATTGTGAATATTGATCGAGGGAGGAAGAGAGAGGTCCTCAAAGAAAGAGACGTACAATTAGAAGGCTTTCGCGGTAGGTGTGGTCTGATGAAGGCCTACCTCACTACCAGCCCACCTGTTACCCACTATAAATTATTCCAAATACTTTAGATAGGTAGGTAAATGTAAATAGTATGCTGAAAAATATACTCAGACCTAGTAAGTATAATTTTATAAAGGGTAGTAACTTCATTAGATTGATTGTTGAATTGATAGAAGATTCTTAATTGCACAAAAATTTATTGTTGGCGAACTTAATGCTAAGAAGCATTCTGTACAAAAGTGAATTTATTTATTTAATCGTATGACGTAGGCGTAAAACTAAAAATAAAGGTTAAATAACAAAATGTCATATTATAACTAAATTAAATCTATAAGTCCAAAAAAGAAAGAAAAGAATAATAAAATCATAAGTCAATGTTCAGGTTCTGAAGTTAATAAAAAATTAACAAAAGATACATAATACATCTTTTTTTATCTAGGAAACTACTCTGTATTAGTAGGTGCTTACAAATGTAATGATAATGAATAATTATTAGCTAGGTTTAATTTAAATGAGTTGATAGAGAAGTTGTATGTTTATCTTTATTGCACAAATTATAAAAAGAAAGTAAATGACTAAATAAATAATGCTGGACAGTACCACACAGCATCATAAAGCTCCAAACTAAACAAAGCTTTTATGATGGGAACCACATGATTGATATACTAACCTATTTTGTTTGTAAATATTCTACATAGAAACCACCCTGACTCGTGACAAACATTTGCATGTCATACAAACATTTGTCTCGCGGCGGGAATCGAACCAGCAACCTTCTGCGTCTCAGGCAGGCCTTCGCTCACTGCGCCATCCAACTTAAAGATAGATCGTAAGTACTTAGTCTTGATTCTGAAATATAAGTGTTCACTAAACCTAACGTTAAACCGATATTTATATCTATATCCTTACCCTTTCTTAAAGATGGAGATAATAAAAGTAATAATAATAAATAATCTATACCTACCTGTTTTATCTTTCGAATTAAACACCGTAGGTCGGTGTCGGTGCCTTCACCGAAAAAAACAAATGAAACGACGCGAAAATTCCCGTATTTCAATATGAATTGTTAAAATACTTATATAATAATGAATACTTGCTTCGGCAGTAGCTATTCCTACATAAACTAAAATTGGAACGATACAGAAAAGATTAGCAAAAATCCAACCTCTTTGAGGATGACACGCAAAATCGTGAAGCGTTCCATATTTTTTGACATAAACGAGTTCTTGAGTGGAGACCGCGGCTCGGCAAACGTTGTATAGGACGCCCTCTGGCCTGGAGTGAACGATCTGCTGTCGGCTGCTGGTAGAAGCTGGATGCGTCGAGCTGAGGACAGGGCGCAATGCCGCTCATTGGGGGCGGCCAATGTCCAGCAGTGGACTGTTATATGCTGATAGAGGTAGTAGAGTAGCAGAGTTCTTTGTGGAGCGCTCGTCCGGGGAAGTACTGCCACCATGTCTTCTTGCCGTGAAGCAGCATTGCAGCATTTGAAGGGTGTGGGTGCCGGTGAAATTACAGGCACAAGAGGCTTATCATCTTCATGCCTTAAGTTGATGGAAAGGTGATCTGCGATGCAATGCTTCATGATAGGTAATGGTTACCACTTAACATTAGGTGGGCCATGTTTAATCTTCAAGTACAATAAAAAAAAGCAAGCTATCCACACTGTGCGGTAGTTTTATTCCTTATTCTGTGACAGTACCATCACGATATGGTACAAAACCCTAACAACCCTAAAGTGGTTATTTATAGGTATTAAAATTAGCATTTATATTGCATAAGGAACCGGCTGATACCATTATCTATTCGTCAGTCTGTTGTTCCCACAGTTGGGCAAGGTAGTTATGATTGGTAGTTTACCGTGGTCCACCAATCAACTTCATAACACAATAGTTATTTGTTATACAAGAGTGCAAAGTTGCTTTTTAACCGCGTGCTCAATTTTGATAACCGAGCAAGCGAAGGATTCTAACATTGATTAGAATCCTTCGCTTGCTCAGTTATAACAAATAACAATTATGTTATGGAGTTGATTGGTGGACCACGTTAAATACACGAGGTGAAAAATCTTTGCACTCTAGTGCAACACGTAACTATTCATCCCTTATGCATTTAAGGTAAAAAAAAAAATACACCAAGAAAGTATTGAGTCTGAGGTTTTATCAAATTAAAAAAAGGTTGTACGATAAATTCGGCACCATGGAGGTAGAAGTAAATAGGTTTAATGATGTTTTGAATTCACAAACTTAGTGCATACGATGTTCTAAATTCAATTTTACTTTATCGTCTAGTGGATAAAAACGACTTTTGCACTCAGATATCGAAGAGCAAAATTTTTCTTTCCGAGATGGGGGGATGAAAAATAGAATATTTTCATTTTACATACTAGTATCCACCCGCGGCTCTGCCAGCGTGGTGCTGGTCACACCACAGACCACCACACCAGCCTATAGGTATCAGTCCACTGCTGGAGATATACCTTTTCTTAAAAAGAGGATATACCCATAATCCCCACGCTGGGCATGCTTCGTGGACGGACTTGAATGTGGTGATCGATTGTGCTTCATAGAAATTGAATGGAAGACTATTTTTTTAAATGTATTTGCAAAATCTTAGGACTTAATTTAGTAGATGACTTTGGGAAAAGTCTTCATAATGGGAAATACAGTAGATTGAAACCAACTTGCTTTTTTTTTACTTACATTTTCTTGAATGACTGTACACTTTTTGAAAAGTTCGGAAATTCTGTTGTTTTTTAACTTAGCTTCCTAAGATTAAAGCTTTCTAACTACAAAATGAAAGGTTGCCCTCAATGTGGTAAAATTTTGTCCCACTCTGTATAACCAAGATATCTCCACAGATCCTTCATCCAAAGGGTTAAAAGCAAATCAGAGACCTTTATGACGCAACAGGAGATCTGCAGCCAGATCTAGCGTCTGAGGAACTTCTTTCCTCGCATGTTCCGCAGCTGGCATCGAACCCGCACTCTCTTTAATCTCAGCCGGTTACCTACTAAACCGCGTGGGAAACACGGTGTGGAGGAAACAATTCGTCATTTATACGCATTTATTTAAGCGCTCGTGGCGTGGTACACTTCGTAACCATTTAGTGACATTTAGATTTGAGCGCTTCCGTGCTTCTGAAGGCACGTTAAGATGTTGGTCCTGGCTTTTCAGTCGTCAACCCATGTCGGAGGCCTCCGGGCAGCTTAAAAACTCCGACACCAGTCACTAACTCATACGAAGAAGAAGTTATTTATACTTTCTAAAACTAAAAATAAAGTTATTTAGGTACTTAATAATGTAGCTAGCATATGTTTATGTTATTATTAAACTAGCCATATACCTATCGTATATCCCATCTAATTTGTTACAAATTTATCCAGTTCATCCTGACGTTTTTTATGAAAACAAAATTAATTTTGATTGATAGTTATACCAATCTTGATAAAATATTTATATATAACCAATCTATTACATGGCTACTCTATATAATTTAATTATTCATAATGCGTTTACCAAGCCAATAGAGCTAATAGTACCTATTAATTAATCTGTGCTAATAGCACGTGCTGGATCCTTACAGCATAAATTTAATCTGAGCAGGAGATTATCTCCCACCGAGCTTACCAACTCATTTTGACCACCCAGGGTGTCGTGTTTATGTATCTTTTTTATTACTTGATATACTAATGTGCGTCTTTGCTGCATTACAACCTAGGTACCTCCTGTGAAAGCCTTTATTTTATTTTATCTACATATGTGACAATTTGTACAAGTAATCAGATACGACCTAATTGATTGCCCTCTGCTCGAGTAAATTTTAAATTTTCGCGTAGCAAAGTTTTTAAATTTTCGCGCCATTGACGTTGCAATTGCGTTCTATAACATCGTCATGGTGTAATGCCAGATCCAATAAGTTTTCTTCCCGCCTGACGCGCGGCAACAGCTCATAGCGTTGTCGTTTTTGCGAAAACCAAAGATGGCCGATGACTGCATTGTATCACGAAACGTTAATTATGACAAAACACTGGCCGATAAAGCATTGAAAACTTCTAGTAATTTTTTGCCTACATGCTTTAGGTACCTATAATTTGAACGCAACTCGGTCTTGGTTTGTTTGTCTGTCATGCAACACTATTGTCTATTGCATATTGTCAAACTCTATAGGTGCTCTATGGTAACTAGTGATGCTGCTTTCGAGTTTATATTCGAATTCGAAACTACATATTGATAAATCTTTTTTTTTTATTATTGTTGAGAGGGAGTTACGCTAGAATTTATTGAATATTTTGATTATTTTGTGATAATCTGAACGAATAGATTACCTGATTTTTTTTATTATTGATAACCGAACTAGTTGGACTAAGTATGAGTTTTGTAGGTACTCAACTCAGGTTCATACCATTATCCAGCTATTTTTTTTTATTTATTTATAGCATCATTATAATATATATATCATTATAATAATCATATTTTTTTTTATACTTTTTGGGGATAGAAACCTATTTACAGGTCAGTGGTGGACTGCTATTGGCCGATGATGATGATCCTAATAAATTAGGTATTATTGCAATGAGCTGTTCCAAAAATATCATAAATATACATGGGAAATAGAATAACCATAAACAATCAATTTTAGTTATAATGTATTTTAGTTTGTAAGAAATTTTTATTATATTATGCCACCTAGCAAGATGCCTAAATTTTGCCATGCCCTAACAGGGTTCATGTTGAAACTATACATAGAATTTAAGACCTCTGTAAACAACATGTACGCAATAAATGATTTGATTTGATTTGATCAATTTAGTGGGCAGCTCGCTATGATGTGCATATTTATATCTACATAGCTAGCATGTGGTGAATGATAGATAATCGTCAAGAAGTATCGATAACTATACGATAATTTAATCGATTCCCCGTGACTCGTGAATGCCTTGTGATTACGTCACTCGGCCCAAGCTTGTGTAGAGTGGAGATGTACGGAATTTTAGCAAGTTTATTTTAGTACGTCATCTTTGAATTTATGGTGTTATTTGTGGTTAATTCAGACATTTTAGTTGCAGAATCACTTACAAAACAGTAAGTTAGATCTAAGTGTTGTGGGATAGCTAACCGTATGGCGCGGAAGCGTTGTTTGGGTATCTGTGCACTCGCTCGCTATACAAATGCACAATATAACCTATGTACAGCTTTACATAAATCTATGAGTTCATAGCCTTGTAATTGATGCAGAGGCAGCCTGTATGGTATCGGTCGCTAACAAGATTACAGTTGAAGTGAAAACGTCATCGCAGTGCACAGGCATCGAGATTATCAAGTGGTTCGTTTGCCGCGCTTTGTGTCGTGATATTGACGCGTAGGTTGCATTATTGCAGGCATAATGCCGGCAGCACGAGGCACAAAACGTGCAGCTTCCAAGGCGGCGGCTTCAGCAGCCTCCTCAGCGTCTTCGGCCCCCAAAAATAAGAAGAAACGTGGAGGTAAGCAACAACCATTTCTGTAATTGTTTTCTTTGGCGACGTCAATGACCTGTCAAACACGATGGCGGGAAAAGAGACGCTCGTCCTCTCACCATTATTATCTACCTTTTGCAATTACAGTTGTACTATAATTTGCTATTTTGGTGTCTAAATTGAGCATTATTTTACGCAATAAATTATTCTTGATTATGTAAGAATTCCGTTCAATGTTAGCTTTTGAGGTTAGTACGAAGTTTCAACAGCTTGTTTACAATACCAGAACATGACGGTCATTTCCGTAAATAAAAATGGCCTAAATTGTACTTAGATTGCGTCTACAATGCATTGATCAGACCATTTTGGGTGAAATCTACTTATCTACCCTTGACTAAATTCTCCCACAATGATAACATAGGGAAAAATAGGTACACATAAATAATGTACCTATTATACAGTAGCTAATAGCTATACATAACCAATGTTACCTACTTCTAAACTATAAAACATGTTGGCAAAATTTGCAGTTAAAAATGGTTTTTTCCTGCCTATATATTTTTATCTGCCTGGTTACTAAACTAATATTATACATGCGGATATTAGTTCTATGTGCTTTCATTACTTATGTACTGAACCGATCAGCATACAATTTTAACTACACATTGTTAGGGGTACAGAAAAGGACAAAGGGTATTTCATCGATTTTATAAAGGGCTTTACTTTTGCTAAAAAGTAGTTCCTGAGGAAAATAACTGCGCAATGGTACTCATTAGGGGAGGCTCATGTACAGATGTGGGCTTTTAGTAAAAAAAATATGCATATCATTCTAACTACTCAAGTCATCATATATACGAGAATGTAATGTATGATCTAAAACATATTAAGTTGTTATAAAAAATAGCGACAATCATAATGTGAACACTAGAAATAAAGATAAACTTTTGTAAGGCTCCATAAGGTTAGTCAATAATTTAAAGGGCAAAACGTTGGTTCTTTAACAAAATCCCAAATGCCGTGATTAATTTATCTGTAAATAAATTCAAAAATGTTGTTAAACGTAACCTCTGTAATAAAGCTTATTATAAAATTTCTGATTATCTATATGACAAAAAAGCTTGGGATGAAACTGTCTCCAACTCCCTCAAAACCAATGTAAAAAATATTGTAAAACTGTCATTTAAATAAATATAAGTCTAGCAGAGTTTCTCGCCAATTCTTCTTTGTTTGGTCACGTTACGAATTGGTGTAAATAAAAAAAAAATATTCAAAGTGTACTACTGTATGTGCCTACTGTATAAAGAAATTTTCACTTTCACTTTTATTGAAGTTGGTAAATACAATGTTATCAGCAAACCTAAGGTTATGTGAGCCTTTGGCTGTTGATCAATTTATTTTATTTATTATAAATTATTCAATACAATCCAGTAATCAGAAACTTTCCAATAATCCGGCACCCTCTGGTTTTTAATAGTGCGGGATTTGTGAGATTCCTCTGTAATAACAAATTTAAGAAAGGTCAGAGCTAACTAAACTGTCTTAATTTGCAGTGGTCCAATTGGAGATACCAACATTACCCCGTAAGAGGGGGCGTGTGCTCACATGTGGTCAAGGGGATGTCGGTCAGCTTGGACTCGGGGAAGATGTTACTGAGACTACTAAGTAAGTATTCGATCACCACACTACATCAGCATATACTGTCCACTGCTGGACACAGGCCTCCTCTGACAGTCAGCAGTCAGGGAAGTTAGTTGTGGGGGTGTTAGGCTGCGCTATACCGCAATCAGCCATCGATTAGTAAGCAGTGTGCACCACATGCAGGTGAGGTTGGCTTGGATTCCTGAGATAGAGGATGGAATCCCTTACACCCCTGTAACTGAATATATTTTTGATCATTTGTATCTTACAGATAGCTGAAAGCTCTGAATTTTATGAATAAATTATAATAATAAGCACACTGATGCAGAGCTAAACTAAAATTTACATAGCATTTTGAGCCCTATCTCCACAGTGTAATGCTCACATTTCTATGAAGGCTATCTTATAAGAGTCAAGGCTAAAGCACACTGGCTCATTTTGAGCCCTATTTCCAGAAATAGGTATAGTAATCCATTTATTTCACACATTTCTGTAAAGATATCAAAGACGCGCTAGTGTTGCCATTGAATTATAATGATCTAATATAATGAAGAAGAAAACCATTTTTTGTTTTATATGTCAAAATATTCTACAAATAATTACGAGAACAATTGTGTTTTTATTATTTTTCTATCTCTAAAACTGACCGAGATATAAAAGTGCAAAGTTAACATTTTCGGTCTAAACGGCGGACCGAGCGCGATATCGTTGATGACGTCACAGCACCTGTCTCCGCGCGAGCGACTCGGGGATTCGAAGCATTTACCCGAATGTGTAAAAATACGGCCACAAAAACACCCGAAAAGTTGTTTTTTTACTTTCCCAAGGATCCAAAAATCAGAAAAATGGGCAAATGCTATGAGAAGAGCACATCCATAAGTGCCAAAAACAACAGGATATATATTGTTGTGAGGATCATTTCGATGTCAATTGTTCAAATACCATGTGAATTACTAAGTAGTAGGTACTTAACCTTGCCATGTGAAATACTAACTAAGTACCTAGTAGGTAGACTAGGTAGGTACTTGGTTTTTGCTAGTAATATGCTTTTTAAGGTTCCGCCAGGCCTATTTCACTCCGCAGAATAGGTATAAAAATATACCTACGCATCGCCGGCCTATCGAGCGTGGTTCGTTACGTCGGTTGCCGCGTTCTGCCCGGAACGAAAGTGTCCTTGAGCAACCGCGGCATTTTAGTTTGTTTTTGGTAATGTACCTATATTTTTCGCCAAATGAAGGCAAAAAAATGCTACACAGCATTTGGTTGCCTGAATAATAATAAGAAAATGTAAATAATACCAATAGTAGGTACAGAACTGAAAGTTTTTCTACCAAATAATGCGTTGTTTAGATATCAAAGTCTCCCGTATTTACCTAAGTAGGTAGGTACTTAGGTACAAGTTCTATTTGAATGCGGTACCTACCTACATAAATAAACGTAATATTATTATGTAGGTATTTTTTCATAGACAATTTTTGTGCCATTGGTACATAGTGCTGTAGTAAGTAGGTATTATGATTTTGATTATGTAGACTGAGAGCAAGATTAGAAACCCAAGCTAGGTACATTTTTATTTGGTTTAACTTTAAGTAAGCAGTGTAGGTTATTTCTTAAAAACAGTCGGGTAGGTAGGTGTAGGTAGACAAATCGATGTGGTAAGTTACCTAAAGGTAGGTGTACTAACAACTAAAACTAGATACCTAGGTTACCTACAAACCAAATGTTGTTTTTTTCTCTTGCAAATATCTAGGTAGGTACCTACCTACTAAAATTTCTCTTAAGATTTAGCATGATGTACCTACCTACCTTAAACAGTGATTATTCAGTTTTCGTACACAAGACACCTAAACACTTAAGTAAGTGTTAAGGACCCAAGTACCTACCTCGTAGGTATGCCTATTTTCTGAGTTCTTAATGCAGCTAGCCAGTGTAAAATAGTTTTCTGATCTAATACTAGGTAGGTAGATATTATTTGAATTATCATTGTTCCTAAAAAGAAATAGGTGGCTAGGTAACTGGATAGTAAAATGTTCAACAACAACAGCCTATTCAGTCCACTGCTGGACATAGGCCTCCCCTATAAGAAGGGGGATATGTCCATAATCCCCACGCTGGGCATGCGGGTTGGGGATCGCAGGGTACAGCTTCTCGCACCGCCGACACTGCTGCCCGTCGGCGGCCAGGTTATTATTATTCGTCACAGAATAATTCTCAAGACAACCCTAACGTTACACGTGCCACGTCAGTAGAGATAGAGCTATACGATAGAAAGGGATGCAAGGTGTAGGTTAATATAAATGTTAGGCACTGAGTTCGGTGCGAGCTGAATAGCACTTTATTGCGTAGCAGCTAAAGTAGCTATTTATTTAAATGATTGCGCGGAGTGAAGCTTCTGTCCTCTCTGTATTCTGTGGTTCCGCACCCAAAGGGTAAAAACGGAAACTACTAAACTAAGACTTCGCTTTCCGTCTGTATGTCTGTCTGTCCGTCTATATGTCAGCAAGCTGTATCTCATAAACAGTGATAGTTAGACAGTTGAAATGTTCACCAATGATGTATTTCTGTTGCCACTTTTTTGTCGTTTTTTTGCTTGATATTAATAACGGCAACAGGTAGACGCTTCAAATATTCACAGAATATTTTGTTTATACATTTACTTCAAAAATAAAAATTAAATTAAATTAAAATGAATTAAGGGGGGCTCCCCAATACATGTATATTAGTAGGTATGAAAAGGGTACCAGTTAATTGAACCATTCCAAGGTCAATGATTTCTTTATTTTTTATAAAATATTCTGCCTCCATCATATCGTGAACTATGGGAAGGTTGAAAAATTGGCCTTTTTTGAAATCCTTCTTCCATTTTAGTTCTAAAACAATAAGTTACACGATACACTCACTCAATCAGCGTTATTTTAAATTAATAAAAATAACCAGAGCGCACGAGAGCAAACAACTTAGCAGCGAAATGTTCTACGGACGCCCGCGCGGCGCCGTATAGGAGCGATGACGTCACGCGCTACTCGCGATCACTGACGAGATTTAAAAAACCTATGTAAACTTCCCATGCTTATAACTTCGGTAATATTGCACCAATCGGTGTGAAATAAAAACTAGAATAATGTGAACGGTGTAGACTTTGATTCTACGTACATAAAAGTTTGATATTTTAACCTTGTTATCTTCTTCATTACAGATTCAAACATGTGACAGCATTGGGTGACAAGATAGTTGCAGTCAGTGCAGGTGGGATGCACACTATTGCACTGGACAGTGCTGGCAAGGTAAGACAACCTAGCTGACTGGCCTCATTGCTCAGTTGGTAGTAACTCTGCCTTCCAAGCTGCAGGTCGCGGGTGCAGCACACCAAAACAAAACCCAGCCAAATAAAAAATCTGATGTCTGGATAAAAAAAAAATACAACTGAAAAAAATTATGTTTAAAGATTAAAAACTGTACATTCAGACTACTTATTGTAAGCATACATACATTGCTAGTTTTTATATTTTATTATTTTTTTGCGTATTTCAATGTTATTATATTATGTGTATGTAATTAGCAAAATAATTAAAATGATGTAGATAAGTTTGCTTTTTTTCCACTAAATATGTTCAGAATCATGGTCTGACTGCAACCTCCTAGTTTTAGGTAGTTGTCTTTTTACACCCTGTATACTATCACACAAACTTTCGCATATTTTATAATATTAGTGTGATGAATACATCAATTATTAATGAATTAGGAAGGTGGAAGGATACTTTTAATTTGTTTGGAAGACCCGTTTGTCTTATCTCAATACATAATTAGTATGTGATTTCTCAGGTATGGACTTACGGTTGTAACGACGAGGGTGCGCTAGGCCGGAACACAACCAGCGATACAGACGAAGGGACTCCGAAGAAGGTGAACTTGCCAGCCAAAGCTGTGGCTGTCACGGCCGGAGACTCACACTCTGCTGTGCTACTGGAGAATGGAGATGTGTATGCTTGGGGAGCATTCAGGGTAAGCTTTTTGTTTATCACTAGCTTCTGCCCGCGGTTTTGCTCGAGTGGTACCATGATATGAGCCTATGTGTTTATCCAGGTCATAAACTATGTATATTCCAAGATTCATCCAAATCCATGAACAAACCCCATAAAACATGGGGCTCCTAATTGTTTCTTAACTACTGTTAATTTCGTTTTTATTGTTATAAAATTATTATTTCTTAATTTTGAGTTAATTTATTTTTGATGTTGATCAAATATTATTAATTACTTTTTTTTATATGTGCACCCAGCTCACGAAATCTCCGTAGTTCGCTAGTTGCCAACTCTAGTGTCGGAGTTTTGAGGGTGACGAAATGACTGACACTAAAAAGAGAATACAAACAAACTGTAGAAAGTGTTTCCACCAATAGATTTTCATTTTGTCCCGTATTCTGAGTTCCGCAGAAATAACCAGAATCTGTGTACGAGTGTAATGTGTAACGATTTTTACAAAGATAATATTTGCAGGATTCGCACGGCAGTATGGGGCTAGTGATGCAAGGGAGGGAAGGCAAGTCTAGCAAGGAGCCAATCAAGATTGACATCGGCGAGACGGCCGCTGACATCGCGTCCGGAGGCGACCATCTTGTCATATTAACTGTAAGTGTGTAACTGGGGTGTAAGGGGTTCCAATCTCAGATTGCTCTTCAGAACCTCCGGCACAGTTAAATTCCGTGACGGGCAGCAGCGTCGGCTGCGAAAAGTTTTGTTCTCTGCGGCCGCCACGGCTCTGACTGAATGTATGTAATGAATGTGAATAAGAAATAAGTATTGTTACAGACAAGCGGCTCTGTCTACACTATGGGAAATGGCGAGCAGGGACAACTGGGTAGACTGTCACAGCGCTCCGCATCCAGAGACGCGCGGCAAGGATTTAGTAAGTAAATAATGTTTATTTATACTTTACAAGCATTTAGGTAAGGCAGCTATGAATCCTGAAGTTCTTTGGACACATCCCCGAAATGAGGACTTGATGGAGAGGTTCAAGGGCAGATAGAGAGAAAAAGGGCACGCAGCCAATCACCAACTCGCTGAACGGGCGCGGAAAAAGGTTACCCAGACCACCATAGTGCAGTGTTCTCGCAATGCAACTAACCAATACAAATGGAGATGCATCGCCAAAGCCCTGGGAAAGAAAACCAAAGACGTACCCCAATGTGGACACCATCACTCTGCCAAGGTGTGGAGCCACGAACACTGCCAAGAGTGAACGACTGAGACGAAGATCTACATGTAGGTGGTAGTTTTAGTACAGTTCAACAGTTAAACTAAAAGTATTGCGCACGTGACGTTCAAACTTTAATAGGGTAATTATGAATATTTCTGCCTGTCACATCGTAGCGCATACTTTAATTTTAGCCAATGACAAAGTTTTATTTCTTAACTACGCTTTCTATATCTTTCACCCAATCCATCGATGTTTCTTCAGCTGCCCTTTGCAAGTAAATAAATAAATATTGTATTTTTAGGTGCTTTGCTGGTTCCATCGAAAGTGACGTTAAAAGCCGGCGCCTCGCGCGTGTGGGCCGGCTATCACGCCACATTCGTACTGGACGCCAACCAAGAGAAAGTGTTCGCATTCGGACTCAATAACTACGGCCAACTTGGTGAGTGAATCAAAATATTACCAACACATTATTATATTCTACTGTTGTGTATTCACACCAGCTTTTATCAGTCCTTTACTGGACCTAGGCCTCCGCTAATAAGAAGGAGGATATGCCCATAATCCCCACGCTGGGCATGGGAATTTTAGGGCATTGATCAGCCGACGCCACTGTCCATGCTGCTGCAACAGGCAATTTTTCAAGCCAACCTCACCTGCCCATGGTGCATCCTGCTAACTAACAAACGGGGCTCTGGCGGCGGCTGATTGCGGGATAGTCAGATATAAGAGGATAGTCTACATCCGTACAGCTAAATTCCCTGACCGCATGCCAGCGTGAGGATTATGGGCATATCCCGCTTTATTAGGGGAGGCCTATGTCCAGCAGTGCTCTGATTTAAGCTGGTGCGTGTGTTTATTACGGTCATGTCGTATGATTGCACAGGTATAACCGGCGAGAAGCGTAAGACGGCTCTGTTCGCGCCGGCGCAGTGCGACGCCTTCCAGCAGCACGGCGGCGAGGGCACGGGCTGGCGACGCGTCGCCGCCGGCCAGCACCACTCGCTGGCGCTGGACGAGCAAGGCCGGGTCTACGCCGTCGGACGGTGCGAGTACGGCAGGTAATACTTACACCAGCGAATTTATTTTATCTTTCATCTTTAACTTTTTTGAAATGTACAATAACCTGTTTTCCTTTTTTGTCAATAAAGATTTGTTTATTATTTATTTATCTATGTATCTATCTTCTTCTTCTAATATGCAGGATTGGGCAAAATATTACCTCATCTAGGACAGCTACCTTTTCTTTTGTAGGTAGAAAGAAGGTTTTGTTCTTGGGAAACTATAGGTTTATTTAGAAGTAAAAAAAATTGCTATTTCTGTTTTTTTTTTAATGTTGAGGTTGAGAGTACCCCATGTTGAATTTTTACAAAAGCTATAATATTGGTATGTTTATAGGCTAGGGCTTGGCGATAGAACGGGCGACGCGGAAACACTAGAGCCGGTGCCAAAGCTGCAAGATAAGAAATGCATCAGCATAGCGGCCGGGACCAGTAATTCATTTGCAGTCTCCGATGCAGGTCACTCCCTATTTCCTACTAAAATTATTATGAATACGAATGTTGGGATGTAAGTTTTTTACATTATCCTACTAAAATTAATATCATAAATGCGAATGTTTGGATGTATGTTAACTGCTCGTCAAAACGTTTTTGAAACATCTAATACGGCGGGTAAGGTGGGAGTGAGAGTCTGATATGTCAATAAAATACTAGTTTAACACGACACACGATTTATTACATAACTAAAATACTAAATTGATGGGAAGATGTTGATGAGCCGCGTGGACATTGTGGACTGACTCGCGTTGCCTCGAGGCGCCTGGATCCTACGACAGTAGGTGCGTGGGAATGCAAAGCTAGCATTATTGTACGCTTGGACTGTATAGAGAGTATGGGGATGAGTCTGAATTTCGAAGTTTGTCGATCTGCCTGCAGCCGACATGCTGGTAGAGGCTGGATGCGTCGAGCTGAGGACAGAGCGCAATGCCGCTCCTCGGGGGAGGGCTATGTGCATCAGTGGGCTGGTCCAGGCTGATGATGTATGGGTGTTGCAGGCGAGGTGTTCTCGTGGGGCATGGGCAGCGAGGGCCAGCTCGGCACGGGGCGCTGCGAGGACGCGGCGGCGCCCGCGCGCGCAGACTGCGGACATGTGCCGTGGCGCGTCGCGGCCGGCGGTCAGCACACCGTGCTGCTAGTCGTGAGTACACCATGTTCAACATATTTTTCAAGGGGCCTCCGACGGAATAATTGCCCATACAAACGTAATACCAAAATGATTTCATATTCAAGCATATTTCCACTATATTAATTATTAATATCAACAGGATATTTACCATGATTTGTGAGTTCTGTTATTTCCCGATATTTCGACGCAGTTGCATGCGCCATGATCACGGGAGAACTGAAGTCTGTGCGAGTGGGTAGTTACTGGCAGACGATACGATCTACTCTCTTTCTCAGTCTTTTATTACGAACGACACCCCTACCACTGGTCTCAATATCACTTTTAACACGATCACGGCACACAACACTTACTGTATCAGGACACACTTCTGAAACATCACTTTTTCGGTTCCTACACATTCTAACGACAGGATTCCAGACTCCAGATAATTGAAAACCATTTTCTCTATTGAAATTCTTGTGTTTGGTAATCTCAATCGCCTCTTGAACCAGTCTTGGTATATAGTGGCGTTTAGTTGAGATTACTTGCGGATAATGTAGTTCGATCCAGTGATTTGAACCTTATTCCAGCAGATTTTCAGCTATGGCAGACTTCTGAACATCAAGGTTCTTGACCGCCCTAATATGTTCCTTCACACGACAGGCTATCGTACGCTTCGTTTGACCGATGTAAGAACTCCCACAACTGCAGTTAATCTTATACACTCCCGGTTTTTCAAGTGGTAAATTATCCTTAGGTGAGCGCAGGTAGTGTGTAATCTTCTTACACACTACTAATAACTAATTTGTGTGTGTACAGAACTCACAAATCATGGTAAATATCCCGTTGATATTAATAATTATGTTCTCAACCATGATAGTTTCAAAAGTTATTCCACTATATTGTTGTTTTATTTGTATTACAATAGTATTTATCTAGGTTCCTGGATAGTATTTTTTTTTACAAAATACTGACCTAAAATAAAATAAAAGTCAATAGAATTTTGCACATTTTTATGCCAAAATTGACCACTTTTCTTCATCTTTGTTTCGTATTAAAAACAATATCTTACGTGTTGTTTGTTAAGGAGCATAGCTTAAGTTATATAGTTACAGAGTAACCATACTTTGTAAAGTGTACATAAAGCTATTAGTCATAATTTTTGGTATTACGAACTAAAACCAAAGTCTTAGAAAATGTTGAACGGCCAATATTGCTATCCCGCCCGCACGCCCGATACAGAGCGGTCCTTTGGCCGCGTCTCGAATTGAAATTGTGAGCGAGGGTCGCCGCAACCAACAAAATGTATGGTGGTGTCCGTTAGGTGGCGCAACCGAACGGACACCGAGTGAGTATATCTCTATAGAGCTATATACATTTTGAACACGGAAGCGCTTCTTCACCTATTGATCTAGGTCACCCATTCAAATTACTAATAAATAAATTTAAAAAAGGTAACAAAGCAGGGTAACATTTTTATCCGCGAATGAAGCCGTTAGCGGACGCTAGTGTAATTTAAATTCTATCAATGCACGGCCGGGATTCGAATCAGCAATTTGAGCCTCCAAAAAACATAGTTATTTAGTAAATTCTTCTATTCGCAGGAAGACCCAAACCCCCAGAAAGAGACGACACCTGCACCGGAATCGGAAACGGAAGAGCAGAAGACGGAAGCGACGACGGAAGAGGACGAAGAGGTAGAAAAGGTTAAACCGCGCTCGAAGAGACAGAAGGTCGAACAAGAGGGAGAGGTTACCTCTACTTCTGCCAGCGAAGTTGCAGAGAGCAAACCACAGGTTTATTACTTTTACATTTTTAATATAAATTTTATTTCAGAATACTTAGAAATGGAAAATTCCAACGGTCCATAGAAAATAAATACCGGTTTAACATACATATTGAAATAATTTATTTTCATGGTTAGGAGTTTTTTATTTTCGTTAGCGCTCCTAAAACGTCGATATACAATAGGAATGACGACTGAAAAATACTAATACGTCCGTCATTTACATTATCAAAAAAATATTGGACACGTATTTATTATTTTATCGATTAAACAAAAAATTACAAAGATCGTTGAAGGACCGCGTGACGTCGCGGTTTAGTACACCTTTTAAATAGCCGTGACGTTACGTTTCGAGCAACCACTCCCGAACTTTTACGCTCTTTATCTCCGTCAATTACTATTTATTTGAAAAAAATATATATAAATAAATAAAAAATACGTGTCCAATACTTTTTGTTGATCCCTCAGATGTTCTAATTTAAATTGTTATTTTTTTACCCGTAATCCCTTTTGGCCTGAAGTCGGCAGAGAGGAAAACGTCTCGATGCTTCGCAGGATGCTTTTTAAATTCAAGATTTAAATGTTTATTTGCTAGAATACATACCGTAATACTTATAAATGTTACTCAAAGTTTACCATTGCTTAAAGTTAGCCCTGTCTCTCTCATCCAATAGTAAGAGATGGCAATAGCCTAAGCATTGTTTAATTTTTTAAAGATTTTCATAAGTATGGCTAATCATTATTTTCAAGGTCTTATAGCCTTAGTACATGTGTTCAGCCTGCATGGAGGCATACACACATTATTATTGCCTTTACAGTAAATCCAGTTTAGCTAAAAATTATTTAGTTTCTTGCTATTATTTTTCCCGCGCCGGGAATCAAACCCGCATCCCGAACATCTATTCGTCGGCTATTCGCTTATACAGCTAGCGGCACGTAAGACTAGCGCTGAACAAAACGTCTGCGCATGTGTCTCTCACTCTCTCTCACCTCTAACTCCCATATAATACCTCACTTTTGACTTCTGCGCAATAACGGTCAGCGCTAGAGTTTAGTGCCGCTACTTGTATCAAGACGATACAAAGTTCGTCTAAATGTTAGCTGTTTTCTCTTAGCTAGAGATTTAGTTAGTCATCGTAGTTAGAAAAGCTATAGTTATTTATTCTGATAAACTACAGCGGCGACACGGAGGGGTAGCTCTGAAACGGACGCCGAGCGGCGTATCTCGCAAAAAGCGACGGCAATAGGTTAACATTTCAGTTTATTATGTATATATGTGTAGTATTAATAGGAATGGATATTGATTACTGACACTTACTTGAAATTAAAACTTCTGCGTCGTATAAATAAAACAAATAATGCTGAACACTATCACACAGCATTGTGTAGCCCCAAACTAAGCAGAGCTTGTGTTATGGGAACCACATAGTTATGTATATCAGTTGATATACTACTTATATTTGACGGCCTCTGTGACGCAGTGTGCGAATTTCCGTCGTGAGACGCAGAAGATTGCGGGTTCGATTCCCGCCGCGGGACAAATGTTTACATTATTTGCAGATATTTGTCTTGGGTCTGGGAGTTTCCTATGGATAATTTATGAGTCTTGTGGTTTCCATAATACAAGCTCTGCTAAGATTAGTTAGTGTCCGGAATTATTTATATATTTTTTTGTAAATACATAAATTATTCACTCGACCTCTGTGGTGCATTGGGCGAAGGCCCGCTAGAGACGCAGAAGGTTGCGGGCTCGATTCTCGCCGCGAGACAAATGTCTGTTATTTTCAAATATTTGTCTTAGGTCTGGGTCTTAGCTATGTAAAACTCCACATCGTCACTATTTGTATGGTTGGCGGAGTAGCATTTAGTTTTGAGGGCTGCCGTGCTTCACAAGTTGCATAGATGTTGGTCCCGCTATTTTAATCGATACGCTTTTTGGAGCTGCATTTGCTGCACAGGAGCATTTGTGCTCCATGTGCAAGCACTTATAGATAAAAGACTTAAATATCCAAGTGCTATGAATTTTTCTGTCACTTAATTTCAAATCAGTGTCAATAAACGATTTTATTTCTATGAGCTAGTCCAGGAGCTTGATTTTGAGGAATACATAATTATTATCACGTCAAATATTGAACGCAATAACTGTCAAATTAACATGGAATTTTTACAGTTCTCGCGACGTATATGTATCTGATGTGATAATTTTGTCTCTTCCTGAGAATCAGGCCCCAGATGGGATTGTGTGATTTACGCGCGAGTCGACTTGCGTTTAGCCAAAATTATGGACGCACGTCACATGCCACGTGATATTGCGCAAGTCTGATTGGCTACGCCCCACTTAACTCGCGCGTAAATCGTAAGCGTAACGCAAAATATTGCCCAATGACAAAGCGTTATTGTTAATCTACGCTTACTCATTGGCTAATGTTTTACGTCTACGTTAGTGAATACTTTTTTCGATAGTCTTCGTGATCGAGCCTAAGGACTTGATGTATGTTACGAAAGAAAAACTAGCAACCATAATATTTAGTTGTATTTTTATTGGGTACAGAGAACAAAAAAAATGCATGTAGATTTAATTATTTAGATTTATTTATAAATAATTTAAGAATTAATAAGGGTCTAGTTTACTGGGAGAGGTGAAGGCGAAAAGTATTAATAAAATCGAAAGAAAGTCGTGTTTCGTGCATGTATTACGGATTGCGCAGAGAAAGAATTTCTTGAAATTAACCTCAACGAAAAAAAGTTGTTGTGCCGATCTCATCTATGTAGAGTCGATAGGATAAGGGCGAATAATGACTGAAAAAGCAATATTTACCATAATTTCTGACATGTATTCTACTAATACATTTTGGGTGCCTTGGTACCCTGACTTCGAATCTGGAGATGTAGGGTTCTAATCTCGGCCGTACACCAATAGATTTTACGTTTCGAAGTAGGTATTTATGTACACACAGCGTCACGATCTGGTATACCCCTTTCAAGTATAAATTTAAACTGCTGCCGTGGAGGCTACCATATTCAAATGGACAAAATCTTATACAAAAATATTTATGCTTGGCTGGGGAATCGAACCAGCTATGTAATCACACCAGATGATGAAATAGACGCTCTAACCAACTGAGCTATCGTAAGGGTTGGCAATTATGACGAAATTTTAAGTTACAGTATACGTTTATTATTTTGTCTAGGTATGAATGGATGCGTTAGCTAGTAACTTTTTCATTTGTTTATCACGGTAGTGCGCAACTACTTAAAATTATAACGAAAATAAAAAAAAAATACATTCAGACATCGAGGGATTTGAACCCAGTACTCATATACTCTTATAACATATAACATATAGATTAATGTCGAGTGTTGTATGTAACCGCCACTCCATCGTCTCAAGATATGTGGACGAAATTAAATATGCCTAAGCAATGAAGAGAAGGTTTATAAAACACACATTTGTGCAAAAAGTTCGAAATCCACGACCAACACCACGACGGTTTGAACCTACTAACGTTAACTAGGGGGGTTACCAGACTCTAACGCTTTCTGTACGAAGACAACAGTGACGATTTGCGAAAGGCTGCTAGTAGAAACTGGATGAGTCGAGTTGACGACAGGACGACGCAATGGCGCTCATTGGGGAGGCCTATGTCCACCTTTGGACTGCTATAAGCTGATGATGATGTACGAAATACCACGTGCTCAGAACGATAAAGGAAAACATCGTGAGGAAACCAGGTTCTTAGTCATCTCTCTCCTGTAAGTAAGGCCGACTACGCTGAGAGGATGGTACAGGTGCTGAAGCCTGCTCCGTCTAACCATGACCCAGGCACTACAGCGTCCCCAACAGTGAGTAAAAGTTACCACTTGACGCTGTTTAAATATTTAATTTAGACAAAAAGTTGATATTTTGTTGATAGTTGCATTTTGAAATAATTGTATCTAACTGGTGAAGGATTTGTGCCGTCCATATACTTAACTTAAACTTGAATGGTTATAAACATTTGAATGGGATGATAACAGACACATGGGATTGTAAAACGAATGTAGTAATAAAATAATAAAATAGTAAATTGTATTTGTAAAAGGTACATAAGGCAGTTGATTGTGGAAATCACTAATTTGAAATGAAAACTTAGTCGGAGTTTTAAGTATTTTTACCTACTCGATCGCGTTAACATTTAGGTAGCTATGTATCGAGCACACGCACACGTTGCATTGCTTCGAAATTTCTAAAAAACTGCAATAGCTGAGAGTAAATAATAAATAAATGATGCTGGACACTATTATGCAGCCCCAAACTAAGTAGTGCCTAGTCAACTAACTAAACAGTTTAGTTTACTACTTAGATTAGGGCTGCATGATTCCAGCATTATTTATTTATTATTTGCTCTAAGCTATTGCAGATTTTTAGAACATTACTTTGGCTTGTATTATGGTATCAATAATGTGTACGATAATACTTACATATATTTTTGTAAATACATATTATACATAGAAAACACACGAGACAAATATTTGAAGAAAAAAATTACAAACTATATTGGCACGTCACACACAGTATTTTCATTTTATGCTCCGCTATCGTTCCGACAGGCGATAGTGTCGTCCTTTAAACTCGGTATAACGTGATCGTGTAGGTAAAAAACTCCAACACGACATTGTTCTAGTACTTATCATGAAAATACATTTCAGAAGGTGAATGGTGATGAGAAGATATCTCCAATGGACGTTGATGAAACTGGTGCGTATATATTTAGGTGTAAGAACTAATTATGGTAGAAAAACAATCACATATGAAGGAGCACAGCTATACAAGAGACCACCCTCTGATATTAAAGATGTGCAACATTTGGTGCATTTAAGTCTAAACTAGCCAAGCTTATTCAATTTCAATAGACCATTTATCCTTTGCTAGCTAATTTTTTGTTGTTTTCCTTCCTGAGTTATAGTATATTTCGGAGTTCAGGGTGCCTCCTGGCAAAGGCCTCCTCTAACGCTTTCCATTGCTTTCTGTCTTTTGCAACTCTTCTCCATTTTTGACCTGCTGTAAGATTTAGTTCGTCTTCCCATCTTTTGCGTTGTCGACCTCTATTTCTTTTGCCATTTCTTGGGTGCCATTCAGGCAGGATTTTACTCCACTTATCCTGGGGGCTTCGTAACATGTGACCCGCCCATCTCCATTTCATTTGATCTATCTTGGTGAGGAAATAAAAAATCAAAAATGTCTAGTTTCTTAATTCCCAACATGCTCCTCTCCATAGCTCTCTGACAATGTTCTTACATATTCCTGTGATGTTTGTAGCGTGCCCAAGTTTCTCAGCTATAAGTAAGGCAAGGCAAAGCCAAGCTTGTTAGTAATGATTTTTCCCTACTTTGATAATTTTAAATCTCCACGCAAGCAAGCACTTGCTGAGGGCTAAGAAGAACCCCGCAAGATCTCATACAACCCATGACTATCGTGGAGAACATTGAGGATATGAATATGCCACTGGGCGTATTCCATGCATGCCAATGACGGGGCAAACATCCAAACTCTAGCTCAAAGCACAGAAAAGCCGATTGAAGAAATGAAATTTAAAAAAAATACATCGTTTCTGATCTGGATTAACACAAGCTACTTTTTATTTTAACACGCTTTTATTAGTTTCACCTGTATGTATGTATGTATGTATGTAACCGACTCCTTTGAGCTCGATTTTGCCCTACTTTGAACGATCAGATTTGATTCAAACTTTGCACACCTGTCAAAGGTCGATGACAATGCAATAATCCGATAAAAATATCCGATTATCCTAATTAGATTCGCCAGGATTAATTAATTTCTTTCCGCATCCTTTGCATGCGAGTAAGAGAGACAGAGCTAGTGCGCGAACTACGCATGCGTGCAAGCGTGTTTTTTTAGTTTTTTTAAACTATTATTCAATCGATTATTTTGGTATACAAACACAATCACACAAACTTTCAAACTAATAATTTTACTGTGTTTCACAGACAATTCCCAAGACACGCAAGACACACAAGACAAGAAGGATGACACAGAGAAAATGGACACGGAAATTGAAACAGAGAAACCAGAGACAACGGACACATCCAGCCAAGGAACCACAGACAGCGAGACGAGATCGCAGGACACGGAGACTAAAGAGGTCGAAAAGCCCGAAGTCAACGGCACGGAGTCCAGTGAAAAGGTCGAAATCAAATCTGTTGAGGTTACGAACACTCCACTTGTTACTACTGCATGATGGTGGTCTAGGATCTATTGAGTTGGAATTTTGAGATCAAGATTAGATTTTGTGAACCCAAAAGTTTTCTGACTGTCCTACTATTTTGTTGGATCATTCTCGTTATCCCTGTTGATATCTATTCTATATTTTATACATTAAGCGTCCCATTCATAACAGTTCTATAAACCTCAGCTAAAATGGTGTTAAAATATCATGTCAACTCTTTTTATTTACATTTAAAGACCAGGGACAAGCATACTTTATCGAGCGCTAAAAATGACATTTGGTTTTGAGTAAGGGGTTTAATACTTGCCGTACACACGCTACGTAGTAATATTATATAATTGGAATTATCCTTTTGTCCTATCAAGACTGAACTAGTGGCCAAATCTGGTTTCGCAGATGTTAAGACGTGTGAAGGCCTTAGACATGCTAATAAGCGACTAGCAGACCCGCGCGCGAACATCGTTTGCGAGGTTTATTTCCCGTTTTTCAATGTCCATGAACATAGCTCTGCTAAGTAAGAGGTTATGAATACTTCGGAGAGGTCTACCTGTATCTCTGGTTCTACTTGCCTGATTTATATGTAAAAGCCATTTTTTTTAGTTACAATTCTAATAAACCAAGTCTTATTATAATTAATTTTGTAGTTTTTTCGATTTCGAGGATCACAGTTTTGTGATAGGGATTTGTGCCTATCAGGTACACTAACAAAATGGTAGGAGCTCTTGAAAACATCCCAAAAATTACTCACAAGAGTATTAATTTTGTATTTAGCTTAACGTGCCTTAAGCTAAACGATTGAAACCAACCACAAGGACCAGCTTGCTTGGTCACTGATGGTTGTCCATAAGTATCCAAGATAAATCTTTCCAAATTCCAGCTCTTAATTTGATAAGTATCATGTCTTCTGGCAAGTCGGTTAAACGCATGCCTTTTTGACGCCAGTCGGCAGCGTCTGTTTTCAGCATGTGACAGCATAAGGATCTCATACCTAAGTTCTGTCCAGAATGTCTGCGAGTTTTTTTACCAGCTCGATCGCGTTTTCGTTCACGAAAATTGATATGGAAAGGAGTCAGTGCCACGCGTCTCTCACTAGATGGCGCTGCCTCGATTCCATATAAATTTGCGTAAAAGGATACGTGATCAAGCTGGTAAGTAACTAGCATTAGACACCCTGATATTAGCTTTTACTTGGTCATACAACTTTGACGTGTTTGTCGTTTATATTATGGTACTAACTGCGATTCCATTACGCAAGTTTCTTGCATGCATGGTGCAAGTTGATAAATTTAATAAGACAGATGGACGAACACTGAAAAATTTAATAAACTTATTTTTATGAAGTAACTTTTTAAATGTTTTAAACATGGTTTTCCAAAAAATTGCAAAAAAAAAAGATTTGGGGGAAAAATAGACATGTTCGGAAAGCAGGGAATCCCCTAATCAGGAAAAATACTTTGTCTTTTCTATCGCCGTGCTATGTAGACATAAAAACGGCATGTAGCATATCATGCCGTTTTTAAGTCTGTATACGGCATAGCATGCCGTTTTTATGCCTACTGCCTAGACTCTAGACTCTAAAGGGAGGAAAAGACTGGTGTCAATAAATTGCATAATTTATTAACCGACTTATGAGAAGGTAAGGTTGATGTAACCGTTAATATCAATTAAAATAAGTTTCAACCTTAGGTAATGGGTGTCGCTTAGTTATAATCCTATTAAGTTTATAGTTCATTTGTAAATACTGACTTAGGATAAAGAATTTCTCACTGATTTCTTGGTCACCCTGACTAATGGTCGCTTCCTATGTTATATACGAGAGTATTCGATAAGCGTAAGTTACAAAATCAGTCCACTGTTGAACATAGACCTCCCCTAATAAAGGGGGATGTGCCCATAATCCCCACGCTGGGCATGCGGGGATCGCAGGGCATAGCTTGCACCGCCGCCGGTGCTAGATTTAACTGTGCCAATTCCACTGCGCTAAGTCAAAGAAAATGTCTCTTAAAAACATCTTCGTTTAGGAATCGGCCATTAGAGGGCCTTAAAAGAACCAGTGTGCTGTATGATTCAGTGTGGCCTTTTAGAGTTTAATCCGACTGCAATAATTAATCCGGTTTTTGGTTTAAATTATAGATTAATATATAAAAATCTTAAATTAATGGTTACGCGTAACATATTTTTGGTAATATTTGTAACGCATATGTATTGTTTCCATCAATGTATACTGTTATATGATTGTATCATTTAAATTTGTTTAACCATTATTATTATTATTATTATGAAATAGGACTAACTAACAGACGTGCAAACCTTCGAAGCTTAAACCTAGGGACTTATATAGGGTATTTTCCTTGCTTAGTGTAGGGATGTACTAACAAAATATTTACTGACAAGGGGTGGGAATTCAATTTGAAAAACCTCTATGCGTACGAAGCGGAATGTCATAATAATTAAATTTTGTAATATTTTATTAATTTATTTTCATATTAAGTAGACACCAAAAAGTATGTTACGCGCGCTATAAATAACGCAATGACAAAATATCAAAATTCGCATGTAGGTGATTCTAAAAGTAGATTTTAAAGTAAAATTACTAGAAATAAAACTTACTGTAAGTGTATGGTGTGTCCAGAGGTACAAAATTTAAAATTCGAAATTAGATACATAAGTATTAATAAAAACGTTATGTTGTTTTTATTTTATAGTTTGTGCATTATTCTTAAAAGTACAAATTGTACTATTCTTTCAAGCGACGCTTTTATCGTGATTATTGTTAAAATAAAGATGAACTATTGTATTGTGTTTTCCTAATAAAAATGTAGTGAAAATATCTGAGTTTTATTGTCTTCCCTTTGGGTCGCACAAGGTGCTGCTTTTTCACTTCAATACACAAATTATTTCTAATAATGCTAGTCATTTTTCACACAGCATCATCTAACCGATACCTAAGTAAAAGCCGACCTTTGCGGAAACAAACATGCGGTCAGTCACTGCTGGACATAGGCCTCCCCTAATAAAGGGGATATGCCCATAATCCCCACGCTGGGCATGCGGGTTGGGGATCGCAGGGCTCAGGTTCCTGGCCAGGGGATTTAGCTATGCAGATGTAGTGTGCTATGCCGCAATCAGCCGGCCGCAGAGCCTCGTTCGTTTAGCAGGGTGCACCACCACGTGCAGGTGAGGTTGGCTCTAGTTCCGAAGATTGGGGTTTTGGAACCCATACACCCCAAGCGTTTCTATGTCTTGTTACTAAAACCAGGCCTCTTTCACTCCGCAGAATAGGTATAAAAATATACCTACGCATCGCCGGCCTTGCGAGCGTGGTTCGTTAGTCGGTTGCCGCGTTCTGCCCGGAACGAAAGTGTCCTTGAGCAGCCGCGGCATTTTAGTTTGTTTTTGTTAATGTACCTATATTTTTCGCCAAATGAAGGCAAAAAAATACTACACAGCATTTGGTGTGTGCGTTACTCCAGCGGCATGTTGACTCGGATCGGGATGAAACTTACAGAAAAATTAGAGCACTATGTCCTGTAAATGTGCCCCAAATATTAAATTTGTGCCTATTAAGGTTCCAGAGTTATTCGAGAAAATGCCTATAAGGAATATACATCTTCTGAGAACCATCTTGAAACCCTACATCTAATTTTCGACGAAATAAATCAATTTTACAACTGAAAATGGTTTACTAATTTCTAACCTCAATTAAGGGAGTTTTAACAAGTTATCGACTTTCATGATTTGCCAATAATTAGAGCGCATATCCAAATAGAAGTACGCTGAATTTCAGCTTTCTAGACCTTCAAATTAATGATTTACACCTGAAAATAACAAAACGAGGTCTCTTAGACTGTTATCCGACCAAATACGAAAGGTCATAAAAAAGCGGCCGTTCAGTACTTCGAGACTACATTTTTAAATAGGTAGCTTTGTCATGTTTAACGCTAGGTACACTTACGTAGACAAGTTTTAGTGTGGGATAGAGGCACCTGTAACATTGATGCTGGACAGCATTTATTTCAACCAATAACATGTTACATGTACGTACTAATAGTCCTACGCCCGTACAACAACAATTAGTTAGGGTTTTTTCAAGTACCTAGATACACTAGGTTTTTTTACTACTAAAAAGGTACTTTCGTTTAAATAATACTGTATAGTTTTGTCATCGATTTTGACTACTTCACTCTCGTCTCATCGGACGAGTATTAGATTCGATTGTTTGATCAGACAATATGAAAGAGAGCTGATGTCTAACATGGGAAAACTGAACCCATTCAGTGCGGAAAGCGCCGCAGCGGTTTCATAAAAATCTTTTTATTCAGGCGTATGGCAAATCCTAAAATGTGATAGGGGAGAGGTTTGAAACCTCTTTTAAAACACGAAACCAGTTACAAGTTTCATTTATTTATTGTCCTCCCTCGTTCTTGCCTGTGCCTATCACGCATTCTACGGTCTGCATTTACAAGTACTCGTCAATCGATTACGTGAGTGTGAAGCAAGATCTGAGGGCATCTATCCAAAGTCATTCTATCGTCGCGTCGTCAGCATTTTATATACCTATGTCTATGTGTGGTCTGTCGTCAACGAAATGAACGAATGTTTGTTGACAATGTATCTTAGTATCCTTCCCACGACCGATTTTTCCACCGATTTTTGTAGGACAGTTAGGGAGGGGAACCTCATGCACAGAGTGTATACCAACGAGGTTGGATCGACGAATGAAGGCGTTACTTACTACATAAGAGCTAAAATGTTTGGAATTGGATTGTACGTAATTATATAAGTATTTTATGTTCTATTACTTTTTTTCGTAAATTTCATAGCTTAGGAGTTAGGACACTTTCAAATATAAATGAAAATATATTTTTCTGGATTCAGAAAAGGACAATGCCGTCTGATGTATGGCGCTCGGTACCAATGCTAAAGTGATTGCGTCAAAACGAAACCTAATTTTTTTGAAAGATATTATTATTTTATTCATGGAATACTAAGTATTTTTTAAGATAAACGTAAACAAATTGTTTTTATTTGATATTAGGTTTAGAGTTTGTCTTTGAAAACATGCTTTCCCGAGACCTTGTGTGTTCAGTTTTGTCTACATAATTATAAGTATTACACTATAAAAATTTAATTATGATACTATATCTATAAGAAAAGGTTTATATACCTCACACAGATAGGTAAAAGGGTGTTTTAACTTCTTCTTCGTAGGTAGGACATTACATACATTACTACTGTGTTCTACTTTATATTATTTTCAAAGAATGATAGTGACGAGAAAGTAGATAGGCATTTACATCATTATAATAGGTATTAATGCTTACTGGTGAAAGTGAAATCCAAGCTAAGATCAAAGATCTTAACACATTCATCACAACCACGAAAAGGCTATGGATGCCTCTTCCAAACTATGGTGGTTTCGCGTCACCGGTTATTAGCAAACAGTTGATGCCACGATTGTTTATCGTTCATTATTGTGATGATGTCTAATAAAATATCTATTTACAGAATAAACACTGCTACACAATGCCACAGAACACTCTAGTAATACATAAAGATAGGAGATAGTTTAGTAGTACCACAAAAATGTTTCTGATCCAACCTCTTTGATTATACAAAGTGAAAAAACCTCCAATGTTTTCAGTAAATTCTACTGTATAAAATTAAAAGTGAGGGTGGTTGCAATGTCATGGCGCCGTGCGCCGGAATCCAAATAAACGAAAGAATTTTTTACGTGATTATTAATCGAGTCGGTCTGTAAGACTAAAAAAAATGTTAATGTTATTTATAAAATATAGGCAATTTTATGGGATACGTTTGGTTTTGACGCAAGTGGTACGGGTTATCGGCATTCTCCTTTGGTATTAAGAACTTAAATGGCTGGAATTGGATTCTACGTATTGATACAAGTATTTTATGTCCTATTACTTTTTTTCGTAAAGTTCATAATTTAGGAATTAAGTTGCAAATATGTATGAAAATTTCGTTTTCTGGATTCAGAAAGGCCTAAAGAGCAAAAATGGTTGGAATTGGATTCTACGTATTGATATAAGTAGTTTATGTTTTATTACTTTAGAGAGAGGAGTTAGGGCACTTTCAAATATGTATGAAATTTATTTTTCTGTATTCAGAAAGGCCTAAAGAGCAAAAAAATTTGAAAGTGCCCTAACTCCTAAACTCAGAACTTGACGAAAAAAAGTAATGGAACATAAAATACTTATACCAATACGTAGAATCCAATTCCAACCATTTTTGCTCTTAAGGCCTTTCTGAATCCAGAAAAATATATTTTCATTTATATTTGAAAGTGCCCTAACTCCTAAACTATGAACTTTATGAAAAAAAGTCGTAGAACATAAAATACTTATATTAATACGTAGAATCCAATTACAATTTTAGCTCTTATGGCGTTACTCTACTGAGACTGATTTTATAAATTATTAATAGCTTAAGTTAATAATAAATATTAATTTCTTCGTCTTATACTACACATAATAAAAGAACCATATGAAATAAGAACAGAACATTAACCTGTCTTAAGTTGTTATTATGAAATAATTATCTTGAATTTAAGTTCAGTTGCTGTACCTGCCTTAGAAGAATAAAGCTGTTGATTATTCTGAAATAGATATTTTTATTTACCTGGTACCCCTTTAAATAATTTCAAAATTGAACTAACCACACAGGCACAACATCGCACCGCAAGAACGAGGGAGGATTTACCTCTACCCCATCCCATTTTAGGATTTGTCATACGCCTGAATAAAAAGATTTTTAAGAAACCGCTGCGGCGCCTTCCGCACTGAATCGGTTCAGTTTTCCCATGTTAGACATCAGCTCTCTTTCATATTGTCTGATCAAACAATCGAATCTAATACTCGTCCGATGAGACGAGAGTGAAGTAGTCAAAATCGATGACAAAACTATACAGTATTATTTAAACGAAAGTACCTTTTTAGTAGTAAAAAAACCTAGTGTATCTAGGTACTTGAAAAAACCCTAACTAATTGTTGTTGTACGGGCGTAGGACTATTAGTACGTACATGTAACATGTTATTGGTTGAAATAAATGCTGTCCAGCATCAATGTTACAGGTGCCTCTATCCCACACTAAAACTTGTCTACGTAAGTGTACCTAGCGTTAAACATGACAAAGCTACCTATTTAAAAATGTAGTCTCGAAGTACTGAACGGCCGCTTTTTTATGACCTTTCGTATTTGGTCGGATAACAGTCTAAGAGACCTCGTTTTGTTATTTTCAGGTGTAAATCATTAATTTGAAGGTCTAGAAAGCTGAAATTCAGCGTACTTCTATTTGGATATGCGCTCTAGTTATTGGCAAATCATGAAAGTCGATAACTTGTTAAAACTCCCTTAATTGAGGTTAGAAATTAGTAAACCATTTTCAGTTGTAAAATTGATTTATTTCGTCGAAAATTAGATGTAGGGTTTCAAGATGGTTCTCAGAAGATGTATATTCCTTATAGGCATCAGCCAAAGCAATCATAAAGTGTTTTCCACTAGTAGTTCAAGAGCTAGAGGCAATTTTCGATTTTCACAAAAACTCGTCTAATTCATACGTCGTGCATTTTTTCGGAAAAGCAACTAGCGCACAAATAGGCACAAATTACAACACATTCGTTCACATAAAATCATATTTGTGCGTTCAGCCGTTTCGAAGATCCGGAAATCTGCAAAACGTTACTCCAGCGGCATCTGCAATAACTCATAAACCACAGGTCGCACAAATGCCGCTGTTTGGCCAGTGACATGCACAAATATAAGCTATCTTTTAAGCTACTTTAAATTTGGCTAAGGCTAATGGGTAAAAACCATGCCGCTGCAGTAACGTTTTTAGGCGTTACTACAGCGGCATCTTATTTTCTCGAATAACTCTGGAACCTTAATAGGCACAAATTTAATATTTGGGGCACATTTACAGGACATAGTGCTCTAATTTTTCTGTAAGTTTCATCCCGATCCGAGTCAACATGCCGCTGGAGTAACGCACACGCATTTGGTTGCCTGAATAATAATAAGAAAATGTAAATAATACCAATAGTAGGTACAGAACTCAAAGTTTTTCTACCAAATAATGCGTTGTTTAGATATCAAAGTCTCCCGTATTTACTTAAGTAGGTAGGTACTTAGGTATAAGTTCTAAATAAACGTAATATTATTATGTAGGTATTTTTTGAATGACAATTTTTGTGCCATTGGTAGGTATAGGTAGGCCTACATAGTGCTTTAGTAAGTAGGTATTATGATTTTGATTATGTAGACTGAGAGCAAGATTAGAAACCCAAGCTAGGTACATTTTTATTTGGTTTAACTTTAAGTAGGCAGTGTAGGTTATCTACTTAAAAACAGTCGGGTAGGTAGGTGTAGGTAGACAAATCGATGTGGTAAGTTACCTAAAGGTAGGTGTACTAACAACTAAAACTAGATACCTATACTTCAGCCATATTGGATGAAGAATGTTTGTAAACAAACATTTCAACACTTTTTGCAATTATTCCATAAATACGTAATATTTCAGTTAACTAATGTCATAAATGAAACTTTTACTATATAGGTAAGATATTAATGAAGTGCACATATTTATAAAACAAATAATAAAAAAGTACTTTTGAGGTTAAGTATGGGTGGTTTGTTTATATTTATTCTTCATCGAATTTGACTGTAGTATAGGTTACCTACAAACCAAATGTTGTTTTTTTCTCTTGCAAATATCTAGGTGGGTACCTACCTAGTAAAATTTCTCTTAAGATTTAGCATGATGTACCTACCTTAAACAGTGATTATTCAGTTTTCGTACACAAGACACCTAAACACTTAAGTAAGTGTTAAGGACCCAAGTACCTACCTAGTAGGTATGCCTATTTTCTGAGTTCTTAATGTAGCCAGCCAGTGTAAAATAGTTTTCTGATCTAATACTAGGTAGGTAGATATTATTTGAATTATCATTGTTCCTAAAAAGAAATAGGTGGCTAGGTAACAGGATAGTAAAATGTTCAACAACAACAGCCTATAGGGGAGGCCTATGTCCACTGCTGGACATAGGCCTACCCTATAGGGGATATGCCCATAAGAAGGGGGATATGCCCATAATCCCCACGCTGGGCATGCGGGTTGGGGATCGCAGGATACAGCTTCTCGCACCGCCGACGCTGCTGCCCGTCGGCGGCCAGGTTATTATTATTCGTCACAGAATAATTCTCAAGACAACCCTAACGTTACACGTGCCACGTCAGTAGAGATAGAGCTATACGATAGAAAGGGACGCAAGGTGTAGGTTAATATAAATGTTAGGCACCGAGTTTGGTGCGGGCTGAATAGCACTTTATTGCGTAGTAGCTAAAGTCGCTATTTATTTAAATGATTGCGCGGAGTGAAGCTTCTGTCCTCTCTGTATTCTGTGCTAAAACTCATTCTCTCGTCGCATCGCGTCGCTGCCCACATTCAGTTGATCCTAATTCATTTATATTTACAGCTCTATTCACATACAATTTCAAGAAAGTGCGCAACTTGTAGTTTTTAGTGGCTTCAACATTGATATAAACTACGATAGATAAGATAAAGAGCTGCAAATGTAAATGAATTAGGATCAGTGCACACTGAATTGGCAGCGACGCGACGCGACGAGAGAATGAGTTTTTATTTATCTCAATGGGCTTCAACAAATAACTACACTAAGCTCTTACTCAATTGAAGTCCAATCTGTCCGACTAATAATATTAATTCATGCCCAGTAGTCCGATAGTCGGACTCGGTTAGGAATAAACGACTTATTCAGAGGGGGCAGCAGAAATTGTCTATACTAGAATAGGTTGTATTTTTTCATGTTTATTTGCTGTTTTGTTCTGTCCATTTCGTGTATTCTATATTTTACATGTGAGAACTTTATTGGATTAGAAATTATTTTAATTTAGTTTATTAACTAACATTGTTCTGTTTCCCAAATAAAATAAATTAATTAATACAGCTGCGTTTCTATTTAGTGGTTTCCGTGTGTGCGTTACCCCAGCAGAATTTTTTCTTCTAGAATGAAGTGAGTTCCAGGAATAATTAGTGCATTACTTGCTGTAAATGTGCGTCAAGAAAAAAAATTTGTGCGTGCTGCCGTTTTGGAATAAATCGCAAAAATAGGTTTTCTGCTGGAGTAACGTTCTTCCAGCAGGAAGATTCTAAACGGATGATCCTAGACAAAAATGAATGATATGGGCAGGTAGCTTATATTTGTGCATAAAAGTGCGCAAAAAATAAAATTTGTGCGTCTTAAGGTTTTTGAGTTATTAACTTTCCTGCTGCGGTAACGTTTTGCAAAATCTTGGATCTCGGAAACCATTGAATGTGCACCTATAAAATATACATGCACGAGTAGCTCTTAATTTGTGCGTATTTGTGACAAAGTAAAATTAACAAAAATCCATACAGTTTTTAAGTAATCTAGCTTTTTTGAAAAACCTTAAAAAAATTCTAGCTCTTTAATGGACAGACGCACAAATTCATTGTAAACTGTGTTCGGTTCCGGTTGTTATGCTTTGTAACCACAAAAAGTTTCAAGAAGGTGAAGGAGTGACGTCAGCTAGGCTGACGTCACTACTTTCATCACTATGATTGCTCATTGCAAATAACGAAACACAAGTAAGATAAACGCAATTTTTTTCGAGAACCAAAAAGCTAAGTATTAAAAGTAGGTAGGTACTCACAGGATTTCTAAAATAACTTCACAAAACACAAGAACACCTTCCACAATCGTGTCTCGACTCGTAATGCGGCTTCGCAGTACAAAATCAATAAAAACCGTGTTCAAATTACTTTAAGAGCAGATTAATAATTTTTTACTGTAAATTCATTTTAACATTTTTAAAGTTAGGTTTGAAAATATCATTTTATTTTAACGCAGTTTAAATATTCCGCTGAATATTTTCGCTGCAAAACAAGTTCAATCAAAAGTCCGTTATTAACAAAGTAAATTAATAGCAAAGCAAAGAAGATTACTTTTCTGTAATTATAAATCAAAACATGAATTAAGAATAGGTTTTCACTTGTTAAAAATAATTTTGGATTAACCATGAGTAATCATTTGGTATTGCGCTTCAAAACTAATCATTACTCATTCCTCAACTAATATCAAAACCTATAACAGAAACTAGTAGGTTGTTAAATTATTAATTAATCAATTTTACATTGTTTTACATGGTTTACATACTAAACCATCAGTTTTGTTTTCTATCCTTAATAATTATTACAGATTTTAGCGGCTTTGCGCCGACATATACTATAACGTTTAAATTAAAAATAACTAAAAGGATATTGATAAACGTACCTACCTAGTTGTTGTTTGTGTGTACTTAAGTGTTTTTCGATCCAGAGTTGGTAAATTTGACTGGAGAAAGTCTCTGCCTAGCTAGGTAACAAACTATCAACGTTAAAAAATCATTTAGGTTTAAAATTCTCGAAAAACGTAACCCTCCTTCCGAGTTAGTCGGTTAAAAAGATAGGTATGTGGGTAGATAAGTACCTACTGACTTCATTTCTCTTAAATCCTAAAATAGTTTGCAAAAGTATCAATAACTTTTGTACTTGAGTGTATCCAGGACCAATGCATCTCGTAAGGAAAATTAAGAAGGTCATCAATATGTATGAAACGGTCGCTTTTTAGTGGTCATTCGAATTTGGTCGGATCACAGGTCAGAAACCAGAGTCTAGGTCCTATTTCAGACTATCGTTTATAACTAGCTCAATACGGGACGTAGAGAGCTGAAATTTTCAGGGTTTAATTATCAATATTATCATTAAACGCACTAATTTTTTTGTTCATACCACAATTGTGCGTTGAAAAGGTTTCTTGCATTTTGACGTCAAAGTTATGGCCTTATCAGATTTGGTTTAATCGATATTATTCAAAAACGCGTGTATGTACCTTCTTGAAACTTTTTGTGGTTACAAAGGATAACAACCGGAACCGAACACAGTTTACAATGAATTTGTGCGTCTGTCCATTAAAGAGCTAGAATTTTTTTAAGGTTTTTCAAAAAAGCTAGATTACTTAAAAACTGTATGGATTTTTGTTAATTTTACTTTGTCACAAATACGCACAAATTAAGAGCTACTCGTGCATGTATATTTTATAGGTGCACATTCAATGGTTTCCGAGATCCAAGATTTTGCAAAACGTTACCGCAGCAGGAAAGTTAATAACTCAAGAACCTTAAGACGCACAAATTTTATTTTTTGCGCACTTTTATGCACAAATATAAGCTACCTGCCCATATCATTCATTTATGTCTAGGATCATCCGTTTAGAATCTTCCTGCTGGAAGAACGTTACTCCAGCAGAAAACCTATTTTTGCGATTTATTCCAAAACGGCAGCACGCACAAATTTTTTTTCTTGACGTACATTTACAGCAAGTAATGCACTAATTATTCCTGGAACTCACTTCATTCTAGAAGAAAAAATTCTGCTGGGGTAACGCACACGGCTTCTGAATCATCTATAGACGCCGCACCTCGGGCCAAAGGTTTGCGTTTGAAAAAACACTGTGTTTTAGACACCCGCGCGTCTTCTTAGCACAACGCGAATCTTCGACGAAGCGCGCTCCTAGTCGACTGTGTTCGTCGCAAATAAAACAAAATAATAGTCATTCACTCGGTCTCGTATATTTCCATTCTTACATAAAACTTTTAATACACATACAAGCTCGTATGTCCAACTTAAAACTAAATTAACATTATACATATGTTGCACTTTATGCTAACTCGAGGTACACAACTTTCTAGTGAATTGGACTAATCTATCGCTAACATAATAAAATTACAATTAATTATTTCTAATTCAATGCTAAAGCCATTAAACTGGAGACTGGCAAAATTGTGTGTTTAACAAGTCCACAATTTCGCCATTCTCCTGTCACGTGTTGAAACATGGCGGCTATAACACAAAACGACCATCGAACAATTTTAATATTGAAAATGTTTGGTATAGTGGCCCCGATTTATGAAACTGTGATATAAGTTTTTCCAAAATTTGTTATAAATAATTTCGCTGATGTAGATCGAGAATTTCCCAATAACATTTTTTTTTAACTTTATTTAAGAAACGGAAAAAAGTTGTATCTCGGGAAAGAATTAAGCTACACTCGACTTGCACAACATACAAAGAAAACTTGCACAATCGTCATTCAGGATTTAAAAAAATCGCTCTCAAAAACTTACGTAGATTGATTCAGATGGTCATTTTTCAAATGAAAATCTGATAAATCTATACTCAGAATCTAGGACACAGAATGCTCAGAGAACACTAAAAATATGATATAACATTATTACGCTAGCGACAGACAAACGATCCATTTTTTTCCTGCTAGACTTTTACAATTAGCAAAACACAAGGCCTAGATGCACCGAGATACTACGAACGTTTTCAACCTCAAAGTCAAAAACTCTTCATTATGGTAAAGGATCACTTGAATCATTTTTTTTTGTTTCTTAGCCCAATTCGGGCAGACTAAAGTCGTCTGACCATACTGCCAAGCTTTCCCTTTTATTTTGTACATTGTTTTAGTGTCTTTCCCACCTCTATTCCATTTCTTTTGTGCTTTAGTGAAGTCATCAAAAAAGTCTTTTGACCAAGTACCTATTCCGTTTTATTTTGTGTGTTTTTGTTCCTCTATTCCATTTCTTCCGTCTTTTAGTCCAGTCGTCAATCTTCGGTCAAGTCATGTTCTGTTATAAATATGGCGGCTATAACAAAACAATCAGCAAAAAATTCCTTCATCTGAGACGTCCATTTCATAACTTTTATCTCATTTCACTACACTTGTGTCTTCTTACTAACGTAGGTTGGTTAAAGCGCCATAAACTTTACGCAACGTAAATCAGAAAAACAATAGAAGAAAAAAAAAACTGTAGTTCTAGATGAAAAAATTTCCCGCCTCTGTTAAAACCATAGATCTTTTATCTACTACCGTAGATTGGCAATACAGTGCTGGGGGCGATACCAAAACAATAATACACGAGTATGCGTGTAATGTGCATGTGTGCAAAAAAATAGTGATGTTCTATGCACTGCCTACCTCAAATTAGATTATCGATACCTACAGATTGCAATGTCTTCGTCTCTGTTTATTTGACGCAATGTACTATAAAGTTAATATCGTAGTGTTGAGGGAAGTAAAATAAAACTTAGAAAGTTTTCAATGTGCAAAACTGGTTGGATTTTTATTTTCCTTCAAAAATAACAAATTTGTTGTAAAAATGTCGTAAACTTTCCTTATAAATATTTTGCAATTTCGCTTCATACTATATTCTTATTACAAAATAATTTCAATTATTAGTTTCATTATATGTTTATGGTTGAACAATGCTGGAGAATCATACATTTAAATACCAAGTATGTTAAAAAAGTTTCACAGGACACAAGCAATTCATTCACTAACTTTCTAAACATATTTCCAAAAATGTATGTACCTCTCTATGACTATAATGAATATTCATCCCAACAGTGAAATTAATAGAAATAGCAACAAATTCAGTTTACAATGAGTTAGTAGTAACCATACTTCAGAACGTATAGGATAACGAGCATGAATAATGTGGGTACTGATCCAGAACGTATCTTTACTCTTTTTGCGCCACGTTGAGAAAATCATTTTTGTTCAAAGTGCTTGCTGCATAAAGTGGAATATTTTTTTGGTGCCCATTCTTACTATTTATAATTTTTAGCCATTTTTGATGTACTTCAATATTTTTTGGGAAATCTGAAATATTATAATTTTATTATAAATTGCTTAGTAAATTGATAGTTTTCCCGATGCATTTGTGTAATAAACTATGGTAGCAGTTCTAAAACATTGCAAATATACAGCTAAACATTCCAATTGTACTTACGTGTGAAACGTCAATTCTGTGGGTTTTCTTTCTTAGATGAGGTACATTCAAGTACCGCACAAGTCACCATTATTCACAAATAATAATGTATACTATAAAATACTGATATTTCGTAAAACATTCAGGATTTCTACCTTTCACGAATGACGCCAGGCCGATACAGGCCGATAGCGTGTACATGAATGGTCTCGTCTATCTATCTCGCTCTAACGCACGCGTATAATAAGTTCCTTCTCTTTTGCATTGCCAATCTAACGGTAGTAGATAAAAGATCTATGTTTAAAACAAATTCCTTCAAAATTCCTTCATCCGAGAAGTTCAGATTAACAGTTTTATTTCATTCCACTTCACTTGTGTCTTCTTATTAACGTAGGTTGGTTAAAGCGCCATAAACTTTACGCAACATAAATCAGAAAAGAAAACTAAAATCGCACCATCGCTCATTTGAAATGAATGATAAAGAGCATTATTTACCTTTTATTCTTACAAATTCAACTAACAATGGTTATTTTCACCGTCCGTTTTATATCAGTGCACATGACCCTTATCAATTCTTAAATGCATTAAACAGAGGTGGCTTGGTATTACAAAAATATTGACTCTGACTTATTCTAACCGCACCTATTTAGCAGCCTTCGCCGGCGGCCTAAACACGCCCACTACGACCGCGTGATCTCTCTCATAGGGCTCCAATGTCAACTGTTCTTGCGGCTTTAGTTTGTCCGCTTGTAATTTCTTTACCTCCGCTGCGAAGACAGCTTCGGGTTGTGCTGTTGAGTCAATGCAGGATGCCTGGAAGAAGATGGTGATTAGTGGTGATAGGAGTAGAGGTATTGATGTAAGATAAGTAGGAAGGAGCTCAGTGAGAGAGTTCATTATCAACATGAAATATTTAGCCGTTTGTTTTACATCATAGGAAAATCGTGAATGTTTATGGGTATCTGATATGAAGAGAAGTGAGGCAATACAAAAAATATATAAGCCAAGCAGAGTTTCGAGCCAATACTTGTTTGGTTGGTCGCATGATGAATTAAAAAAATTACAATTTAAAGTATCGCTTGAGGTTCCAACTAAATAAAGAATACATTTTTAATTTTAAAACAAAACACTTGAGACCTGTAAAAATCCTTTTTGTTTTCGGATCGCACAACGATATTCGAACCCGCAATTTCAGCGGCAACAATGTCCGCCACGATACAGTAATCATCTAATCATTTACACAAAGTCATGCCTTTAACTATCTAACACCTTGACTGCAGGCCACCAGGATAGAAGAGGTGTTTTCGGCAGTCATCCCGTTAACATAGAAGCTATCATCATCATCAGCCTGTAGATGTCTACTGCTAAATATATGCAAGGTGTGACAAAATTTTACCTCAGTCATTTGTAGTAACGTTTGTATGTTTATTTGAAAGAAATGACGGATAGTCTCGTTGCAGATTTATAATTACCTTTATTGATATTACAAAATGTCCTCCATTTTTGAGAAAGTGTTGAGCGTTGAGACTGACTATCCTAGCTTGGTCAGGTTGAGCCACATCCGCGAATATTGTATCGACCATACCAACCAGCATTCTAGGAAGAGACATAATTATCAGTACGTCACTATGCAAGGTAGAGAAAGATACATGTTTGAGAAGATCAGAGAGAGAGTTCAAATATTTCAACATGAAAAATTTAGTATGAACGATTCATCATTGGTATTTAAAGCAAACTTGCTAGCAACTTTGTTTGGTGTTGATTTTTGACATCAGAATTTATTTATTTGAGAAACCAACAGCAATTCAATATAAGTATGACTATACGAAACTTATGAATCTTAGTAATGTATATCAATTTAAGTATGAAATCTAAACTAAAATTATTAATTTTAATTTATAGCCAATAAAAGTTTTATACTACAAAAAGGTATGTCTTATGGAAACAGGAGAGAACAAATTATTAACAAATTACTCAATAACACTTGAAATTAATATTACAATATTTCAAATCAGATGACTGCCAAACCAGCTAACATAATGAAATTGGTATATCCAGGCTATGTATAGCTCTTATCAGATAAAACAAAGCATACGCTATTTACCTATATTTCAAAGGATGTCTTGCATCTTCAATAATAGGTATAATATTAGTCCTTTTCTTGGCAACATTAATCAAGTCTCGGCCGGATCTGTGAGAGAACTCCACCGCATATACTAATCCTTCCTGAAAATAAAGATATCATTCACTCACTGAAAGATAAATGGAACACTATTGTTTGACAGTGATTTAAATTGGGGTTTAAGGCATCTTCGGAACCCAAGCCGACAAGTGGTAACCATTACCTATCACAAAGCATTGCATTGAAGATCGCGTTTTTTCGATACATGCTCTACGAAGCAACATCCTGCGTCCATCAACTTGAGGCATGAAGATGATAAGCCTCTTGTGCCTGTAATTTCATCGACACCCACAACCTTTAAACCGAAACATAGCACAGCTGCTTCATGGCAGAACTGTGTCAATGAGAATGGTGCCAGGTACCCACCCACACAGAGTAATCAAATTAGGCACATAAACACTTTTGAGTATTCATCAAATTAATCATTTTATATAGCAGAAACCTAAGAAACAATATAAACTTTGATATGTAAGTGGCAGATTATGTTAGGGAAACACTCATCTCAAGAAGCTATAATAAACAAGGCTATTCCTAAAATTACAAAAAGCTAGTAATTAACAAGGCTATTCCTAAACTTACAAAAAGCTAGCTAGTAACAATGGGCTATTCCTAAAACTGACAGGACATAATCAAAGTGCACCAAAATAGTGAAAACACTCACCGGACCCACAACATCGGAGACATGACTGACTGTGGTTCCACTGGCTGCTCCGAGGTACAGTACCCTGGACCCTGGGGGCATGTGGATAGCATCCACTCCTCCCATGATAGCTGCTGCCAACTTTGACCTGTAGAATACTTCTGATTAGATACCATCAATGGGTTTGTCGTCTGTCTGTATGTATGTTGTACATCAGAAGTGGGTATGTGGACATAGTCTTCATGAATAGGTCTAGATTAGAGGGACCACGATCATCATTTGATTGAACACTCATTGTTTTTGGTCACCTGAGTAACCAGATTGATTCACAAGAATCAATTAACTTGTGTGGCAGTTTTGTCCTACATTTTGTCCTTTTGAATATTGCAAAATTTTTCATCTCACTTTAACATTATAAATGCCAAAGTTTGTGTGTGGGTGTGAGTGTGTATGTTTGTCCCTGATCAACTATGAACAGCTGAATGGATTTGGATGTAACTTGGTATATATTTAACACATTAGATACTTTTTATACCCATACCAAAGGAGCGAAGCTGCGGGCAGAATCAAGTATAAAATAAATTTTAGGTACAATTTTCAGGTTAACTTTGGCATCTAAATTTTTCAAATCGCCTTTCATATTGGAATTTATCAATTCTCGCAAGAAACATCTATTTAATGTATGAGAAATGTGCAAAATGGCGCAATCAATCATTTTAATTTAATTATTTTTCAAAAACTGAACTATAATATATTCAGCAATTTTTCTTACCTGAACGGATTCCATACTCTGTATTCAATTTTTTCTCCATCAGTCTGTGGACAATTAAATAAAATATTAATAAAATTGGATATATTTCAAAATATAGTTATTTTTTCAATATTTAATCAGAAGTGGGTATGTGGATATAGTCTTCATGAATAGGTCTAGATTAGAGGGACCACGATCATCACTTTAGAGAACTAGGTTTTTCCTGGTATATTAGTAATATAGTTCCCATAACACAAGCTAATACTTGTATTATTGGAACCCCATGACTACACCCACAAGGGACCAACTGGAATCCAATGAAGAAGATAACAAGGTTAAAATATTACACTTTTACGTACGTAGAATCAAAGTCTAGACCGTTCACATTATTCTAATTTTTATTTCGCATCGATCGGTGCAATATTACCGAAGTTATAAGCATGGGAAGTTTACGTAGGTTTTTTAAATCTCGCTAGTGATCGCGAGTAGCGCGTGACGTCATCGCTCGTATACGGCGGCGGGCGTCCGTAGTACATTTCGCTGCTAAGTTGTTTGCTCTGTGCGCTCTGGTTATTTTTATTAATTTAAAAGAATGCTCATTGAGTGAGTGTATCGTGTAAATTATTGTTTTAGAACTAAAATGGAAGAAGGATTTAAAAAAGGCCAATCTAACAACCTTCCCATAGTTCACGATATGATGTTGGCAGAATATTTTATAAAAATAAAGAAATCATTAACCTTGGAATGGTTCAATAAACTGCGAGTCGAGTACCCTACATACCTACTAATATATAAACGCATCGGGGAGCCCCCCTTAATTCATTTTAATTATTTATTTTTGAAGTAAATATATAAACAAAATATTCTGTGCATATTTCAAGCGTCTACCTGTTGCTGTTATTAATATCGAGCAAAAAAACGCCAAAAAAGTGGTAACAGAAATACATCATCGGTGAACATTTCAACTGTCTAACTATCACGGTTCAAGGGATACAGCTTGGTGACAGATAGACGGACAGACAGACATACAGACGGACAGCGAAGTCTCAGTAATAGGGTTTCCGTTTTTACCCTTTGGGTATGGAACCCTAAAAAGCATATTACTAGCAAAAACCAAGTACCTACCTACCTACCTACCCAGGTACTTAGTTAGTATTTCACATGGCAAGGTTAAGTACCTACTACTTAGTATTTCACATGGTATTTGAACAATTGACATAGAAATGATCCTCACAACAAAATATATGCTATTGTTTTTGGTCCTAATGGATGTGCTCTTCTCATAGCATTTGTCCATTTTTTCTGATTTTCGCATCCTTAGGAACGTAAAAAAACAACTTTTCGGGTGTTTTTGTGGCCCTATTTTTACACTGAGACACAATACAACATTTATTTTATGAACTCATGTAGTTTTTATTGTTTCTTATTTAAAATAAACAAAGTAGTTCCGCGCGCGACGGGCACATTGGGGTAAATGCTTCCAATCCCCGAGTCACTCGCGCGGAGGCAGGATCCGTGACGTCATCAACGATATCGCGCTCGGTCCGCGGCTTGGACCGAAAATGTTAACTTTGCACTTTGATATCTTGGTCAGTTTTAGAGATAAAAAAATAATAAAAACACAGTTGTTCTCGTAATTTTTTGTAGATTTTTTTGGCATATATAACAAAAAATGGTTTTCTTCTTCATTGCGGGAAAGGGAGTCCATTTACATTTACCTCATGACTTATACCTACATATTTATATAGAAATAACAAACCTCAACTGATATTCTCTTTTCTCCGTAAACTTCAGATCCGGGAACCAAATTCTTAGTAACTAGAGCATCTTCCTTCCCTCTCGCTATGAAGACACCAGCATGTCTGAAAACACAGTAAGTGTTACGAAAGAGACCCGCATAAAGATTATTTAGAGTGGCTTGTTGGAGAGATCAGATAAATATTTAGCTTCAAGCGTTCGCTTTCAGAAGAACGAAAGTTATATGATTAGCATCATTTAGTTAATTACGCTCTTTTAAACAGATTTTCATTGTTTTTATGAGACTAGGTGTGAGTATCAACTTCTATCTTCATAACTCAAGCCAACCTCACCGCCTCACAGCGCGGGTACTGCCGACGGGCAGCAACGTCGGCGGTGCGAGAAACTGTGCCCTGCTATACCAAACCTTTAATCATCATCGTCAATATCATCATATCAGCTAGTTCGCCCATATGGTAGATGTAAGAAGCTAGATAAATTTTGAAGAAATTTGGTTAATAATGCTTTGCTTCAATAATAACGTTTATTTGTTCTGTTCAGTTATTGTATAGATAGGTGTTTGAATAGAATATAAATTGTATTAAAATCTGGGCACCATGGAGGTAGCGAGTTCAAACATTATCCTAGATAAGTTTTTCAAAATTCTTTAAAATTAAGCTTTACAAACCTGTGTGGCTCAATGATAACTTGTTTGCCTCCTTTGAACCCTCCCCTTCCACCCCCCGGCGCACCTCTCCCGCGGCCTGCAAACAATCATCAATTATAGCTCAGCGTTTTCATTAGTATCTGTCTGTATGTTTGTTGTACATCAGAAGTGGGTATGTGGACATAGTCTTCATGAATAGGTCTAGATTAGAGGGACCACGATCATCACTTTCACAGCCAACACTTAACTATACATTTTATTTTCATTGTAAAAGATATTTTTAATATATATTAGTAGGTGCTGGACACCCTGACACAGCATCATGTAACTCCATGAGTATTGTATCATATTATGAGAAGTATATGATTGATATACTGTACTTATATTACTTGTTACATACAAGGAATGTGTTTCACAGATACTACTGCGTTTTGCACGGCGCCGCTGAAAACCAGCACTGCAGTTTATTTATTTGTATTTATTCATACTTTATTGCACATTAAATGTAGCAAAAGGCAGACTTAATGCTAGGAGCATTTTCTGCCAGCGAAACCTGTGGTTTGTTATAAGATTGTGGTATGCTTTAATTCAATAAATAATCTTAAAATTACTTTGATGGAACAAGCACATGGCCCACCTAGTGTTAAGTGGTAACCATTACCTATAACAAAGTATTGATTTGTAGGTCACACATGTTTGGAATGTGCCCTATGATGCAACACCATCCACAAGTCCATCAACTCGAGGCATTGATGCAGGCTTGAGGTGGCAAGTCTCATGTGCCATTAGAACTGAAAATTCTTCAGTGAAGAAGTTTAACTTACCTCCACCGCCGCGGCCGCCGAATCCTCTCCCCCCTCCCCTGCCCCCGCGCTTCTCAAAGCTGCCTCCCCCCCTACCACCGCCGCCGAAGCCCCCTCTGCCTCCCCTGTCACCCCCCCTCCCGCCGCGGAACCCGCCGCGACCACCGCCGGCTCCTCTACCGCCTCCGCCGCGACCACCATTGAATTCTGTAACAATACATAGTTGATAACATAAGTCATCAGCACAGTTAACATATCCTCAGACTTATACTAAATTGTAAATCGTAGAGTGGTCTACAGAGATACGAGATACAGGCTGACCTAGTAAGAAGACCATTATTATTATTATTGAGCCACTTTGATCCCAATGCAGGGCAAACGCCTCCCTCCCATCCTTCCACTCCTCGCGATTCGTTATAGGACACTATTCCTCTTATTCCAAAAGGAACACTATCAATAGTCTAGGTGTTTTGTATACAAAATGACAGATTTAAACTTAATCTTTAGTCTTCAATTTGGAATGAGGGGGAATAAGTTTAAGTCTATATAATATCCTTTTTATTGTTCTGAAAGCAGAAATAAATGTATTTTCACTTCATTTTTATTTATGAGTATGTTATGTGGACGTTGACAGCAAACCTTTTTCTGGATTTGGCCTAAGTTGCTCCATAATGCATGTGCAAAACTGCCATAAGTCATGAAGCAAGTGACACTGCTGTTTTGGTTTGAAGCCACATGGTATAGGTAAGGTGCCTATTTCTGACACCAAGCATCATTACTATGGCTCGGTTTAAGGTTGGGGGTGCATATAAGATTATACATTCAAAAAGTTTACTAATCATATCAGCAATTTTTTGTTGAATAGTATTTCTATTCTGATGGCTTTTAAGGACCATAAAGCCGCTTGATTAAAAATTCAGACACAGGCAGCATCGGGAATTCTAGAGCAAAGTTGCCACCAACCCAGATTACTCTGTTATTATTACTACTAAAGCTCAAAACTCTTAGTGTTAAATTTATAATAAAATCTTGCCAACATATCAGTGCTTAGAGTAAAGTTTATAATATGTGGATAAATAAGGCATTTTGTATTTGTACCGTAGCATTTTTATAGAAAAACCAGGATTTCGTTTACTGCTCACATGCTGCATGCTTGCGATGCATCGTATGCAGCATTTGAAGTAACTCAAACCGATGGATACCTCCTGAATTATCAATAGGTTGAAGTTGGCTTAGCGTGGGGTAAAATAAATGCTTACGCTATGTAACCTCAAAAGGTAATTTGATAAGAAATGTGGGTCGTCGAAACTACTTCTAGGCCTCATGAATTCACGTTATATTTATTGTATTTAGGCCAAGCTTTGAAAGAAATAGCACGGCCCAGCGTCACCAGTATAACCTCAAAGGAGAGGGACGGGCATGCAACATGTTTTGGTCCGGAACGGGTGGAGTACCCTCCTGGCGATTAAAATCTCTTCTAGATCTTTGTAAGAGAAGAATACAAGACAATTCAATGGATAGATCTCAGTTTTATCACAGGAGTGTGCATACAAATAAACCACGCGGTGACCATGCGTGTATAGACATACTAAGTTTATAAAATAAACTTACCAGGTTTTCCCATAACAGAAACACAAATATGTTTACACTAACAAACAATTTTAACTGGGATTCTTCGCTATCTAAATACAAAAATAAACTTTATTTTCTTCATAGACCGCGCGGAGACATCACGCCGCGCAGCCGTCCACGGAAATGACGCCATTTTGAATGATATCGAATGAATAGTGATGTACCTAGGCTTGCGGCTTGTGTAGAACGGATACAGCGGACTAAAAGTGCAAAATGTGTACTAGTACATCATCAAAGTACACTCAACATTACGATTAGTACTTTGTGATATCCTCTGTAAAAGAAGAACAAAATAAACAGAAAATTTACACACAAAAACTTGCAATGCAGCTAGTGATGGACGATATAGATCATAATGTATGAAAATGATAATTCGATGTGTTCAAGTCGATACATCGTGCAATTTGACGTATTATTATCATCGAGATTATTTAAACTTTACAGTGGAAAACGTGGAACAAAAACTCGCGCTGTCTTTGAACACTTTTCAAGCGATATAAGGTCTAAATTAGTGCAAATTTGGCATTTTGAAGTTTATAGTCAAACACACTTGGACGATTTTTATTAAATTTTAAGGGCTCATTGGACCAAACCAAGTGACCCGGGGATTATAGTCCTCGTGAGTAGACGCCAGGGCGATGGGGAAAATGCCCGAGGCACTTTCCTGCTGTTCCGCACTCAAACACGTGCAAGAGAACAGAAGACGAACGACCTGGATTGATAAACTTGAAGACTGTCACTCTATAGTGTTCTATACTGCTGGTTCTAAAAAAATATTATCTCGTTGATTGTTATGTTATGATAATGAATGACTAAAGAGTAATGACTGAGGTTCCATTGCCGCGAATCGGATCTGAAGCAGAGCTTAATTAATGAATCTATTGTATAACACACAAACTTGGAACCCAAAAACGGGATCGAAGACACTGGCATCGTCTACATTTTTGATACTTGTGGGTTCTATTAAATAAAAAAAACTATAATAATGACTTTTTATAGATATGCCTTGGGCACCGAACCACTACAAATAATATGTCTTACTACACCATTATGTCTGTATGACCAGTACGGAACACTCCACAACAAAGTAAACCTGTGGTAAACCAACATCCAATAGGGCAATACGTGAAGCCAGCATTCATTTGACGAATTATAACTAATAAATACAGAATAATGGGCAACGCTATCTCTGCAGTATAAGCATGAATGTACATATTTAAGTAGATTTCTGAGTCTAAGTAAAAAAAATTACAACCGAATTGAGAACCTCCTCCTATTTTTGAAGTCGGTTAAAAACGAATACTACATTTTTTTCCTTTTTTTTGTACAAAATATATCTAGGTATGAGGTGTTTCCATCAATCGATTTTCATTTTGTCCACATTTCTGAGTTCTGAAGCAATACTTAGACAGACTTAGAATAATAGTTACTACAGCCACAGAATAAGGTTTCAGCCAGCCAACTACGCACATATACAAGAGCGTAGCATAGATAAGTTTATGTACATAAATAGTAACTATTTACCAATTCATAATTTGTTCTATGTATGTGCACAAACATTACACCCATTCGACATCATTCAGTTCAGTCAGTCGATCCAAAACCTACAATGCAATCAAGTGGTTTTGGCAAATTGCCTTTATCAGAATTTAAATGGCTGAATGAGCCAGCGAGGTGGAAAGTTACCGGGGAAACTCTTGAAGTAACTACAGATAACAAAACAGATTTTTGGCAGGGGACTTGGTATAATTTTCATTTTAATACCGGGCATGTTTACGGCGTAGATGTTCAAGATGATTTCACTTTTTCGGTAAGTTTTTAAGAAACCTTCTTCCTATACCTCATTTGGTACCTTTTCTTTGTCAACTAGGTAGGTTTGGTACAGTAGATACTTAGTATGATATATACTTCTTTGACCGGAACTTAAGACATGAAATACATTCAGAGTTTTTTTTACTACCCTCGTCTTTCAGGCCAGTGTAGAAGCCGATTTCAAGGATTTGTACGATCAAGCAGGTTTAATGATTTATTTGGATGAAAAGCATTGGATCAAAGCAGGAATAGAATACAACGATGGGCAACCCATGATTGGTAGTGTGGTGACCAACGAATTATCTGATTGGGCAACGGGTAAGTTATGTGAGGTTTATTAACAACCACAAGCGGCCTCCCCTCATAAAATACGAGGATTTACCTGTGATCCCCACGCAGGGCTTGCGGGTTGGGGATCGCAGGGCAGGGCCACAGAACACTATTACTAATATCGGGCAGGGCACAGCTTCTCGAACCGCCGCCGAACGACGCTGGTGCCTGTCCGTGGTCAGGGAATTACGCTGTGCCGATGTTAGGCTGCGCTATGCCGCAATCAGCCCTACAGTACCACCGGCAGATGAGGTGGGCTTGAGAGCCGAAAGTGGCGGTTGGAATTGGAACCCCTTATACCCCATGACATCTACTTATGAATTTACAACTTGGACGGAAAATAATTCAATTGAAATTGCAGATAGTTTCAGTACCTGTATAGATAGCTAGATTGTATTATTATTACACAAGTACTTAATTATCTTTATGATAAGGTAGTATGAATGAAGTAGGTACACTACCTACCTAAGTTAAGTACCTACTATGAACCATATATAAATATATAATAATAATACAGAACAACTATCACACAGCATCATGTGTCAAACTAAGTAAGGCTTGTAATATGGGAACTATATGGCTGAGAAAACACATAGCGCTACAGAGCTCGTCAAAAAAACCATAGGCCGATGCAATAAAGAAACGTATCTAAAATGGCGGCTTGTACTTGCATAGACAGATAGTACAGTTAGCATATAACATTTCAGGTCCAAGATTTTTTGTCAATAGTATGAAAAACAAGACCGGGTCGTATTTATTTCAAATAAAACAGCTTCAAAAGGTGACTAAACTCGTACACACATTCATTATTATACAACATCTACATACACCTAGTACTTGCCTCAGTTGCCTGTTTGGAAGATTTTCTACATACCTACCTGCATAACCTACTAATATTATAAATGTGAAAGTTTGTGAAGATGGATGGATGGATGGATGGATGTTTCTTACTCTCTCACGCAAAAACTACTGAACGGATTTTGATGAAACTTGGAATATAGTACAAAGTTTGTGACCTAGATTAACATATAGGCTACTTTTTTTAACAGAGAATCTTATCAATAAAACAAAACTCAACAACATTAACAAATAAGTAAATTATAACAAGGAACCGTAACAACAATCGCCGAGCGCGTCGTGATAGCGTGAAAATAAATCAAGTCTATTTTTTTTCTGCCTACTGTACGTGCGTGAGTGAGTATAGACGGCACTAGTGTGCAAGCGAGAAAACATGATAAGCGCCGCCATTTAAGATTCGTTTCTTTTTTTTTCGTTTGAACCGGGTATACAAGTAGCGGCACGAAACTCTAGTGCTAACCGTTACGCGCAGACCATAGGTATCGCTCAGCACTAGTCTTACGAGCCGCTAGCTCTAAGTATCCACATCACCACACCACATCAGCCTATATCAGTCCACTGCTGGACATAGGCCTCCCCTAATAAAGGGGGATATGCCCATAATCCCTACGCTGGGCATGCGGGTTGGGGATCGCAGGGCAAAGCTTCTCGCACCACCGACGCTGCTGCCCGTCAGTGGCCAGGGGATTTAGCTGTGCCGATGTAGGCTGTGCTATGCCGCAATCAGCCGGCCGCCAGAGCCCCGTTCGTTGTTTAGCAGGGTGCACCACGTGCAGGTGGGGTTGGCTTGGGTTCCGGAGATAGGGGTTGGAACCCTCTACACCCCACAATTCTATGTATACTAGTCGTATATTATAAAAAATCCAAATTCTTTGATATGGTGTTCTATGATAATTTATAATCCATTTCTATTATAATTTTTAAATACTGCCGCACGGAAGACGTTAGCGTTCCCGGATGTGACGTCACGTAAAATATCATGCCTTTACCAATGGCTCTCAAACTTTTATGACCCACATATCATGAGTTATCATGACCTGACCGGGTCAATGCACCTGCGCGCACACGCTAACAAATCAACAATAATTTCAGGTATCTACACGGGAGATCCACGAAAATTCTACATTCGTCTCAGCAAAGTTAAAAATGTCGTTTGTATCAAGTATTCTACGGACAATTTAACATGGAATTTACTAAGATTGTGCCCTTTTCCTGAATCCAAGTCGTATTTTGTTGGACCCATGTGCTGTACTCCACAACGAGCTGGATTAAATGTTAAATTTAGCGATATTCGTGTCTGTGAACCGGCAAAGGATATATTGCATTCAAATTGAATAATCAATTAAATTATAAAAATAAAAAAAAATTATACAAATGATAAAAAAATATAATTTGAAGAAAAAAAAAGATTATGCCGAATTGAGAACCTCCTCCTTTTTTGAAGTCGGTCAAAAACATAAAAATATAATACTAGTACTATGTAACTAGTAGTGTAAGTAGTATTAGGTTATTTTATATATTTCAGTAATTGGCTAAAGTAGATTGAATTGTGGTGGAAAATCATGCGGAAAATCTGCATAAAAAATTAATAAAACACATTTTTTAAAATATTTTTTATTATCATTGTTCTTTCTTACCATCACATGGATACTAATTTTTCAATGATTATATTTCAACAATATTATTTGGAATGAACTCCTTACATCTAAGCTAATCGTTAAATCAAATAACACACTTCTTTAAATCTAAAAATGCCAAAATTCTTATTTCAACCTACGTTACAACATAGACGAGATAATAATGGGTACTATTGAAAACTTGACTAAAAATAGAAAAAAAAACCAGTCGGAATTCAACAAAGATCTCAGATAGGTATTATTATCTTAAATATTTTCCCTGTCAATCACAATCATACCTACATAAATATCCTAAGCACAAATATAAAAGAGGACAAGATGAAGTCTTAAAATTTACTATGTTCTGTGGTTCTGAACGTCAACTCATACGTCTGGTACGACTACCTTTTTGATCTCATTTGAAGTCGCATTGATTGTATGCGTCTCTTTCTAACTGATGATATTGGACATAAGAAAGTAGAGATCAGCCGTATGAGTTGATATTCAAAACAAGTGTTAAGACTTTATCCGAGTCTTCTTCTATATCTGTGATCCTAAGTAAATATTTTGAATAATGAAGTCATAATGACGTTGACGTGTTTCAATGCCGTCAATTATTTTGAAAAAAGATACACTGATTATTAACACTCAGTAGATACTTATCATTTGAAACTTTTGATAAACATATTCAAACATCAATTAGAGGACTTAATATTGAAATGACTATGAATTAGGTAATCATTGATGTACATAAGTAAATACAGAAATATCATAAACCACTATTAATGACTCATTGACAACAGGACAAATATAACTAGGATAGCTTACAGAATAAGGGGATTTTATGTAAAATAAACACTATAGGTACACAATATTACAAACTAGCTAATCGAATTTTCTTCGTACTAGACTACTTATAAATATAAACTTTGATAATTTTGATACATATCACATCGATTATGGAATATATTTTCATCATCCCATAAAATTAAGCATACTTAAACAACATTAGATAGAACAAGAATAGATCAACCCGATTCTCGGGCGGACATAATTGTCATATCAAATATACTTGGCGGTGACTTTGAATTCATTTTAGTTGTATTGGTATCCTGAAAGGGGTAAATCCTTTCCCGAAGGTCAACATTATTTGTTCAGACTTTTCGAATTTTGTTTAGTTTTTAAAACAAAGGGGTTGATAAATTACTCCATATTTAAACTCAAAAACTTGAGGGTCAGCTCTAGAACAGCTGATTTTGTTAAATTTTGCCCTTGACTTATAGATGATGTTAATTGTAGCTCATGAAGACGGTCACACACAATACAAATATAAGTTCAAAGTTTTTAGGGCTACACACTCAACACGAGATAAGCTCAAAGTTTTAAATCACGTTTATTTTAACTGAAGCTCTCACAACTTGTGATCAAGCATGTTTCAAATCACCACCTTTCGTATGAAAGCAAACTCACCTTTTGTATCACGAGAACTGTCAAATATTATAAGTAAATTTGACAGCTCTTGCGATATCATATCTAACGTGATAATCATCTCTAATCCTGGGCCCCAGAGCCCACTATATTTATCATGTCTGTCATACCATCATAAGAAAATACACAGAAAAGCTGAGATATTTTACATACATTACTACCTACCTAGGTTTATTTTAGATTTCTAACCTAATGTATTAATTTTCTGTGCCCTTCGCCAATGTTCTATAAAGGTTTGTGTTGGAGATATAAGTAGGTAATGTTTATTCTTTATGACTCACTAAGTTTCATCATCAACATCATCATCAGCCTATATCAGTCGACTCACAGAAATCGACTGCTAGACATGGGCCTTCCCTAATGAGCGGCATTGCGCTCTATCCTCAGCTCGACGCATCCAGCTTCTACCTGCAGCCGACAGCAGATCGTCACTCCACGTAACCAGAGAGCACATAACACTACGTTTGCCGAGCCGTGGCCTCCATTCAGGAACTCGTTTACACAATTTTTTTAACTAAATTTAGTCTTGAATTTTTTAAGTCACGAGAGTTCCGTTAATAAGTATACTTTTTGGTAACATCACCTAAAAACGTTTTTATCTGAAGCTCGATGTCACAAAGGTATGATATAGGTATATATTTATATCAAAAGTATATGTTTTATACTCTACAAGCCGAAAGACACTCAATATGAAGGCGCTATAGTTCTAAGTAGCTTGGGTTTCGCTCTCTGCAGGCTCTGCTTTCACTGAAACGTTGATAGGTGTGCTGGTAACCGGGTTTAGATGGTACATCTGAAATTAAAATAAAATTAACTGTAAACCTTCACGCGTTCCTGAGAAAAAGGCTTTTCCCTAAAAAACCAAGAAAGGAGAATATGCCCATAATCCCCATACTTGGCATGCGGGTTGGGGATCGCAGGGCATCACCTCGACACTGCTGACGCTGCTGCCCGTCTGCGGTCAGGGTTATGCGCTATGCCACAATGAGCCAGCCGCCAAAGCCCCATTTGTCAGTTATCAGGGTGCACCATACACAGGTGAGGTTGACTGGAGTTCCGGAGGTGGTGGTTGTAGACCCTTACACCCCTTTATTTCGCAAACTTTCGCGTCGCAAAGGAAGGGTCTATTCCGCTGTTTAGTTTTTAACACCATATTGTTTATTTAGAAAACGCTATTCATAGAGTTCGTCTGTCCTTGTACCTCAAAAGTCAATAAATAGCCTGACTTTTAGATATCTTAGCAAATAGCTAAGATGTTTATAAAACGACTATGTAAAGGGGTTAAGATGAGGTTAAACTTTGACTGCAAAGTGCTCATAAATTAAAGTAATTTCAAAAACTAAACAGCCGATAAAAAAAGTTTAGATATTTGTAAGAGGGAGAGTCCTTTTTCCTTGTAAAGTCCCACGGCAATAAGCGGAACTATAGCTGAATCTCCAGTACCTATACGTAAAAACCACCGAATATTTATCAAGAAATTCTAGAACAGGTTATTTGCATCATATTTTAGTGGGAGGCATGTTGTTTTTCTTTTGATTTTATTTTCATTCCATTATATTGTACACGACATTGGCGCCACGTATACGAGCCAGCTTATTATTTTTTATTTATACTTTATTACACAATAAATGTAATAAAAATTGGGATTAATGCCAGCAGCATTTTCTTCCAGCCAAACTTGTGGTTTATTGTAACGTGGTAGGCGTGCTTCAATTATCAAAAATCTTAACTTACATAAGTAGGTACGTAACTATTCTTAGACTTCTTTCGTGAAAAGGACTATCGAGAATCACGATTTTCAAATTTACGAACGTACTCATATCACGAGATCTCAGTTCACGGAAAACTCGTATTTAGTAGGCAGTATTCATTGATATTTGCAAATCTGGACTCAACTGAAAATCAGCGTTGATTATAAATCTAAAATTATCTATTCAAGACAATGCTGAGTTGAGTCCAAATTTGACGAGGACTGTAACGCACACAAATCCAGATATAGGTACCTTACCTACAACTTGAGGTTGTTTTATTTGTTATTTTCTTTTACCATGTTATGAAATGTAGGTTTATCTTTGGTCAAGTTTGTTTCTTTTTATTATGAAGTGCGCTTATTTTTGTTCTTGTCTTATAAAAGTTCTTTGTTTCGTCTTTCTTCTTTAACTACTGTGATTTGAAATGAAATGAAATGAGAATGAAATGAAAGAGAACCCTATGCATTGTGTATCTACCACCAACATACACCACACCAGCCTATATCTGTCCAATGCTGAAAAAGGGGGCTACGCCCTCCAGACAAGTGGAGTCAGGATCCTCGGCTGCTGGTGGAAACTGGATGCGTCGAGCTGAAGACACGGCACAGTAGCGCTCATTAGGGGAGGTCTATATCCAGCAGTGGACTGCTGATAATGATAATGATGATGATGATGCCTATCTACAATGTATCAAATCAAATCAAAATTTTTGAGGGAGTTGGAGACAGTTTCATCCCAGGTTTTTATGTCATCTAAATATTCAGGAATGTTATTTTAACCAAGCTTTATTACAGAGATTACGTTTAACAACATTTTTTTAATTTATTTACGTATAAATTAAATAAGTCATTTGGTATTTTGTTAAAAAAAACGTCCCTACACATTGTCCTTTAAAATATTGAATAACTTTATGGAGCCTTATGGAGAACTAGCGACCCACCCCGGCTTTGCACGGGTGCAAGTGATGCATATAAACCTTCCTCTTGAATCACTATTGATTTAAATTCAAGACCGGTTAAGTGCGAGTTGACTCGCCCACTATGGGTGACGTCAATGGCGTGCGATACCAATTAGTAAGGTTTCTTCGTAATTAAAATATGTACGTCCTATAGAAAAATAAAAACCGGTTTTAGAATGGACAAATTAGGGCCTTTAGAATGGATAAAATATAGATATACTTCTATAATATGTATAAATTTCAAGTTTTAAGGGTATGGTCATTTTTTGGACAATTTTGATCATTAAATGAAGGCATCGTATAAAAAAAATAAAAAACTGCTTTAAACTGGGCTAAATTGACCCCTTTCATATGATATGCTACTCGACTTATTGGCACCAGTTTGAAATTTTGACGTTCTTATTTTGGACCTTTTGGGGATGAAAATTAATTTCTTTTTTTATTATTTTACTGGCAATCTTATTCAGTCAGTGTATTTTAAATCTGTACCAAATTTCAAGTTGGTAGCTTATAGTTCCTGAAATAATCAGCTGTGACATACGGACGGACGGACAAAGCGGCACCATAAGGGTTCGTTTGACCAGTTCGGTAACGTCACCCTAAAAATCCGTTGCGTAGTTTTAAAGATCTTAACATACATAGGGACAGACAGACAGCTAGAAGCGACTTTGTTTTATACTATGTAGTGATGTGTTTTATTCAATTATAGCATACCTGCATAAACATGCTCGGAGTGAGTTGGTCGACGCTGGTCAACTTGCTGTATGCGTCATCAGTTTCTGGGGGACAAATTTCCACGGGGGATACCTTCAGCTTGGGGGCACGCCTCTTGGTGTTTTGCTCCTCTTCCGAGTCTGAGGGCGGGGGGCGAATCTGTAAAGATATTATTTATTTAGTTTTTGGGTTCCGTAGGTAGGTTCCGGTAGGTGGTAGAATCCTACCGGGACCCCATGACCACGTCAAGTGCTACTGCAGCGTCGAGTCCTTCATCAGGCGATGAATGGTTCGATGATGCACTAGCACTGCGGTGAGTGAAAGAAGTCGGTAGGCCGCCGAGCTAGCGAGAGCTAGTCACCGGCGGAGAGCCCGACAGACCCCTCCAACTCTCCCAAAGTTGGAGGACATGCGTAACGCATTTGCACACGGACAAAAAAAACGACTCGCAGTTGATCGGTTATTTTTTACTCCATCACAGAGCATCATATAACCCAACCTAAGCAAAGCTTGTGTAAATATATACCTACATATATTATACATAGAAAGCACCATTAAAATTATCAGTAGAAGGTGTAAAATTTAAGAAAGAAGGTAGGTATATGTTTTTTCAACATTTTAATTGCGGGTCTAATTGCGGACCTCAGTAATAAAGTATCCTTCCATATGAATAAATGATTATTATTATGATTAATACATAGGACAGGGTTCCATATCTGAGGTGTCCCTAGGGAAGTATGCGATGACGTGTCAGAGTCAGCATTATGCTCCCAAACTGTAGCTCCACCTTACTGTTAGGGTTGCCACGCACAACACAAGGTTACGGGTTTTATTTGCACGTACGTATTTTGACGTATTTTCTCCCATTTTGGGATAATAATATATGAATTCAAATTGACTCTGTACCATCTACGTTTGAGCTGCCCCTTTCTCTCAGTTGCCAACTCAAACATGAGTATCGAAACTATATTAGCAAACTTTAACATTTCATCTGTTGAAAGTCAAACAACGTCAACATAACTGACAAAGTTTGCAAAAACAGGTCTGTATTACGAATTTCAATCTGACGTATTGTAAGCAAACGAAAATTTTTACTAATGACAAAGTGTTACTTTGAATCTATACTGTCTCATGGAATAAAATATTACGTATACGAATACTTTTTCTCTAGTTTTCGTGAGCCTCTGGTGCTAATCATTTATAGGGGTAACTGATTTAATGAAAATAAGAGGTCAAAGCTAGTAACTTTAGGTTTAATTCAAGTATTGTCCGATATGGCATAACGACCATAATTTCCAATAGTTACAATACTTGAATTAAACCTAAAGTTACTAGCTTTGACCTCTTATTTTATGGTGTGGGTATCAGGAACTACGCTTTATGCTTTCACAACAGCTACACTCGAAACAAAAATCTATAGACTAGCTTCCACCCGCCGCTTCGGTCGCGTGATATCCGGATAAAAAGTAACCCATACGATTATACGATATTCCTGATCTTATATATTATAACTTTAATTAATAAGATTAAAAAGCGTTAAAAATTTCAATATGATTTTTATACAATACTTAAAACTTTTTTACCTATATTGTTAGAGGTTGTATTTACAATTACAAAAATCCCTTCTAAGTAGGTGATTTTGTAATGAAAGGAAGTAACACTTCAAATTTCAATTTTCTGCCTTTAAATGTTTAGGCTGTGCTTTGATTCCACTTTTAATAATGGGATCATAGAATCATTTGACTCGCTGCGGGAATCGATAAGAGTGTAAATTAGGACAATGTCCTGAGGTGATGCTTACCTTTCTTGGGCGGCCGGGCCCTCGCTTCTTCACAGGAACTGGTGGTGGTGATGGGGAACGAGCCTGGAACAACCATAAGTAATACCTACATAAGAACATAAACTTATCTAAAGTATAAACTGTAGTAGACACTACATATATCACGGAAATTAGAATAAGAAATAGTGTACCTACAACGCCCTCCGAGCTCCGGTTGAATGGAGTGAAAATCTGCTGTATTGCTGGATGCGTCGAGCTGAGGACAGGGCGCAATGCCGCTCATTAGGGAAGGCTTATGTGACGGTGGACTGCTATAGGCTGATGATGATGATGGAGAAAAATAAGTCATTTTACGCTGGTGGGCATGAAATCGCGGTGGTTGAGAGTTTGAGATTATTTAAGTACATAAAAATACTTATCATAATAATGTTGGACACTATCACACAGCATCATGTAGCTCCAAACTAAGCAGACCTTGTATTATAGGAACCACATGAAATCTCCTCCATCAACGTGAGGCATGAAATTAGCCTCTTGTGCTTGTTCTGATTTCATCGGCACTCACACCCGTCAAACCGAAACAGCGATGCTGCTTCACGGCAGAAATAGGCACTTCCCCGGACGAGCCCTTCAAAAAGAGCGCCTCTAGATACTATTAAAATTTTGTGAGTATCAGAAACTATGAGTCATCACTCATCACTCATACATCATTGGACTGTATCTGTAAAAAATTAAGCAGATACCTACCTTTTTGTTTACAGTTACAGTCCCATGGTGGTGCAGTGTAGATCATGTAAGTATCAACATATTTCTTAGTGGGAATTGAACCCTACCTAGGTGCCTACACTGCCTACCTCTTGCAATGTGGCGAAACAACTCAACATCTCAGTCAACTCGCTGAGAGCTATTCGCCCGTTACAACGATGGGCTAATCTAGTCAAATATAATGAGGTAGGTTCTAGGCACTTAATTCAGCAGTGGAATATTGACTGAAAAAACAAAGAAAACTAAACGCACCCTGCGTTTCCTTACAACCCTACTCCCATCGGCAGATCTCGTCGTCATCGAGAGAGTCGAAACCGAATCACTCTTAGTCTTCTCCTCCTTCAGACTCCCACTCATCCGGTCTTTGAAGAAGCTGTCTTCAGCCATCCTCATCGCTTCGAAGCAAGTGTTCCCTTGCAACGCGTATCTTATGATCTTCAGAACTTCGATACGACAGAGCAATCTGGTATCATCGTTCATCTTCTTGAAGCATGGTATGAGAGAGTTCATGAAGAGTTTGTCGTCATCGAAATGATCTTCTGGTAGTATCGACATGGAGTTTGCGTCGATTTTGATCTCTAGTGGTTTCGATTTCTCGATCGTCTGGTTAGCTTTGTCGACTGTTTCTGGTCTGAGTTCTATTCTTTTCTCTTGTTCTAGTCTCTCTGGGTCTGGTTTGGTTTTCAAGTCGAGGGGTTTATCCATTTCGGCTTTGATACGGGGGATTTCTTCTGGTGGAGGGTGTTGGGGGGAGTTTGAGAGCTCTGAATAAGACTCGTACTTGTCTTGGGAGAATCTTTGTTTTCTGGAAAGGAAGAATTGATCAGTTTTGATCGTTGAATCAGAAGTGTTAGACAGTGAAATAATGTTGGACACACCAGAACTAGCTACTAGCTCGTAAAAAGACGATGAATTATAGTCGGATAAATAATAAATTATGATTTAAATATTTTTTTTGACCATTTCAATATGCTGTCGGCTGCTGGTAGAAGTTGGATACGACAAGCTGAGGACCTGGCGCAATGGCGCTCATTAAGGGAAGCCTATGTACAGCAGTTACAGTGGCATTAGGCTGATGAAATAATTTAAAACTAAAATATGAGTTGAAGATTATCAGATAAGTACACTTAAAGGGACCTAAATAAAGAAGAAGGAACAGAAGAAGATCACTACAGTTACATAGTTTACATATATCGTACTTGTTTTGCAAGGCATGCCGTAAAAAGGCAAGGTCTCTGTGGTAATGGTATCTCCTGGATCCTGGTGCGCATTGCTCCGGTGGCACGCATTTTCCTTGCCGGTACATCTTCGTGTAGGAGTCTCGGATAGAACGCCATCTTTTCTGTACCTCTTTGCCTGAAAATAAAGTAGATTTTAAGAAAGTAATAATCAACAGGGTGAATGTTCACTCATGTTTGAATAATCAAGAAGTGCCTAGCCTGACAAGTTTTCATAGGAACTCTTATTTGGCAAAAACTGCGTAGTTACGAGAATCATATACCTATCAAACAGTACCTATTATTTTTTAATAATTTTCTATCTACAAAACCCATTCTCTACGGCGATCAATGATCATGTCAAGGAAAGAATTAAAGAAAAAAAATTTTTTTCAATAGAATTCATGGATCACTTTGGCGAGCGAAGAATTGAAATGAAAGAAACAAACCATAGTTTTATAAGTTTTCGTATACGAAAACTACAAATTACGTAAGCGTTCGTAACGCGCACGTTTGTTGATTCAGATGATTGATGATGATGATGATGATTTCACACTCATCCATAACAACTATTATATTCTGAGTCTATACTATGATACTATGTGATTACAATCGAATTTTATGACAGCATAGATCAACTTTACTATACATTTTAATTGTTAATATTATTTATCACGTTACCTAACTAATAATTTACTTTTATTAACCCAGTATATAGATAGGTAGGTACAAACGTCACAACGGATCTTTGTACATCTGACTGAAGTTAGACTCAGCAATCGTTTCGACCAATCCTAGTACAATCCGATCCAAAACTAGGAGCCTATTATCTCGCCACATGTAGCCAACTTCAGAGAGTGAACCATACGTGTTGTGAGTAAGATGGTGGCGAATTATTGATTGAGAAACAAATTATAAAAAAAATACCTACCAACATAGAATAATCATAAAAACAATACATGATTGTAAATTTAATTTAGTCTTGTAGCACTGATTTATTCATAGTTTCTATGGACGAGTTCATTGCAAGTCAAGTTGAAGGACAATACAGATTCGATTATGATGGTGACGTGTGAACGTAAAGATATTGAAATAGATTCTTGCCTCGAAATATTTTATACGCGATAAAAGAAACATGGCGGCGGACGGCATAATACAGGACTCATTGCTATTTCGCGGCATAATCCATAAACCCCTTTTGACATCGTGTAAAAATGACATTAATTAAAAAAAAATCTAACTGACATTATTGAAAACATTGCAAATTGGATGACAGACCACAACCTTAACATAAGTTATTCAAAAACCAAAATAATGCAATTTAGACCTTATAAAAAAAAACTCTTGATATAAATTTGACATAAAAACATAAAAATAGAATCCGTTAATATATTTACATTATTAGGACTAAATATAGACTCAAATATAAATTGGAAAAGCCGTATTCACAATATAAAAACTTAATTATATAGCTTCACATACGCACTTAGGGAATTACGAAAGGTTATTTACAAACGTCTAGCGTATTACGCGTACGTTTGTGCTTGGATTCGGTACGGCATTATATTTTGGGGGAACAGTGTTGACACGCAGGACCTACTCAAAAAGAATACGTACGGATCTTAGCTAACATAAAAGTGCCCGATAGCTGTAAACCACACTTAAAGATCTTATCACTACTAACCTTAAGGTATGCTAACTTTTTTCTAAAAAAAACATTGACCAACCTACGTCTAAATTAAAAATTCATAGCTCAGGTCCAAATGCGATGGCTGTAAAAATTTACAATATATTACCAGAAAAACTTAAAGCCCAAGAAAAGGATAACATTTTTGCAAATAATTTAAAAGAATATATATTATTCTCTTCACGATTTTCTAAATGACTCGAATTATAATAGTGACAATCAGACCTATTTAAAATATCGGTCTGCGGCTACTCAGTTGTGAACACCCTAACTGGGTACATATTATGTATTGATAATTAAGCTAGTCTTAACATCGGACTGAATTTTAATGTACTATTTATGTAATATGATTGCAATATATACTGAATATCTACAAAATAAAACCTAAATGATATTTACATAGTAACATTTTCAACAGCAACACGTTCAGAACTTTTTCAGTGTACTGCTGGACATAGGCCTCCCCTAAAAAGTTTGAGAAACGCTCTGTAGAGAATGTTACGCCTTTATTAATATGTTACGTTGGAGAACCCCACCTACATACCAGGTGCGCGTTCACCCTACACCTTCTTAGAATAATAATTATGACCAATATTAAGGTAATTTCTTTAATTTTCAAATTAGTTAGTAGTGAAGGTTTTTTTTAATAAGAAGGTACCTAGGTAGGTAGCTTACCTTGTCATCTGCGTAAAATATTTTTCACTAAAATCTTTATAACAGACTTCAATTTAGTTACTTACTTATCCAGTATTTTTTAGACGGTAATTAGGCAAAATTAACGGCCATGAACGGACATAACTTGACCGAAGAACTAACTAACGTACGTACAAGCTGTGGTATGTAAGTAAGTAAAAGGGAATTTGCGCTTCGAACAAAAAAAATTGTGCATAATGTATTCTCCCAAAAGGGGGTTGTGTCTCGTTTCCTCTAATTCCTCTTCAGTGTTACACAAAAGAGGAAATGAGACTTAAATAACCAACCTTCTTTTGAGCATTTATATTCCCCTCTATAAACGCCTTCTTGGTTACAGAATGGCAGCGAATGTACACTTTAACTTTACACTGCGCGCCGGCCGCCCCGCCCCGCGCTGCGCCGTTTTGTTCGTCAGCAGTTTTGAAAAACGTTCTAACTCAACGTTTTAACTTTTTACAAAAAGTTTAAAGGAAAGTAACTGCCTTTATTCATGTATGGCTATAATATAGTTGAGAATATTATAATAATTATGTGATATTTTAATATTGAACCAAATATTTGAATGCCAAATATTTATATTTCTATTGAATTGTACCTAAAGTTTATCTTCGTTAGCTTTAGACAGAGATGCTGGTTCAAGTCCTGCCTAGTGCGAAATTTCTTTTTCTTTTTTTAAGTAAGATTTAAAATAATACCAATAAAGCATGCGTGTTGATGAGTTGAGTGATTGATGATTAAAAGTTATAATTATAATCACAATTACCTATTTAACCGTTACCACAGAATACATGCCGTTACATCTAGTCTGAACCAGCTGGTATCGTAGGTAGTGCCTAGTCGTACGTAGATAGCTACCTCCCTAACGAAGCCAAATAGTAAAGGAGTCAACATGGAAAAAGTTACTCATTGTTATTGACCCTAGTTCAAACTTCGTTAATTTCGTACTACTTACAGTAAGATAGTCATTTGGATAATCATAAAAAATATTTAATAAAATAACTAAGTTGTTTTTTTATAGGAACTTATTAATATAATTGTTATTTTAAAGTATAGGATACCAACCTAGCTAGGTTTTTTAAAATTGTAGGTAGGTACCTAGCTCATTTCATTATTTAATATCAATATATCATATTATATTAATATATAATATTATATTAATATCCCTAAGTATATTTTTTAATCTTTTGTAATGTTGGTGAGTAGGTAGATAATATATATGGCTAAACTTTTTATTTTTATTCTAATTATGCTTACGTATATTAATAATAATAAAACCTTAATTATACATAATGTTACAAATAAAATAATAACTTCTATCCACACTATTTTATTTAAAAACTAATATACCTATTTAGCGTTTGTCTCCTGTACTGATCTAAGTAAACATAGGCTTGTATTGTAATGTAGGTAACGTCACGTTGAGTTGCTATCATATCGCTTGATACGTAGTTATGTAGATACTTTAAATAGGTAAGTATGTTGATTGATAACTCGTAGTAATAATATTATTAATGTATTTTGTCCCATACAATCACCTAATCGTTCCCAGAGTTTTTTTTTCTTTTACTAAAGCTATGGTCGTTCTTATTATGTCTAAATGGTGACTTCTCCAATATATATAATACTAGAGGTTGGGTGGTGCGCCAGCTGCACGCAGCTCGCGGTTTTGTTGTTGCATTGAAGAGCTATCAAAGAGGATTTTGAAGTGTAAGAAGCAATTAAAAAAGTTATCCAAGTAGAAGAAGCAATCGATGAGGATTTAGAAGTGAAAGAAGCAATCTAAAAGGACATTGAAATAGAAGATGCTAAAATTGAGGATATTGATGTAAGAGAAGCAATCAAAAAGAATATCGATGGTAAAGAATCAATCAAAGAGCATATCTAAGAGGATGATGCTATAACAGAGGATATTGATGATAGAGAAATCGAAGACAAAAATCGAAATTGAAATCGAAATCGAAATCGAAATCGAAATCGAAATCGAAATCGAAATCGAAATCGAAATCGAAATCGAAATCGAAATCGAAATCGAAATCGAAATCGAAATCGAAATCGAAATCGAAATCGAAATCGAAATCGAAATCGAAATCGAAATCGAAATCGAAATCGAAATCGAAATCGAAATCGAAATCGAAATCGAAATCGAAATCGAAATCGAAATCGAAATCGAAATCGAAATCGAAATCGAAATCGAAATCGAAATCGAAATCGAAATCGAAATCGAAATCGAAATCGAAATCGAAATCGAAATCGAAATCGAAATCGAAATCGAAATCGAAATCGAAATCGAAATCGAAATCGAAATCGAAATCGAAATCGAAATCGAAATCGAAATCGAAATCGAAATCGAAATCGAAATCGAAATCGAAATCGAAATCGAAATCGAAATCGAAATCGAAATCGAAATCGAAATCGAAATCGAAATCGAAATCGAAATCGAAATCGAAATCGAAATCGAAATCGAAATCGAAATCGAAATCGAAATCGAAATCGAAATCGAAATCGAAATCGAAATCGAAACCGAAATCGAAATTGAAATCGACGATGATATCATAGAAAAAGAAGAAGCAATCGAGATCAAAATCGAAATCGAAATCGAAATCGACCAACAACTACCCTACAACTACCCTACACCTACCCTACAACTACCCTACAACTAACCTACACCTACCCTACACCTATCCTACAACTACCCTACAACTACCCTACAACTACCCTACTCCTACCCTACAACTACCCTACAACTACCCTACAACTACCCTACACCTACCCTACAACTACCCTACACCTACCCTACACCTACCCTACAACTACCCTACAACTACTCTACAACTACCCTACAACTACCCTGCAACTACCCTACAACTACCCTACACCTACCCTACACCTACACTACAACTACCCTACACCTACCCTACAACTACCCTACAACTACTCTACAACTACCCTACAACTACCCTGCAACTACCCTAAACTACCCTACACCTACCCTACACCTACCCAACACCTACCCAACACCTACCCAACACCTACCCTATCCCTACACCTACACTACACTAAATATCTATACAATTCCATCTGGGAGAACAACCGTGTGATCGACGAAAAGAAAAAAAAAGTTTTGTATGAAGGGGTGAAAATTTTGTATGGGATATTTTTTTTTTTGTATGGAACCCTAATTTTTTTTTTTGGATTCTTATATAAAAAACACCCTGAGCAATATTAGTATGAGCGCGAACCCTCTACGACCTATAGTTTCCGAGATACATGGGGGGTGGGGGTGAAAGGGGGTGAAAAGGGGAAATGTCAGATTTTTCCTGAGGTCGCCCCCACTCCCTCTATACGAATCCACCAAAAATTTCAACCCTACGAGGTTGCATCTGGGAGAACAATCATGTCAATCAGTCAGTCAGTCAGTCAGTCAGTGAGTGAGTGAGTGAGTGGTAATCTAGCTATATATAATATAATACCTACAATAAATACTATATTTTTTGAAAAAATAAATTACTTAGTTATAACATATGTAACAAAAGTAAAAGTAAACAGGAAATTTTTATCATCACACTACGTGCGTTTGCGCACCTACTTCGTCATTTTATAACAAGTGATAATTTAATAATTTCAACTTTGCTAATAGATTTTAGAATTGAGGTAAAGGCATTGTAAAGGGTAATTTACATTTAGTTAAAATTTATTTACCCGTTGTTATTTCGAGTTTTATTTTATGGGCACGTTTGATTAATTAGATTGTTTTGTCCCTTCACATAGGTTTACCTACCAACTAACATAGTACATATAAATAACTTTTATTCAGTTGTTTTTCCAATGTCTATACCTTATGTAGGTACCTGTTACTCTCAGTAATATTATTACAAATGCAAAAGTTTTATTTATTTACTGATTTAACATTTACAATATCATAAGTCTTAGACAAAAGTTATATTGAAAATTACAGTATCTATTAACAAAAATTTACGAACTACTTAATAATATGAGGGCATTTTCTTCAAGGAAATAAAAAACCGATTAAAATAATTTTCTTCGCATAATTTATTTATTGTACGAAGGGCTCTTGTTAACGGCGCTTCTTTCATCAAATTAGTCCTAGCTTTGGGCACTACAAGGAGTTTGTGTCACAATTTTTCTCCATAACGCCATAACTACTGAACAAATTGAACTGAAATTTTGCACATTATTTTATGACTAATTATTTAACTAAGTATTTGAATGTATTTTTATGTAAGTATATTATGTAGTTTTAAGTTTGTCAAATTATAAATCTTCAAATTTATGTTATCCCCTACCTAAATGTACACACCTATATGTATGTATAAGCCCAAAGAATTGATGTAAGAAAACTCTTTCAGGGTTAAGTTCGCTTTGTATACAGCATTTAAGTGTTTTTGTTTCTGTGTATAATAAATAATTAAAGAAAGAAAAAAATATGTAGTTCTAGACGGATAACTTATAGGTATCACTTAGAAGCTTTACCAAATAAAATCATGCAGTTAAAATTACCATTTTAATATTAAGATGACTGACAATCACCGTGGCCCTGTTCTCCCAGCTAGGGGCTCACAGTCTCACACCATGTCAATGTAATTGAATTTTAAACGACTCGGATTATCTTACAGACTTCATACATAAATCACAGGGGGCAACAATGTTGCATGCATTTTATTGAAACTTCTGGCCTCTCTTAAACCGTTTTACAATATTTTACACGGGTTGGAATTTTTATCTTATAAATTATACTTAGCTAGATACGTAGGTATAATTATGTACTTTTTTATTATATTATAATTAAAAAAACTGTAAAACTGTGTAGTTTTACTTTTATTAATAGTAGAGATGAGAGTAGAGTCTAGGTAGGTACAAACTACTAAATCTCGTTATATTTTAGGTAGCAATAGAATAATCCTATCTACGTCGATAAAATAAAAGTAAAAGAAAATTTTGTGAGGTTTCATGAGGTAGGTACCTATATTATACTGGATACATTCATACAAGGACAACTGATCCCACAAATTAGGCAGAGCTTGGTACTATGTACCAGAGACTCATAAACATACCTACATAGATACTTATAACAACCAGACACAGAACAATCCTCCAGGTTCACCACACAAATGTTTGTCCTGGGTGGGAATCGAACCTGCGACCTGCAGCTCAGAAAGCAGAGCTACTACCAACTGAGCTATGAGGCCAGACTTTAAACAATAATGCCAAAAATATTTTCAGTACTAAGATTATAAAAATCACTTACACGATGTCCATATAATCGAATTTTAAACGACTTGAATTATCATATAGACTTCAATTAAAATCACAAGGGGCAACATTGTTGCATTCAGTTCTTGCCACTCATTTATTTATTGATCATCACCTCATACAAGTAGCAGCACGAAATTATAGCGCTGAACGTTATCGCGCAGAAGTCAAAAGTAAGGTATGGGAGCTAGAGGAGAGAGAGAGTGAGAGATCCATGCGCAGGAGTTACGTTCAGAGGGCTTACCACAGGTTTTTATAGTTTACGAAAACTTTTTAGGTTTCGGTATCTTTCCATACATTTTCGTAGTTCATGCACGTTTCCCTAGAGGCGCTGTACTGAAAATGTATGGAAAGATACCGAAACTTATAAAGTTTTCGTTAACTATAAAAACCTGTGGTAAGCCCTCAGCGCTGGACTTACGTGCCGTTAGCTGTACATAGATAGACAGATAGAAAACGCTTAATTGTATTCACACCAATACATATAGAATAAAACAGACAATAACTAGTATAATGTAAGTAGGTTCATAAAAATATTTATAATTATTTTAATAGATTCACAGTTTTTTTTCTCATAAATTATATTTAGGTATACATTTTTCTTTTTTTTATAATATTGTTATTATTAAAAAAAACTGTAAATTTTACTGTTACTTTAAGTAGAGTTGAGTCTATGTAGGTTAGTACAGAAAAGACTGCCAAATCTCGTTTTTTCGAGATAGAAAAATAATAATCCCACTAATACACGTTACTTTTAACTATACGTAAACAAGATAAGTAAAATAAAATTTAAAAAAAAGTACTCAATACCTACCTATTATCTGTGTTCAGGATTCATTAAGAAAATCCTTACTTAATCAAGTTAAGTATTACAGTTTTTTTTATTTATCAACAACAATTAAAACCTATTTACGTCCTATGACTTCCATTTAAAAATAAACTCTGTATCATATTTATACTTGAAGCGCTCTCACTCAGTTTCTCCATTTCAGATTTTTACGTAATCGGATAATTCACGACTAAAGTCCAGGGTCAAATTTCCGCAGTAGCACAGAATAAGGAAATATTTGCCTTTCCCCCTTCTTTTTACCCCTAGAACTCGGGCACAGTAAACATTAACATACAAATGTATGGTCTCTACTCCCTTGGTGTAAGAGGGGTTCTAATCGTATTTTTTATGTATGCAAAGATGCCTATTAAATTAAAAAAAAAATACTATTAGGCTACTTGTAATTAAAATAGGTAGTCTACCTGTTCTTAATTTAATTATGTTTTTCCATACTTAATTTAAATTTAACTAATGCTGAGACGGGAAATAAAAAATAAAATACAAAATCGTAAATGTAATTTAATTGAAATAGCTAGATACTTACGTAACTTACCTAATCTAAAAATTATACATCTATTAGCTACCTATTTATTATATACCTAACTACCTAATCTGAAGAACTAAGAGACGAAATCTCTAGATAGGTAAGTACTAAATACCTACTTTAGTTTAATAAATACCATATTAACTACCTTATAACGTTTTAGAAAAACCTGCTCTGTAAATATAAATCCCACTTCAGTTTTATATAAACTTTTTCCTCCGTGACTCAAATTAAACAATGATAAAATGATACCTATTATTTAAATGTAACTAAAGTAAGCACTTTATTAATTACATTCCGACTAAAATAGGTTAATAGTTACTTACTCTACCTTTAAGAAACTATCAATTAACTAAAAATAAACATTCATCTATTTATTTATTTATACAGAATTTCTCTAAAAAAATATGAATTTTACATAAGGAGAACTTAATGCTAAAGCATTGCATTTATAATGAATTTCTCTAAACTTGTATTTTATTTTATTAAAATCGGCAGCATTACATACCTACTAAATAAAGATTGCGAGTTTGATTAATATAAAAGGCACACTCTAACGTAGGTACCTACTTTGTTAATTACGTGTATGTAGGTGTAGATAGGTAGGTAGCACTAATTATAGTCAAAAATACCCAGATAATCAGGGTCAAAGCTATAGTTAAGCAACAACCTAATTAATGTTACATGAAATAATTTTACGCATTTAATTTTTTTAAATAATAAATTAGGTACGTACTTGTCTTACACATTTGTTTCTTCATGCTTTCAAACTCAGTTGTTTTCGTCGACGGCCCAATTCACATAACAATAACTCTCAAATTGCATTTTTCATGCTAATTCCATTAAATCAATAGGTGGCCTACTTAAATTATAAAAAATAAGGCAGAAAATGATAAAGAAAATGAACAGTTAATTATTCGAATAAAAGTTTTGCTACGTTAATCCATATAATTTAGAGGAAAATATTTATTTTTAATCGTTTTCAAGATGGCGCTCAATATTTTTCACGAGTAGCGTACACTGGCAGTGGATAGCTAGCACAGACTGGGCCGGCCGCGTTTCTTTCAGTTCAGCCACATTGGCAAGCAAGTGAGACTAAAAAGGTATAAAGTCTAGTACAAAATTAAAAGAATTAAAACTGGTTTGGTTGGCTTGGCACTTAGTTAATGTTAAAAACCATTTATGAATGTAAAATAATGGTAATTAACAAAAACTGTATTTTGCTGGGAAAAAATAGGATTGATATGACGTGGCCTGTTTTTGAAGTCAGATGTATTATTGAAACGCACTAGGTTACTTTTTTACTCTATCTAAAATTAAACGAATATTAGATCCTTTTATAAGTACCTCTCTCCATCCACACATAGGTACACAGTTATTCTGATCAATAAAAACAAAACTTGAAGTTTATTATAATTTATTTACTGCAAGAACGACCAAACTAATGACAAAGATTTTTCTTAATGCAAATAAAAATAAAAATAAATAAATTCAAACTAAAATCATAACAGGAACGACACGATAATGTAACTATGCCTATCGCTTGAGATTTCTCATGAACCGATTACACCGACATACCTCCTTTATTGAGTCATAGTATTTTGAATAACATATAGGATAAGCTTTGGTTTTTTTCATCGACAAATAAGTAACGTAGCTGACTGACTGATGAGATGAAATAATTAATAGAACCAATTATTGGTAGGTTTTTTTATTGCTTAATAGGTATTATGTAGTTGTCAGTTTTATTAAATTGAAAACAGAATAGCGCATGCATTCTACTAGGTATAGGTACCTCTTACTCATGTTTTGTTGACAACTTCATCTTAGTGGAAATTTTATAGTTATAATAAATGAAAACAAAAAAAAACTTATTTAATTTTCCTTCTTGAACATCAGTCTTATTGGCAAATAGTTTTTGTGAGACCATCTTGAGGGCAACGCATCACGTCAAGGTCTCACATTTGTCACACCAAAGGTACAATACGTACGTATTGAAATATCTTTTAAAAGTATAAAACAAACATTGTTAACTCGTTTGGTATGATAAGATTTGAAAGAGACTAGGAAAGGACTTGTTATTATTATCTCTAGTTGTTGATTGAATGTAGGTGTAGGATAATCGTTATTTGTATTTCAAATAATAGAAAAAATGTTTATAACAATAATATTAATTATAAATATTATTGTTGAAGGCTCAGAGTTGTCAGAAGAAACTAAAATATTAGGATTCAATCATAAAAAAATAAGTACCTATGTACTTACCTACCATAAAACCTAAGCGCTATTGCATCTTTTTAATAAAAAAATATTAAATAAATAATTGCACAAATTTATACAAATTAATATAATACCAAATGAAATAAGAGCCTTGATCTTTGCTTATAGTAGGTACTTATCTTAAAACATTTTAACTACTAATCATCTCTAATAGAGTACTAGCGGTCCGCCCCGGCTTCGCACGGGTAGTTAATAAAAAAAACAAAAATTATAACTTTTTACACACACACATACACCCTTTATTTCTTGATAATAAGTATTGACTTCCCTTCCGTACCCCCGTAACTTAGCTAGCCGAGCGGGGTAAGCGGTGATATGACCACGCAACTTTATTCAAATACTTACATTTTTAAACTCGTGATATCTTTTGAATGGAATGTCCGAATTGAATGATTTAAAAAGTTATATAAAGTTATTGAAACAGTCTTGAATATCAAGTAATTTATTTTGATAAGGATTAATACCGAGTGACAAATAAAAAGCCTTTTCCAGTGCCGGCAGTTCAATTAAATTTTAAAAATAAATTAACACTTGTTGTGACATAACTATAATAGCTAGACATATGCTGTTCCGACACATTTTGTAGATTATGATATGTTCTAAATAGTCGTAGTACATTATTTTGTTCTATCATCAATAGTTTTCGCAGCGCACGCGATGTAAGGAATTTTTTAAGTCATTTTTTTACACCTCTGGTTACATTATTGAAATTTTTTGTAAGGAACCCTATTTTTTTTGAAAATATAATATAACACCTATAACACCCGGGGATAGTGTAGCTACCCAACGGTGAAATATTTTTTTAAATTGGTCGAGTAGTTTCGGAGCCTATTCAATGCAAACAAACAAACAAACAATCAAATCTTTCCTCTTTATAATATTATATAGTGTAGATAGATAGAAAAGTTAAAAATACTTGTTTTGTTCAAAAGGAGTTATTTTATGTTTATAAGTATTTTATACTTATTATTTTGTGCGTAACTGCGTATATTCACAAGGCGAGACGATCGACTAAGTCTAACTTTGCAAGAGGCCAACGACCAACCTAACGCGACGATCGACGACCGACAACCGTGCCGACCGACGAGAAGTTTTTGTTTCATTTCATAACACAGTACCTTACCTACTCTGCCCAGCCATACCTATTTAACTCCTATCCACCAACGCTAAAAACGGCTTTGTTGTGACTCAGATGTCCATACTAACTAATACATAAGCAGTGAGCTGTATATCGAAGTAACTTGTTTGTCGATAATTTTATTCGTCATAACTCATAATACCCACTTACTTATTTGTTTTGTCAATCGTATAGCCAAAAACATGGAGAAACAGGAGATTTATAAAGAGACTCACTCAACTAATAATTAATTTTATTAGGTAATATATACCACCAATACCAACAATATTATTTCATAATAATAAAAATATTTTTTCTAAAATCCATGTTTCCTCCTTTTATTTTGAGTCACTGCAGAAACGAGTTGATAATTAGCTCATTGTATGTCTACAGAATCTAATAAACTGGTTTTCGGTTCTTTTTGTAAATTACCTGTTATTTAGAATATTTGAAAAAATAATAATAAAATACTTGCCCAAAAATAATAAGTAGCTAATCAATGCCTATTGTAATATTAATTACAGTTTTATGCTCACTCAATTTACTTGACAGTCTCTATTGAAATGACGGCAGCCATTTTGTGTTACTTTATATCGCACGTGAGGACTTTATGAGCACGTTACATGAATCTACATACTTAATAATACTTTAAAATACATATATGTACTATTTTTTATGTAAGATGAATATATAAAATTATCAATAATTATTTTAAAAATTACCTACTTTAATTATTTCATTAAAAAATAATGTTACTTTGAATGAAGTGCTGTTTCTAATGCCTAAATTAAATAATGTTACATAATAACATTTAAAATTAGGTAGGTAGGTACCTAGTTATTTATTTGGTAGTAAATTATTAAGTGCCTAGAAAATAAATTCAATGACTGAATATTGTTAGAAGATTTAAATAAGATTATTATTATGGTTTATCCTTAGATAAATTACGGGGCTTATCATAACTTTATTACCCATTTTGTGGCACTCAAACCTAGTTGATTTAGGGTAAGAACAAACGTTATTATTATTATTGTGTTAGTATACGTAATGATACCAACAATAAGTTTAAAATACATTTTATCTACTTGCTACTAAGGTAAACGTGCGTGTTTGATTGCAACCAACAATGAATAACGAACATAACTGTGGGTTTTCTTACATAGGAATGGTACATTGAAGGTTATGTTAAGCAAATGCTTTACGTGTACGTTGGTCAAAGCAGTAATGGGATGCTAACTGAACAATGTTGGACTTTGTGGGTCGACACGACATCGACAGTTTGTCCGTCGTGCGGATAAACTAGCGCGATGGCGTGGTGGCGCGGGCCGGGCGCGGTGCGACGCGGCGCGGCCCCTCTCGCCTGCGTCGATTGACTCATCGTTCGGAATGGTATTAAATTCGTAATAGCAGTGCATTATTTGTTAACGCTTTTTCAAGACTGTGATTGAAAAAAGCGACAATAAAATGTAACTATTAAAGTAAAGTAAAAATTCTCTTTATTCATTTAGCACATAAAGTACACTTTGAATCGTCAATTTTTTAATTATTAATTTAGGTACCTACTTACCTATATCTAGTGCGAATATTTTTAATTTAGGTACCTGTAAAAAGCATAATAACAATTAATTTAACTTTGCCAAGCAATTTAAAAAGATCGTGTTCTTGACTTATGCAGCTTTTCCTGTCGGTGGTGAATATATTTTTAAAATTCGAAAAACCATAGGTTCTTTGATAAAACTATTTTGATACTTTACAACTATTCGCATACAAGCTACTGACGTAGATAAAAAACTTTTAGTTTTCAACATTTTGAATCAACCCAGTTTATCTAGAACGGCTGTATGTAATCATTAAAAGTAAGCTGAATACAGAGAATGCTATGCCCTATCAGCAAGATAAAACTAGCGTAGCGACTATAACATTTGAAGTTGAATCATTAATCTGTGGTTTCAACCACACAAATCCAGTAAGTTTTTAGAGTTCCGTACCCAAAGGGTAAAAGTAATTTAAATAAATTAAATCGACTTCAAAAAGAAATAAACTAGCTAGACAGTTGAAATTTTCACAGACGGTGTATTTCTGTTGCCGCTATAACAAAAAATACATAAAAACAAAATAAAATAATTATAACAATAAAAACAAAATAAAATAAATATTTAAGTGTGGCTCCCATACAACAAACGTGATTCATATTGCCGTTTTTTGCTCGATATTAATAAATAACAGCAACAGGTAGACGTTTGAAATATTCACAGAATATTTAGTTGTACCTATATTATATTCACTTTAAAAATAATTAATTAGATGAAAATAAAATAAATATTTAAGGGGGGCCTAAAATCGTTAAATATTAATTATAAATATTTATTTATTAATATTATGTTTATTATAATATATTTATTATTTATAAATACAACGTGATTTTTTTGCCATTTTTTGTTTGATACCTATACACGGTAATAGGTAGACGCTTGAAATATTCACAGAATTAAGTTTTATATTCACTATTCACTTCAAAAATCAATAATTTAATTCAAATAAATTAAATTTAGGAGGCTCCCATACATGCATAGATGCAGGTACAGAACCCTTTGTGCGCTAGTCAGACTCACACTTGGCCGGTTTTTTGTTTATCTTTCAATTCATCCTACAACCTACAACACCTTAGGTACCATCTTTACTTCTAATAATAAAAATATAACAGATAATTCTTAAATGATAAAATCATTGACGATAAAAAACGAAAATCTCGAAATGACGAAACGAAAATTCGAAATGACTAGTCTAGAACAAATTTTGAAGCATTACGAATATTCAATCTAAGAACGTGTCCGTTCGCAAAACGGCTGACCTTGAACGAAGATAATAATTTTATTTAATGCTTGGGTATTGCTTTGGCGTATTTTCCTAATATAATTTATAATTATTAGTGGAAATTTCACAGGTGTGTATTTATTTTATTATCGTTCGTACCGTTTTTTCCCAAATAAAATAGGTGAAAAAATATAAGGTAGGTAGGTAAGTACCTACCTAACGTTAGGTAGGTTTATTAGACTTATTGTAGGTACTTACGACTTGCATATAAACCCTAAAACCTTAAACCAGTGGTTCCCAGGTGGACCAAAGGTGGTGGGTCCAAAGTAGACTCGACGGGTAGTAAAGTAGTTTATTATCTGCCTACATTGATAGGTAAAGCCTAGCCAATATTTTTGTTCTTTGAATTCAAATATACATTGTCCTGGACCCCCACTTACAACTTGTTAAACGTCATTTTTTTCCACGCCAACGTGAAAAAAATGACAAAAAAATGATGTAAGTGGGGGTCCAGGACAATGTATATTTCAATTCAAAGAACGAAAATATTGGCTAGGCTTTACCTATCAATGTAGGCAGATAATAAACTACATTAAAAAACCCAGTAGGTACCAGTAGGTAAGGACACAGGGTAGGGTGAGACGTGATATTTTAAAAGCTATTGCGGGCGAGTAGTAGGTATACCTAGAAGTGACGCATTACGCTGTCTGTAAAGGTAAGTACGTAATTCATATCATGTACCAACTGTAGCTGTACCTAGCCTTTTAGTACAAAGGAACTAATTAAATAAATAAAGTCAAAATTATATTCGCAACAAAATGGCCGCCTAAAATAACGTGATTAATAAAAAAATAATATAACACGTGCCTCAATAATCAGGTGCCACCTGAAACGTTATTTCGAACAATTTCGAAAGCAAGTCCGTGCGAACAAAGAGCACGCAATACGCGACAATTGCAATGCGGCCAAATAAAGAAGGCGCGAGTTCGCCCGCGCTATCATACAACCCATTCGAAGCGTAAACACATCGCAAAATCGGCTGGTACGTACCAGCGGTGAACTTCTCCGACGGACTGAGCGCGCTCCATCGGGGCACGACGCTATGGCAAACTTCCTCCCAGCAGCGCGACTTCTCAGTCCTATCTCCATAGTTCGAATCATTCGAGTCATATAAACAAGGTCTATTTTTCACTTCGACTATAATCAAACTACTTTTGATGCCATCAGCGTCTTTGTTCCTGACCATTTTGATGAGAAAAAAATAAAGTTCGAATTTCAAGTTACGTGCGGGTGAATTTACCCGCGCGTGTATTAGCGGTAGGCGCGTATCAATGTCCGCGTGAAACTGGCGGGCGAGTGCGGCGGTGGCGCATCGGCAATATGGCGGACGGAGACGGAACGAAATAATAGGTGCGATTGAACGAGGCCCTCGCGATATCGCCTTCCTCGCGCTAATAAATAAATAAGCATGTACATTCGTTATACAGTCCTATTAAAGATAAGTGTATCTAACGTATGTTCATAATGCTAGGTATTTATTTAATCAAGAATAACTAGGTAGATCCCTATAAATCAAAGTCTTTGCTGATTCATAATATAAAATTGCATCCTATTTTAGTACATTAAATACTATCACAATAAGATAATGTGAGAGGTACAATAACCTGTTGTTCTTGCAGTATTTCTAATGTAGTTTTATTTCAGTAGAAACATTAAATATTTCATCTTGTGATCGACACTGCATTGTTATTGCAAGATGTCGGTTGCAATTCAGCGCAATAGGTCAAGTCAATGACAAGACAACGCTTGCAAATTGGTTTAGTGTAAACGATTTAATTTGTATGGTTATTTTTATGCAAAATGTGAATACGAGTTGGCTGATGGACTTGATAATAAATGCTAACAACGAAACTAAAAAAAAAGTAAGCTTGTAGGTAAGGTACCATGTGGTCCGGACCGGACGAAATTACTAAGTAGGTAGGTATGTAAACAAGACCGGTTAAGTGCGAGTTGACTTGCCCACCGCGGCGCGGGTGACGTCAATGGCGTGCTATACTAATTAGTAAGGCTTCTCCGTAATTAAAATCTGTACGTTCTATAGAAAAATAGAAACCGGCTTTAGAATGCGCCTTTCAGATAACACTATATTTGACCGTGTAACTTGCTTTATAGCTTGACCACAGCTGTCCTTACATTTATTGAGGTTTCTACAAAACCATATTAGCTGGAGACTTTGATATAATTTTCCTGTAAAATATTGATATACTCCTTTAAGTATACATTTCAGGTATCTCACTTCGCAAACTCCGGAGTTAAGGTTATGGTCGTTTTTTGAGTTTTTTCATCCTAAATCAAAAACTGTGCATGATATCAAAAAAATATGGTTTTGGTCATTTTTTGGACAATATTGATCATAAAATGAAAACTAAGCATCGTATAAAAAATATAAAAAAACTGCTTTAAACTGGGCTAAATGACCCCTTTCATATGATATGCCACTCACTGGCACCAGTTTGAAATTTTGTCATTTCTTATTTTGGACCTTTTAGGGATGAAAATCAATTTTTTTTTTTTACTGGCAATCTTATACAGTCAGTGCATTTTAAATCTATACCAAATTTCAAGTCGGTAGCTTGTAGTTCCTGAAATAATCAGCTGTGACAGACGGACGGACGGACGGACAAAGCGGAACCATAGGGGTTCGTTGGACCGGTTCGGTAACGTCACCTTATAAAATACTTAATGATTTTTAGGGTTCCGTACCCAACGGGGAAAAACGGGATCCTATTGCGAGTCCACTGTCCGTCTGTCACCAGGCTGTATAGGTATCTCACGAATTATGATAGCTAGGCAGTTGAAAATTTCCCAGATTATGTATTTATGTTGCCGGTATAATAACAAAGACTAACAAAACAGAATAAAATAAAGGTGGCTCCCATACAACAAACGTGATTTTTTGCCGTTTTTTGCTCTATATTAGGTAATAACGGCAATTGGTAGACGCTTGAAATAATCACAAAATATTTTGTTGTTTATTCACTTCAAAATTAATAATTAAATAAAAATCAAGGGAGCTCCCATAACATGTATAGATACGTACGGTATATGGGACGCGATCCTTCGTGCTTTTTTTTGAAACATTGTTGACTCTCCGCTTTTTGAACCGCAGCGAAAACCCGAGTAGCGAGAGTGTTAACTGAAGTTATCGTACTCATCTAGGCTAGTGGTTGTAGGTACACTAATGGTGAATTTCATAAAAAAATTCTTAATTGATGACGGCTAGTCTATGTCCAGCAGTGGACTGCTATAGCCTGATGATGATGATGACGGCTAGTTTCTCTTGAAAGTTTTGACAGTATTTCAAGGAAAAATGAAGCGTCATTGGCTATTAGTAGGTACCTACTATATTTAGTGAAGAGGAAAGATTTGATTTTTAACCGACTCCCTTTTTTGTATTTGTATGTGACTTCGATATGCTAATTTTTGTGTATTAAACGTGTATATAACAGAATAGAAAGACATTTATTGAAACATAGGTACTCAACAGAAAATAAATCAATCTACAATGCGAAGGCACAAAATATAAGACCGCTCAAAAGTATATAAGTAGGTTTTTTTAACCTTTATCGTCCCTGGGCAGTAGTTTCCCCCATAGACTTCCAAACATCTCTGTCCCGAGCCTACCCCCACTCTCTTTTGAAGGTATCGAGCTCGTCCCGCCAACGCATTCTCGGCCGACCCCGACGCCGCTGTCCCTCAGGCGTCCAGGCTGTGGTAATGTTTCATCATCATCATCAGCCTATAGCAGTCCACTGCTGGACATAGGCCTCCCCTAATGAGCGCCATTGCGCCCTGTCCTGAGCTCGACGCATCCAGCTTCTACCAGCAGCCATTTGCAGATCGTCACTCCACCTGGCCGAAGGGCGTCCTACACTACGTTTGCCGAGCCGCGGTCTCCACTCAAGAACTCGTTTACCCCAACGGTTATCGGTTCTTCGGCAGATATGGCCAGCCCACTGCCACTTCAGCTTGCTAATTCTCTGAGCTATGTCGACAACTTTAGTTCTATGTCGGATATACTCGTTGCGGATTCTATCCTTCTGAGAAACTCCAAGCATGGCTCGTTCCATAGCTCGCTGAGCGACTTTAAACTGGTGATGGTTGCCCACATATTAAAAGTCGGATGTGACGTGTTCCGCCCAATCACATTTGAGCCTGACAGCCTTATCTCCAGCATCGGCAATACCATCAAGGATCGCAGCGTGGTGTTACGCACACGATCGGTCCGTTTGATACCGCGAATGCTACGTTCATTTTATTATTTAACTAAATGTAAATCGACCAGCCCCCATAATAACCCGGGGCTGAAAAAGGGGTTGGCTCAGTGTGCTTCAACGATGAACGTTCAGCGCTGTATTTCAATCAAAAACTTTAAAACAATTGGCGCTCGGACGTCATGTTGTGTGGCAAATAAATAGATATAATATAATATAAATGCTTGCATAATAATAAAAATACCTACATAATTTTGTAAATATAAAAAATGTAATTAATTTAAATGTGCATAATAATATACCTACATAAGAATAAGCATAATATAATTAAAAGTATGTTAGATACAGCGGTTCTCGGTCGGTAACTACGGTGTACGGTGTAAATTAATAATTCGGTTTGTTGCTTTTTTACTGTTTTGTGGTGAATAAATGCCTCTCTCCCTCTCTCTCTATCTCTCTCTCTCAATATATATATCTCTATATATCTATGTAAATTAGCACTTCAGGTCAACGTGCCGCGCTGCAAAACCGCAACGTTTCACGTTGACGACGTCGTGACGTGGTGATGTGGACAAATCCTAAGGTCCCTCTCTTCTTACGTACGACATTCACGAGAATACAATACTGAACGTATGAATTAGACTTCATTGACGTCGCCCGTGGGCGAGTTAACTCGCACTTAACCGCTCTTGTTTTTATCTATGTTGCCAAAAAGTTGGGTAGGCAGGTACAAAGATAAGTTATTATTATTATAGCATTTAGTCAAATACTTGTAGTTATTTGGTTTTTAAACTTTGTTGTTGTGTCATCTCGTACCTCTTCAACTTTTTCCATTCATATCTATTTTGTGCGGTTCTTGATCTTGTCCATGTTTTCCCCGCTGTTCGCACTCACTCATCTCATCATCCCATTTGAACTCAACCCTATTTTTGTTTAACTTCTATTGGGTACCAAGTGCCAACGCTTTTGCTTCATTTTTGACCAGCCCATCGCCATTTTAATTTCTTATTTTACACAGAGATAAATAGGGATCTAATAATTTCTCTAGAGTATAATTTATCAGCAAGGCCCATACTAGGCGTGTAAGGTAGGCCAATCTTGGGTTTCTGGAATTCGAGTATCTTACTTAACACGTCATGTATTAAGGCTAATAATTGTAACACATTCAATAATATTAAAACCATAGGATATGATTTTATATAATTTTCAAAAAAAAAACAAATAAAGTATGTACTATGTAGTACGTCCGGAAGTAGACTTTTGGCGAATGATGAAACCGAATTTTATTAAGGCGACTTTATGGGTCAAACCTCCCTCTTGCTCGCATTATTCAACATTTTTGAAGATAGAAAATCATTGAATGTAGGTATGCAAAACAGCAAACCTTCACGGCCTAGAAAATAACAATACAAAGGTTTAGCAATAATATCATTTTGATTCTATCACGTTTTCTTATCAAAAAACTTGCACAAACGTAATTGAACGAATTGTAGGAAAACGTGTTGGGTTCAACACGATATTCTGGCTGAACCTTTGTATTGTTATTTTCTAGGCCGTGAAGGTTTGATATTTTGCATAACTACATTCAGTGATTTTATATCTTCAAAAATGTTGAATAGTGCGAGCGAGAGGGAGGTTTGACCCCTATAGTCGCCTTTCTATCCAACCATCTTGGTCTCAATCTGGTTGAATTTTGCTTCCATGATTTTCTGTGCTGCAGGTTAATAATGCTAGGTAGGTTGTGTTTAAATGTTTTTTTATAAGTTTTGAATGAAATTGTGTTTAGACACTTTAACACGTTGACTGCGGGCCTCGGATTGTCCGACTCGGGCATGACGCGCCGTAAGGCCGGCTACTGAACTTCAAAGAAATAAACGAAAACATATAACAATAGTAATTAAATAAAAAAATATTCAAGAATTTAACATGGTACATAAAATAAACACAAGTTAACATTTAAATATAAGGTAGGTAAGACTAAGAAGAACACATGAGCCTGAACTAGGTAAACCTGTTTTACAGGCGAGAAGAGCTAAAATGGAATAAAATATCATCACCTCCTGGTACACCTATAACTAATAAGTATAATTATGAAAAATCGTTTAACTTATCTTTTATTAATTTAAAGAAGGCCGGTGATTTCAGACCTGTCTATAAATCAAAGCGAATAAAAATACGAATTATGTAAAAATATTGTATTTATTTTAGTATTGAAATTATAAATAATAACTATATTTATTAAAGCCGGAATACTTAGTAAATTGAGTAATTGATCGAAATACGCCCTATCGTACATATCGTGTTTTTTGAACGCACTCTCACCCACATTGTGCATCTCTCGTTCCAATGTCAACCGTCTAAAACAAAATTACCAATAGCAAAGCACGCGTTTGGTTAGTTTTTGTTTAATGGCGCCAGTGTCCTAATCGATCGTAACATCAAAGTATTTAAAAATACCCAGAAAAATTCTCCGGCTTTAATAAAAAAACAATTAATTGAACATGCTATCCTGTAATAAGAACTATCAATTAGGACATAGGTTATTTCTAGACGCGACATTTTATCGTCAGGTTTCAGGTGTGACCTGAGACCTGGTTGTATGAAACTGACCGATCTTCTTTTTATGTAGGTAATAAACCACAAACCAAGCGGTACCTAATTCTGCTACGAGTTGCACAACTCGAAAACTTTCATAGTTTACATTTTCGAGCTCAATTTTATGGTACCTTTTTATTACCCAACTGTTTAGAGTAGTAATCATTGCAATGTGCAAGAAATTAAATTACCAACGTTGTTCGATCAGTTTCTATTTAGTTTAGTTTAGTTTATTTATTGCATTGCAACATATAACTTATTGACTAGTACAATTACAGTGTTCAGTTATCTATACTAGGTAGGTACTAATAGTATCAACAACAATTAGGAATAATCATTCGTGTACATGGCCTTACATTACATAATCAAAAATAAAATATTTAGGTACATTATTAATGTAATAAATTATTTTATAATATTTAGGTAAGTACCTACAATTTTTGATAACATTTGTTAGTCGAGTCGGTCTTCAAAAAAATCCTTTAAATTATAGTAACATTTCGGAACGAAATTCCTTATTGCGCGTTGCGAAAGGGGGCTAGACGGAAAAAATTAAGACCAAAAGTTGTAACGACACTTTTTAATAGTCAAAAGGTTGGGTGGATGATGGTTGATGACGTCATTGTTTAAAGACTTGTGCGCTTATTTCAACGTTTCATGTTAAGTGCTCATTAGCCTCGCCGTATAGGCTTTGACTGCCGCGCCGCGACACCTAGTTCAAATCGCTGTTGGTAAATATGTCTTTTTGCATGTTTTGGAACGAAGAAGTTCCTTATCGCGCGTTGCGATAGGGGGCTAGACGAAAAAAAGTTGTAACTTTTTGCTATAGTTGTAAGCCGTGCGGCGTCCCACGACACCTCTCAAGTTTTAATTACTTAGTGTGGGCCCTGAGGTGCCGGAGGTGCCTGAGTGGGTGAAGTTATAGGAATTTCGTTCTATCCGGGTGCCCCTTGACACTTCTCAAGTTTTTTTTAAATTAGGTTTTTTATTTTTGTAATAAATGTTTCTTGTCTTTTATTATTTTCTTTCTTTTATTTCGTTCTTCTATGTCTTTTATTTCGTTTTTTATTGAGATTGGTATTTTGTTATATATTTTAAAATAGACATGTAGTAAGGGCCTTTCTTGTATAGCTCTATACGTGGTCAGGTTACTGCATCTCCGTGGGTTTTTATCAAATGTTTAGAGATTTAAATTTTTCCTGACAAAAACTGCCGTTTCCAAGATTTATATTAAAACCAATTATGTACGTAATTTCTAAAAATGTACATTTTACATATTTTTTTATGATTTGTGGGAACCAAATACAGTTAAATTGTAGCGGCACGAAACTCTAGCGCTGACCGTTATTGCACAGAAGTCAAAAATAAGGTATCCTAGGGAGGCTAGTGGCGAGAGACCTATGCGCAGGCGTTTCGTTTAGCGCTAGACTTACCTACGTGCCGCTAGCAGCCGTACTCATATACTTTTTTGTTTATACATACATTACAAATACATAGAAAACACCAAGACCGAAGACAAATTAATATTTGCAGATCATACAAACATTTGTCTCGCGGCGGGAATCGAACCCGCCACCTTCTGAGTCTTCAGACGGGCCATCGTGCATCGGGTCGCCCACTTTTTCATTTTTGCAATACCGTCATAGCCAGAGTTGCCAATTTAGCTAATTGTCGCTAGAAATGGCGACTTTAGTAAGCCATAGCGAACTTAGCAGTACCGCTCTCTGGTGCTAGTATGGCCAGTGCTGCTAATTTAGCTAATTGTCGCTAGATATGGCGACATTTCTAAGCCTTAGTGTTAAAAAGGGTTCAATGACAAAAATAATCTAGCGGCTTATCTGATGACTTTTGGATTACCGTCCGCGCGGACCACGGTTAACATTTTGGTAGACTCGCATATGGTGGCCCGCGCGGACCCCTTCCGTGTCAAAGTATCGGACAAGCTTTATTAGAAGTATTTATTGTCTACGGAAAGCCATTGAAAATATAACGATACCAAATAATCTTAGGTTGTGGAATGAGTCTTTCCACAATATAAGCCTCTAATCTCATTCCGAATGACACATCGAAAAAAAATTGATGTAAGCAATTATGAAATTCGTCATGGTCTAAGTTGTTGTGATAATTGAAATTACGTGAAATATTATTCTGTACTTTATTTTTATTATAACGTTTTCCAATACATTCGCTACTGGAATAACATAACATTTGTTAGTTTGAACGATAATCTATACTAATTATATATTATCGTTCAAACTAACAAAACTATATTAAAAGTGTTAAATTTTGATTTGTGTCGTGAAATGCCGTGAAAATGTCTGCTTACATATTTATGTTGTAGGATTCATTATTTCACTGTAATAGCATGTTTCAATTATTGAATAAGTGAGTTTGGTAAACTATCAATCTTATAACTAAACACAGGATTTGGCACCAGCAGCGATACCAATTTTTTTGAATTCTACTTGAAAAACCAGCGTCTGGTAAACTTCATAATTTTGTTTATAATTTATGTAATAATTGAGGATTGGACTTAAAAAATAAAATAGTTATTTCAAGGATAAAATTCATTTTACTGTACTTAGGATACATTGGTTAAAGACTCATAATTTTTAATTATTAGTAAATAATTTATGCACGCCATCTCGCCGCCAAACACGCCTTGCTCGCTATAGCCAAACTGTGGTACTGTTGCGGAGAGTGGAGGGATGGGTGAGGCAGTAAATAGGCAGTCTTTATAGTCGGTGTATGTGTATATGCTACCCTGGCTTCGTTCTCAGTTATGAATAACTTACATTATTATATATTATTATCTACTTTGAATCTTCTATTATCATTGATCACCCCATCAGAACCCCGTGCAAATGCCCGTAGATTGTTTTATTTAGCGACTTTCTAGCTACTTTTGTTTGATATTGCGTCTAGCGATTTGGATTTATAGGAGTTGGCAGTACTTATTTATTATTCCTTTCTTTTTGTGAAGCGAGCGTGTTTTCGTTTTGCGTTTTCAATTTTACATTCACGTGAATGTGTTTTTTGAAGAACTAAACGTATTGCATGTGTTTATTTTAGTTAACGACAGTAAATTACCTCAATTCGACGCACAAATAGTCTTAATTCCAAGTTATTTAAAGTATAGTTTGCCTAACTGCTGTGAATATGGTCGTTGTTTCAAATAATTTCGAGGCGCCGGTCGATGGCGTGTTACTGGAGACTCCTGGCACAAAACTTGTTGTGAATGATCAGGAATTGGGCACAGGGACTCTATATATCACACAAAAGTGAGTAATTCTAGCATTATAGGTTATTCATGTCATGCTCGTTGTCTTCATTTACTCACAAAATCATCGCAATATTTATCAGTTCTTCAATTTCTTTGGGCGCAGTAGAATTATTTGAAACAATTATCGCTACCCGATCAATTATCAATTATCATTACCTATGCCCTGCGGCCAGGTGGAATGACGATCTGCTGTCGGCTGCTGGTAGCAGCTGGATGCGTCGAGCTCAGGATAAGTCGCTTTGGTGCTCATAAGGGGAGGTCTTTGTCCATCACATTCTAAAAGTTTTACAATATATCTGGGCGCAGTAGAATAATTTGAAACAGTTATTCTTACCCGTTCCTGTGCCCTCTGGCCAGGTGGAGTGATGGTCAGCGAAAAGCTGATAGAAGCTATTAAAAGATGCGATGATCTAAGGACAGGAGGCAATAGCGCTCATTATGTAGGGAAGCTGCCGTCCAGCAATGGACTATAGGCTGATGATGATGATGATTATCATCATTTCTCCCAATAATTATCGGTTCCTAGGCAGATAGGCCAGCCCTCTGCAACTTTAGCTTGCTAATTCTCTGAGCTATGTCAACAACTTTACTTCTATGTTGGATAGTCTCGTTGTGGATCCTTCACAGAAACTTCAAGCTTAGCTTTTTCCATAGCTTGCCGAGAGACTTTTAACTGGTAGACTAGCCATACAATGAGTGCCCAGGAGTAATGAGAAGACTCAATGTAGTTTTCAAAATGCTGCCCTACCCAGCTGAATCCTCTCCACCTTCTTTCAAAGTTGTTACTACCCAACTGTAATATCTGCCCGAGGTATGTGTACTCCGAAACAACTTCAAGAAAGTGTTCCTTAACAACCACAAGATCATTGGTCGGACCAATTTGGTCATTGACCATGACATTGGTCTTATCAAATTCATGCCGAGATCTATCTTTCACGAGGCTGATGCTAGGCCATCCAACATGGTGGTGATGATATTATCATATCTCTGCGGCCATAAATACCTATTGTGATCACCACTTTTATTTTACGGCGTTCATAGTTCACTACTAAGCCCTACTGACAGAAACTGTAGTAGCTTTTTGGGTGTGAATTCTCATAGCTCCTATAGGCTTACAGAGAATTTGCCCAGAATAATAAAACAAGCTAGGTTTATGCATTAGTTATGGTGATGAATATTAAAACTATCTACCGATCAATTCATTGCGTTTATGACATGATGTATTGTTTGTTACAGTAATGTGGTGTGGGGCGGAGGCCTAACTCCGGCAGGCACAGTAGCATCCACAGTCTCCCTTCTGTACCCCACTATATCTCTACATGCGATACAACGAGAGCCGGGCCCTGCTTTATACTTACAGCTGAGCTATGAACTTAAGTGAGCAAATTATTTTATTATTTGGTGACCTGTGTGGCGCCGAGGGCGAAGGTTCGCCTGAGATGCAGAAGGTTGAGGATTTGATTCCCTCAATGGGAAGAAAATTAAATACTGATACATAATTATTTTATTAGATTTTATCTACATGGTATCAAATAAATAAAACCAGAAATGACTAAAATGCACGGGTCTTGGCCATATGCATTATTATTATTTGTTTATATTACACAGGCAGCTTAATGTTGATATGTGTATCGGGGTTATTTTTCAGAACACATTAATTATTTGTCCAGTCTATTGTTGAAAGAGTTCACTGATGGAGCACTAACTACAGTTTCTGGAAGCTTATTCCAGTCGTGTACAATATGGTTGGGCAAAGTGTGCTTTCTTGGGTTGCTTGTACCTGACTGGTTCAGCAGCTTAAGTCCCCTCAGCTTTTTATTACATGTCAGATAGTTCTGGTACATAATAGTGCTTTGTTCATATTTTGTAAGTTTCAATTAGATCGCTGTATTTTCTGTGTTTCTCTAATGTAAGGTCTAGTTCTTTGAGGTGGTTGATTATTTACACATGGCATCATTTGAGTAGCTTCTATGCTGTAGTGTCTCAAAGAGTTCAATGTATTTCTTAAAATAGGGAAATTTATGAAACAAGATTATATTTTAGTGTAAGGGGTACCAACCTCCATCTTTAAAACAAACCTCACCTGACCATGGTTCACCCTGCTGTATAAACAACGTGGCTCTGGCGGCCAGATGATTGCGTCGTAGCTCATTCCAGCTAAATCCCCTAGCTGCAGCATCGTTGGTGCGTGAAGCTGTGCCCCGCATGGATCCCCACGTGCATTATATAGCTTATAGGGGAGGATTATGTCTAGCAGTGGACTGAATAGGCTGGAGTTGATACCCATGCACGCACTACGCGAGCGAAGCTGCGAGCAGCAGCTAATAATAGCTTTATGTTTCAGCTTGCCTGAGCTGCAGCCTGCTGATGATGCTGAAGATGACTTCGGTGAAGACATCGAGCCTGTCAGCCAAATACGGTAATTTATTTTTCTTCTGTATAAAAACTTATTCAGATATTAGCAAGATGAAGTGGCAGAGGGCTGGCTATATCTGCCGAACAACCGTCAACCGTTGGGGTAAACGAGTTCTTGACTCTTGAGTGGAGACCGCGACTCGGCAAGTGTAGTGTAGGACGGTGGTAGCGACCAGGTGGAGCAACGATCTGGTGTCGGCTGCTGGTAGAAGCTGGATGGCGAGCTGAGGGCACGGCGCAATGCCGATCATTAGGGGAGGCTGCCGTCCAGCAGTGGCGACTGTGTAAAATTACTAAGCTAAGAAAATAATTGAAGCCGTCGCCACCCGCCGATGTAGCCCGTGTCCGAGTATATATATATATATTTTTTTTGTATTTATTTAATGTGGGCCAGCTCTTGACCTCGAGGCTTGCGTGGGCAAGGATGAGGTCGACGATGGGGCGAGCTTTCCCAGAAAATGCCTATTAACTCTGTTTTTGAAGCCGTTTGGGTCGTAATTCAATGGAAAAACAGACGCTGGCAGCTGATTCCATATTTTAGCAGTGCGCAGGACAGGGCGCAATGGCGCTCATTAGGGGAGGCCTATGTCCAGCAGTGGACTGCTATAGGCTGATGATGATGATGATGAATATAAATGATGTTTGGAAGCGCTTAGTTCTGATAGATGGAATATCAACTTGATGTGGATGGTAGTTAGCAGTGCGTCTGAAGCTCCTATGGAAGAAAGGTGAAGGCGGAATAAGGTCATGTAACTCCTGAGCACACTCTCCGTAGTACAATCTATAGAAGACCGACAAACACGCAACCTCGCGACGATGGCTCAAGCTCTCGAACCTTGCTTTAGCAAGATACTTTTGACCAATGAACCTCTTAGCCCTGCGTTCAACAGAGTCGAGTGCCGTTCAATTTGCCGCATTGTGTAGATGTAATGGCAGCTTTAGTGTGCAGACTTCATTAGAGATAAAATATAATAAAACCCGGCCAAGTGCGAGTTGACTCGCGCACCCAGGGTCCCGTACAAACTTACGAGTATAAGTATCAAATCAATCAAAAATAAAAATAAAAACATTTTTTGATGTAATTAAAAATTTACGGTTTTCAGACTCTTTTCTGTTCTTGTGTATCAGTGATAGATAATACATTTTCTGTCTAATATATAATATATTTCTTGCCAAATATCATGATTCTAGGTCAAGTCAACAGAAAGTACTCTACAGGTTTTGATTCCGCCTCGCGAGTGTCAAAATTTTCGGCATAAACTACCTTATCTTTTAATTGCGTTGACTAAGATCATTGATTTTATCACAGATCCAAGGGATTGATCTTGATACTTCCACGCGTTGCGGAGATAAGGGTCATGACAGGCAGACAGACTGACAACAAAGTGATCATATAAAGTTTCCCTTTTCCTTTTGAGGTATGGAACCCTAAAAATAGTTTATATTTTGCAGATTCATCCCAGAAAATGAGAACAATCTCCAAGCTATGTACAACGCACTGACAACGGGGCAGTCGTTACACCCTGACCCGGAGCTGGAACACGATGATGACTTCATGGACGGCGAGGAGGATGATGATGATGAAGGTTCGTGTAGTATTCATATTCCATCCATCCCGGTGAAATTACAGGCACAAGAAGCTTATCATCTTCATGCCTCAAGTTGATGGACGTAAGGCGTCATAGAGCATGTTCCAAAAAAGCGTGATCTACGATGCAATACTTTGTAATAGGTAATGGTTACCACTTAACATCAGGTGGGCCATGTGCTTGTTCCATCTTCAAGCAACATTAAAAAATAACACCAGCCCCTATAAGAATGTGTCCTCTATAAGGATATGTTTTCATATTCATTAAACCACATCAAAATCCGTTGCGTAGTTTTAAAGATCTAAGCATACATAGATAGGGACAGACAGCGGGAACGGACTTTGTTATGGTAAATACATAACTAACTAGAAAAAACTAAAAACCTCATCTTCGTAACCCAAGCCAACCTCACATACCCATGTACCCGGATAACTATTATTGATTGCGTGGCTTTCATATCACTGCGGTCATGAAGACCTATAGTGATCTCCGTGCTAACTTATAAACGGGGCTCTGGTGGCGGCTGATTGCGGCATAGCGTAGCTAATGTACGATTGACACTTGCCGCGCCGCATCGGAGCGCGTCGCAGTGGATGCGGCAGCCGACCGGAGACTGACGGCTAAAATCTAACTGGAGACTGACGGACGCGTCGAGCCGAAACAGTAGTCGCCATCGGCGAGCAGCCGGCCGCGTACGCGGGAGGGTCGCGTTGGTCGGCGTCAAAGCTGCGTTCAAACAAGGAACGTAACTGCTTTGTGGATGTTTCAATTTCCTCTAGCAATGTTTTAAAATGCTCTCCGACGCGCGCCGGTGAATGTGAATCGTACATAACAACGACACAGCTAAATTCCCGCCGTGGACATTGGAGTGTTAGAATAGAAACAGGGTGTGAATGTGAATGTATGTTGTATTACAGAGGACGAGGCGTTCGAAGACGCCGAGGAGTCGTCGGCGGAGCAAGCCGCGTCCCGTCTGCAGCACATGCGTCTCGAGAACAACGGCACACACGGTAATTATTCATAAAAACACACTCATAGTACACATAGATTATGAGAGAGCGAAGCCGAAGATCGGTCAGTTTCATACAACCTGTGACCTGAGCCTAACTATAAAATGTCGCGTCTAGAAATAACCTATAACTTAATTGATAGATCTTCATTATCATATCGATGTCTTCATTATCTTTGAGGTCGGTAGTGACGATGTGGCCTAAGTATTTAAATGAGTACACCCTCTCTAAGTTAGCACCGTTAAGTCGTACGGGAGGGACGTTTTCCAGCCTCTTTGTACCGGCCTCAAACACCATGAACTGGCTCTTTTTAGAGTTGTACACCAGTCCGTGACCACAGGCGTACTCCTCACAGATTCGTATGAGCTCCCTCAACCCACAGATCGAGGCGCTCAGCAGAACCATATCATCTGCATAACTGATGTTATTTATGCAAACATCATCAATATGACATCCGATATGGCGACTGCTGAGCACCCCGATCAACGCGCTTAAGTAGAGGTTGAACAGGGTGGGCGAGGTCAACCCCCCCTGCCTAACACCACATTCCAGCCTATAAGGTTCCGACATTGACATCCGACATTCCGTTCCGACATCCCCCCCCCCCCCACCGTACGCTGTTGATCTGGTGCCCATACCAATATTTGAAGATGTTAATTAATTCCGGTGGTAAATTAATGCTTTCCAGCTTTTTCCACAGTATGTCATAGGCTACCAGATCAAAAGCCCTCGACAAGTCAAGGAAGCAGGCGTATACAGGCGTCCCACGATCAGTGTAGTATCTGACGGTATGCTTAAGACACAGTATTGCACTCTCAGTGGACAGCTTAGGTCTAAACCCAAACTGATTATCGTGCAGAGTAAGGTACTGATCTAACTGTGTATTAAGCACACCGTCAAACACCTTGGCAATGATGGTAGCCAGCGAGATAGGTCGGTAGTTCGTCTTATCCCCTAAGTCCCCAGTCTTATCTTTCAGCACAGGCACTACCATTGTCCTCATCATGTCTGCAGGCAGGTATGAGTGACTCACGCAGAGCGAGTAGAACATATCTAGCACTCTATTGATATGAGGACCTGCATGCTGGAGGTGCTCCACGCTGATACCATCATGGCCCGGAGATTTGCCTTTGGAGAGCGATTTTATAATTTGGGCTACTTTCTTGGCTGTAAATCTATATTTGAGCTCCTTCTTAGGTACCTCAGCATGTAACACCTCCGTCGGCTTGCCTAGTGGTGACTTTACTGCAAACTGTTCCTTGAAGATGTTCGCAATACAATCAGGATCACTTACACCATCCACACTCAACGGTCGACTCGGCCGCACATTTGCCTTTTTGGTGCTCCGCCAGAAGTCGCGAAAGTTTCCACTAGCGTACTTCTTGGCCAAGTCATCCATTTTGATTTGATCCTGATTGTCTTGCGACCACCTCAAGCGCGATTTAAATACCTTTCTTCTTTCGCTCATTTCCTCGTACACTTCACCAGTCTTCGGTCTACCACACAAAGTCCACTCCATAAAACTCGACCTAGCTTCCACATGCGCCTCCTTCACATGCTTGTTCCAACCCATCTTATGTAGCCTTGGTTTGCCTTTCTTACCGCTTCCCTTACTGTACTTGGCTGCGTCACGAAGAGCGGTCACAATGTCAGAATACATCATATCAAGAATACGCCTGTGGCCAGATTTATCACATAGGCGATCAGCACATTTAACAAGTGCTGACGGAAACATAATATCTCTAAGCATCGAATGACATTTCTTTTCATACAATGCAATTTCTTCAGATGTTCTGTTTCCCCATAGAACATTTTTATTATTGTCAACCACTATTTCTGGCAAACTTGGGGTCAACAGATTAAAATTGCATTCTATAACAAGAGGAAAATGGTCAGACCATCCAATATCATATTCCACGTACACCGCAGCGACGGATCGCTTAGCCGACTGTGTCACCACACAGTGATCCAGCCAACTACACGACCCGTACACATCGCTTACAAACGTGTAGGTATCAGATTTTAGGCCTAACATGTCAACATCAATACATGACCATCGCTGGTCGTCACAAAAATTAATGAGTTCGTTGAAAAATAGTTCACACGGATTCGCATTAAAATCACCCAATAGAAAAACCGATTCAACGCCGTATTGGTCTATGATCGCACTCACCGTACCGAGACAGTCAGTAAACTCAGGCAGGTTCACCGCTGCGTTTGTAGGCATATAAATGCTCATCACAATAATAGGTCTATCACTTGTTATGATTTTCAACGCACAAACCCGATCACTATCGCACTTTAGTACTGTTACTCTTTGAAAGACGCTGCTTTTCCACAGTAGTGCGACACCGCCGTAGGGCCTTCCACGAAGAATTCCTGCCGAAGTATCCACCGCCGATGTCCCCGTGTATCAAAAATTAGCATCGATCGTACTTAGAAATGGTATTTCCTCCGGCAACAACCATGTCTCTTGCAAAGCAATTAAATCACAGGTTTGACACAGCTCGCTTATTCTATCTAACGAGCGCTTGACATTCTTACAATTAAATGTAGCAAATTTCAAACAGCTTGTCCACTGATTAGGACTTTTATCCATATTTAGGGTTTTGTTGGCCGGTCACAAACGTACGTTTGTTCGATGATGGCTGATCTTTAAAATTAACAAAACGCCTAAATATTATTCCTACCGGCCAGAAGTGCTCATCTAAGTACATAGCCAGCTTAGTTTCAGAGACGAAAAACTTATAGGCAACATACCCTTTCTGTCTGCCGAATATATAAATGACCATTTTAACAGTATAGGTAAAGTTCTAGCCGAAAAGATTACTCGCAATCTAAATCTGTTTGAAAATTATTTAAAAACTTTGCCATCCCAAAATAATTCTATTGGTATCATTGAGCCGGAGGGATCCGAAGTTGAATCTATAATCAATAATCTTAAATCTGAATCTGCTACTGGGTGGGACAATATCTCAACGAAATTCATCAAGATAGCAAAGAAAGTGTTAGTTCCTATTATCACACACCTTAGTGTTAGATGCTTCCAAAAGGGTATATTTCCACAAGATCTAAAACGCTCAATCATACATCCAATCTATAAGAGTGGGAACAAAGACGATATTAACAACTACAGGCCGATCTCGGTTCTGCCTGCCATATCTAAAATAATAGAAAAACAAATTAACTCTAGACTTATAAATTTCTTTAATTCATTTGACATTCTATCAAAGCAACAATATGGCTTTAGGGGGGGAATTATTACTCAAGATGCAATTTTGGACAAAAAACTTAAAACGTTATGTATCTTTTTGGATTTAAAAAAAGCGTTCGATACCGTCTCTGTTCCTACTCTTATCAGAAAACTAGAAAAGCTTGGGATACGCGGTAAATTTTTAGAATTAATCACTAATATAGACAAAAAACTTAAAACGTTATGTATCTTTTTGGATTTAAAAAAAGCGTTCGATACCGTCTCTGTTCCTACTCTTATCAGAAAACTAGAAAAGCTTGGGATACGCGGTAAATTTTTAGAATTAATCACCAGTTATCTTAGCGGCCGCACTCAACGTGTCAAATTGGATAAAGATATTTTCAGTACTGACTTAGATACAACCGATTATGGCGTGCCCCAAGGAAGCGTCCTTGGTCCCACATTATTTCTCGCGTACATTAATGACCTGACTAACAAACAACTAACAAATGGACAAGTTTTCTCTTACGCTGATGATACAGCAATACTTTTTCATGGAAAATCTTGGGTTGAAGTTTATACTCTAGCTGAAAATGGACTTCGAGAAGTAATTAAATGGCTAAACCTAAACCTTCTTTCACTGAACATTTCAAAGACTAATTACGTATCTTTTTCTATTCGCGACTGTCAGCAACCCGATCCAAATTTAAGTATTACTGCCCATTTTTGCGAAAACATAAATCTTGACGCTTGTAATTGCCAAAAATTAACTAAAGTTAGTTACACAAAATATTTAGGAATTATGATTGATCAAAACCTTTCATGGTATCCTCAAGTGGATCTTGTCTCCAGTAGATCGCGAAAACTCATCTGGATTTTTAAGTACTTACGCAACATTACAGACAAACAACTTATTACTTATATCTACACAACTTTAGTACAATCGATCCTTCTCTACTGCATACCTATTTGGGGGGGCACTTACAAAACGAAATTTATCAGCATAGAACGCTCACAGAGAATGATCTTAAAAATAATGTTTCAAAAGAAAATGAGGTTTAGTACTGATAAACTTTACAAAGAAGCTAACGTGCTAACTGTCAGGCAATTATATATACAACAATGTGTTCTTAAAGTCCACAAGAGCCTAAAAATTGACCCTAAGTTAACCCTTAAAAGAAGTCAACGGTCTGTACTAAATCTACATGTGATGAAAACAGTACTCGCATCTAAACAGTTTAGCACTCAATCAGTCAAGCTCTATAATAATATAAACAAGAAAATAAATATCTATACGATGTCTTATTTCCAATGTAAAGATAAAGTAACTAACTGGTTGAAATCCTTAAGCTACGAAGAAACAGAAGTTTTAATTTATGGCATCTAGGCTTTACCTGGTCTCTGGCCTTGACCTCTATATTAATGGTATTTATACAACAAAACAAATTGTAAATTACGCATTCATTCGTATATTTCAGCAATTAAATAATAATATTAAGTATTTATCTAAATAGGTATTTAAGTAATAATTTTGGTATGCACCTAATATAATATCTATCATTCAACTTTTGTTGAACACTTGCTTTGTATACTACCATCTAATTGTTTCGCAAAATATCTCGACATGTGGGTTTAGGTATATGTTGTATACATATAACAATTTATGTAAATCTTTTTATCATAATGTGTTTATAATACTTTATTAATAGTCACCTAGCTTAGTTAAGACTGACCACCATAAAGAGGGGACTCCTCTAACACAGGTTAATGCTTAAAAGAGGAGATCCCAACCCATGTAATAATTCTTTGTCAGAAAATAAAAGTATTTTTGTTTTTTTTGTTTGTTTGTTGTCTCGTTGAATTTATTTTCTGCAGGGATAAAAAGTCTCCTGTTTTCGACTTTATGTACTTGACTATGTCTTCCTGTACCGTGTCAATGTGGACATTCGTTATAAATATAGGTACATTTTTATCCGCCGCTTTGAAAGTACACTCCATATCACGCGCCATTCCAGATTTACCAAGGTACCTATATTTCGTACGGTACTTTCGTCTACACACAGTTTGAAAACCATCATCATCATCGGCGTCAGTGGGCTTCACTTGAGGTTGTTTATGTAATGGTTTGGTTATTCTTAATCCCTCCTGTAGACTAGTTCCAGCGCCTCCAATATCCACTTGAACCAGCTGCCGTATAGATGAGCTACGTTGTTTACTCGCAATCGGAATGACTGATTCGGCGCCGGCCGCAGCCGAATCACACAAGCTCCTCACACTTTGACTACGCGCGACCGGGCTAGCCTGCTGTGGCTCCGTGCTATTTTGCACGTCATTCTCCCCTACAGGGCAGTGCTGTACAGCAGATGTGGATGGTTGATCGCAACATACAATCTTCCTATACTGCGTGGTTTGAGAGATTTCTTTATTCGCGAGTTCTTCATCATTCAGTGTGGACTCATGAATATAAGTAGGTAGCTGAGACACGTCCAGTGAGTCGCTATTCATCTGCCAGGCGCCGCGTTTCATATTTACGTTTGGAGCGGGAGAAGGTGGCAACGAATCATCTCGGAACTCGGATTTCAAGTTCAACAGCTGATCGTGTGTGGCATAAGTAGATTTAACCATTTTAATTTTTATTTTCCGCCCTTAACAGCAAAATGTCTTTCAATAGTTTTGTACAATCGAGATGGTCAAATAATATTGGGGGTAGTTTTTCGAGCTGTCGCGCCACAAATACTGGAATCACGTCTGGCTCAGCTGATTTAAACAGGTTCACTATATCGGCCAGGTCTCGTTCCTCTTTTCCCTTATTTTTCTTTGTTATAATTTCAATACTCCATTATAAAGAATATTTTTACATAATTAGCATTTTTAGTCGCTTCCATTTATGGTCAGGTCTGAAATGACCGGCCATTTTCCACCATCTTAATTTTTTATAGCGTTTTTAGATTTTTGTATGAAATAAATTAACAGTCGTTCGTAATGTTACGCTGTCGGACGGATTTTGGGTTAAAAAAAAACATAGATCATGAAAATTAATTCAGCCCTTCTCGGGCTATGAATGCTATGACTAACACGACTTTGTTTTTTAATATTCATATTGTGCAAAGAAATTACTACAATTTATTATTTTGTTCCAGGCAATGGTGATGTCACTGAGAATGGACCTCAATAAGTACTATTTGTAAGTTAGTCGCTTAGTTGTTTACTTTGGGAGTCTCTAGTTAAACATCTACTGTCCTATTCATAACAGTTCTATAAACCTCAGATAGCTAAAATGGCATTAAAATATCATGTCACCTCATTTTATTTACATGGGACAAGCTTACTTTATCGAGCCGTTCTAAAATGACATTTGGTTATAGATAAAGGGGCTAGCTACACTATTACCATAGATAGGGGAAAAGTTTGTTTGTTTTGTATTTAAAGTGTTAGCCCACACTTCAGGGAAAATCTCAGATTTTTTTAGTATTCCAAAAAATTTGACAGTCGGTTTTGAACCCGTGACCTTCTCATAAATCCTGGGTCTCGCTACAAACTGCGCTATCCAGTCAACTCCTCGCTTTGTCGAAATTTTTGGGATATTATAAAATCTTAAGGTTTTTTGTAGGGATTTATCTATGAAACTACTGAACTGATTTGAATAATTCTTTCACTGATAGAAAAGCTACATCCCTAAAAGCTATCCCTAAATGCTAAAAATCCCTAAAAGCTTTATATGAAAGTATATGAAAGTTATACAATAGTAAAAATCTCGCATATGGCCACTTTATTTGAAAACAACAACAAGGCAACCCGGTCGCAACTTTGTTTACGTGATCATATATTCAATTGACTATCGGGAGAGGAAGCTCACGCAAACAGCAATGGAGGAGCATATACATTATACAGGGTGATTTTGAATAGAGTCGTCAATTCTTTAGGGGAACAAGTATTTGTAGAATTTTCATTTTATACAGTTATTTTATTAATTTAAGAAGTGGGTAAAAATGGATTTACTACAGATAAATAGCCCCCCCACCCAAATCGCCATATACCTGGACCGAAGCGATGTATCACTAGAGACTGTCAAAACATTACCCTTCCTTTGGGCTTCGCCGTAGGTAAAACTAACATCTAAGTACCATACTAACTTACTATTAAATGTTAGAAGTTGTAAGTTTTGTTTAAGCATTTTACAAATTGTTTATTAAATTGTGTAATTTTTAATAGGAACACTTTTATTTAAATTATTAATATTGGTATGTCCGTTAACGACTATTTGAGTGTGATTCAGACATTATTTTCTCAGTAACTTTTAAAGTCACTAATTTAATTCAGTATAGTCATAATGCACAATATAGTTAGTGTACACATACACAAATTTGATGGCCAGCTACACCAAAATTTTAATACATTTCTTGAAACACAACTTTAGTTCGTGACATGCCAATATGCATTCCGCTTGGCTATACAAGACTGATGCACGTAACTTGGCCGTATATTGACAATTCATTTGTTTTGCCAAAGCTTGTAAATACACGGCAGTGTGTTAGCCAAGTTCTCAAAATAAACGGTTTTATAGAAATAGGTTTCTGATAACATTTTACAATTTTACTTTTTTAATGTCATTGGCAATGATGATTCTTAAGGCATATCATTATTTAGGGCGAGTATCTATCCAAGCGGAGGTAATCGAAAACAAAAGAACAATTGTGTCTAACCAACAATTTTAATCCCGAAAATACAGTAGTGGTGTGGTAACTGGTGTACTAAAACTTGGCATATGCATTTGCAATAAATATGATACTAAATCTAGTGTTGAGTCAAAGCTGTCATTATTATTATACATATATATGTGTGTCATTATAATTATACATATATATGTATAATAATTATACATATATATGTACACTAGATTTAGTATCATATTTATTGCAATCATATTACTTATGATACTGAATCTAGTGTTGGGTCAAAGCTGTTATTATTAATACCAAGTTTTTATTTGTTGATTTTACTCCGCTCAAGCTAAATCTAAATACAGTCTTGTTTAATTTCCGCTTTGGTGGATACCGAATCTAAAATGCTAAAGTTTAAAAAAAATAAAGACACCAAAAAGGGCCGTTTAGATGGAGATAGTTTCTCGACTCGACGATACGATTATTGTAAGAATACTAAAACTTTTCCTCGTGTATGTGTAATGTGCGAGAATCGCGCGACGCACCATTTTAGTCGATGGCGATTTTCATCCCAAAACATTCGAGAAATTCCATCGAAATGACCCAATGGAAATCTTAAGATATTGCTCAGTACGTAATCTATTGATAATTAGGGTAGACAGAGGCGAATCCAAATATTCAGATGCCTATTAAATTAAATTGCAGTTGTAGTAATGTTTTTACACTTTTGTAACATGGTTTAGACGAGCACACATAACAGCTCGGAAACGGATCGGCAGCGCATCGCTTTTCTTAGCCTTCCTAGATGGACGATATACGAGCGATGTCGCGTGCCATACATTTGTTCCCTCTGTCGTCGGTCCGAAACACGAAGTGTCGAGGACGAAGAACACGTTCTTAATGAATGTCTATTGGACTACAGAATACTAAAGCTACGAGGCGAGGCGTTGTGCGGATCTGTTACCGAGCTGTTAAGTGCGTCAACCTTTACACTAAATTGAATGTACCTAAAGGTCTGGGATGAAGTTAAATCTCAATTAGTTTACATAACTCTGCGGCTGCATCATCGGATATTGGCAAAGATAGATAGAAAACTAGAATTGTACTCACACCAACATAAACCTACATGCTAGGCACCGGCTGTTTGATGGGACGGGTATGATTATGATTAAAACGACTGCTCGTGTGTGTTTTCAACTGATATACTAGATGTTTAGAATACTTGCAATGCATAATATTTAGTATATAATAGTATAGGTAAAGGCTGAGTGTGCGGAGGTGTGAGAAGACGTATAAATATTAGGTCTTTGCCTATGAAATTGGCATTTTTTTCTCTTTTTCATTTTGCATATATTTTTATTTAATTCAACAGTCATTTACAAAATTAATTTATTTTCTGAACGTAACATTATTGTGCATTGATTGAAATTTAAATAAAATAGTATTTTTGAGGAAGTTCATCCGCAAAAAACAAAACTTAAAAACAGTTCATTTCATGAGTTCTCACTTTAAATGCTTAAGAAGGGGGACATACCCATAATCCACTCGCTGGGTATGTGGGTTGGCGATCACACGACATATTTTCTGGCACCGCCGAAGCTCGCTTGTTAGCATCTAAGGGTCACGTTGCGTTGTATTTTTTTACGTGTTAGTTTTCTTTTTTAAATAATACTACGCATACTTTTCACAATGTTGTCCAATCATACAAATTTTAGAAGAATAGGATTAGTAGTTCCAGAAAAAAAATACAAAAATGTATGTATGGAGAAATCAATTTTCCCGAAATTCTCCATACAAAACGCCAATTTCATTGGTAAGCCCTGATAAATTATTTAGTACTTACCCTGATAGTTTATTTTAGCTTCTTAATGTATATCACAGCCAAAGTTATGGAGTAAGTTGGTTTAAGAACAATTAAAACATTGTAATTTAAGGGGACCTTGCATTTACAGTTGCATGGCTATGTGTGTGTGTGTGCGGGCCAGTGCTTCATAAAAGCGCAGTCCGTGTCGGGCTTTTTTAGCACTAAAAAGCGAATATTTGCTGAATTCCGATAATGTGGCGCCAGTGTTATGAGAATGTACTAATTATTTGTAAAGATAGATAACTTAGTAGTTATTTGTCAATTAATATCTTGAATGTAAGAATGTGATATAAGCTTAAAAGTTATCGGACGCGACCTAAGGCGCGACTTTAGTCTCCACCATTGCGTTAGATGATGAGCAGACGTCTGAGGGGTCATGATCATCTCCGCGACTTATTGCCAATAATTGGAACATGTATTTGTAATGTTATTGTTGTATAGCAGAGCACCAGTCGCGAATGTCTCAATGACTGGTGAGGTGATAAAGGAGTTTTTATTCGAGAGTAGAACAAAAAGTTTTGCCTGATTTTTCTCAATAAAAATGCCTAAAACGAGGTCTCGTCTCCTCTTTTGTGTAACATTAAAGAAGAAACGACATTTTTGAGAGAATACATTAGGCTCAGATTTTTTTCAAAGCGTGCTCTCCCATGCTAAACCTTCTTCGCTAGCGCTAAGTCGCGTCCGATACATTTCAAGGTAAGCTTTTTAAGATAAGCTTGATTTGAATGTTTGCGACTTCGCAGTTTTGGGTCGTGTCGGGTTATGTACGTTGCTCTACGCACTGCGTTTGTAAATTGTACTATATTAGTAGCTGATTAAATAAAAAAACCATATCAAAAACAAACATGTTTTTATTTTCTGCCCAATTAATGTTGGTACTAAAACCAATGTCACATTATTTTCATTTATCAGAGGCTAGTTTTTTTATTTATATTTTAATATGCGTGAGTTACGAAATAATACTTGTTAGGGTTCCGTACCCGAAGGGTAAAAACCTTAGTAATGGTTACCACTTATCATCAGATGGGTGGGCCATGTGATGATTCGATCTTCAGAACTGGCAATAGTGTAATTAAATAAATAAATAAATAATGCTGGACGTCATCACACAAGATCATGTAGCCCCAAACTAAGCAGAGCTTGTATTATGGGAACCACATGATTGATATACTACACATATATATATATTTTTGTAAATACATACACATCATACATAGAAAACACCCAGACCCGAGACAAATATCTACAGAACATGAAATGTCCCCAGCATATACAAAGAGAATTATAAATTCTGAATAAGCCAATATTCAGTGCATATTATTGCTTTCTAGAAATCTTGGTTAAAATTTAGGTAAATATACTTCGGAGTTACCGGCCAGAAACTGTGTGTAAGCCAGTTATGGGGTACAACTTAGATATCTGAATCCGGAAAACCGCTGAACCGGAAGTTATGCATTGTAGCCAAATATTTAGTACCGAACTGGTGGCTTAGGTACAAGCACACATTTTCAGGACTAAAACTGGCCGGCGGCAATAAATTTCTTCTAGGGGATGCCCTCCCCCGGTGTGGTGTACGCTGGCCTTTATTTATCGTAGTGATAGGGCGGAGTTTCATCATGTCATGGCTACATTTGTAGGTATTTTCTGGTGTGATTATCACAGTAAGCCACGCCAGATTTTGTAGGACCGGTAAACGGTCCGATTTTTTTTGCATAAATTTATGACCGACTTGTAAGATTTGTGCGTTGCACTATTGCAATCAGTTCATTCAATCGTTTCATTTTTCCCCTACAAAAAATAGGTCACCTTCACTGATTATCGGTCGTGGGTGGGCTATTAAAGTTTGTTACTTTTCCCGCTACACTCCATAGCGGATGAACGGATTTGGATGAAACTTGGAATATACATGTTTGCGACGTGGACTAACACCATGTTATTTATATCCGAGTACCACGCGAGCGAAGCCGCGGGCGGAAGGATAGTTATCACCCGTTCGAAGCAGAGTCCGGTCAGGGGTTTACTTTATTTCAGCGAAGTACGAAATATCGAGTTTCGTTTCCTGCGATTGGTCGAATTTGTCAATTCAAATACTCTCTACCTACATACCCTCTACTTAAGTTACTGAAAATCAGTGTTGGGTGCATCTACAGAATTGGACACCTTATTTGGCACTCGGACACATTTATGGTATACTACAACTAGCTGACCCGCTCGCAACTTCGTTTGCCTTTATACTCTTTTTTTTACGTATGTCCTTTCATGTGAAATGTTTCCCAAGCCGTGTCAAAAACACGGAACCCTAAATATGAATGGAATAAAACGTAAGTACCTACATATTACTACTTACTCTACATTATCATACCCCGTAATGTAGAGTACCTGTTCCCGTTGCCGCTCTCACTCCATTTCTCGTTCCTGTTTCCGTTGGCAACATAGATTAAGTATTCTCTGTCTAGGGTTGGCAACCCATCGCCAAGTTAACAGCCGGTATAGGTATGATGAATTTTTATATGCCTAACTCTTGATTATGATTGCTTACCCATACAAACTTTCATCACATGAATCACCCTCTTTAAGTTTCATTTTCGCTACAAAATTCCAATTATAAAGAGTATCGCATTGCACCAAGCGTTTAAGGCTCCCCCACACAGGTGTGTTATTATCGGCGATGATATCGCATGGGTTATTGCGATAATGCGTCCCAATTCCTTGCACATAATTGTGTTATCGCAGCAGTATGTAACTTTTAGCCGTCCTAATACATAATGTACTAAAATTCTACAGATTACACTACGCGCAACTATCAAAGGCATTGAAAATGTAATTAAGAAATAAAGAACACGATAAAATTTGACTATAATGTACTGACGAAAAAGTGAACGGAGTGGCTTCGCGCGTAAAGGCCCTTCTACTGCCTACAGTTTTTGTCCGTCTGCCTCCTAAGATGGCTCAAGCTGTAGCTTAGTACAATCTCCAGAAATCATTATTTCCGTTTCTTGAATAGCGATCACAAATTTCGGAAAATCTCAAAAAGCTACCACCCGATTTTGGAATGCACTTTGAAGCCCTCCGGCAGACGCAAATATTGACATAATTTTGACCGATCACTTTATTCACCTACACATCTTTTGTTAATGCATGTGACGAATTTACTTTCAATGTATGTAGTTTCAAAAATGTGACGAATTTACTTTGTGGCAAATGTACAACAACCCCTCTCATATCTGTGAAACTACAGGCAAATATCAGAATTTCATGAATCGGGGCACTAAAATCGATCAGAAAAACTTAAACATTTTCAATATTTGCGCATGCGATATTGTGATATATTCTGTTATATTGTCTGATATTATCGCCGATAATAACGTACCTATGCCCACGCACCTGTGTGTGCCTTTATGTGAGAACAACGTTGAGTTTGAGTTTTCAAACACGACAGTGTCAAAATAAAATGGCATAAAAGGAGTATTGATATCAACTTCGATGCAAATCACCCCTAAAATAACTTTCTACCCCATTTTAACCCCGTTAGGCGATAAGTTTCAATAATATACGAAAAACATCTTTCATCAATTTTGTTAAAGAATGTTTATGCAAAATTTGAAGTAGATTGGACCAAGGAATCACGTTGTTCCATACAAACTTTGCCCACGTTTTTCACTCCTTTACGGGTAGAATCTCGGAAAATCCTTTCTTATCAGATGCCTACGTCATACAAAGAACACGCCCTCCAAGTTTCAGGTCTCTACGATCAGCGGTTTAGGCTGTACGTTGATCGTTCAGTCATTCAGGACAAAGGATTTTATATGTATAGATTTCCCTCCAATAAGGTATTTTTTGCAAAAACCTGGTATGCAGTCTTTTATTATTTAATATTCATAGTGTTCTGACGAAGTTTCAAGAAAATCACACCACACGTTAAGATTTTCCCATACAAACTTTACCACCCCATTGCAACCCCCTCGAGGACTATTTGAAATTTCCAATGACACCAATCTTCATTGATTGTATGGAATAATACATGTCCCAGGTTTCAAGTTTCTAAGTTCAAGGAATACGATTTTTCATTCAAACATTTTTACCCCTTTTCACCTTCTTAGGGGTGGAATTTCCAAAAACCGTTTCTTAGTGAGCGCTCACACTCTTTAAAGACTACCTGTACCAAATTTCAAACCTCTAGGCCCTGTAGTTTCTGAGATTTCGTGATGAGTGTGTCAGTTAGTGAGTGAGTGAGGATAGTTCTCTTTTATATATATAGATTACTAGCTGACCCGCTCGCAACTTCGTTTGCGTTTATACTCTTTTTTTACGTATGTCCTTTTAGGTGAAATGTTTCCCAAGCCCGGTAATTTGACACGGAACCCTAAATATGAATGGAATAAAAAGTACCTACATATAACTACATTACGGGGTAGGTACCTGTTCCCGTTCCCGCACTCCTTCACTCCTTTTTTCGTTCCTGTTTTCGTTGGCAACCCGTCGCCAAGTAAACAGCCGGTATTGGTATGATGAATTTTTATATGCACTCTTGATTATGATTGGTTACCCATGCAAACTTTCATCACATAAATCACCTTCTTTAAGTTTCATTTTCGCTACAAAAAGCAGCAAGTCCTTCTCCAAGGTTCCACCCATGGTTCAGCGCTTTAGGTGTTTATTTATTTTCGTTATAGTCTCTGTGAAAAATCTCAAGTCTTTATGTAAAAAAAACTTGCTATCCCCGTGGTTAAGAACAAATTAATGAAATTGAAATTTCGAATTCTAATCCGATTTAAATATTATTCTTTATTTGACATTCCAATTTTAAAGAGTATCGCATTGCACCAAGCTTTTAAGGCTTCCCCCACACAGGCGTGTTATTATTGGCGGTAATATTGCATGCGTTACCTATTGTGATGCAATTCCTTGCACATAATTGCGTTATCGCAGCAGTATGTAACTTTTTAGCCGTCCTAATATATAATGTACTAAAATTCTACAGATCTCACACTACGCGCAACTATCAAAGGCATGTAAGAAAATGTAATTTAGAATGCTTTATACACGATAAAATTTGACTATAATGTACTGACGAAAAAGTGAACGGAGTGCAAGTGGCTTTGCGCGTAAAGGCCCTTCTACTGCTTACAGTATTTGTCCGTCCGCCTCCTAAGATTGCTCAAGTTGTAGCTTAATTCAATCTCGAGATATTATTTTTTCCATTTCTTGAATAGCGAGCTCAAAAAAAGTAATTGGGAAATTCTCGATCCAGAAAATTGTTGAATTTCGACAAATTTGGGAAAAAATCAAAAAGTTACCATCCTATTTTGGAAATTCAAATTGCACTTTGAAGCCCTCCGGCAGACGCAAATATCGAAACAACTTTGACCGATCTCTTTATTCATCTACACATATTTTTTTACCTATGTACCTGTGTGTGGGAGCCTTTATGTGAGAACAACGTTTTTTGAATAAATTTGGAATGAGTTTTCTAACACGACAGTGTCAAAATAAAATGGCATAACATGTGTCATGTGTCTAAGGAGTAGGTATTGATATCAACTTCGATGCAAATCACCTCTAAAATAACTTTCTACCTTTTTTTAACCCCGTTAGGCGATAAATTTCAATAATATACGAAACACGTCTTTCATCAATTTTGTTAAAGAATGTTTATGCAAAATTTGAAGTAGATTGGACCAAGGAATCACGTTGTTCCATACAAACTTTGCCCACGTTTTTCACCCCTTTAGGGGTAGAATCTCGGAAAATCCTTTCTTAACGGATGCCTACGTCATACAAAGAACACGCCCTCCAAGTTTCAGGTCTCTACAATCAGCGGTTTAGGCTGTGCGTTGATCCGTCAGTCATTCAGGACAAAGGATTTTATATGTATAGATTACCCTCCATTAAGGTATTTTTTCAAAAACCTGGTATGCGGTCTTTTATTATTTAATATTCAAAGTGTTCTGATGAAGTTTCAAGAAAATCACACCACGCGTTAAGATTTTCCCATACAAAGTTTACTACCCCATTGCAACCCCCTAGAGGACTATTTCAAATTTTCAATGACACCAATCTTCATTGATTTTATCGAATAATACATGTCCAAGGTTTCAAGTTTCTAAGTTCAAGGAATACGATTTTTCATACAAACATTTTTACCCCTTTTCACCCTTTTAGGGGTTGAATTTCCAAAAACCGTTTCTTAGTGAGCGCTCACACTCTTTAAAGAGTACCTGTACCAAATTTCAAACCTCTAGGCCCTGTAGTTGCTGAGATTTCGTGATGAGTGTGTCAGTGAGTGAGTGAGGATAGTTCTCTTTTATATATATAGATTATTTATACTATGTTAGGTGTCTTTATTTATTAAAATATATAACGGCTTAACCTGATTTTTTTAAACGTCTCGCGGTTGTATGTTCTGTAAAACAAACATGCGGACATTCGGACTGTCATATTACGAGCTTCGTGCTGAAATTTAGGTTATTATCGATAACGAGTAGCTATCGCTCGTAACGAAACACGTTATTTCGTACTTCGATGTACTACATCTACTACTGAATCGGTGAATTATAGTGACCACTAGTCATCGACATATTTATACTCAAGAGTGGAAAACGTGGAAAAAAGTGTCGGCACCAAAACTCTGCACACATTTCAATTGCGCCGACTTTGAACACTTCAAGCGACATAAGGTCTAAATTAGCGCAAATTAGGCATTTTGAATTTAACGCAAATAAATTCATTTCATTTCATATTTATGTCAAATACGCTTGGACGATTTTTGACAGTTTTCACTTGAAGCTAATGTACGATTCATACCTAACGACGCGCGTCGGAGCATCGAAGCGCATTTTAAAACATGCTAGAGGAATTTGAAACATCCACAAAGCAGTTAAGTTCCTTATTTGCACGCAATATCTACTTACGGATCTATTTATGTCAGTTTGAGAAGGCTCAAAGCTACGTAAATTGCATGCAAATAAGGAACTTAACTGCTTTGTGGATGTTTCAATTTCCTTTAGCATGTTTTAAAATGCTCTCCGACGCGCGCTAGTAAGTGTGAATCGTACATTATAGTTCTATATAATTATCTCGATGCCACTAGTACATAAATAAAACAGCAAATAACTTAACAATAAATATATTATTCCTCATCATTATCATCATCGCTGTCATCATCACTGTCATTATCGTCATCGGTATCTTGGTCCATTTTGTCATCGTCCGATTTATCTGCGAACTTGTCGTCTCCCCACGACCCTTCGCTGTCGGATCGCGCTCGCTCGTTCACAACCATCTCTTCGTCTGACGACGCATCTATCGACAAAACAAGTAGAAACTTTTTATAATAAATAAACCGACTTCAAATAAATCACTTCTTACTTCTTGCCCTAAAGAATTTTGAAAATCGGTTCACAATTTACGGAGATATTGGTGATCATAGGGCGAAAATTACAAGTGATGATGAGGTTTTTTGAGTTTTCCGGGAAAGTACCAATCCCTCAGGATTAAAATTTATATGGGACCACCTGAGAAGTACTCTTTTAAGCAAAGAAAGAATTTTGAAAATCGGTTTACAATTGAAGGAGATATCGGTGAACATACATAAAAAATTCGAATAAAAAAGGTTCCGACGAATTGAGAACCTCCTCCTTTTTGAAGTTGGTTAAAAATAAATTATCATGTAGCCCAATGATATTATAATGTCAAAATGAGAGAGACTTCGCATTAGCGCGTGGAAATTGAGGCAGCCAAACCTCAAACAATTGTCGCAATTTAATTTAGTCGCTATCCTTTTCTATATCATTCATAACGTATTATCTGTCGCATTCATTGTTGTAAGGCTGTAACCTACGGATACGCCTGAGGTGTATGTATATGTCGTAGAGGAACTAAATCTGAGCACCGCGCAGTATGGATATACGCCATCTTTATCAAAACATCATTATGATGTAGCTCTAAACTAAGCAGAGCTTGTTTTATGGGAACCACATGAGTGATATAATACTTATAGTTTGACCGAAACCGCTGTAACCCCGCCTTAGGAAAGCGCGGCGAGGTGGGGCCGAGGAAATAAGAGCAAGACCTCATGTGTATCGTGTGTCATCGATATGTCGGACAGGTCTTACGATATCGGTTTACAATATTTTAAAGGTCTAGGCTAAGACTGACGTATACACCCCGAAACGTACGTTTACGTACACTGATATAGTACGCGTCACGTAAAAAGGACGCTGTAAGAAGTGGATTTGCCAATTCGCAGCTTACCGCCAGCGTTCTTTGTACGTGAAAGAACGCTGGCAGTAAGCTGCGAATTGGCGAATCCACTTCTTACAGTGTCCTTTTTACGTGACGCGACCTATACCTAGGTAGATTATGTGAAATTAAAATTTTTATTTCATAATTCTTATGATCATAATCATCAGGCAGGTAATTAATAAATATATATGTAAATATTCAGTCACTTTAATTGTACCGCGGAGGGAAAAGAACTTTCTGCGTTTCAGGCTGACCTTCGCCCACTGTCCCAGAGACCGTCAAGGCATGTAAATGTATATGTATCCAAAATCGGCATAAAATAACGCATTATACCTTTGTACTCTAGTATAGCTTTCATTCTGTCCTTGTTGTGTTTGGCGACGGCGTCCCGCTGCTGTATGGTGAGGTCGAGGCGCCCTTTCAGGTTCATGAGCTGACAGAGGTGCGATCGTCTGAAATATTAATATTACTAAAACACAAGCTAATTGCTATGTAAAATTGTTGAAGCAGATATGACACTTCTTTAAGTAAGGCGCTCGTGGTGTGGCTTGTTGTTCTTGTTAGATCATCTTGGCAGCAACAATCAGCGCGGTCACTACTTGGATGGGTGACCGTTTAGTGGCATTTAAATCCGAGCGCTTCCGTGCTTCGGGAGACACGTTAAGATTTTGGTCCCGGCTTGCCATGTCAGACGCCTTTAGTCTAAGTCCAAAGGTACACTTACATAATTGGATCATAAATTTTGATGTCTTTTATCAACCATCACCTATCACAAAGCGCGAATCGTAGGTCACGCATGTTTGGGACGTTTCCTACGATGAAAACCCCCTACGTCCTTCAACTTGAGGCATGAAAGTATTAGCTTCATGTGCCTGTCATGTCATCGGCATCTACCCCCGTCAAACAGAAACACACCAATACAAACGGCATTGCTGTGCAACAACAGAAACAGGCATGGTGGAAGTAATTCCCTGGCCGAGCCCTCCACAGAAAGCCTTACTAAATCTCACCTGTTAGTGAATATAGCGAGTAAATGCGTGAGCTGGTCGCTGTGCTCGGAGTTCATGAGTGCGAGTAGGAGGGCCGAGTGGCAGCGGAGCAGGGCTGAGAGCCACGTGCACACTCGCAGGCAGCTGGGGACAATATAACACGTCATAACCACAAAGTAACGTCGCTCCCCGCTGACTGTCCCTATCTATGCTTAGATCTTTAAAACAACGCAACGGATTTTGATGATGTTTTTTTTTAATAGAGTATTTCAAGAGGAAGGTTTATATGTATGTCGAGGAGGTCATATCTGGTGGTATGATCTTGAGTGAAATGCCATTTGTAGTGCTGTGGTCGTTGAAATGCTTGACACATCGTAGATAGAAATCCAGATGGGACGGTCGGGTGACAATCCTTAGAAACTCCATGGAAAAAGAAGAAGGGAGCGTGGGGCGCGGGAGGAGAGGATGGACGTGGTCCATCGAACACGAAAATAAAAAGGAGAATTAAGATGGGATCGCGATGGATGGAAAGGAAAAGCAATACAAATGGGAGATCGCTGCATCCCTCGATATGTGCTTACACGTTGGGATTTACCTCATCTTCGACATGTATAACTTGCACCCGTGCGAAGCTGGGGCGAGTCGCTAGTCAACTATAAAACATCAGATTTTTCCTGCATTGTATTTCTGACAGAATTTTTGTAGGACGTGTGCGTTGCACTATTACATCAGTACGTTTCATTTTTGTCCTACAAAAAATCGGTCACCGTAATCGGTCGTGGGCGGGCAGCCTAAGATCTTCAACTCCCTCCAAAACAATGTAATAGTCAAGTATAGAGATTGTAAAAATTACTTTAAATAAGCCAAGCAGAGTTTCTTGCCAATTCTTCTCTGTTTGGTTGTGTTAAGAATTGGTGTAAATTTAAAAAATTGTCGTTTCAAAGTATAATTTTTGATGATGATGTAAGACTAAGTACTCACGCGCTGGTTTTCTTGACCGCCATAAAGGACAGCTCATTTAGAAAAGCTGGCACATACTCCGCGGGCAGGGCTGACACAGTGCTCATAGCTACATCCATCCTATTCTTTAGCAGAACTGTATTGATTATCCTGAAAACGAAACATCAGCATAACCAAAGGATTTTTTTTATGGATTTTTTTTATGGATTTTTATTACTTGTAGATGGAACTATATGTATATAATGGGCTATGGCCCACCTGATGATAAGTTTCATATATATCATAAAGCATTGCATCGTAGATCACGTTTTTTTGGAAGGTGCTCTACGACGCAACGCCCTGCGTCCATCAACTTGAGGCATGAATATCATAAGCCTCTTGTGCCTGTAATTTCACCCACACCCTTTAAACCGAAACATCACGGCAGAAATAGGCATGGTGCCAGCACTTCCCTGGACAAACTCTTAACAAAGTACTCAACTACTTCTAGGATTCTGGATGCCGTGTAGACATACATACTTATTATACAGTTTATGGTTTAATCCGCATGCTTAGCGAGGGGATTATAGGTAGGCATACCCCCCTAATAAGAATTAGGGGAGTACTATGCCCAGCAGTGGACTGATATAGGCTGGTGGTGGAGGAAAACTGGTAACTTGTATGCTTCTTGTTTATTTGGCTTTTTTATTCAGGCAAGTCTCTCAAGCTTTTTTATGCAAAAACATATAAATGGTCTTTTGTTATTATCATAGATACTTAATTAGATTATAAGGTACTGTTTGTTTTCCAAAGAAACCAAAATAATTAAAGCGGGTACTGGGTGGATGGAGAGGGCTCAAGACCGTTCTTCGTGGAATTCCTTGAGGGAGACCTATGTTCAGCAGAAAGAAAACATGTTGTGCCGACCCCACCTAGAGTAGGATAAGGGCAGGGAAATGATGAAACCCAACTTACTCTCTATCCTTAGAATGTAGCCCCTGCATCAGTAGCTTTGTGAAGTTAAGGTTGACGGCGGTTGTGGTGCGATTGGTCACGTCTAGAGACAGGTTGGATAGCCTCGCTTCCATCGGTACCTCGATCTGGAAGTTAAATTTGTCTAAAGGAAAATGCCGTCTGATGTATGGCGCTCGGTACCAAGACTAAAGTGAGTGCGTCAAAAAAATATCCAATAAGTTTTTAGTCGATTATACTGTCAAAATAATAAAAAATGACGGTTATTGCCATAGTAACACTTTACATCAATGTTTATTGCCATAGCAACGTATATATCATTGGTTGTTGTAGTCTAATGGCGGCGTGCAACGGAAACCAAATCAAAATTTTTTTAGTTGATTATTAATCGAGTCGGTGTGTAAACCTAAAGAAAATTTTAATGTCATTTATAAAATATAATAAATTTTATGGGATACGTTCGGTTTTGACGCAATTGGTACGGGTCCTCGGGATTCTCCTTTTGTTATGATAATATTTTTTTGTGATAGGTTGAATTTACAAATGTGATATTCTAAGATAAGTTTATCCATAATCAATAAAGAGGTTGTAATGTGCACTAACCTGTCCACCGGGCATCATTCTCTTCCTGCTCGCCACCCCGCCCATCGGCTCAACGACTTGGACATGTGACCCTTTGTCCGATCTCACTTTTGTTGTGTCATTCTGCTTCTGACTGGCCGGCTTCGAGTTCCCTCTAATAAGTACTTGCGTTTTTGTTTTTAAGTCTGGTGTCTGAAATATATAATATATTTTTATAATGCTTGAATAGTTATAGAATTGGTAGGGGAAAAAGTTTCTTCGTATTTTATATACAAATTCAAGACATTTTTTTTCGAAGTTTATTTACATTTGATTATAATATTATATACAATTTTGTTCATTAACATGTTGTAGTCTCGTAGGTAGTAACATAATTTCGTTGCTGTATAAATCTTGGGATTATTGATAAAAAAAATGCGATAAGTAGTTTTGAAAGTTCTCTCTTGATGTTAACCTAACACTATCCAAAGAGTTCTTAAGAGACCTAAACAGGTAATAATCTGAGGGTGCAAGGTCAGGACTATACGGTGGATGCATTAACACATTCCAACCAAGCTCTCTCATTTTTTGCTGAGTGGCCAAAGATGTGTGTGGTCTGACGTTACCATGATGAAAGACCAATCCTTTTCTGTTGATCAATTCCAGCCGTTTGTTCTCAATTTCTGGCTTGAATCCCATTAGTTGTTGGCAGTATAGATCCGAAACGATAGTTTTGCCCGGCGGTAAAAGCTCATAATAAACCGTGCCCTTCCAATCCAACCATACACACAGCATCACTTTATTGCGCATTAATCCGGGTTTCACTACAGTCTGTGGAGCTGGACTACCCTTTGACCATTATCTTTTTTGCACGTTCTTGTCGTGAGTGATCAATCTTTTCAAAAATGGTTCGGTTTCATTACGTTTCGATAGAGAACCGCAAATGAATATACGATTCATTAGGCTTCTTTCAGTGAGCTCGTGTGGTAGCCAAATATCGAGCTTTCTTGTACAGCCAGACTTTTTCAAATGGGTCAAAACTATTTGTGGTTAAATCTTCAATCTTCGTGGCGATGTCGTAACTACTAATATGCCGATCTTGCTCCACTTTTTCAAAAATGGCAGCTACTTTATCCGTATGAGGGCGACCAGAGCAAGCTTTAAAGACTTTAAAATTTCGGGACTGAAAACGCTTGAACCAACTTTGTGCCACTCTTAAAGACACTGCAGTAGGCACAAACGACACAATTTTTTTTGGCGACTTGATTCCCATTTTTCCTTTTTTTGTAATAAAACTTAGAATGTACCGAATTTTCTGTGTTAGAGTCACTCACATTGGCAGACAGAAAAACCATTGAAAAATGGCGGGAAAGTGTTTTTTACATTTTTTTTCCCTTTTAAATAATGACCTCTAATTATTTATATTAAAAATTTTATACAAACAAAATACGAAGAAACTTTTGTCCCCGACCGATTATATGAAGTAGTAAAGTAACCTATCAAACCGCGTCATGTAGCCCCAAACCAAGCAGAGCTTTTAATAAGGAAACCAAATGATTGATATACTGCATAAATACGTTTTTTTATAAAAAACATACATATCATACATAGAAAACGCCCAGATTTAAGACAAATATTTGCAAAACGTGCAAACATTTGTCTTGCGGCGGGAATAGAACCCGCTAACTTTTACGTCTCAGTCGGGCCTTTGCCTACCGCGCCACAGAGGTCGTCAATAATATGAATGATACTTACAACGTTCTCGAACGCCATGAGCGGGCCCTGGCAGTAGCCGAGCAGCAGCTCTCCTGCTGCCTGCAGCCGGCAGCAGCTGAGCGGCAGCGGCACGGCGTCGCCGGACGCAGCCTGGATCGTCACGGATGGCTTCATGGGCTTCACCGATGACCTACCAGTAGATACAGACATACAAAACTCTATATTGTACTTAGACTAACTTCATCATCATCATCGGCCTATATCAGTCCTCTGCTGGACATGGGCCTCCCCTAAGGAGCGCCATTGCGCCCTATCCTCAGCTCGACGCATCCAGCTTCACCAGCAGCCTTTCGCAAATCGTCACCCCACGTGGCCAGAGGGCGTCCTACACTACATTTGCCGAGTCGCGGTCTCCACTCAAGAACTCGGTTACCCCAACGGTTATCGGTTCTTCAGCAGATATGTGCAGCCCACTGCCACTTCAGCTTGCTAATTATCTGCGCTATCGACAACTTTAGTTCTATGTCGGACAGTATCGTTACATATTCTATCATTCAGAAAACTCCAAGCATTGCTCGCTGAGCGACTTTAAACTGGTGAACTAGCCATACTGTACACAATAACTTAAACTTTATCTGATTTATATCAATCAAAATTTGGGAAAAACATTTCATATCTAATAACATTGCACAGGCTGCAACCTAGGAGTAAACAATTTATCTTATTATAGAAAGACTTTCTGCTTGGCGTCTTGTCAGTGGTACAACCAAATAATCTGCTTTGTAAATAAAAAATATATTTACAATATATATAACAAAACGGACAGTAGCAATAATTAAAGTTCAATGGGCGGTCCTATCGCTTCCAGACAACCTTTGGATGGACTAGATTTAAAAAGACTAGTAGAAATATCAAAGTGTATATTTAATGATTAAACGAACTGGTGAAGTTCTATCATAATTATACGAGTGCTTAGTCCGAAGAGATTAGTAACCTGAAAGAGAAATCATATATATACAATGTAGTAACGCCTACGTGACACCACTTTTACACATATTGAGAGTTTATATATTTTTTTCAATTCTATTGTGGGTACATGAACCTTCCTGTCGTCAGCGCACGCCCGGACACTTCATTCGTTCATAGCTGGAGCTCTGGATGTTATTTCCTTAACCCATTTAGGGACGTATGGGCGGGTGGGGGTTACTAATCTCTTCGGACTAAGCACTCGTATAATTATGATAGAACTTCACCAGTTCGTTTAATCATTAATTATACTTCGTGCTTAGTCTCTCGAGATTAGTAACCTGAAAGAGAAATCATATATATACAATGTAGACTTTGAGAGTATATAGGGTTAGGAAATAACAGACGCAGTTATATAAGTAAAAGTTTAAATATAAGTAATTAAACTATTGTTTATTTCTGAAACTAGACATGTAATATTAGTACTAGTATTAAATGATGTCTTTAGACTCAAATACTTCTACTAGGTACAAAGGTTAATCAACTTTTATTTATTGATATTAAACTATTTCTATTGGTTAATAGTAACGTACATTATATTAATGATAGCATTAGACAACCAACGCAGCTTCGTCCGAGTTGAGTATTGTTCTGTTGTAGAACTTCGCGAGGGTGTTGGAAGCCAGCGCTCCAACCGGCAGTTTTACGATTCTGGTCGATGCTGCCGCCACGCGCTAGAGCTCGGGACGTAAAGCGTGGCGCGTGCTGTGCGCGCTGTACAGTGAGACACCGGTGGCCCTGTCCTGCAGCGTGCATATTATCGAACGACTAATCGTTTGACCAATGGCAGCCTTGTATGGCTGTCTAGAGCTCACGAACAGTGTATCTCTTCTGCGCAGAGAAGTCGTTCTATATATGTAACATGCTAATGTTTGAGCAAAACACACTTGTGGCTGAGCATTGAAGAAAGGAATTTGTAGTTCAAACCTTTGACGTTTTGTTTTGATTAGGTCGGGAAGACATTTATAAAAATATCTTGATTGGAAGATATTTTGGATTTTAATTTGTGACATCTGAACTCCATGAGTGATGATAAGGGCCAACAATGTAACATTATTACTATTATTACTATAAGAATTTCCAAGGTAATTCTTTCATTTGGGTACCAAACCTCCAACCAATCCAGTACACTGCTGGGATCCCATGTCGTATCATACTTGGAACTTGCGAGGTTTCAAGCGAAAAACACCCTTAAAGAACCTTTTGAACCTTATTATAATACAAAGGAAAAACCTATAGGATTCTTAGAAATTTTTGATTCTATAATCAATGCAAGCGCAGCTCAGCAAATATTAAGAGAGCCATATGGCAGCCACCACTGTTAAACATTCCGGTGAGGAAAGCCATTACCGACGCAACAGAATTCCTATAAATTTCTAAATTATTTTCTCAACAATAATTGATAACATATTTTAATGTAAACGCTATATTGCTTTAAATAATTTAAGTAGCGCTGAATTACAGTAGCGCTCCCCTGATAATAACGCGGCAACTAGGCTCAGGTCGGAGTGGATGTTCCGATTACTGGAATAAAAAATGAGAGGGCGGTCAGCGGGTTTGAATGTTAGAACATTGGATACTAAGCCTGGGTAGGCCATAATGGGACAATCATAATGCCGGTCGCTTTGTCAGCGATTATTTAAGGATGGAATGCATACAAGTAAATCTTTGATCAGCTTATCGTAAATGCATAAATTGCATGTGCATTTGGGTCTCCAAACCAGGACACAAATTCATCGCACTTGTTGTTTCATTCAATTCAATTATTTTTATTCTGCTTGCAAATAAATCAATCGCGGGCATGCCAAAATTAATGTCAATGTCTTAAATGCAGAAATCAGTCAGCTCCTATTGTATGTCGGGAATTTCAGCATCAGCAACTTTATCGTTTTTTATTGCTTTCGTGACATGTGTCAGGGGATGCAGCCCACCCTGTTAATGTTAGAGACTGCACTGGAGTTATCTAAACGCAATAACAGTTGGCAGCTAGCTATGTTATTTGTGAAGACTTTGATAAAAGGTATGCCGCTAAATGTTCGAGCTGATTGGTATGAAGCGTGCGCTCATGTTCGAAGCAGGGGCCACTCGCGGTCTTCTCGCCGCTCGCGGCGCCCCATCCCGTCGTTGAGGCGTCAGAAAACAGACTAACTCAATAATAGCTACTTGGCAAATTCATAACTTTGTCAAAGGCATAGTAATTTTTTAAGGACAAGTACTTAAGTCGATCAATTTTTTTTTTTTTTTTTGCTTATGTATGTCATAGTCTACGGCTGGACATATTGATAACAATAATCTTATTAACTGTGCGAATTTCCTAATTCGCCATCGTGATTTTTTGTATTAGGATTCTATATATATCTATATAATCGCCATCGCGAACCATTGAAACCAATAAATCTACAAACTATTATTAGATGTAAATTTTATAGCTGTTCAAAGATCTAGCTATCTAGCTTAAAGTGGCTAGTGGGGATAAACTAATTCATCTTTTCAAGATCAAAATGAACGGCATTTTCCCTTTGGGTTTAGGTCTTAGAAACACAGACACACAACAGGTAATATGTACTGATGTGTATCAGGAGCGCGCTCCGAAATCGTTCCAATTCGGAGGAGATTTTGGACAGTTTCCTCAAACAACGCAACTTCAACGTCAGAATTTTTCATGCACGACTCGCTGTGAGAACGTTATCTCATAGCCATCGATCCAGTCCAGTAGGAGCGAGTCCGGGGTCAGCATGGCCCACTGGTCGCGGAAGAGGGACAGTTGGCCGGCGTATCTTACGGAGACGGCGACCGTCTCGATGAGGTCGCGCGCTGGCCGCGTGGAAAGGCAGGCTCGCTCCTCGGCGCCGGCGCGGGCGGCGGGCCCGGCGGTTTGCACGCATCGGTCGGAGCTTTCCAGTTTTTCTGCTTGGTTTTTTGTGAAAGCTGGCGCAGCTGGTTTTTATTTCTGCACTGAGCTTTGGCGCTGCGATGTGAGAACAGTTAATGGAAATTTTATATTTCTCCTGAAACTTTCCTCTGGGCTGGATCTAATCCATGCGTGGCGATATACTCGACGCGCGTCGCCAGGTCTTTAAAGACGCCAGGGCCGTAATCAACCGTTATGCTGGGCTGAGACATTATTTTCCAGTACGTCCGACAAGATGGTATCGAGCGCGTCGTCCGCTGGAGAAGGTTCCTCCGCTACCGATGTCTGGTTCGATGCCGTCAATAGTACTGTTGATCGTATCGGAGATGTATTTCCTTCTAGCAGACAAGTGAAAATGATCTCGATTGCGGGCGCCTTCGTCGCAGGGATATTTCGGTTATCTCCGTCCGTACATATTTTTTGAGGATAGCTCAATATAATTATTATTGAACAAAGTCAATATATTTCACTATATATAGTCCATATATAACAATAGCGGTCGGATTAGTCAGGCGTAATTCCCACAAAATAACGGGCGAATACTGTGTACCTTAATATAATAAGGCGGATAGCATTTTATGACGGAATTTCCATAAAATTGCGCGCAAACTGGACTTGTGTATTTTTAAATAAATGAGACCGTACTGTGTGGTACGATCAGTAAGACATAATTCCCAAAGAATTACGCGTGAACTGGTCTTATGTACCATTACATAATAAATTTTATTCGAGCGGTACGAACAGTAAGACATAATTCCCAAAGAATTACGCGCGAACTGGTCTTATATACCATTACATAATGAGATTTCATTCGAGCGGTACGAACAGTAAGACATAATTCCCAAAGAATTACGCGCGAACTGGTCTTAAGTACCATTACATAATGAGATTGCATTCTAGCGGTACGAACAGTAAGACATAATTCCCAAAGAATTACGTGCGAACTGGTCTTATATACCATTACATAATGAGATTTTATTCGAGCGGTACGAACAGTAAGACATAATTCCCAAAGAATTACGCGCGAACTGGTCTTATGTACCATTACATAACGAGATTGCATTCAAGCAGTACGATCAGTAAGACATAATTCCCAAAGAATTACGCGCGAACTGGTCTTAAGTACCATTACATAATGAGATTGCATTCTAGCGGTACGAACAGTAAGACATAATTCCCAAAGAATTACGTGCGAACTGGTCTTATATACCATTACATAATGAGATTTTATTCGAGCGGTACGAACAGTAAGACATAATTCCCAAAGAATTACGCGCGAACTGGTCTTATGTACCATTACATAACGAGATTGCATTCAAGCGGTACGATCAGTAAGACATAATTCCCACAGAATTACGAGCAATCTAATCTTAAGTACCTTCAGATCAGTAAGATATAACTCCCGCAAAGATATACGCAAACCGATGTGAATCTGTGGTGAGATAGTCCTATAGACAGCTCGAAACACAAGGTCTATCTATCGTCTAGCTAGAAAGATCCAGATAGATATAACTCGCACAGAGTTACACGCAATTTAGATTTAGGTGCTAGACAAAGGAAGCAAACCGCGTGGCGGGTAGGTATCAAATCACTATAAAACTTGCGAATTAGCAAATAAATTACCTTGTAGCTACTGGGGAGATGGCGAGGGTTCCCTCGATGATGACGAAGGCGACTACGATGATGATTCGATTACACGAATTCTTAGTTTTTGCTATTTATCAATTTATTTTCAGGCTTCTTTAGTTTTTTCTTGAAGTAGGGAAAAGTATCATCGATCGCGGGTTTCTTTCCGGCAATTTAGATGCAAATTCAAATTAAATATATTCGAAAATTATTTCTTCACTGAATTTATTTAAGTTAGTGTTGAGCGGTAGAACACATAAAGACGAATGAAGTGTCCGGGCGTGCGCTGACGACAGGAAGGTTCATGTACCCACAATAGAATTGAAAAAAATATATAAACTCTCAATATGTGTAAAAGTGGTGTCACGTAGGCGTTACTACATTGTATATATATGATTTCTCTTTCAGGTTACTAATCTCGAGAGACTAAGCACGAAGTATAATGACACTTAAGACACACGGGAATTTGTAATTTTGTTATAAGCGTTCTTTTGTGTTCCTTTAAAAATATAATAAAAGCCTTTATTCAGACATCCTAATACAAATATAGAATCGCTTAAAAACTAACTGTTTATATTTTGCCTCGACATCAAATTGTCTATTTATATTTCATTTGGGTTTTTTGCCTCGACAGTAATCTATCCCTGTATGCAAAGGCCTCTTCCAACTTTGTGTTCTTAAAGTGAAAAATAAATGTAATGAAATGCGGAAGAGGTGTGCATTCCTCGCGTGAAGGACACGGGCCAGCATCAACGCCGTGCTGGCGATGATTGCCGGACGAATTGACTGCTGCTGCCACGCTGCTGCGACAGACGTCGTAAATTTTAAGAGATGTTCCGAATAGTCGGTAAAGCAGACTATCCGGCGACTTTCGCAGTCGGCGTCTATTCGGCAATGAGCGCCCACTATTCAGCTTCTTACTTTGTATTTCTCAAACGCAATCGCAAATTAACGAGGCTTTCTTTATGACATGATTAAATTTAAATTGAGTTCTTTCAGTTGAATGAACAATAATAGTATTGTTATTTTTATACACAAAACACTGCTTTGACCCGTGCAAAGAAACAATGCAAAGTAAAACATGTTCGACACGCCCTCAAGCGGCGGTTGCGAATTACGCGCGAATCAGCTGTTTAAACGAAACTCCCGAAACCATGATCGGCTTGGCCGACTAGTCGGTCTCTTTACAAGCCGACTAATTGGCTAGTCGGCCAAAGATAGTCGGCACATCTCTAGTCTCTATCCTTCATCTTAAAGCCCAAATCCACTAAATTTAGCGTGTCCTACAGTGTAACGTTGTGTAAACGTATGTAACTAATAAGTGATTTCAAAATTACTCACCCATTGAGAGTCTGTGCATAATAATGCACAACCCCACTCCTCGTAGCTGCCGCTAGACTTAGTTTGACCATCCCCTCCTCCTCTTTGAGCCCAACATCCACCATCCTTGGCGCGTCCTCCAAAACGAAGTTGTAGGTTGGTGTGTTGACTGTGGGCACATTGGTGAGTGATTTCTTGCGTTTCTTCTGCTTTTTACTGGGTGTTGGCTCGTCACCGTTGGTCAATGGTGTGTGGTCTTCTGTTATTGTTATATCCCAGAAGGATAGGAGGCGTTCATTTCTGTAAATAAATTTAAGGTACGACTTTCACAAGGATGCATAAATTTGAAGCAATATATTGTTATAAGTAATGGTTACCACTTAACATCAGGTGTGCCATGTACTATGTACCATGTACTAGTTCCATCTTCAGGTATCATAAAAAAAGCATGAATCTTTCAGCTAGCTACAAGTTTTAGGCCTAATTGTTATGAAGGAATTTTTAAAGTCAGTTCATTGAGAAAATAAGTTTGTAATCATTATATCTAGCTCGTAGGGCTGACCACTAGGGCACAATATTCTCGAATGGACATCACAATCTGGAAGACAACAATAACACATGGACGGATGGACCGGTGCAATTAAATCAAGATTGATCAACATCCGTCCTGTCCTCAGCTCGACGCATCCAGCTTCTAAATGTTGCAGGCGCTTGCCGATCAATTGTTTTCTCTGTGTCAAAATATTATAGTCAGCAGTATAGACAACAGATCGTCACTCCACCTGGCCAGAGGGAGTCCTACACTATTAACGGAGCCGCGGTCTCAACTCAAAAACTCGTTTACGTTCACGCATATCACGAACGTGCCAATGATACAAGACCTTGCGACCATCAACTTAGACATGTAGGCTCCCTTTCCCCGTAGTTTTAAAGGCATACGGACTATAACAGTGCCCTTCAAAAACTAACAACTGACTACAGTTAACATAACATGGACGCAGAGTCACGGCTCAAACCCTGGACATAACAAGGCTGACTCGCTGGCAAGGGAAGGAGCCAGGCTCACTCCAACCGCCATTGACATTGGCCTTTCCAACCCACCTTCGGTGGAGATCAAGAAAAGGCTAAGAGAGCACTCTGAAAGCGAACACCAAAGATTGTGGGACCGTAGACAGGATTGCAATTATTCAAAACTAATGCTACCAAGTAGAAACAACAAAATAACCAACACCCTGTTAAAAATGAAGCGTGACGACCTACGCATATTGTTTGTTGTTATTACTGGCCACTGTGACCTGAACCACCACCTAGTAAAGTCAGGAGCAACGGACAGCGGCACCTGTCGCGGCTGCTTTCAAGCTGAAGAAACAGTGGAGCACGTCATCTTACACTGCACTGCCACAAACGAAGCCAGAACTAAATCCGGGTTACAAAAACTGCTTGATCAATTCTCACAAACGCAGGCCGGAACGGGGATCCTAGAGCAATGTTGTCACCAACCCAGAGTCCTTCTCCGTTATTTTAAGGAGTTGGGCTGGCTGGGGCCAGTTTAGCAGGGGGGCAATGCACAATACACCCCAATGCGGGACGTCGGTGCAGAACTTTTCCCTCACTTCAAATTAGAATTAAAAAGGCATACACAGTATTTTGACCGGACCACAACGATACTGTATTACGGCAGACATACGCGTGTAGTACTGCCCCAGGCGTACCCTAAATAAGGGAGATACATTGAGGCAAAACAAAATATATCTAGGTATGGGGTTCCAACCTCCATCTTTGGAACCCAAGCCAAACTCACCTACCCAGCTTTATAACTAACGGGGCTATAGTGGCCGCCTGATCACGGCATAGCGCAGCCTGACACCGGCACAGCTAAGTTCCCTGTCCGCTGACGGGCAGCGTCGGTTGTGCGAAAAGCTGTGCTCTGCGATCGCCAATCCGTATGACCAGCGAGGGGATTATGGGCATATCCCCCTTCTTATAGGGGAAGCCTATATCCAGCAGTGGGGAATAGGCTGATGTTGTTGTTGACACAAAATGCGCGTATGTAGCGGACTTTTATATATTCCGTCGGCGCGCGGCAACCTACGAAATGGGCCGCGACGTCGGGGTCCGCCGATGTACTGATAACTACGTACCTACAGTAGGGAGTGCGCCCGGCCTGGCCACAGTACAATATGTATTACTAGCGACTCGCCCCGGCGGTGCAATGCTGATAAAAACCTTCCACATATCACACAGCACATGCTGAGCCAACCCCCTTTTCAGCATATGGCATGTAGAGAATAATTAATTCCTTTATTAATATACTCGTAATGTTGAGTAGGTATTTAGTAGCTTTATAGTTGGCTGGTTATTTTTTAGTTCTGTTTCTACATTGTCATATGTTCCAAAATAAATGTTTTTATCTATCTATCTTGAATCTCTCTATCTATTAAAACAACCGCATCAAAATCCGTTGCGTAGTTTTAAAGATCTAAGCATACATAGGGACAGACAGCGGGGAGCGACTTTGTTTTAGACTATGTAGTGCTAATGAAGCTGTATTTTATACTTACTGTGAGCCCTCAATAAGCCAGCACACGTTGTTAACTTGTGCAAGCGCTAGTAACGCTGTCTGCGACGCGTTGTGTCCCAGAGTTTTGATTATAGACGCCTCTCCTCTGTGCAACCTCCATAGACGGACCTGCCATGATGCAGCTACCAGATAATGTGCTTCTGTTTCCTGAAAGAGATTAACAAATTGACATTGAGATTTTTTTTAATGTTAGATTATGTTTTTAAGGACTGATGGGAACAGGACGACTCACTTTCACGCACACACTCATATTTCCCACTTGCTCTACACTTCACACTAAATACCTCGGTAGGTATATGTAATTTCTTTCTAGTACCATATCTCCTTAATATTATGTTCCTACTTTAAGTGTCTAAACACACTATAGCCAAAATTAAGCGACGTCAGAGTTCCACAGCTGATTTTGATGACAAGTTCGTCTGTACGCCATAACGCAACGTAATTTCAGCATAATGTGTCATCTGTAATTCAAATTGCATTGCAGTCATAATCATGCAGAACTTTTGGTCGCGTAACTTCAGCAAAGTATATTTCGACCCTAAGATAGTTTCAGAATCAATTTAGTTTATAGAACAAATCTATTATTGGCAGTATGTTTTACTTACCATTTGTATATGTAAAATATCTATTATTATTGTTATAAAACAAAGTATTACTTCCCCAGTCATGCTTGTTCAGAATGTGCCCTATGATACAATGCCCCTGCATCCATCAACTTGAGGCATGACGGTGTAAGGCCTGGAATTTCACCGGCACCCCCCTTCAAACCAAAACATAGCAATGCTGCTTCACGGGTGGTAGTACTTCCTTAGATGAACCCTTCACAAAGAAATCGACTACTTCTAATAATGCTACTGTGTCAACTACTAGCCAGGTCAAAATTCTTTGCCAGTCATACTAAAATTTATTCGATTAGCGATGCACTTAATTGACAGAATAATAAAAGTACACAAGGACATGGGCTTCTACCTTACTCCAGGGCCTTATAGTACCTTATACTTATACTCCTTATCCAGTATTATACATATAATTACTAATTTACCGATGCAGCGGTTTTGTAAACCTTAACCATCCTATTAATAACAGTTCTCAGATAGCTAAAATGACATTAAAATATCATGTCACCTCTTTTTATTAACATTTAAATGACAGGGACAAGTTTACTTTATCAAGCTGTTATAAATTGACATTTGGTTTGAATAAAGCTTTTCGCACATTACACTGACTCAACACCAATACAACACCCTTCCAACTAGAACTATTGATTGCGTCGTCAACTAGTGAGAAGCGCGTCGTCAACGCCCGGCCAGGACGAGTTGGCAATGCGCCGCCCACTAGTCGTAAGCACATTGTCGACTCGTGCCTGATTCGTCGACAACGCGTGAACCACGTGTCGTATACATTTATCTTACAAGTTGATAAATTCACTCTTAAGAAATATAACATAAAGCTTACATTTCAATGCCATATTGTGGGTTGAGTCGATGTAATGTGCTAAGACCATAAGGGGGTTATTCTTCATACTCTATAATGTACTCCTACTATATTATGTATGTATTGTCAGCCCATCTTGCACTATTAACTACCTACAAAGCCTCGGTCTGCCTACCATATTGCTATACCCTAAGACACGGTTCAAGTGAGATACCTATAACGACTCAAACGTCCAGGCTACTATAGTAGCCTAAAAAAAAATAGCGTGAAACGTCCGGGCTACTAGAGAAGCCCAGCTGGAAAGTTAGTTTTTTTTTGTATTCTCTGTGATTCAAAGACAATAGAGTGGCAGAAAAACGATAGTGCATGGCCCTTGGATAAATCCTGCGTCCATCCAATCCAAAAAAAACATACCTGGCAATAAAAATTTGTCCGTAGATTTTTTTTTTAAAAGTGTCTTCTTCTCTTTATGAATGAACGTTGTGCAAAATGTAATGGATTGATTGTTGTATTAACCTTATTTATAAGTGTTGTATATCAAAATAATCCTCAACATGAATGCTACTGAAATATTAACAAATATCTTTTATCCATCGCCTGATACGGCAAAAATTCAACAAGAAACTCAATGCGAAATTCAACCTATATCGTCGAGTTGACATTTTTATTTTCAGTATTTAGATTGTTAGTTGAAATTGGTTTTTCACATAGATTAAATCTGTATAGTTTTACCTTTAAGTGGGTATTTTTAATTTAAGCCTAGCTATAGCAGTTATCTAGTTGTAACGCTTTATTGTGAAAACGAACGAGGCGCGCGGCGCCACAGAATACCGATCGCGCGGCCGGACGTTTCGGAGGGGGACAGCTTTCGCGGCCGGACGTACAAGTGGATAACCAGTAACATGCAATTTAACACCATGAGAAAGCAATAAATGTTGAATATAAAATAAAGACACTTACCAATTTGTGTGGTACGATTTTGATTGCACTTATGCTATTTCCTTGTTTATTCTTATTTTCTACAGCGATTTTGTATTGATTTCTAGGTGTCCCGTTATTTATATCCCATTCTATAAGCATATCGTCCTTACTGCAGCTGTACAAACCATATTGTCTGCTCCAATCGAGAGCAGTTACTTTACTAAATATCCGGCCAGATAGAATAGTTTCAATTTTAGCTTGTGCTACTGAGTATAACAGGACCTTGCCACTGTGGGTGCCCAGTGCTATGCATTGTGCCTCATTTTCACTGATACTGGCCTTCTTTTTCTTTTGTTTTGGCGTTTGTCCCTGAAATTGAAGGTTTATAGGTTAGGTACATATTTATGTTGTTTGATCAGTCTGGTGACCAAAATACCTATTTATAAAGGTACTTCGGGGTAGCTAAAAGCTGTTTATAGGTGTGGAGCGAAAATCTAATGCCCTAAACAACAAGAAATGTCATAAAAACCACGTGTTGTACGTACCGTGGACACAGTTACGGTTACCCAATGTAAACATGACGGTGGTGACGTTAAATGGAGGTCTGGCGTGTACTGTTGTTTGAGCTCGTTGGTTTCTGTATCCCATATCTTCAGTCTGCCGTCTGTAGAAATGGCAGAATAATATTTTCCGTCTTCGGAAAATGCCGCCTCTGCCATGTTTCGTTTCACATCACTCACTCACACAAGCACACACAAATGCCAAATGCATAGACCGACTGACAGTGACAACGACAGATATGATGACGTAATCAAACAACAGATTTCCCCCACACAGGTGCGTCATTAATGGCGATGTGTTAATGCGTCTCGAACATATAAATTGTAGATCTTATAGATCTTATAATACCGTAAAAGATCTATGGTCTCGAATCTCGATTCCTTCACTTCTTTACTTAATTAATGGCTTCTGGGGTGGTTCTCCACAATTTCCTTAGTATCAAGTAATATTATTTTTATTTTTTAATTAACAATACGAGGCAAGGTAGTACGGCTTATAAGTCCAGTCGTCCAGTCTTGAATGAGGTCCTGTTTTCTGCTACAGCAATGCCGACTATAATATAAAACGATCTGCGCTCAATTTTCTTCATCAGCGAATTCGAGGCCAAATCAACTTTTTATTCCATTTCACTAAACTTGTGTCTTATTACTTAGGTAAGTTAAATTGCCAAGCAATTAAAACAAAATGAATCAGAAATACACTAGAAAATAGCTAAAATAAAAATGACACAACCGTCGTTCAAGATGTAAAATATGGTTCTGTCTCGATTCCTTGGTTCTTTTCGTCTGGCTAGCTCGAGAACCAATATTGCATACACTTCCCGATTTTGTGCAGCCCGAGCATCCATGTATACGATTCTTTATGTTTTGTACATGGATGTTAGGGCTGTACTTGTCTAGCACGTGCCGATTATTCACACCCATGGAAAGCACATTCTGAGCATCCATGTACACACCATAGACAAGATATATGCTTCGTTTACAGTACTTACCTGAGGTGTCAATAGACTGTGACAGTAGTCAGTAGTCTTGTCCGCAATACAAGGCATGTGAGGCCTCATTTACTAACGCAGTTGCACACCGAAATGGTTGGCACCGGACCTTTATTTGCAAACTTTGACATTTCATTTGTAGAAATTCAAAGAACAATTGACGAACTGTCAAGTTTGTGAAAAGAAGATCAGTGCTTATGATTTCGGGTTGCAACTGAGTTACTAAATGAGGCCTCTGAACTTAAATAGTTTCTAAATAAATCACAGAACCGACGCAGATCACCCCGATGCTACCTAGTCTTGTGGTCCCTTCCCCTAGTATATAAAAAAATGAAGATAAGCGGATGAAGCGACACTCAGAGCCTCAGGGGCGACCTCGCGAGAGTTCTGGCGAGAGCTCATATCGGAGTCAAATATCCATTTTAGTGATTCATTATGTATCCATTTTTATTTACAGTTTAGTCCATGGACAATGATACTGATGCTTTCGAACGAGTGATGGCTGCCAAAAAATCGACCAATCAGAAGCCATGTACATCAATGATCGGGCTGTGTTTGCTCGGGGTGTACATAATCGTCACGTGGCCATTATTCACAGCCAGGATTAGGTGGACTTTTTGCTTTGTTTTGCTTGTACATACATGGATACTAATTTTCAAATCTCCCGAAAACGTTCCCGGTAAAACTACCAAATGACTGGACTATATAATTATAGACGGCTATAAAAATATTAAAATTTGATTATGAATCAAACAAGATTTAAAACTTGATTAATTATATTATAAAAAAACGTGTTATTTACACTATAACTCAAGAACGGCCAAACCGATTTGGTTGAAAATTGGTTAAGCGGTAGCTTAGAACCAGGAGACGGGCCTAGGTTACTTATCACGTTCATATTAATAGTAGGGGTCGGGTTAAAGGGTGGGGTAGGGTAGGTTAGTTGTTGTTTCATAATCATAATCATAATCATTTATTTATAGGCTTAAAATGTAGGTACAATAGGTCTTAGCATAATGTCATATAAAAATAATTAAAAAGTATCCTATACATTTTGCCTCATTAAGGCGTGCAAATATAAAGAAAACCAAAACTAATGTCAAAAAGTAAGTATTTCAAATAAAATAATGTAAAAAATAATGAATATGTCATAGATTCACTCAAAATGACAAAATTTATAATCGAAATATTTCTTTACTTCATAAAAACAGTTGTCCAATAACTATTTTCTTAATCTTGATTTAAAAATATTCAAAGGTAGGTTTTTTAGGTCGTCCGGTAATTTATTAAAAATTGTTATAGCGTTGTAATAGACACTTTTTTTGCAATATTCAGTCGGCAACAAGGAATATCCAGATTCTCCTTGTGCCTCGTTTGCCTTTTTATCACATCTGTCTTTTTATTGAAGTACCGAGGATACAGTTTCACAAACAAGCATAAATCATTTATGTACATGCAAGCTAGTGGAAGAATTTTATATTTTTTAAATAACGGCTTGCAGGAATCCATACTCCATACAACACCGGGCTATCGGTGGTGTATGGAGTATGGATTATGGTACGCATTTTTTCTGTATAATGAAGGCTTTTTCTGTATCGGTTGAATTCCCCCACAATATTAGTCCGTAAGCTAATGTCGACGATACATATCCGTGATAAGCATTGAGCGCTGCTTGGGTAGATACGCGAAGCCTAAGGCTTTTTATTGTATACACAAATCTATTTAATTTATCACAGATAAATTTTATATGACTGTGTCTTCCAATCGAAGTACTGATCAAGCCAAATACCCAAAAACATTGCTGTATTAACTTCTTCGATTGGAGTATTATTATTATATTTAATTGCAATGTTCTCTTTTTTATGCCTATCTGCTCTAAATTTTATAATATTAGTTTTATTGAAATTTATTTGTAAATTATTATTATTTAACCATTTTATTGTATTAAATAGTGTATCATTTCTTTCTCTTTCGAACGTCACTTTGTTTTCACCCCTTATAATGATGGTGGTATCGTCAGCAAATAATAAAGGTTTATGTCTAGTAATATTTGGTAAGTCATTTTTATACATAAGAAATAAAAATGGACCTAATACACTACCTTGTGGTACTCCAAATTTGTTATGATTGAAGACCGATTGCACTGCAGTTTTTTTGCCATTAATGATTTTAGATACCTCGACACATTGTTGACGATTTCTGATAGCTCTGAAGCCATTCATTTCCGTTACCCCTAATACCGTACTTGTCAAGCTTGTTAAACAATAGTATATGTTTTATAGAAATACAGCTTTCTATAGCTAAGCCACTCTTTATCTGTCCGGAAAAGAACCTTCTTCAAAAGATTTGTTTATTAAATAACTTAGTGGTTTGCAAATATAATTGGCACCAAGTTTAATAATTTTGGTGCATATTCCATCAAAACCAGCTGAGTTAATTTTTTTAAGGTTTCTAGTAACCTTAAAAATCTCCATTGGTTCAGTTGGTTGTAAGAAAATAGAATATACATTTGAAATTAAGCAATCTATGTCATATGGTCGAAAATTAAAGTCATTAGCATTTGTAATGTGTTTTATCCTCATTGATTGCTTTTTCCATATCGATATCTTTTTTTAATATTCCTTTAACTTCGATACCCTCTTAGAGACAGGGCAACGTCTGTTAGGTCGGCTAGTTCCTATAAAAATAAAATTATTTTGTGTAAAATTGAACAATAACTAAGCACTCTTAACCAAGTCAGTGCATGTATGAAAAAAGCCCACAGCCCCCATGACCCACACTAACTCATTCTTGTAGCTGAATTAGAGAGGCCATCTTGTATAATTTATGTTTTTTTTAATTTAGATACTCACACAGTATAACAAGACATAGGTATAATGCATTAAAATTAGTATAGCCCTAAGAAAAAGCCCATTAATTCTAGTAAAATGGTACTTTACAAAAATGGTCACAATTGATAAACTAACAACTATTTTTTATTTGTTGTATGTACAATATTTATTTAATAATTTTACAGAAAAATCTAAATAACGATACAAAACTACAATTCGTATTTTTACGATAGAAAAGAGGACTATCATCATCATCATCATCATCGTTGACAAAAATGTCTAATTTAAGTCGTATCGTCTTCAACGTCTACGAACATGAGCCGATGTGCCCTCTGCGAGGGTGTCTCTGGGTTGTAGACACCCTCGCTCGCGTCATCACCATCACCTTCACTGCCTGTGCCAGGATCGGAGACACCCTCGTCCGTATCCTCATCATCACTGTTATCCTCACTGCCTGTAACAAACAGAATTCGTTATATTCAACACCTTAAGGTGGTAAGTAATTCCTTTCCTTTATCGTATTCAAGTGGCCAACTCTAGTGTCGGAGTTTTCAGGTCGCCTGAAGGCCTAATACTTTGTTAATTATTTAAATGTACCTCAGATAAACTCAGGTAAAATAAGTTTAAGCAACGCAATGACAATTTGTTACCTACAAAGCCTCGGTCTGCCTACTATAATATAAAACTATACCCTTAGACAGGGTTCATGTGAGATACCTATGACCGGTAAAATGCAATTTTAAGTAGAGTTCTAATTGACAATGATCATACGTTGACACAATGCATTTTCGTCGTGCGATAAAAATGTTTGCCTGTGCTCATGCGACGGCTGGTGAGCTCTAATTTGGACACTCTGGAGGAATCTGTTTATTTAAACTCATCGCACGAATAGAACGTATCTCGTGTCCATCGTATTATCGTGACCAATTAAGACGACGCCTAACACCATGTGAAAACAATAAATGAATTGTATTGTATGTATTGTATTGGGTTTCGCGAAATCTCTATTGTTTTATTGACTTACTCTTGGCCCTCAGAATGGTGAAGGTCGACCTTAGTTGCGGTGTGATGGCTCACGTCTATGGACTTGGATGCCTTCGCTTCCGTCGGTATCTCGATCTACAAGTTGAAATTTTCATGAAAATAAAATACGTTTAACAGACGAAAAAAACGGAGGAGTTTCTCAAGTCGACGCGCATATTTTTTTTATGTACGACCACGCATACCTTTTTATTATAGAGTAGTCCGATTTTGATCATTTTTTTTTTTGGAAAGGGTATACTCCGGAGTTGGTCTCATATGAATTTATAAAAACAATTACAACCCTAAGGGTAGGAAAACAGGGGATGATTGATTGTTCACACGCTGATTGTAATGTATGACATAACTTTTTACAGAGTAGTCCGATTATGATCGTTCTTTGAACTCAAACTCGTCGAATCAAAATTACTTAGGTATACTTACATCAGTTTAAGAACTTAGTTATTTTTAAGGTTAAATAAGACAGATTTATTATTTTTTATTTAATTTTTGGTTTAAAAGTTTTTATTATTTATGTTTTGAAACACGCTAAATAATTTTAAATGTTTCAATGTCCTATTTTACATAATACAAATATTAAATCTTATTGTAAAAATCTCGTGTACGTCCTCTGTAGTCCACCTAAGTTGCAGAAGGTTGTAGGTACGATTCCCCGATTGATTATGTATGTATTTACAAAAAAAAACTAGTAGCTAGTAAAAATACAAGTTCTGCTTAGTTTGGGGCTACATGATGCTGTGTGATAGTGTCTACCAATATTTATTTTATATATATTTAATTCCAAAATAATTTCACTGGGTGTAATAAACATTGGGTTCAATTGGTTTACTTAAAATATATGTTTATTATGTTTATCCATAAAAAAGGGTTGGAAGGTTGATCTTGACTAACCTGTCCCCCCGGCATCTTTCGCTTCCTGCTAGCCACCCCACTCATCGGCCCAACCACTTGGATATGTGACCGTTTTTAGGACCGCACTTTGGTTGTGCTATTCAGCTTCTGATTGGCCGGATGGTTTTTCCTCTGATTAGTACTTGGGGTATTGTTGTCTGGCATCTAAAATAAAAAAAAAATATTTTTTATAATACTTTTATAATATGATAAGTAGAGATAATCTCTACTTATCATATTCAAGTACCGACCTGATCCGATCGATTTTTAGATCGGATCGAATCCATGCGATCCAATCTGCGGACCGATTCACCTCCATTAAATTCGGATGGTATTCCAAACACTATGGCTTGCACACAATGTCATGTAGTTTGTCATCTATAATAATAATTGTAGTAGCACTTGGCATGAACTTAAATCTATGAACTATTTTTATTTTTAAGGTGTATACTATATTGATGATTTTTTAAAATATATGTTAAATAAATACTCAATACTAAATGAAATATATATTATATGTGATTAATTAATATATAGGTTATCACTATTATTAACCGCCAAATAATAACACCTCCCTACCTGTAAATCTAGAACTTTGTTTTTGTAACAAATTTAAAATAATTGTCATAGATAAGCCCACATGTATAATTATAAAGTTTTAAATGCAATGATTGAATGTATCAATTTGATAATTATGTGTAGGTATAACTAAATGGTCAAAAAATGAATCTATACTTATATTTTTATCTACACAATAGTCATTGCTCAGGTTCATCTAATTTATGTTGCGTGTTTTATTGCCGTAAGGTTGGTTGTTTTTTATATAAAAAAATGTATTAATGTGTATTTTAATGTTTTATTTTACAGCGATTTTTCGATCTTTTGAAAATCGGATCAATTACATGCAATCCAATCCGCTGTTCGGATCGAGGCGTTACGATAAAATCTATATAACCAAATTCAAGGTTTTGGCAACGTACTTTTTTATAATAAAACCAAGAAGCTGTTTTCGACTCATTAAGAGAGTATGTAGTACTTCCTGGTAGTGAAGAAGTTTAAGATTTAAATTAAGTTATTCCAAATTAATTTAGTTATAGAATAACATAGTTTCTCATTTCCTATTTATGTAAATTTCTAAACAAACAAAAAAACAAGAAATAAATGAATACAACACAAGTTTTTATTTATTTCTTGTATTTTTGTGAAATTATGTGAAAATACAAAATATGAATAAAGCGAGAAAACCCTAAATAAATGTTTAAAAAAAGGGAGTAGGACGCCCTCCGACCAGGTGGAGTGATTTGCAAACAAGCCGAAGACAAGGCTAAATGGCGCTCATTAAGGGAGGCCGCCGTCCAGCGGTGGACTGCTAGGGGGTGTATGTGAAAATTGGCGTATTTCAATATGCATGATACCCACAACGTTCTCGGGTACGTAACGTAAACGGGTCTTGATATTGCACATCTTGATTTTGTACAGCCTGATTATCCATGTACAAACAATACAAAGCAAACAGTCCACCAAATCCTGGCTGTGAATAATCGTCACGATCGTCACACCCCTCGTCGTCGGGGACGACACCCCGAGCAAACACAGCCTGATTATCGGTGTACACGGCTTCTGATTGGTCGATTTGTTTGACAGTCATCACTCGTTTGAAAGCATCAAGTAAAAACGTCCATAGACTATGAATTACTAAACTAAATCACTAAAATGTAGATAAAAATGGATATTTGACCCCAGCTCGCGTGATAGATCCTGGGAGATGCATTTTTTATATACACTCTAGGGGTAGGGACCACAAGACTAGGTTGCATCGAGGTGCTCTGCGTCGGTTCTGTGATATATTTAGAACCTAATTTACTCAAGTCCGGGTGCCTTGTATTACGTACAAATACCTATTACTGTTTACCCTCTCTCTTTCTTTCTACCCTCTCTCTTTCTTTCTATTATTGTAAAATGTTAGTTGTTTATCTGTGTCCGACTCCGTAAATGTAACGCGTTAGATCGTAAGCATCTGTAATGTTATTTTTTACGTTAAATAAATGAAACTTGAACTTGAAAACTGTCCTAATCTATTCTTGGCACCTCGGGTAAGTACTATAAACAAAGCATAAGTCTTGTCTATGGTGTGTACATGGATAACAAACCTGTACAGCCTGATCATTCATCTACAAACAATAGACATTCGTGTAGATAGATAATCAGGTTGTACATAATCAGGATGTGCAATATTGGCTTCCGGTGATTGTTTTTGGTGAACAGCAAGCATGTGGAGCTGGCTTTTTTTTGTGGAGTGTTGCTGTGTATGCGTACAATCTAAAGTTTATTATCGTTGCGTACAATACAAATTATAGAGACAAAAACTAATATAAACAATGAAACACAAATTAAATAATTTTAAAATATATGTTAATGGTATTAATCTCTTTTACTTAATGCACATTAAACATTATGCCAAAGCACTGTCAAGCATAGAGTTTTACGCACTTTTTATTAGGTTGACTGATGTTTGTGTTGCCATATCTCAAATGAAGGAAAACAATCGGTTTATCAATCACAATCAGTTTTTTAAAGAAAAAAAAATCAGTATCATTTTGGACGTCACGAGCAGCTGTCATGTCCGTTTGACATTTTAATTTTTATTGTTTCTCGTTTTTTGAGTTCGTCCGTGAACGTAAATGTAGGCGGAGCTCGTAATTTTTTTAGTTTAGTGCTCTCGTTCCCCTTTTCAAAACCTCTTTTTACAAAATCGCGCACACATATAGCAAAAGCTTTCGCCCAAACCAGTGAAGTGAAACAAAGGTAGTGTAGCAAGTTGGTGAAGTATGTGATTTATGATGTCATTATCGTGAATCCTTGAAAACATGAGTGTAAGTGCTGAAGCGGACGTGTCCAGTCCTCTGTCTGAAGGGCAGAGCACCTTGGATCCGACGTTATCGAAGTCCTCATCCGACAGTCAGAGTTTGAAGACAGAGGATGTTGTGGTAGGTCAGGATGCCAGATCGGAGCCGAGTACACCTAAAGCCACTCCGATGGCCTTCGTCATAGACTTTGGCGAGGCTAAGGCGGTAGACAATCGTAGACTAGAAGAATTAGCGAAGAAATCGCAAGCACGGCATCAGAGGGTGCAGTCCATGTCTGCTAGCCTGACTCGGACCAGCCCAGCCGCCCAGCGACCGCCAATGAGCGCGAAACTGCCCAGAAAAGCTCAAGGTTACAACTCCGAAGGCTACTTCTCGTCAGACCAGGAAGACAGCGGCCTATCTAGCTCTCTAAAGCACAGATCACAAAAAGTCCCTAGTCCTATCACTAACAGAAATATGAAATCACCTCTATCAGATGGCTTATCGAAACGCACCTCTAAGAGTCCTATTGTAGACAGCATAATGTCAAGAAGTGACAATTTCACCCTTAACCCCCGTCACGGCCTGAATCTGCCTCTAATAAGTTCAAGTTCCTATGTCAAAGAGGTCCATTACCAGCCAAAAATCATGGCTAATATCGTAGACCAGAGCCCCGTACTCCTCACAGACATATCAAGCCCTGAGCTAGATATCCTAACCCCTGATAATGGTTTATCCACACCAGTAAAGAGTCCAATTAGAAAAAGTCGGGCATCATCGGAAACACCGGATCTGTTCAAAAAATGTATTGTTAATGAGCCTTTGTATGTTGATGATGATGTGGACAGACAATCCAATTCATCAACTGGTACTTATACGATTGAAGGTGATAATTACACAGAAGAACAAAAGGCAAGGATGAGTATTGACAGGAATTTTGCAGCAGCAGCATTATCTGACTCATTGAAACGGGAAACCAGCGCTGACCCTGAGCTTATCTTTGATCTCCCGAACCGAGTCATAACAAAGGAACCAAGACGAGATTCAGCTTTACGCAGCCCAACAGGAAGTCAGAAATTCGAAATGCCGAAAGTATCTAAAGACAAGAATGTCTTAGAAATATCCTGCTGCTACGAATCACCGACTGAAAATGATTTAGCTGCTCAAACATCGAAGCAAATCAAATCAACTAGAAGCTACTTGGAGAAAATAAAAAACCGTGTTCGGACTATAACAGAGAAAACCTTTGCAAAATCACCACCAAAGCATGATGATGATGATGATGTTGGTAGCTTCACATCGGTCACAACGTCCGGTGTCTTAAGTTCCAAATACCCCTCCAATGTGAAATCGGTGACCACATCAGGTATCCTAAGCAAAAATCATCCTAAGAGTGAAATCCCAACCCGGAGGCGATGTAGCCTTACCAAATCTGAAATTGACCAGACTGACTACATCCACCGGCTTTCAAGAGAATCATCGGTCCCTGTCGACTACAGGACAAGAGACAACCCTATACCGGACTACCTGCAGAGATTATCAAGAGAATCCTCCGTACCAGTTTCCCTCCCCAGCTCAAAATTACCGTTTGATGATAGCAAATTTGAAAGCACAGCTTTGAGAAATGCTCAGAAGGCACTAAGAGATGATTCTGGTGTTTCCTCCGATATAACCCCGGAGCAGGTAGTGGGGAATCTGTCATACTTAAGCATAAACCGATGCAAAGGTGATAAGACTTGGATACAGGACTGGGCTGATAGCGTTAAGAAGTATAATAATAATGTGCTTGCGAGAGAAGTTGATGACCGGCCTCCACTCAGTCCGAGGAATTTGCCAGGGAGAAGTAAGTACCATTTTTATACATAACTTGCTATCGTCTGAGGCTTTGCTTGCATGGCACCCACATAAAAAGTAGAATACATGGTTCATCCAGGTCACAATATAATGTAAATTCCAAGTTTCATCCAAACAAACCAGTTCAGTAGTCTTTGTATGAAAGAGTAACAAACAAACATCCATCCATCCTCATAAACTTATAAGTAGATAGGATAATGTAAATTGATGTAAATTAAAAAAAATACTGTTCAAAGTGTACTTTACAGTTCTTACTGAATAAATAAATGACTTTTGACTTTTAGTGTTAATTCGTATTTGTTTTTGATAGTATTTAGTAGGATAGGATATTTAAGATTTATAAATTGAAAGAAAGTAAACAAACAAAACAAAAACCATAATTAAACTAAGCACGTTTGAGTAGCCACTGATAACCTTATAAATTATCAGTATTCCGCTGATAACACACGGTAACGAACTTCAACTCCCAGCGATAAGAGTGTAAATTATCACAATATTATCTTGAGATCGCGAAGATGCGATTCCCACGTTCTTAAAAGCCATTATGTCCTTTTTAAATGCATTGTTCTTGATAAAACTCATTATCTTTACAGTTAGTGCGTAAAAACGTGAGTACTCCCATACATTCTTAGAAATGTAGGGAAATGCGCTCAATAGGAAAAGTCTTTAAGTAAATTGGAGCACTAGCTTAGATCATGTGCTGGACATAGACTGTTTTCAATCAGTGCGACCTACCCCTCATGATATATGGAGCCGAAACATGGACACTCACAGTACGGCAAGTCCACATGTCGCTCAGCGAGCTATCAAACGACCTATGCTCGAAGTCTGAACACACAGTACGGCTAGTCTACCAGTTTAAAGTCGCTTGGCGAGCTAGGTAACAAGCTATTCTCTGAGCAGTTTCTCTGAAGGATAGAATCCGCAACGAGACTATCCGACATAGAACTAAAGCTGCCGACAAAGCTCAGAAAATTAGCAAGCTGAAGTGGCAGTGGGCTGGCCATATCTGTCGAAGAACCGATAACCGTCGAGGTAATTAGTAGTCGAGTTCTTGAGTGGAGTTGGCGGCTTGGCAAACGTAGAGCAGGACGCGCTTCGGCCAGGTGGCGTGACAATCTGTGAAATGCTGCTGGTAGAAATTGGACAGGACAGGAAGTCCAATGTCCAGCAGTGGACTGCTATGACTTAATATTTTGAAAATGATAATCATGATGAAACATACACAAACACACGCACACACAAACTTTGACATTTATAGTATTAGAGTAGCGAGGAAGTAGGATGGATGATTTTATTTACTAAATCATTTTTAATTATACTTTATTATGAGTCACAATAATAATTAAAGAATCTAGAATCTACTACATGTCGCCCACCGTGCGCCAAATACGGCGCAAGCGCAGCCATGTAATCCATTCGTAATCAGGATCCTTTTTAGGTCACTGTAGTTTGATCGACACTAAAATAATTTGTTTGCATTTGTTTTCGCTGCTTTATATACAGGTGTAACATTTATAACGGTCAGTATAGGAAAGTCTGAAATTATTTCATAGATTTTAGGAACAAGGAAAACTGCATTCATAAATTTATAAAAAAACTTGTACTCAGCTCGGGAATCGAACCAGGATGTTTTGAAAAACAAAACTAAGACTGTTTTTATTTAGATATCGATTATGTATGTCTCAAGCAGTACCTTTGATTATGAAACATGATGTCTAAAATTAATAAACACGGCAGAAATGAGAATGAAAATGAAAAGCAGCATTGCTGTTTAGGTTTGAATTATGTGGGTTTGTTTTTTTTTTAAATGAGAAAATATTTATTTCTTTAGCCAAATACAATATAAAAATATCAAGGTTCAGGCCCTCTTTTATGTATAAAAAATACTTGTATTAGAGAACCGCGTTGCATCGTAGGACTAGTTCCAAACATGCGGAACCAGCCAAGCTATTATTTGTTATAATTTTTTTACTCATGAAACTACGTGAATTAACCGGCACTAACTTATTAATATTGAAAAAACGGGAATTTTCGGTGTCATCGGTGCAAACACCAACGACGTTTCGATTCAATGAGAATCTTCATCAGGGTGAGTGAACACCACCTTCGCGTTCCGCCTAGTACTCACTAAACTCCTGGGAAATTGGGGTGTTAGGTGTTTCAACCTATCTTCGAAACTCAAATAACCGCACCGGCCCGTGGTGCTACCCTGCTAACTAACAAACTGGGCTCTGGCGGCCAGCTGATTGCGGCATAGCGGTCTTCCACCAGCACACTAAATTCCCTGATCGATAAGCAGCAGCATCGGCGTTGCGGAAAGCTGTGACCTGCGATCTCTATCCCCAGCATGCCCACCACCACCACCACCACCACCACCACCACCACACCGGCCTATATCAGTCCACTGCTGGACATATTTAATTCTTTATTGCACTTTTACAGAGAATAGTACAATTGGTAGACTTAATGCTAGGAAGCATTTTCTGCCAGTCAACCATGATAGGTAAAAAATTGTGGTTGGAGTGCATGAACATAACCAAAATGAACAACAAAAGAGAAATGTATACATACAAAAACAAACAACTAACCTACCAAACAAATCTCCTTAAAAATAAATTTATATATAAATATATACACATATAGATATAATGAAACAGTAATATAAAAAAAAAAGGTTGGTACATAACCATTAAAACACATTAACAACATCAAAGATAAAATAACAAAATTAATACTTACTACCAAATTGCAGATAATTAAAAATAAACATAGTAGGAGATAACATTAGGTAGCTAATTAGGTAGAACCATGCTTGTCATTGGAACCGAAATAGAAGTCATGCACAAGGCGCTTAAACGCCAGTTTGGAGGATGCTTTTTTGATGCTAAGAGGGAGAGCATTCCAGAGACCCACTGCCACCACTTCAAATGAGTTAGCACGATAAGCAGAGGTGTGCAGAGGGACTTCAAGGCAGAGAGTACCAGAAGACCTGAGATTACGTTCGTGTGTGTCGGACAGGAAAGAAAACTTGGCTTTCAAGTATTGTGGTGAAGAAAGGTCCTTCAGAATGGAGAAGAGGAGACACAAAATTCTCAAATTTCGTCGCTCTATTATAGGAAGCCATTTGAGCTTTCGACGGTACGCGAATACATGATCATATTTCCGAAGACAAAATATGAAACGAATGCAAGAATTAAGTAGTCGATCTAACTTATTAAGGTAGTCTGATGAAAGGTCAAGGTACACTACATCAGCATAATCGATGATTGGTACCAGGAGAGAGTTCACTAATGAAATTTTGGTTTTCTCAGGGAGAAAGTTTTTGAAACGCATAATAGAATGAAGACAAGCAAAAAATTTCCGTGAAACCGCCTTAACCTGTGCAGACCAACCCAGGTTAGCGTCTAGCAGAATGCCAAGATCTTTGACAACAGGAGGAAGGGATGATAGCATTAAGTTAGACTTTCCAGATCAATTTTAACAAGCTGACGGGAGCCACCTATGATGATAGCTTGGCATTTATTAGGATTGACCTGGATTCCATAGCTGTCAGACCATGCCTGAAGCTGTAAAAGATCGTCATTAAGAGCAGTTATACATTCAACCAACTGTTCGATCTTAGAGTGGCGATAAAGTTGGAGGTCATCCGCATAAAAATGGTAGCAGCATTGAAGCTTAGAGGAAAGCATGTTTATAAACAAGGAAAATAATAATGGAGAAAGTATGCCCCCCTGAGGGACACCGGTATCCAGGTCACACCAATCCGAGGAAGCTTGACCACTGCGAACCGTCTGACGACGGCCAACAAGGTAAGAAGAGAACCATTGAACGGCTAAAGCATTACTAAAGTCCACTAAGACTAAAACAGTGACATGAGCCTGTTCCATTCCACATCTAACATCCTCGGTGACTTTGAGGAGAGCAGTTGAAGTACTGTGTCCTGCTCTGAAACCCGACTGAAAGACGTTAAGTAATTTACTTTCGTTAAGATAGTCGTTAACTTGTTTATAGACAATTGACTCTATGGCTTTAGACAGAAAAGGTAAGATAGGAATAGGTCTAAAGTAATTAGGGAGAAGCGGGTTCGATATTTTTGGTAATGGGATGACATGAGCTTTACGCCATTGTTCTCCCCTTATAAAAGGGGGATATACCCATAATCCCCACGCTGGGCATGCGGGTTGGGGATCGCAGGGCACAGCTTCTCGCACCACCGACGCTGCTGCCCGTCGGTGCATGCCCACCGTGGGGATAAATAACCATAAGGTTAGTTCCCTCTTCTTATTAGGGGATGCTTATGTCTAGCAGTGGACTGATATAGGCAAGCTAGTTTTGTTTTTTTGTGTGCGAAATTAACCGATTAGGGTTAGTTAGCTTCTTCTTCTTCTTCTTCTACTTCGGTGTTCTTAGCAGATCACCTTGGTGAAGCAAAACTCCTTCCGTTCACTTACTTGTCTTTAAGGTGAAAGATTAATTGGGATTTAGGTCTGAGCTCTTCCGTGCTTCGGAAGGCACGTTAAGAAGTTGCTCTCGGCTTTTTCAGTCGTCAAGCCATGTCGAAGGCCTTCAGGCGGCCTGACTCCGACACCAGAGTTGGCCACTAGCTCATACGAAGAAGAAAACCGATTAGATGAATAGATATAAATTCTTTATTGTACCAACATAAACTTAAACGGTTAGTTAGGTACTTATTAGTAACTTTAACTTGATTCACCCATTTCGTAGTAACATTAACGTAATCATTACATAAATAACAATTATGATTTGTAAACAAATACAAAATCATTACGTAGTATTAATTAATCTCGACCGGTTAGTGTTACTTGAATTATTAATTTTGATAAGAAAAATTGGAGCGGCCCTTTCTCTTTGTTGTAATAACGTCGAAAGTAAACTAAATTATCTTATTGGTTACTAGCGATCCGCCCCGGCTTCGCACGGGTGGAAGTTATACATATAAACCAACCCCTTGAATCAATCAATCTATTAAAAAAACCGCATCAAAATCCGTTGCGTAGTTGTAAGGTTCTAAGCATACTTAGGGATAGTCAGCGGGATGCGACTATGTTTTAATAGTCTTGTTTTGTGATTGCTAGAAATATGGTAACAAGTTTCTTAAGGCGACGATAATAGCAAACCTTCACGGCTTAGGAAATACAGGTACAGGATTCTCATATTTCACCAAATACAATTGGCATGCAAAATTTAAATATTTTATTGTCAGGGAAAATTCCTTCTAATTAATACAAACATAACGTCACTTCAATCTACTTCTATACTATCTATACTAATATTATGAAGAGGAAAAATTTGTATTTTTGTGTGGGTGTATGTTTGTAATGAACAAAATCAAAAACTACCGTGCCGATTTTAAAAATTCTTTCACCATTGGAAAGCTACATTAACCCTGAGTAACATAGGCTATATTTATTGCTAGGAAAGATGAGGGGTCCTTACTAAAACTTAAGTAACGTAACCCAAGGTGTAAAAAAGAGCCCTAACCCGTGCGAAGCCGGGACGGGCCGCTAGTAAATAATATACTTACTTATAAAAAAATGTATCTATGTAGTATATCAATCATGTGGTTCGCATTATTCAAGCTCTGCTTAGTTTGGGGCTACATGATGCTGTGTGATAACGTCCAGGATTATTTATTTATTTATATCATAATATGATTGAAATTAATAATTTAGAATTATTATGTGTCAGATTATGGTATATCTTTTTTTGTGTTGACAAATTCATCTACGCTATAAAAAGTTAAGTCAATGAGCCACAATTTTTTTCTTGTAAATAGCCCAGTTGGTAAGTTTTTCATCTCATCAGGAATTTTGTTAAATATTTGTCCACACAATGATAGTGAAGTGATGGGCAACTAGACCGCGCTGAAATAATAGCCTAGCCTAGGACAGCGGGCACGCTTGCAGTACCACAGCAGTATGCAGCAGTGCACTATAAATTATTGAGTGGCAGTACGCAGGACATGAAGGTGTCAAGCCTTATGTGCCTGTAATTTCACCGTCACCCACACCCTTCAAACCGAAACAGTAAAGATTACAGCAGAAATAGGCTTGGTGGCAGTACTTCCCAGATGAGCCCTTCACAAAGAGTTCTGCTACTAAATTCTCATTCTTAATTCTTATCGGAGTATTGGTATCGGAGTCTAATCGAATAAAATTGACCTCAGTTTCTGGGTCGCAGTAAATAATTATTATCTGTGACATCATAGGGGCGTAGCGTGGTACATTGACACTTTAATCTATTGTTTAGAATTAAATGGATCCTACTAATTGGATTCATCATCATCATTATCATGATGGATACTAATTGGATTGAACTCGGAACTGTTATGTCATGAACTTTATTTCTTATCGGAATTAAAACGTATATCGATTCTCAATTTCAAATATCAAAGACTAGCTTCCGTCCGCGGCTTCGCTCGCGTGGTACCCGGATAAAAAGTAGCCTATATGTGTTAATCCAGGTCATAGACTATGTATATTCCAAGTTTCCGCCAAATCCGTTCTTCTGTAACAAAGTGAAGCGACCACAAACATACTCACACACACAAACTTTCGTATTTATAATATTAGTGTGATATCTAGGTAACACCCGTGGTGGGCCCATCATTTTCTTCCTTAGATGACGTTTGAGGTGTGAGGTGTTCTCATGAACCTATATGTTGTGTTCTGACTAGCCAACATTACAGAGTTTATTCATCATCATCGTCATCAGCCTAGTAGTTAGCATTTGGAACTCAGTGCCTGAAAACGAAAATTTTCAATCAGTGCGCCTAACCGTCATGACTTACGGAGCTGAAAAGTGGACACTCACAGTACGGCTAGTCCACCAGTTTGAATCGCTCAGCGAGCTAATGAACGAACTATTCTCGGGGTTTCTCTGGATAGTATCCGCAACTAGACTATCCGAAACAGAACTCAAGTGGTCGACATAGCTCAAAGAATTTGCAAGTTGAAGTGGCAGTGGGCTGGCCATATTTGCCGAATAACCGATAACCGTTGGGGAAAACCGCGGCTTGAAAAACGTAGTGCAGGATGCCCTCGGGCCAGGTGGAGTGACGATCTGCGAAAGGCTGCTGTTAGAAGCTGGATACTTCTAAGGACAGGACAGCGCTTTTTGGGATAGTCCTATTTCCAGTAGTGGACTGCTAGTGAGCTGATGATGATGATGCTAATGAAAACGTAAGACTTGCAAATCGTAAAGAGAACAAATAAGATTGTTTTAAGACAACTATGTTACATAAGTGCAGGTTCAATAGAGCAATCCTTGTCACACATACCAGATCAAGCAGACATTCTTGTATCCTAATCCGTTGTGATAGAGGTCACATTATAACAAGCACCAATGCTATTACCATAGAATTTCCATAAAGACCGTGAAACATTGAGTCATATTGTTTCGTCTACATTGTACTGTGATACATTTACTTGTTTCGTAATATATATTTGACGTGCGTGTTAAACTATACTATTTTATCTGCTGTTGTTAAACGAAAATTTAGAAAATGGCGGTCGAAAGCCTTTTTAAATTCTAATAAAGGAAAACCTTCGTTCTGGCTGTTTAATATTAACTTGATGAAAATATTTTATGATTACATATTATATTTGTTTTGTATATTAAAAAGTTTATAGATTATTCTCACTGCCTTTAATTTAAGATTTTACATTGAAATTTTAACGATATCTCATGATTTGCAACTTGCAAGTTGTGTTTCGAGGCCGTTTTCTGGGGCCACTTCTGTTTTTGATTTACATAAATGCATATTATATTTGCCTTAAATGTGCTTTAACATCAAATTTTATGTTGATATTTATATAAAACCTATTTGACGTACAGTTTAAATATTGTGATATTCAGCAAAATCAAAAAATTAAGAATAAAATATCCTAAATGAAGACTGGATTTGATGGTGGTGATGGTGATTTTTCTCCTTCGGAAAATCGGTCACTGCTCATACGAATTCGGTTATTAGATACAAACAAACTCCTACAAATTTCACCGATGAAAATTCACCTACCTATAGATGATTCTAAGATCCTTGTGATACTTAATGAAAACATCTTAAGATTATCGATAAGACCTTAAAACCTTGGTCTTTGAGTACATCTTGATATTCCTTTCCAGCACGGAGCCCGCTCAGCGGTACACCTTCCAAGATACCAAGCCCTGTCAACACTCTCATGCATCGCAGAACACCGGTAAGTCACATTACCTACTATCTGATTTATTTACCGTTACTATTTCCTAGGTGCTATCTTAGTCTAAGTACGTACTAAGCTGGCAGACATCTTATAGGCATTTATTCTAAGAAATAGACCGTTCGGCAGCGCGTCGGTCGCTGTGTCCCGCTATACCGTCCTTTTAGGCTTTCTGTGGGGAACAGACCCTATGGTATATTTTTCAACGTTATCTGACTTTCTTTAAATTGTAGTACCATGTACCAGATGCACTTTTTGACAATAAAGTTTTTTACCATCAACTCGGTTGCTCACTGAATTACGGGATCACGTAAGAGTTACCTATGAACTGTAGTCAGTATATTTATTACAACATAAAAGTTAATACTACTCACAACGTATCTTTGTACTACGTATCTTTCTAAAGTTTGCTGCAAGTAGCGGCGTGTTGCTATGTTTCGGTCAGATTGTTCTAAGATTCGTCGAATCTTTAGCGGAGCCTAACATCGGAGGGTTATAGATCAGTTGAGACGATTGTATATACTATGACAGTGTTCAGTTCTAAGCACCCTGTTTGAATAGTATGGCAAAAGTTTACCTAAATTAAAGATATCTACGTACATTTCAGCGTATACTAGCATTTTATGATCAGTTATATGTTCGATATTATTTATTATCTTGAGTATTAGTACCTTATTCATCATCACATAACATCTTATAAGAATCGATATAGTTGGTCTGTTCGGACAAAACTAATTTTGGTTAGATAGTTTTCGCCAAGAATATGTAGAGAAATATTTGTATACTAACATTTACATTACTTCTAGGATTCGCCAAAGAATTTGAGAATATTTACAATGTTTGTGCCAATGAATGGTCAAGAATAGAAGCTTGTTTATGCTGTGTTTCCACTATGGCTATCATCAAGAAAACTGGAGTTTTGCCTGAAAATGACAGGATTGTTCACGTCTTTGGACCTCGACATAAAAAGGTGTATGAGAGCGATGCGTTTTGAAATCCTGACAGCTCTATATTTGCGTCCCGTTTCAATTTGTTTAGTCATTTAGGGCGTCGCATCCTTGCCCTGTCTTAAATTTGGGTAAAGGGTACAAATTGCGCGTGGATATTGTTTTTATAAGAAGATTTAATTGTTCTAGTCTCTTTATAATCGCTAATAATAAAGTTTATGTTGATACGTTCGTGTCTATTAATAGTTGGACCTTGATGCTGAGCGTAGATTTAAAACGAGCTAGTTCTGTCTTACTAACGTTTAAGATTTGTATTGTAGCGTAGATGTGAAAGTAGTTTCATTAGGATTTCGTTATCATGTGCCTGTCAAGCAAAACATTTATATTAATACGAGTACCTAAGTAGTAATATAAGTCGTGATTATGCCGAGCATTATTTATTTATTTACTAGCTTCCGCCCGCGGCGTCGCTCGCATGGTACCCGGATAAAAGGTAGGCTATGTGTTAATCCAGGTCACAACCTTTGTATATTCCAAGTTTCATCCAAATCCGTTCAGTAGTTTTTGCGTGAAAGGATTAACAAACAAACATACATACTCACCAAATTTTGCGTTTATACTATTAGTAGAAGTAGGATGTTGTGCGTCATCACATCAGGCAACGTCGCCCGCTGTTGTGCAACGTTGCCATACATGTTGAGCGTCATGTGTTGCGCCTCAAACTTTGCCTAGTGAATACGAGGCTTTACCCAACTTCTCTTTCTTCGTATGAGTTAGTAGCCAACTCTGGTGTCGGAGTTTTTAGGCCGCCCGAAGGCCTCTGACATGGCTTAACGACTGAAAAAGCCGGGACCAACATCTTAACGTGCCTTCCGAATCAAGAAAGAGTTCAAATCTAAACGACCGGTCACCTATCCAAGTAGTAACCGGGGCCAATGTTACTTAACCAAGGTGTACGCCAAGTGCTTCGCCTTTACCCAACTTGTTCCATGAATAATTCATACTAACTTTCAACGAACAAAATATGAAGTTGTACAAATTAGAAACTGTATCAAATAAAAAGTATTAACAAGTGTAATTATACTGTAATTGAGCGTTTAATGACATGAGATAATTATAGAGAATGATCATAGTACATTTCTTTCCTAAAATACATCATTGATGATACAATCTCATATGCTCTCACCTCCGAGCCTCGATGAAAGTTTGGATTCATCCACGCCACCACTCCAGCTTATATCAGTCCACTGCTGGACATAGGTATCTTCTGTAAGAAAGGGGATATCCTCATAATCCCCACGTTGGGCATACGGACTGGGGATTTCAGGGTACAGCTTTTCGGACCCCGGTACTGCTGCCGCTGATGTTGTTAATTAACAGAATGCACCACGCGGCTGGGGCCGGCTGGCTCAGTGTTACGGCCCTTTCCCACGGCATCCAGTTCTGCGGAAACGGATTTTTTTTACTGAATCCTGCAAAAACAACTCCTGTCTTCACACACAGTAGTTTGATTGCATCCTGTTTTTAGCGGTAGAGCAACAAACGGTATAGATTGGCTTGATTTAAACAAAAATGCAGACGTGATGGACATGAACACGCTTGCGATATTGTGTTGGTATTACCGTCGCCGCCGCCGGCAGTGTAAAAAAAGAAGAGTTTGGATTCACCCGATTCTGAAACAACGCACCCCATCCAGCAAAAAACGGCATGCAGGAAGCTGGTGGGAATATTTCCATTCAACTATGCGTGTAATTTAACTGGAGCTTGCTTTTTACTTGACATTTTCTAGTGGCAACTGAATGATAAATTCGGCCTGATCGGGTTTTTGCTGGGTACTGTAAACAGGATACTCGTGTGATTGCTAGTATTGCAGTACATTTACTACTAAATAGGATCTTGCAAAAAACTGTACCTGTGAAAATCGGGATGTTGCCGTGTGAAAGGGCTGTTAAAGTTAAATTAAATAAAGAAACAATTCTGGACATTTTCACACATCATGATCATATAGCAGAGCTTATGTTATGGGAACTACTTGACTGATATGCTACTCGTACTTTTGTTTATAGTTTATACTTCTCTCAAAGTTTGATCATCGTGGTATACTTTATAAATGAAATCGAACCAACCAACGCCTCTTACATCCTGCTTACAACAAAATTCATCAAAATACCTTTGACCACTATCGCACCTGAAACAGTTGAAGATTTCGTCATAGATGAAGAGCGCCTGCCAAGAAGGAACCGATTCACTCTAGATTTGAAGACTATTTTACTAGTCTGGGAAAACAGACGCCGGGAGAAAGTTCCACTTCTAACTACCAACAATAAATGTGGAAGCAAATCGTTTGGTTTGATAAGATGGGATATCGATCAGGTATATCAGTCCACTGCTGGACGTAGGCCTCCCCTAATAAAAAGTAGGATATGACCTTAACTAAGTAGTAGTAGAGTTCTTTAGTACCTAGTCTTCTTCTTCCACTGGCACGTCATCAGTGCCATGTTAAGCATCTCAATGCCACATAACATCAGAAGGGCCATTCCTTCTTGGTATGAATGAGCTAGTGACCAATTCTGGTGTCGGAGTATTTAGGCCGCCCGAAGGCCTCCGACATGGCTTAACGACTGAAAAGTCGAGACCAACATCTTAACGTACCTTCCGAAGCACGGAGGCGCTCAAATCTAAATGTCACTAAACGGTCACCCATCCAAGTAATGACCGGGCGGAGTGTTGCTTAACCAAGTTGCTAAGAACATCGAAGTACACCACGCCACGAGCGCTTCGTAGTAGAGTACCTAGAAGTAGAGTTCTTTGTGAAGGGCTCGTCCGTCCGCGTACTGCCACCATGCATATTCCTGCCGTGAAGCAGTTGTTCTGTGATTCGGTTTGAAGGGTGTGGGTGCCGGTGAAATTAATAAGCACAAGTGGCTTATCGCCTTCATGCCTCTATTTGATGGACGCAGGGCGTTGCATCGTAGAGCACGTTCCAAAAAAAACATTATCAACGATGCAATGATTTGTAATAGGTAATGGTTACAACTTAACATCAGGTGGACCATGTGCTTGTTCCATCTTCAAATACTTACCATAAAAAAATATAAAAAATCCTCTGGACATGCGGGTTGGGGATTTCAGGACATCGCTCGCACCGTGCCGACGTCAGAAAAATCTGTACTGCTGTTATACTGTTTGTCAATTAAAGGTGTATTAAAAACCAGCTTAGTTTGTCAAATAAATGAAAAGCCATTTTGGTTTTCGTCATAATTCGTGATTGATCGTCGTCATCACTACGTGTACTTTAGTTAAATGTCCCGCGTATCAACCTATATTTGACAACAAAGGCTGCGCTATGCCGCAATCAGCCGGCCGCCAGAGCCCTGTTTGTTTGTTAGCAGGTGCACCACGGGCAGGTGAGGTTGGCTTTAGTTCTGAAGATGGAAGTTGGGAACCCCTTACACCCCTTACAGCTTATTACCAAGATTACTAAAATCCTATCAAAACTACACTTTAACAATCAAAAAGGTAATTTTATGACAGTTTGATCGAACGTTAAGTTTCGTTCTATCACGGACCATTATGGTTTTACGATGTGTTTTATGAACGCCAAAAATATTTTATTGCTTATTAAAGGTCGAGAAACATTGTGTAATTTAAATTCTGAAGGAGATATATTTCTCCTGTTTATAAAAAAACATGAGCTCTAAAAAGAGCTTCTGCGTATCAGGCGGCAGAAGGTAGCAGGTACGATTGCGGGAATCGTACCTGGGGGACAAATGTTTGCAAGCCCAGTAAGTATTTGACTAGGGTCAATTATGTCAATTCATAGTACTATTATAAATAAATAAATAAATAATGCTGGACGTTATCACACAGCATCATGTAGCCTTGTATTATGGGAACCTCATGATTGATAAACTACACATAAACAGTTTTTTTTTGTAAATACATACATAGAAAACACCCAGACCCGAGACAAATATCTGCAGAACATGCAAACATTTGTCCCGCGGCGGGAATCGAACCCGCAACCTTCTGCGTCTCAGGCGAACCTTCGCCCACTGCGCCACAGAGGCCGTCTTATCTATTCTGTGCTCGGATTCGCTCGTTTTAAAGCTATTTTTCTATCCCTCGAGAACTTTTTTCTGGATGGACCATTCAACCAATGATCTACAATACCATTTGCTATGTACTTTTCTGTTCTCTTATCATGTATACGTCACAACAGCCATTGAACTCACTTTCGCATTTATAATATAGGTAAGTTAAGATGCATGTATTTACGCATAACTGTTATGGGAATATTGGAAACAACGTACATCCGACACAACGTAAAATAATACAATAACGACACAACATTACTGCATAAAAAGTTCGACAAGAAAGCATTTTTAAAAATAGATTGATGTCTTTATTTTATTTAGCTAGTCCCATAAACTTTTTATGCGCAGTTAATAAATCAAGATGGCTACCTACTGTCACAACTTGCCTTAAGTGGCCCTGTTCGACTTAATTTTATTTTATTGCTTTTATGTGTTTATCTTGTTTGCCAGAGCATCCCACATATTATGTTAATTTTGTATTTTAGTTCTTTATTAATTCGATACCAAACATTGTTATTGCCTGCTGTGTAGACATGTTTTAGAATAACATCCATGTGCACCCGAACTTTATTATAATGTTAGTATCCATTTTGACCGTGCTTCTCCTAGAGGGCGCCAGGGTGTTGATTGTAGATGGAAGACATGGCCTACAGCCATGTATTTGTGAGCATATCCCCCCTTATGTCCAAATATCTGATTGCGGAATAGCACAACCTAACACCGCCACAGCTAATACCCTGACCTTCAATGACGGCGCTGCGAGAAACAACTAAACCCTGCGATGGTTGATCTCCAACCCGCATGCCCAGTGCAGAGATTATTAAAATCATAATTTAAATTAACCTATAGCAGTCCACTGCTGAACATAGGCCTACACAAATGAGCGCCATTGAGCCCTGCCCTCAGTTCGTCGCATCCAGCTTCTAACAGCAGCCTTTCGCAAACCGTCACTCCACCTGACCCGAGGGCATGCTGCACTACGTTCGTACGTTTAGAACTCGTTTACCCCAATGGTTATCTGTTCTTCGGCAGATATGGCCAGCCCACTGCCACCAGCTTGCTAATTCTCTGAGAAATGTCGACAACTTTAGTTCTGCGTCGGATAGTCTCGTTGCGGATTCTATCCTTCAGAGAAACTCCGAGCATAGCTTGTTCCATAGCTCCCTGAGCGACTTTAAACATTATTATTGTTAGCACATCCCTCTTTTATGAGCGGAGGCTTATGTGCAGCAGTGTTCTGAATAGGCTCATGTTGTTATTGAAACAGGTGGATCCTCGTGCCTATCCGTTAGTATAAACTCAAACCAAAGAATATGCCCAAGATGCATATATTCCTACTCGTACAGTCACGGCTTATTAACGAATCTCCGGATATTAATTACTGTGGAATTACTCATCTTACACCATCATTTAGTATGTTCTAACAGCCATTAAGATAAGATTTTAAAGTGAATTATAACATTAAACTTGGTTGCGAGTGAAACTAGCTCCAAGTACTTCCTAACATACTCTGTTCCACTCTGAAAAGTCTGTTTGCATAATTTGTTTTAAACCTACACACGTTGGAAATCATGACCCGAATTAACAGATATGAGTGCGTTTTAGCTATTTTAGTAGTTGGGTTTTGTGAAGGGCTCATCCGAAGAAGTAGTAGAGTTCTTTGTGAGTTCTTTCATTTCTGCCGTGAAGCAGCATTGCTGTGTTTCGGTCTGAAGGGTGAAATTACAGACTCATTGCATAAGCCTTCATGCCTCAAGTTGATGTCAGGTCGTTGCTTCGTAGGGTACGTGACATGCGTTACCTCCGAAGCAATGCTTTGTTATAAGTAATGGTTACTACTTAAAATCAGGTGGGTCATGTGCTAGTCATCAACAGGTAATAAATAAAAGGTACTACCCTTGCCTATTGCCGCTAATAACATTACTGTGTTTCGATTTGAAGGATGTGGGTGTCGATGACATTACAGGCACATGGAGTCCAACCGCTCAACACCTTCACCTCAAGTTGATGGACGCAAAGCATTGCATTGTTGGGTACATGACGTGACTAACGATGCCATGCTTTGTTATAGGTTATGGTTAGCATGAGTGGGTCGTTCGCTTGCTCCATCTCTAAGTATCATTAAAAGATATCTTTTTGAAGATTTCGTCCGAAGAAGTGCTACAACACTACAACATTGGTGAAATTATACCTACTTATTTGTCTCATATTGATGGAACTCTATTTTAATACCAGTAAGTATTGGTAAAGAATACAATAGTCTACACTAATATTATAAGAGAGTAAGAGAATAAGATTTTATTAAGGATTCACCTTTTCTTTTGTAGTTAAAAGGATTTGTTTTAAGGAAAATATTAGGTTTATTTTTAATGTACAATCAGCCTAGATTAAATTTGTCATAAACAAAAAAAAAACAAATTGATCGCAATCGACTCCATTTCCATAAGGAACACTTTTCCCAAAGTAACTTACCTTATAAAATCCATACCTATGCTCCGAAACGTCATTCGCCATAACATTCATTCGTGTATGCAATTCGACGCAAAATGGTAATCGGTGGTATCCTCATTCTACCATACCAACACATTATGAAAAGATCAATTTGAAATAAGAACAGAGAATTTACCTGCAAGTGTTTGAATGGCATGTACATGGATTCAATATTGTGGCGCTTTATAGAAATTGTATGGATGTTTTTTTTTATTTTTGCAAAATCCTATGATTTTATTTTTTTGATTGGTGTATGTTTGTAGGGGGTCTCAGAAACTACTGAATTGATTTTAACTGACACATATCCCTGAGAATAGTCTATAGAAGAAGATCACGCAAACGATGTTGCGATCGAGTCCCCCAGTTTCCTCTAATGATTGTAGGTTTGCTATTTGAAAGGAAGCGATGTTGCTATCGCAATACCCTAGCCTCACGGAGATTGCAACACTCTCTCATCATCATCACAGACAATTACATTAGATATGGTTCTAGTAATCTATGACTTAAATGGAATCCAAGATCATTAGTCACTAGCTTCTATTTGCGGCTCCACTCTCGTTGCAAACTTGCAACCCGATAAGTAGCTTAGATATAATGTAGAAAAGCATTGTAGATATTTCAGCACAATATGTTCTGTCTTTTTTTAAGGGGTAATAACCATCCTAGCAAACTTTGTTATGTACATACATAGTAGCTAGGAATGATATGGTGAGATTCCTGGGGCTAACTTTTTAAACTGAAAGTGTTTTTTCTTTTGTTCTAAATTTTTTGTTATAAACTTAAAGATAGGCAGGTTTTTTTTCTTTTGCTTCTTCGCCTAATTCGGGGAGGCTAAAGTCTTCCGACCATACCAGGTCTTCCGTTTTAATTTGTCTTGCGTGTTCTAGTCCAGTCATCAGTCTTCGGTCAAGTCATGTTTTGTTATAATGATGGAGGCTACTAAACGATCAGCAAAAAAATCCTTCATCTGAGACGTCCAGTTATTTTGCGCGCGCTCTGCCCTCTATCTCGAAAATGGTTCAAGATAAGAAGAAAAGTTGTAGAGAATTTAATGTTCTACAATATTTAATAATAAGATATAAATAGTTTAGAACCCATAGGAAACATAATATTTGCAATAAATCGATTTTTTTACCTTTGACTTTTGAATATCTGTAGAAGCTACTACGATAAGTAGGTTTTGAGACATGTTTCAGGGGGCTCTAATATAGGTTTATGCAAGTTTATAGCCGACTATCTCTCATTCCGAGATTCTTGCCCTAATTTGACAAATTTTCTTGGACAAAGTTACAGAATAAAGAGAGGACTATACCTACCTATAGTTCTAATATAGCAGCGCCGAGGCTTTCGGACTTGAGTCGTGGTGCTATAATGTCTATCTGAAGTCTTCCTACGTGTACAAGCAATCAGTACTGAACGCAACCACCAACCGCCGCGGCCGCAGACCGCGCCTGTGTGAAGGACACTATTCTAATTTTAGTCAAATATCTGACTGTAGTTTTGCCTGTAAAACAGGGAAGTAACAGATTGAATTATTACTGTTACTGTGTGTCATTCGATCTAAATACGCTTTCAGCGATAAATACCAGATGTCGGTGCGATTTGTCAAGCGCTTTATGTGATTTACGATGCTTGTTACGCTACATTCGATTCATTTTCGATTTCTAACATAGGTAGGTACTTCGAAATGCACCAAGATGTTGGTCTCGGACAAAATAAAGAAAACAATAAATAAATAATAAAATAAATAATATAAATAAAATTACCTTTGTATTGTTATTTTCTAGGCCGTGAAGGTTTGTTATTTTGCATAACTACATTCAGTGATTTTATATCTTCAAAAAGGTTGAATAGTGCGAGCAAGAGGGAAGTTTGACATGTATCGTCGCCTTAAATGGAAGAATACTTTTTTCATTGTACAAATGTCCTTAACTTGAAGAGCGCTGTAAAAAAGCTATAAATGTTACAAAACGATGCTAACAAAAAGTATGTTCGTAATTCGAACGTGATTCACCTGTCAAACTTTCGCGCGGCAAAAAAAGGTGCGTGCCGCCGAAAATGGCGTCTACCGTACAGTCGGTATTCTGAATCATAGAAATGATTCGTTTATTTGGATGCTTGTCTATTTACGAACGTCGAAACTATTTTTTACCTATAATAACATTCAATAATGTTCCTAGCTTGGGGACCTTCATTGGTATTTTCCTTGCTCATTGCTACGTCGTGGAGTTTGGTCACCGATACTATGGCCCTTATTCTCTAACCAACGCAAACGTAACGCGTCTCGTTACGATACCTGCGTGGAAACTGGGTGTAATCGTGTTCTTTATGCCCATGCCAAATTTCTTAACGTGACGCCATGGCGTGTTTTGGAAACGAGTTTATGGTTATCGGCAAGGAATCTTTTGTGTTATATAAAATAAGTGCCTAGGTTGCTTTTCAGCCTGAACGCCTAAAAGTCAACTGTCAGGACATGGCAAGGACGGCCGAGTGAAGACCATTTAATTTAGTAACGCACAAATTTACTTTGCTGTATTTAAAATACCATGGCCTGCCGTCCACCGATTTGCGCTGCCATTTATCGCCATTTAGCTGGAATACGTAGAAGAAAAAGAGTTTCCAAATTCTTGAGAGAGATATTGATTTGAGTGTAATACCAGTTTCAGAAATGAATTTTGAGTTACTCAGCCGCTTCTAATCGTTTCAGTGAAAGCGATATAATTTTGGTCGATTATGTTTGTTGCGCGATTTTTAGCTAGTCTGTGCTGTCGCCATATTGACTGATGTTTGAACTTGGAATTAATCGATTAGAATGGCTTATGATTTCTATATAAATGGTTACGGATTGCAGGTTTTATTGTGTAAATTTGCACGCATATTTGGTCGGTAGAGTTGGGTACCTTCTTAAAATGGTAGGCTATATTATGTGGCAAAAAAAATATGAGAATATAGATTAGGAGCGGCATAAAACTTAGGCCTTCGCATGTAGTCTAGATGATTTATACAGCGTCAAGTGGTAATTTACACACTTTTGGGGAGGCTGCTGTAGTGCCTGGGACATGGTTAGTAGCAGACGTAGGCAGCACCTATACCATCCTCTTAGTCTAGTCGGTACCACAGGAAAGACATGGCTATATGTGGAGCTGACTAAGTCGCGGGTTTCTTTACGATGTTTTTCTTCCCTTGAGCAAGTGATAATGCCAAATTTTTCGAAACGAAAAATTCATTAATACGGCCGAGATTCGAACCCGGATTGGAAGTCGGTGTACATCCCAGTCTAGGCCACCACGGCTCAATAATACAGCATAATTTATACATTAATTGACTCAAAACGTATAATAATACAGCATAATTTATAAATTAATTGACAAAGACTTAACAGACAGTGACTTTGAAAAAATGTATTACTTAAAAGAGATTTACAGTACAAACTTTATATGCTAACTGCGCGAATTTACTTCTCTGACCAGTTCAACAAAATGCATTTGTACGCACCACATCCAATTACTGGCCCCATTAACGCTTTGAATGCTGAAAACGCAACTGAGCTGCAGGCGCAGGTTGCGCTCCTTGGACGTAGCGTTATTACCGTGACTAGCATTCAACGTGTTATGTTAACCTTATTCATTTGTCATAAGTAGATGCTAGCTGTTCTTTTGTATTTGGAATTAATTATGTAAACTTAAGTCCTGAACAGATGCGCTAAGGAATGCGGTTCGAACAAATGGCGTCGAGTTCTACTTTTAAAACTTGAGCTAGGAAATGACACATGGTTCACAACTTCACAAGTCTTATTTTCTTATGGCTTTGACATTCTGAGCCTTTTACAGATTAATTTAATTATTTTTCTTTATTCAGTGGCATCTGGGATGGTATAATATCCACAATTTCTCCAATATCACGTATTTAATAATAAAAAAATGTTTTTTTTATAATAAAGGGTATACAATAATTATGAGGCATCGTTGTACGGTGTATAAGACCAGCGGTCCAGTCTTGTCTTATAACAGTTTGTGATGGACTTCTGTTCACGGCAAGCAGGCCTTACAAATCGCCATTTACGAGACCCGCATTAAAACTATTTTTATGACAGTAGAGAGACTGGCTCATCTGTAATATAATAACACCAGCCTATTCAGTCAACTGCTGGACATAGGCCTCCCCTATAAGAGGGGAGCTATGCCCATAATCACTACGGTGGGCATGCGGATTGGGGATCATAGGGTACAGCTTCTCGCACCGCAGACGCTGCTGCCCGTCCGCGGCCAGGGTATTTAGCTGCACTATGCCGCAATCGGCCGGCTGCCAGAGCCCCGTTTGTTAGTTAGCAGGGTGCACCACGGATAGGTAAGGTCGGCTTGAGTTCCGTAGATAGGGGGTTGGAACCCCTTACACCCCATCTATATATCTGTAAGTTAGTAAAAAAATAGTCTTTTTAATTTTAACCAAAAATCAAGAAAATATAAACCACTTCATATTTTAAACCAATTTTCTCAATGTTTTAAAGAAAAAATATTAGCTGTCAACGACCGGAAGCAAACCAATTAATGTCAATGATTAAAAATACGACCTCGTAAATCATAATGTTAACCATAATGGTATTAAAAAACTGTTCTATATAACCTAGCGTCTGCCCGCGGCTTCGCTCGCGTGGTACCGGGATAAAAAGTGGTCTATGTGTTAATCCATTACATACACACACAAAAACAAACTTTGGCATTTATAATATTGTTGCGATGTGATAAAGATCTACTTAAAGTTTGTTTGTAAGGAGCAATGAAACTACCGAACGATTCTGAAAATTCTTCCATTAATAGTAATACCAATATCACTGTATTACGCTTTGTTTGTTTCAATATAACTGACTCATGAGAGAAGAAAACCACGTAAATGAAGTTGGAAGTGGGTCGGCTAGTCCATACTATTATCTAACTCTGTCTGTATGTATGTATTTTACGTAATTATGTTTAAACAACATGCCATTTTAACATGCTCGACATAGACCTCCCATAATAAGAGGGGGATTTTGTAAATATGCTAATAATCTCCATAATGGGCATGCGGCATCAAACAACATGACTTATTTATTTGTTTTTATTTCGTATAGAGATACATTCTATTTTTATTTCAACCTCCAAGTGGTGTAAAAGCCAAGCCAAGCTCCAAGGGTTGAAAAAAAATTCAACCCTTTCATTTACCCATTAACTATTTAGGGATCATTAAATTATTACATAGCGGAAATCATCCCCACGCCATACTCTGCGCGGGAGCCGAGGGCAATGTTCTTTAGTCTATGACTCAATGCATTGTCTGTCAGCTGAGGAGAGACGTTCGGAATTTAAACGTTCACTTTTGGAATTCGAGGTTCGAAATATGAGCTTTTGAGAGGTTGAATCATGTTTTACAATGTATGAATTGGGCGGTTTTGCGATTGGTGAAATTGTGGAAATGTTATCCCGAATTCCTTTAAATAAAGAATTGAATGAGGGGTTCTCGATTCACGAAACACTAGTTAGTGCTAATAGAAAAAATATAAGCCAAGCAGAGTTTCCTGCCAAATTATTTTCTGTTTGGTCGCGTTACGAAGCGGTATAAAAAAATACGATTTATAATGTTCAACTGAATAAATAAATTTTGAATTACCTACTGGCTTGATGGATGACGCTTGGAATTGTAGTCACAATCCAGTCAGTCAAGGTTGTCATACATACCCTTGTATGTCAAAGTCGTACTGGAAAAGTACTCTGTGACTGAAACTCAAAATGAGTCAGCGCCATTTTGAAAAACAGTTTTTGCACTTTCGCGTTTATACCTAATATTTAGTATTAGGATTCCGTGGCATTACCAGACCTACTGCGAGCGGCCTATGAGTCATTCGCCTAAACCTACTTATAGTAGGTACAGTGACCTGCAAACAATAAATATGAGTTTAAGTGTAGTTCCACCCACTCTAAAGGAAATCTTAGATTAAGGTCGCGACATTATCGGGTGTCAGTTACATTAAACAATGACCGTAAAGAATTAACAATTGAATGACGTTTCAACCAAACCACATGGGTTAGCTGCAACCAAAACATATCGAATCCAAGGTGCATCGAATAGAGTTGCATATACCCTACCCCCCTACTCCACGCTCTGCCTACGTCACGGGTGATAACCCTACTCAACCAATTCATTAATCGATTAATCGAAACGTGTGTGTTCTAGTTCTAACTAATCAAAGATAATATTTATATAGCTGAGTTTATTTCCACAAAACGGCACATAAAAATTAAAATCAACACAACGTACCTAATAATCTTGTTGCGCCCACGCGGACAGTTGAGTATGGATAGATGGATATTTGTTATATTATAGTTTTTTTTTTGAATTTTGATTCCACGTGACAGGCAGGTTGAAAGCCCATGGTCACGTTAAATTAAACAGCAGCCAAGCCAGGTACATCAGGTAGTTTATACCCCATACCCTCACGAGTCACGAGCAGGTCCTATTGGATTGCTTCATCACGATTCGCACGAAGATATTTGCATTGTCGTGTGTGATGTGCTTCGGTTACTTAATCGGCATCGAAGCTAATGTAGCAAGTTCTCAGTGGTTGGATTTGATTGGAACTGAAATGTAACCAAAACAATAGTTTCGAGGGTTCCGTACCCAAACGGTAAAAACGGGATCCTATTACTAAGACTCCTCTGTCCGTCTGTCTTTCTGTCTATCGCCAGGCTGTATCAATAACCGTGATAGCCAGTGTAGAAATAAACGGCCGAATAAGGTTTAGGTTTAGGTTTATTTTCACAGTTATTAAAACAGATAAAAGTATCGGCACAAACACAGCACTTGTTATCGCAATGGAGGCAGCCGGTTAAGAGAGCCAGAACATCCGTCATAGCAGGACAGCAGTCAGTCAGTCTGACATTGACATTTCGTAGAGGTCCAGGTTATACTACATGCGATGGGGTTATTGTTTTTATATTTCCAACACAAACAGTGGAAATTGACACAGATGATATATTTCGGTTGCCGACTATGACAACAAATATAAAAACAGGTTAAAATAAATATTTAATGGGGGCAATAATCACGTTTGTTGTTCCCATACAATAATACATTATTGCTCGATATTAATAACGGCAACAGGTAGACGCTTGAAATATTCACAGAATATTTAGTTGTATATTCACTTCAAAAATAAATCATTGCATTAAAATAAAATAAATTAAGGGGGGCTTCCATAAATAAATAATGCGGGACGTAATCACATAGCATCATGTAGCCCCAAACTAAGCAGTGCTTGTATTATGGGAACCACATGATTGATACACATATATATTTTTTTGTAAATACATACATATCATACATAGAAACACCCAGACCCGAGACAAATATCTACAGAACATGCCAACATTTATCCCGCAGCGGGAATCGAACCAGCAACCTTCTGCGTCTCAGGCGGACCTTCGCCCACTGCGCCACAGAGGCCAAAAAAATGTATAGATAATAGTACGGAACCCTTCTTGCGCGAGTCTGACTCGCACTTGACCGGTTTAACCAAGCAAAAACCAAGCAAATTGTACAAAAGATAACAAAGAATTGCATGGAACATAGATCACACAAGTTTGTATCGTGCAATGATACGATGCACGCCCTGCGTCAATCAACTCGATGCATATGCATATGTATATACAGACAATATTGCAATACCCTAACAGGGTGCATGTCTTAAACTATTAAGCTACCTACTATCTAAGCTTTGATAATTTGTACATGTAAGCAAATAAATAAATATGAAATATGAAATATGGGCAAAGCCACATATGCCTGTGGACACCCACCCTTCGAAATAGAAACACAGCGATGGTGCTTCATGGTAGAAATAGGCATGGTGGTAGCACTTCCTCGGCCGAGACCTCACTACCTACTTCTTTAAACTGAATTTGAATACATCTGTTATCCCGAAGAGGGAATTTTAAATATTTGGTTTCTGAGTAATTTAGATTCTATGCTGTATGGATCGATGGATGGATGTATATTTGTTACTCAATAACGGCAAAACGGATTTGCACGAAACTTGGTATATACAATAGTGTGACCTAATGCCTCATCTACTTAAACTAATTCTCAGTTGCACACTGAAATGAAGCACCGGTTCTGTTTTTACAAACTTTGACAGTTTTTCAATTCACAATGTTTGAATTATGACGGATGTAGTGTCAAAAGTTGGCAAATAAAGGTCTGGTGCCGACCATTTCGGTGAGAGTTACTAAATGAGGCTGCTGGGTTCACACATAGGCTACTTTTTAATCAAGTACCACGCGAGTGAGCCGCGGGTGGAAGCTAGTCCTTCATAGATTTGGAAGGTTTCTTACCTAATTCATATTTGCTTACTCGCACCACTGCCAATTACGTCATAACAGCTGAACAATTAGCACTCGCCTAAAATAACCACCTATTGCTGTACCAACATTACCATAAATATCCCTTCAGTCCTGATCAATAGAGTTGGTATTCCTCTGCAGTATTTACCTTAGCTACAGCTGTTACCATTCTGGAGAATAAACACTTCTGTGCCAGTGAATACGGTTGAAAATCCACTGGTTTCAGTGTTTGATATCCCTTCAGTCCTCGTCAATAGAGTTGGTTGGTATGATACAGCTGAACTAACATTTCCATTCTGGAAATCTACCTTCTGTGCCAGTGAATAGAGTTGAGAAACCTCTGGTGGAATGTTAAAATATGGAAAGGTAGGCATCTGGAATATTTAACAGGATGTGGAATAGTCAAGTAGATCTGCCAGGTTTATTTGGTTACACTAGAATGTTTAAGTTTGAACTCTAAGTTTAGGAGCTTCGCGGAGCTAGGCTCAGCTAGGCCAACTCGTATACAGTTTGTTAAAAATATAGGATCACTTCACTTCACTTCTTTATTAAATGGCTTCTGGGATAGTTATCCACAATTTCGCCAGTATCAAGTATAAATAAAAATATAGGTTTATTTGCTACGCGGGACATTGACATTGACATATACGTAGTGATGACGACGTCCAATGATGAACGATGACGAAAACCCAATTTGGTTGTCAAACCAATGAAAAGCAATTTCGGTTTACGTCATTGATCATCATTGGTCGTTGATTGTTATCACTACGTATATCAGTGTTAAGTGTCAATGTCCCGCGTATCAAACCATAGGTAAGTACATTACGTTTTTTTTTAAATTGAAACTATTACTTATTCAAACAAAACTATACCGAGCTACCTTTACCATCCTCTTTTGAAGACATTGAGCTCGGCCCGCCAACGCATTCTCATCATAATTATTATTATTTATGTATACTAACCTTATTTTGTTTGCCAAAAACTGGTTAAATACATACATACCTCCTTACTAGATCAATAATAATCGGCAATTTGGATCTCATCCAGCTGTTTTCCGACGTCCGAGTGCATTGGAATTTGGAAGGATATTGATAATTCTTTTTCTTGCCTGTTTCCTACCACATTACATCCTATTTTGAGGTCAAAGTCAAAGTCAAAGTCAAAGTTTATTTATTGCTTGAGGAAGCATTTGTTACTCAAATAGCTAAAATAACCTAGGGATGGCTTTAGGAGCATTCATATTGAAAAACGGGAATTTTCACGTACCGTTACATCGATGAAGGCACCGACGGCGATTCGACTCGTTAAGAGAGTCTTCATCAGGGTGAGTGAACGCGACGCTCTCCCTCCGCGTCCCGTCTTGCACTGACTGCAACTAACACTAACTAACTGCACTTGCTGACTGTCTTGTTGGCTTTAAGAGCGTGGGGCGTCCGGCTGCAAGATGGGCAGACGACATTGTCAAAGTCGCGGCCGTACGTGGGTTAGACTAGCGCAGGATCCTGGTGGATGGCACAGGTTGAGGGCGGCCTGTACCCAGCAGTGGGTGAAATCAGGCTGTGGATGATGATGAATTTCTGAGAGAAATCAATAATACATACAATACATATTTTTTTATGAGGTTGGGATGAGGCATTGGATAGAATTTGAAAAGTCTTTCTGGGAATCCTAAGTACTTATATATTTTTTTCCCAAACCCAGAACCTACGTCATGAAAAACTTCCCTAACAATCGTACAATAATCACAACGTCTACTCTACGATCTACTCGTATGTCGCTCTCAAGTTTTTTTTTTTGGTTGGCATTATTTAGTAGGGATTATGAAAAACAAACAAACAGCAATAATATTTCCCGGTATTATAAGAGGAAAAATTATGAAATAAACGGGTCACGTATTGTAATTGGCACCGCTTACCGTCCACAGTGGGTCAATATAGATGTTTTCCTTGATGCGCTGACCGATTCAGTTGCAAGTTTTTCCAGCTATGACGGTATTGTTATTTTAGGCGACTTTAATGTAAATATGCTGGACTCGACGAGTATGACCAGTAAGTTTAATCAGTTTTTAGAGTATACCGGGTTATCCCAAAAAGTAGTGTCCCCTACTCACTTTACAGAAAACAGCGAGACACTCATTGACGTAATCTGTACGGATTGTCGTGTCCGCGATGTAAGTGTTCACAACATTACAGGTTCATTGGGGCATGCCTATGTCTCTGCAACACTTAATATTAAACGAGAGAAGGAATCCCCTAAATTAATTGTTTACAGACCACTGAAGAACATATGCCTTGACAATTTTAATCGGGACCTGTTAAGTGTTAACTGGAATATTGTCACCGACGCAAATTCTGTTGATGAGATGGTGCATGCGTTTACGTCTACTGTCACCTATTTAATTGATAAACACGCATCAATCAGATCAATAAAAGTTAAAGGTAAACCTGCCCCGTGGATTACAGACACAGTGAAAATTATGATGAGTTGTCGAAACAAGGCACACGATACATACCGCCAAACAAAGTTGGAAAGACATAAAGTATATTATAAGCAGTTAAAATCACTCGTCAATGATAGCATTTACAGTGAAACACGTGCATATTACGACTATCGAATCAATTCAGAACTGAAAAACGAAAAAAAGCTTTGGAAAAATTTAAAAGAAGACGTCTTACCCCGCAATAACGGCTATCTGCCTGACCACTTCGACAACCCTGATGACATAAATAAGTTCTTTTTGAATGTTCCAGGTGATGACTTTATTCCAATATCCAATTTAACATATTTTGAATTTAACAGACATAACAATGACACATTTTCTTTACAAATTGTTGACGAACAAGAGATTGCTAAAATACTTTTAGGAATTAAAACTAATGCGCGAGGAATCGATGGGCTCACCATGGACATTATATTGCTCACGCTGCCCCACACCTTGCCACTGATAACTGCAATCATAAATAAGTCAATCCTTACTTCTACTTTTCCTAACCAGTGGAAAATTGCATCTGTGAACCCCATACCAAAAATGCCTAACCCGACCGATATTAAAGACCTAAGACCGATAAGCATACTCCCAGTTCTCTCTAAAGTTTTGGAAAAAGTTGTTTATAGGCAGTTGAGTGGGTACATTGAGCGTAACAAAATTCTACCCGACGTTCAATCGGGTTTCCGAAAGGGAAGAGGGACCACAACGGCCTTGTTGGATGTTATAGATAACATACTAGCTGACCAGGACCAGGGCTTGGGTTCGGTGTTAGTATTACTTGACTTTTCTCGTGCGTTCGATTCCTTAAATATATCTCTACTTCTTTCAAAAATGTCATATTATGGTGTTAATACATCTACCTTAAAATGGTTTGACAGCTACTTGAGTAATCGCTCTCAATATGTTCGGATTACCCGGGAAGATGGTACACAATTAGAATCATCACTTAAAGTTGTTAATCGGGGCGTACCCCAAGGCTCAATTCTTGGACCATTACTATTTATAATTTACAGTGCTGATATCTGTTGGGGCATCAAAAATTGTAAGTATCACCTTTATGCCGATGACGTGCAACTATACCTGCCCATTCGTCCTAATGATGTACCTTGTGACATAGAAAAAATTAACGATGACTTGGGACGAATAGCGCTGTGGTCGCAAAACAATGCACTTGTTTTAAACCCATCCAAGTCTAAGTTTATGGTGTTGGGTTCAAAGCGTTTGATAGACGGCATCACAAAACACAATCCTGATGTAAATATACTCGGTCACTGTATTGAACAAGTAACTGAATCCAAAAATCTTGGGATACTATTTGACAGCTTACTCCGATTTGAAGGTCACATACTAAGCTTGGTTAAATCCTGTTTTTTTAGATTGAAACTACTTTATAAAATAAGAAAGTTCCTAAAAGAGGAAATTCGTATAAAAGTCTGTGAATCTCTTATCTTGTCCAAGCTAAATTATGGTGACTTGGTATACGGTCCACGTTTAACCGCAAAGACCTCTCGGCTCGTTCAAAGAATTCAAAATGCATGTTGCAGATTTTGTTACGATATCCCGCCACGAACGCATATTACTCCCTATTTAAATAATTCGAACACCCTCAACATGGCGTCGCGAAGATACCTGCACTTGGCAGTACTAGTTCATTCTGTAGTAACGACTGGATTTCCTGAATATCTATATTCTAAACTGAACCGACATCAGAATAAATACAGCTCTAGACCAACAAGGGACCTGCTTCACTATAATAAGCATAAAACAGTAGCGTTTAGGGGCAGCTTCCGGTACCAGGCAACCAAGTGCTGGAATAATATACCTCCACCACTTCGACTATTAAAATCAAAATTTAATTTCAAAAAACGATTTAAGTCAATTATACTTCAAAATCAAAAAACTGGGTTGTCTGGTACCGAAAGCTTCAGAGCGCCTTTTACCTGCTAAAATACTGCTTATATATTTTTTATTTTTTATTTTTATCCTATTTTACATCATATTCCATAATATTAATCATTTATTTTACTAAAGCTTTACAATAATCTGACATTCATATTTAATTCATCTCTGGCATACTTCATCATTTCATATTTCACACTTCGATAACTATTTACTTATTTTATTTTTTTATTTTTTCTATTAGACATCACATATCACTTACACAATTTAATCTTAATACTTTTATTATTTTCTATAATGACATAAATGATAATTATTATTTGCCTAAATAGTATTTACTATTACCTACCTAAACTAGTCTTAATTAGTCTCACAGGGTTTAATGGCTCTACACATGATGGATTCGGCAGAATACCAGCTTCCGCTGCTAAAACAGCGGATATAATGCTGAGTCGAAGCCATTTTGCTGCTGTAGCACACATCCCACCATGTTTTATGTTCACTGTTTCTCTATTTTGTTTGTTACTTTTTTATTTTTGTTGTGTTGTGTGTTCAGTTGCAAATAAATAAATGTCTATGTCTATGTCTATGTCTAAATTATTACGAGGTACCTACTAAAGTACAATACAAGAGAATGCACGCTTTGAACAAAAATCTGTCTAATGTATAAAATGTATAATGTAATGTACCAAAAAGGTTTTGTGTAACACCAAAGAGGAAAAAATTAGGCCAGAGTTTTGTTGGTGATGGTGTTAGTTTTGCAGAGTTTTTGGCCTATTCCTCTGTTTGGTTGTGTTACCTACGTATTAGTGCTAAAATTAAAGTTATGAAGTTGTTTTTTAATCTGTGCATTTGTCACTCTCAAAAAACCGTTGCAATAACCGTGTTACAAAAACATGACTCATTATAAAACCGGAATCTATTTAATTTGTAAAAATATGTTGACCTATGTATGAAGGAGCGGCATTAACCGTTGAACGATCGTTATTGTAATATGACCTCTAAAATTATATTAATAAGACACAGTTTTACGATCTTTTTATTATGATAAAGAGACGAGGTGTGGTCCTCGCTGTTTACGATTTGAAAATGGTATTCGCCATTTGACATTTCGTATATTAATTTTAGAATGCAAATTTCATTTTTTATACGCCAACAGCTTAAATATCAATACATTGGTGTCGTTTCTGTTGTTCACTTTTCTCTAAACTTAACATAGTTTGACAGCTTTAAAGTTATAACTATCCTTGACATTTTCACCTACAAGAAAGAGATATTATTACTTTTAGAAATGTCAAATTAAGTTTAGTTTAGGAAAATGCACAACACTATCCTTGTTATTTTCTCCTACACGAAAGGGATAGTATTAATTTTTGAAAATGCAAAACAGAATCGACATCATTGTAGGGTTATTTTCAAATGAGTTTTGTTGTATGAATACCTATTCTTACAAAACTTGTTTCTTCGAGACAGTAGGCAACCTCTTTGTCATTGATTTCATAGTATAGAAATACCAAAGAGTTTGGATTTTTAGTATACTAAAATGAGAAATATACATCGATATAATATTATTACTATCGAAATAGGTACAAATAGATTTTTGACACTACATCATCGTCCCAATTTATTTAATGGCATGGCGTAGCTGTGTTCGGCTTCGGGGTTCTTAGCAGATCATCTAGTTCACTACGTCTCGAATTTTATGGGTGACCGTTTAGTGTAATTGCGATCTGACTTTTTAGTCGGATCGTAGGTCTTTATGCACTCCGACACTGAAGCTCATATCATCATCATCATCTTCCTAATAGCAGTCCACTGCTGTATACCTTCCCTAATGAGCGCCATTGCGCACGGTCCTCAGCTCGACATCTAGCTCTACCAGCAGCCTTTCGTAGATCGTCACTCCACCTCTCCGGAGGACTCATATCATGCGAAGAATCAAAAGAAGATGCTTTTTTTAAGTAAATCAATTTTGAACGAACATTCTATGAATGTTTGACTATGTATGATCAATTTACAGTGATTATGTAGGTATTGGTGGTTGGGTAACCTCCGATTTGAATTTAATTGGTTTTAATTCTTTAGATCGAGTTCGTAGCTGTTTATACCTTCATTCGGTTTTGGTACAATACATTGAAATCTAACGACAGGTACTTTGTTAGATATATTTTAAGATACGATTGTGTTTAGGATGTTTTTCGTGGCCGAACGCGGAAAGATTACTGACGTATTCATCCATCATTAATTCATCAGGCCTCCCCTAAGGAACGCCATTGCACCCTATCTTCAAATCGACGCATTCAGATTTATATATAAAACATAAAAAGGAATTTCACTTGTAAATTAACTTAACTTACTAATAATAGAAATAACTGATAACAATGATAATAAGCAAGTGGAATAGTTTTGCTGAAAAGACGCCTTGGTAACGTTCAAGGCAGTTGAGTTTCATATTGAACCACTAGTCGCGGTCACAAGCTGCGGACGAAATTGTTTCATACATTTTGACACATGTCAGGTCGTCACGATGTAGATGTTTTTTATCTCTGATATACAGGAACACCCTGCTATGATTGCTGAACGGAATTCAGCCAAAAGTAGCGGCTAAGTGGCGGCGACTGGTGGCCGTCACTAAGCCACTAGCGGCTGCGACTGGTGGCTGCGTCTATTGTCTTGTCTGAGCCACTAGTGGTCGCGTTTAGTGGCCGCGACTAGTAACTTAATGTGCGGGCTGTCATTCGCCACCTAGCCACTGTATTGCTGTTGCACAGAGCCAGTGGAATAGATTTGCGGAGCAGACGCCTTAGCAACTCGAAGACGCTACGCCACGTCAGACGTCCGATAGACATTCTAATTACTGGTTATTATTATTTAAAATCGGCTAGCGAGGCTCTGATACTAATTAAGATTAAGATAAGCCGCGGAAATCGCAAACCGTGACGCAGGCGCGAAATAATTGCACCACTTTCATTTGCTTTTATTCTACACTAGCTTCCGCCCGCGGCTTTGCTCGGTATCCGGTATTACAGAGGCCTAAGCACGAATATTATGAAGTATCGTAATAGGCCTTCCTTCGGCCTTTCATACACTTGTCAAGGATTGGAAAGCGCCCGAAACGAACCAAAAATCATGAACCTTTAGGTATCTGGAAACCAGCGCTGCCCGCCATAGCTGAGATATGACCTTTTTTTGGCCTACGCTACACATTAGAATAAGTTATCTTTTAATATTTTAAATAAATAATGCTGGACACAATCACACAACATCAACTAGTCCCAAACTAAGCTGAGCTTGTATTATGGGAACCATATGACTAGTTATCTATACTATGCAATACTACATAAATACTTTTTTCTATTTACATACTTAGCACACATCGTATAGAAGTTTCTATGCAAACTCTTTTGTATACATAGAAAACACCCAGACCTGAGACAAATATTTGAAGAACATGCAAACATTTGTCCCGCAGCGGGATTCGAACCCGCAACCTTCTGCGTGTCAGGTGGGTCTTAGCCCACTGCGCCACTCAGAAAGAAAGTTCACTAGGATTAGGCACTTATTTTGCTCGAAGGGATTAGGATAGGACGAGGATATCTTAAATGTTAATGAGAATTAACAAAAAAAATCGGTTGTCATTGGTCAGCATTTGAACCACGACCTTCAATCATTTAAGGCATTAAAGACATTATCATGCAATATAAGGTGCGGCTACACTGTACGTAACGGGAGGTGTGGCGAAATTAGGCTAATTTAATTTTTGCTAATGCTTTCCAAGGTTAGAAAACTATTTCGTACACCTACACTAATTTCGCGTTGAATTATGTTTACTAACGGAATAATTTTCTTCTATTAGTACCTACTAATAATATTCAGTGTCTTTGTTTAGAAAACATTTGAAAAGGTACGGTAGATGAAGGTACGATACAGTCGCCAATATAATCAACCTAGCTGGTCCCTAGTTATCTATCTCTCTTTTTTCTATTTTTTTTACGTGGCCTATCTTGGGTGTAAGGGAATCAAACCTTCATTTTTGGAACCCAAGCCAACCTGTCCAACACCTGTCGATGGTGCACCTGTCGTGGTGGTTTGTTAGGCCTACCTCTACCATTACATCCGTTGGAAAACTAACCACCATGACAAGTAATAGCTAAAGGTTTCAAGGTCACTCCATTTCCTGGTGGCCCGTCACGCACAGCAACCTGACACGAAAACAATAACCATCGGTAGACGTTACACACGGCTGCGCGCCAAGTGTATCCTATCTTTAAACCTGGGTTAAGATACAAGCGAAATTGTCTTGTTGCACGTGGTTGCACGCGGATTTTTACCGTATAATCGGTTTTTAAAGGGTTACAGTTACAACTTCAATCTACGGAACCTTTTTTTGTCGGTGTGACAATGCGTTACGCATGTCCTTAAACTCGGGGAGAGTTAGAGGTCTGTCGGGCTCTCCGGCGACTAGCTCTCGCTAGATCAGCAGTCTATCACTAAAAACACACCGTTTTCCTTCACTCACCGCAGTGCAGTGCATCATCGTTCCAAGCCAACATCACCTGTCCGTTGCATATCCTGCTCACTGAGAAACGGGACTCTGGCGGCATAGCACAGCCTAACACGTGCATAGCTAAATTCTCTGACCTTCGACGGGCAGCAACGACGGCTGCGAGAAGCTGTGCCCTGCTATCCCTGACCCGCATCTAATTGTAATTTGAGGTGGGTAGAGAAAGTTCTGCACTGACGTCCCGCATTGGGGTATATTGTGCTTTGCCCCCCCACCAACCCTACCCCAGCCAGCCCAACTCCCTAAAGTAATGGAGAAGGACTCTGGGTTGATGGCAACATTACTCTAGAATTCCCGACGCTGCCCGCGCCTGTGAGTTTTGATCAAGCAGCTGTAAGATGACATGCTCCACTGTTTCTTCATATTGAAAGCAACCACGACAGGTACCGCAGTCCGTAACTCCTGTCTTTACTAGGTGGTGGATCAGGCCAGGCCCAACCCGCATGTCGAGCGTGAGGAGTTGAGGACTATGGGAATTGTGAGTGTTGGATAATCGGTTTGGACTAGGTAAGGGTAGGCCTGTAAGGTGACTTACCCTGTCGTATTGTTGGCGTATTGTAAAATGTTGGAGACTATATTGTCAGTCACTGTGACATATCTACTGTTATTTTTAATCTATGCTTTCTCACTGGGCAAAATCTTGCGATACGCATAATATTCCAACAGGGCAATCGCCCTTCAAGAAACACATTTAATGGAAAAAGGTGTATTACATTTTTCTCGTATTCTCAATTTTCCAGACAACAACTCCAAATTGCTATTTCCCTATAAACCGTTTTCGGATTTACTCATTACAAACATTTTAAGAACTCTAATAGTACTAATTCCATCTTCAAAAAGCAAGATGCCGATTGCCCTTGCATCATTTCATTTCATTTATTCACAAACAATAAATTATTGTGTCGGAAATATTTTACAAACAAAAAAAAAGGGTAGTTAATTCTGATCTTAAGCTAGGTACACAAAGAGGATTTAAGGTAATACAATGAACTTAAAAACAGTCATAAGATTAACCAGGGGAGCAACTGCCTGGGTCAAAAAGTATAAACAAAATTTATATACATCACGATCTATCTACACATGCTGCACCAAGATTAGCTAATCGCAAACAAAGGCGTGTTGGCACCTTGGACGCCCAGGCAAGCCGTGGAGCCTGCGGTGTCTTCATGGCCGCAACAAGCTTCTTTGAGTTGAAGTATACTTATGTGCCGATTAATCGAAATAAACTATATGAATTTAAACGAAAAAATCGCTGTTCCCCATTCCCTACACCAAACACGCAGGTTGTCTGTCGACTCGCGTTACCAGCACCTGTCGTGACGTCATGTCCGCCGTTGCGGCCCTTTGTTCTACGTGTTGCACTTTTCTAAATACTTACAAGGATTAACAAGAACTGTTTAGAAAGCCCTTTAACTAATTTGTAGTAAAATGTATAAGGCATATGATTAGGTAGTGGTCCAAGCGGAGATGGGCTTTTTACGTGGAATGCTAACTGCTTGCTAAAAGTCGGCGTGTACCGAATATAATGTTTGACCGAACCCGCTGTTTCATCATCAGCCTATAGCAGTCCACTGCTGGACATGTGCCTCCCCTAATAAGTGCCATTATGCCTTTTCACGAGCTCGACGCATCCAGCTTCTACCAGTAGACTTTTGCAAATAGTCACTCCACCTAGCCGGAGGGCGTCCTACACTATAATTTCCATACTTAGTAACGTCTGATTATCTGAAAAAAGTCGATGTAGGAATGTTAGCTTATTTTCTTTCGACGTTTAGTAAACCAATAGAAATGTTAGGAAACATCGAATTAGTAAGTGAATTGGCTAAGGGTATGAATTTGTGTCGGAAACGGCAATGGAAACTAAATTGACTCTTTGTACCTCGAAATAGGTTGAATACGTTTACCAAGAGAGATTCTAGCGACTAATTTGCAATGTTTAATTTACAATGAGGTAGCTTTCTTAACACATTGAGTGCTGAAAACACACTTGCCCTGGGACACATGCTCCTCCACATGGCGTTAGCCCATGTGTGTCAGTCAACGTGTTAAACTTTATCCTTACAGTGGTGACTCTAGGGAGTGTACTCGACTTCTAATCCTAAGGCCTTGTGGGTCCGAATCTGATACAGTACGAATATGATACAGTCATATACAAATATTTTATTATTTTACTGAATCTGGTTCGGTTTCAAAAATAAAGAAGGGTGCCGAAATGGGAATCAAAATCACTTATATTTTGTATATCCCGATTTGGCCCGCCGGGATATGAACTTCGCGGGCCGAACCGGGAATAACTCGATATTCGTATCGAAAATTTGACATCCAATCATTCCTTCCTTCTTCCTCCGACATGGCTTATCAACTGAAAAGGCCGGGACCAACGTCTACGTGCCTTTCAAAGCAAAGATATGTACACATCCGATGTATACTGTAACTGTTCTGTAATTTATTAAATACTAAATTTATTGATTTTTTTGTACACTTTGGGCACTTACCCACACTTCAGGGAAAATCTAAGATTTTTATATATCCCAAAAACTTCATTTATTGTTTCCATAAGAAAGTAGGCATACATGTGTAGGGTAAAATATTATCTCAATTCCACTGAACATCTAGTGAGCGATTCCTTGCTTTTTCGTATGAGCTAGTCGCCACTTTTTAAGCCTCCCGAAGGCCTCCGACATGGTTCAAAGACGGAAAAAGCCGGGACCAACATCTTAACGTGCCTTCCGAAGCACGGAAGCGCTCAGATCTGAATGCCACTAAACGGTCACCCAAATAAGTAGTGGCCTGGCTGATGCTTGATGATGATCTGCTGAACACTGAAGTAAGCGATGCCACGAGCGCTTCCATCTCAAGTACGTTAAAAATAAAAATAAACTGGATACAAAAGTCGTATAAGGCTACTGGGGGTTACTACATAAACCAATATGGTCGAATGTGCGTGAAAGATCATCAAATATGGAGATGACAACATCAAGGTGTAACCGAGGTCAAGTTCGACATCGGAAAAAGTTCGAATATGGTGAAGCGAGTTGGTGAATCATTGTTTAACAATGATATCATTGCTGCATTGTGGGATGAGATGATGATAACACGATAATTATATATCTTCTCTTTCAATAGGTACTCAAAACTTAATAATTTATTGCGTTTCATAATGTAAATAACTTATGCTTACAGCTTTTAAAATCATTTTAAGAACAATGATTTTGGAGCTGCTGGGAACAAGCCACTCTGTTCGGCAAAACAACAATAAATAGCAGAGAGAAGCATATGTTTATACCAGGTTGTAACAAATATACTCTAGGAACTAAATTGAATCAAATAATATAAATTACTTGAGTTATGTACCTATGTGCTTGTAGTTTATAAATAAAAACAAATCTGCTATGATTAAAAATCGACGAATAGTATGATTTTAAAAGAAAATGGGCTCTCGGGAACCCTGTGGTATTGATGATTTTTGCTTTGATATGTAGGTAATAAGTATTTATTTAGTTCCGTTTTTAGATTGATAGTGTAGTTACTTTAAAATAACAATTATATATTTGATTTGATGTTTTTATCATAGTCTAGTAGTCACTATCGTTCTCTCAATTCTCTGCCCGTCTTACGCCCCGGGTCTCTGTAGGGTGCTATCCTTGTCAATTAAGTACAAAATCTCTCTTGCTGCTACGGCACGATTTTACGTCAATGATAGTTATTGAAGGAACTTAAGGAAGACTGTCTTCTTGTGTCGCGCTGATACATTCGGAGCTTCGTTCAGCCCCAGAGTATATGAGTCAGGTCTGCGAGCGGTTGTTCCTCAAAGCCCCAGAGTATTTTTCCAGTACTTTGACGCACTCAAGGTTATAAAAAAAATGGTTACCTTCCGGCATTGAACCCACGTGCCGGAATGATAACTAATTTATAAGCACCATTGACCGTGTTAGTCAAAATTGACACAGTTAGTAGTAGAGACAAGGTTGGGCGAAAGTAGGTGGTCATTGTCTTAATGTGCTCAGTGGACTAGATAATGTGGCCGCGGTGTTGGCAAGGAATATAGGCCCCTTGTACACAATAGCGACCCTCCCCGTCTTCGTACGGGTGCAAGTTATACGTATAAACCTTCCTCTTGAATCACTCGTATCTATTATAAAAACCGCATCAAAATCCGTTGCGTTGTTTTAAAGATCTAAGCATACGTAGGAACAGACAGACTGCGACAAGCGACTTTGTTTTATACTATGAAGTGATGAAGATAGAACAAGCATATGGCCCACCAGATGTTGCCTTGTGGTAACCATTACCTATCACAATGCATTGCATAGTACGAGTAGGTCAAGCATTTTTTGGACATGCTCTACGATGCAACATCCTGTGTCCATCAATTTGAGGCATGGAGGTGATAAGCCTCATGTGCCTATAATGCCACCGGCCACATCCTTCAAACCAAAACACAGCAATGCTGCTTCACGGCAGAAATAGGCATGGCACTAGTACTTCCCCGGATGAACGAACAAACGAACGATGAACAAAGAACTCTACTAGTTACTGTGGTTATTGGTATTTCATGATGCTGTGTGATCAGTATCATTATCATCACTTTGATTGCGATTAGTATCTATTCTGTTTTGCGTTTTCCTGAACTTTATTTTACATACATACAGTCACGCCTTTTAACGTAGAGGGGTAGGCAGAGAACATGGATCTCCACTTGCTACAATCCTGGCATACCTATTTTGTTTCATTCACTCTCATCACATTCTTCATACATGCTCGTCGGTTTAGTGTAATCTTGACCAGCGGGGTGATCGGCTAACTCTTTTGCAAACAGAAATGATTGATATCGATCCTATTTTAACAAACTGTGACAGTCTGTCAATTGAATTTCGACGGATGAAATGTCAAAGTTTGTAAAAACAGGATCGGTGTCAATCATTTCTTTTTGCAACAGAGTTAGCCAATCACCCCGCTGGTCTTTTTCCAGCACGTCTTCTATTTGATCGCAGAACGTATGTCGTGGTCCTTCTCCTTCCAATTGTCGCTATTTGCACTCGCTTCATGTATACGTTTTGCGTCAATCTGATTTCATCCATTCTTTCTACATGCCCAAACCACCTCATCATACCTTTCTCAGTCCTTGTCACTTTATTTTAGTTTATATTTTAAAGTTATATCGTCATTGATCCATTGCTTAAAGTTATCTCTGTCACTGTTTGTGATTACCCAATGGTAAGAGATGGCAGTCTAAGCATTGTTTAACTTTGACAGATTTTTATGAGTGAGGACAATATTTTACGAATAGTATAAGCATTGTTCAACTTTAGACAGATTTCTATTACTGACCTCATAAAACCTGACTGTCATGACAACTCAGTTGGTAGTTATTCTACCTTCTGAGCTACAGGTCGTGAGTTTGATCCCGCCCCGGACAATAATTTGTGTGATGAGCATGAATATTTGTCCAGTGTCAGTGTGTTTAAGTATCTATGTATGTGTATCAGTCTCTGGTACATAGTACAGGCTCTCCCTAGTTTGGGATAAGTTGTGAGATTTCCAGTATATTTATTTATTTTTTAGTAAAATGGAGAAGTGGTTTATTTATTGCTGGTATTGCCACAGTTAACTGTTAGCAGACTCTGTATAATTAACAGAATTAGTAATAGAAACCATTTTAAAAGTGAAAGTATTACGTGTAGGAATGTTAGTTTAGTTGTATGGAATGGTCCGAAGATGTTACGGACGGTGTCATTCATTATTTTCAGTCTGAGTGTAACATAATTATTGTGACAGGTCTGGTGACTTGGAGGTGGGGGATGTATCTTATCTTATGAGCCTGTCTAATCCATTGCAGGGCAAAGGCATCCCTGGTAGCACCAGTGATGATGAAAAAAAAATATTAAGGGTAAAAAGCCTGTGTTTATTCAGGTTATAATCTATTTATATTAAATAAATAAATACAAACTCATATTCCGCAACGAGACTATCCGACATAGAACTAAAGTGGTCGACATAGCTCAGAGAATAAGCAAGCTGAAGTGATGGTGAGAAGAGTGGCCATATCTGCCGAATAACCGATAACCGTTGGGGAAAACCGTGGCTTGGAAAACGTAGTATAGGACGCCCTACGGCCAGGTGGAGTGACGATTTGCGAGGCTGCTGGTGAAGCTGGATTCGTCGAGCTCAGGACAGGGCGCAATGCCGCTCATTAGGGGAGGCCGCCGTGCAGCAGGGAACTGCTATGCGCCGATGATGATGGTGAAATATACGCACACACACAGACAAACTGCATTCTATTAGTGTGATTCTTAAAAACTATCACGGTTCCACAAACAATTGATGCTAACAACAGTTCAATGTGACGATTAATCAATCAATCAACACCATAGAGATATTTATACTCTAGAGTGGAAAACGTGAAAAAAAGTGTTTGCACCAAACTCCGCGCACGCTGTCAATTGTGCGGTCTTTGAACACTTTTCGAGCGACGAAAATTTGGCATTTTTGAGTTAATTGATGTCTAACACGCTTGGACGATTTTTGTTAAATTTCACTTGAAGACTGTTACTCATAGTGTTCTACATAATTATCTCGATGATCAACACCTTTAAAAGTCGACTGCTAGACATAGCTCTTCCTTAATAAGAGGGGGTAGTGGTCATAATCCTCACGATGGACGTACGGGTTGGGGTGCTTCTCGCACCGCCGACGCCAGGCGATGTAGGCGATGTGTTAGGCTGCGCTATGCCGCAATCAGCCGGCAGCCAGAGCCCCGTTTGTTAACTAGCAGGGTGCACCACGGGCAGGCGAGCTTGGCTTGGGTTCAAAAGATGGAAGTTGGAACCCCTTATACCATATTGACCGGCCCAGCATTTATCTGACACCAGCTTTAACTTACGGATACGGAATTACATAACGTATTCGTACCTATGTGATTGTTTTCATACAAATTATTTAAATGTGCGTGTCTACAATTGTAAAAAATTACCATTCGAATACACGATCCAAATTGTTTCTTAGTGTTGCAATAGTATTTTATGATTGATAGATAGATATAAATGTATTTATTGCACAACATATGACAAGAACACAAACGAACTTGATGCTAAGTAGCATTTTGTTCAAGATAACTTCTGTGTAGTGTGGAGATAGATTGGTAGTGCTTACGAATTTGCTATGCGGAGTAGTAGAAAATGATAAAGCTCACCTTTTTGTTACATTATAAGTTAACTCTAAAAATAACAATAACAATACAAAGGTTCAGCAAGAATATCATTTTGATTCTATCACGTTTTCTTACCAAAAAAACTGGTACCAATGTGATCAATTTTGGTGCAAATTTTTTGGTAGGAAAACGTGTTGGGTTCAACATGATATTCTTGCTTTTGTATTGCTATTTTCTAGGCCGTGAAGGTTTGCTATTTTGCATAACTATATTCAGTGATTTTATATCTTCAAAAATGTTGAATAGTGCGAGCGAGAGGGAGGTTTGACCTGTATAGTCGCCTTAACACGTAGACTGCGGGCCTCGTACATGACGCTATGTGCCAATCACGGGGACAGCGCGCATTAAACTTAATTTTTTGCCAGGCGGATAAAACGTCTAAACAATTTAATACAGTTTTAAGTGGTAACTTTTACTCACCGTTGCGGACGCTGTAGTGCCTTGGACTTGGTTGGATGCAGTAGGCTTCAACACCTATACCATCCTATCAGCCTAGTCGACCTTACTCACAGGAGAGACATGCTCAATACGTGTGGAGCTGGCTAAGCTGTGGATTTCCTTACAATGTTTTCTCTTATCAAATAGAAATTAAAAATATCTTTATTCAGCGGAAACTTAAGGTACTTTTAAGGTTCTCTCACACAACCAAACAGAGGAGAATTATTCTTACTTACACATTGTTTTTGTTTGAGTTTTGGACAGCTTCATCCCAAGCTTTTTTGTGGTCTAAATAATCAGAAATTTTATAATAAGCTTTGTTACGGAGATTAAGTTGAAAAACATTTTTGAATTTGTCGACATATTTTGAATTTTTAAACGTTTTTATTTGCACAATGGCGTTGAATGGAGGATTTCAAGTGATCTAGTAACACTACAGTCGTGCTAAAACACAAAATTGGCAACCTAACTTTTACTCAAAATAGCCTCAAAAGTAGGCCAACACGATTCGCAGGCGAAATCGTAAGAATTGGACGAACTCAGTGACGTAAGGTTACGTGTGTACAATCGGACTTCCGAACATCGTTGGTTTAAAATCGATTTGTTTTGGACCATAATCGTAAAGTTATTTGGTTCTAGGAAACATCATTCGTGTAAAATATGAGAATAGCGAATAAGAAAGGACAGACATGACAAGGAGGAAAATAGGGGGAAAGAGGAAAGCACGGTGTGCGTCTCCACTTAAAAGGGATAAGGATAAGGAGATGATGATGAATGGGCAAAAGGCCGGTTAACACGCTAGAGGTAGTGGATTTGATTCCCTCTGCAGGACAAATGTTTTCATTTTACCACTCAACTCTGCAACGGCTGAACGGATTTAGATTAAACTTTGAATGTATACGTCGTTTGGAACCTGGATTAACACAAAGCCTTCTTTTATCTGGGTACCAAGCGAGCGAAACCGCGGGCGGAAGCTAATTTCACATAATAACACGGGTGGTCTAAAAACTTCGCGATTTCGTTGGCCACTAAGCTCATACGTAGAAGAAGAAGAAGATTATAATAATAAAATAAAATATTATGTTCTCACTTCCAGCTATTACACGAATTTAACAGTTACATCTATATCCATTATTATGTTTTATGGTTTTTTTATTTTATTTATTATGGGCCAGCTCTTGAGTTCGAGGCTTGCATAGGCAAGGATGAGGTCGACGATGGGGCGAGCTTTCCCAGAAGATGCCTATTAACTCTCTTTTTGAAGCCGTTAGGATCGTAATTCAATAGAAAAACAGACGCTGGCAGCTGATTCCATATTTTAGCAATGCGTATTATAAATGACGGTATTTAAGTACCTAAAGATAGAACAAGCACATGACCCACCTGATGTTAAGCGGTAGCCATTACCTATCACAAAGCATTGCATCGTAGGTCTCGCTTGTTTGGAATGAGCAATACGATGCAACGCCCTGTGTCCATCAACTGGGACACAGGTGCATGAAGGTGATTGCAAAGGCTTTTGTGTTTGTAATGTCACCGGCACCCACACCCTTCAAACCGAAACACAGCACAGCTGCTGAAATAGCAGCAATAGCATACTTCCCCGAACGAGCCCTTCACAAAGGGCTCTACTCTACTACTACCAGGACCAAAGGACCAAAGTACAATGACATCATTTTGCCGATCAGAGAAATTTGTAATTCCTTACGCTTCTACATTCTAATCTTTGATCTAGATGAACGCAAACAATAGATTGTAAAGTTTCACTACATGTCGTAAAGCTCAAAGGAATTCTACGTAACGATAAAGATCATTTAATTGTTCATGTCAGAATATTTTGAGAATTTCCTAGAGATTTGTTTGGACGAAATTGAAGTTTATTTACGGCCAACGTCCTCATTATAAGGTCATTTATTTATGTTGTTCTCGAAGGAAATTAAACTTTTATGAGCTTTATTAAAGCCAATTAAGTTTCGCTGCCCTTCTCCGTCTGTTATGGAAAGGACTGGCAGAAAAAGTCTGACACAAAATACTGACTGAGGATTTTGTAGCTAAGTAAAATAGGGAAAATGTTAAAATTGACAACTTTATTATATAACTGCAGTTCTATTTTAGAAGAGTTAGACCGTCGAGCGGTGCGAAGATAGAAAGAAGCAGCAGGCACCGTCTCAAACAATATACGAAATTGTTATTAATATTATGCTTTATATTAATTGTAATGTTTCGTTTGTTACAGGATCTCATCCCGCCTCAGGACACGGAGTCCTACCTGCTCAAAACGCAAAACGCAATCACGAATCTACAAGCCAAACTCCACTCTTCCCGAACGAACATTCCTTCCCAACTTACCTCTAGTTTCATCAGCGAGAAGACCGTCGTCTCACGCCTTCCGGTCGCCCAGCTCAGCAGATCCAACTCTCTGAACTATCGCCTCAGACGGAAAGACCATTCTTCTGACAGCAGTCCTCTCAGAAGTCCAGGACACTACGTTATCACAGGCTCAACCAAAATCCCGGAAAGCACAAAAATCCTGCTCAATAACGCCTCTAGGTCTCTCGAAGACAGGCGGCGCGATTCCAACATGAACAGCCCATCATCAGACAGGGGCAACAGCCACAGTTCTGATGACAAAACATTGTCGAACCGACCACCCTATGCAGAGGTATCACCGCACAGGAAAACACACTCTAGGCACAGATCTTTTGAGAACACAGACGCGGTAAACGATTTGCACAACGCGAATCCGGTTTGTCTCAAAGCTGTGCTCAAGAACAACGCCTTGGAGGCGCAATACCCGAGGATCGAACAAACCCGTTGCCAAGGCGACAAGAAACACCAAAGGGTCGCCAGCGATGGCTTGAAACCTTACTACGCCTTCGGCACATCGATCAAACGGTCCAGCTCGTTCAACACAGTCAACAGAAACAACAACTATTTAGAAGGTAGACTGACCAGGAGGTCCAGCGGACAGTCAGATGAATACAAGGACTCTGACGAATCAGATGGATACGACAAATCACACAGCCAAGAATGCAGATACAAAAGACAAGGGCATAGAGGGAGGATCGATTCCCCTGACCTCAAATCCATCGCTCCAGCGAACTCTCCACGATGTCCTAGCACGCCAGAGCCACAAAGGAAATTCGGGCTAGGGTTGGTCCGGAACTCTGTCAGGGAACAGAGAGTGCCCACTAGGGCCTCCCGCATGTCTGAACCCCCGGTTTCAAGAGAAGAGAGGAAGCCTGCAGGACACCAGAGTAGGAGGATATCGGAGCCGACAAGGCAGGCGGTGCTGAATCGGCTGACTAAGTCGAGGTCTTCCACGAGGGAAGTGCAGCCTAATAAGACACTGGATAAAGGTACCTTTGTTTGCTTTTTGTTGTCCTATGTTGCTAAAGGAACCCTGTTACTAAGCATGGTAGGCCCGTATGCCGCCATGAGCGATTCAAGGGTTAATGGAACTCTACCATTCGCACGGTCCACGGTCACTCGTCCAAGCACTGGACGCGCTCATGGCGTGGCTCACTTCGGTTTCATTAGCAGATGATCTTGGTTAAGCAACACTTCGCCCTATCAGTACTTGGGTGATCGTTTAGTGGCATTTAAATCAGAGCGCTTCCGTGTTTCGGAAGGCAGGTTAAAATGTTGGTCCTGGCTTTTTCAGTCGGTTAAAAAAACTTTGATATCAGAGACCGGCGCTGATCTTCCGTTATGGCCATTATGTTTGATCGTTATGCGTAGCGGATGTTTACTTACATATTCACTAGCTTATGCGCGCAGCTTCGCTCGCTTGGTACCCGGATAAAAAGTAGCCTATGTGTTAATCCAGGCCACAATCTGTGTATATTTCATCAAAATCCGTTCAGTACTTTTTGCGTGAAAGAGTAACCAAACATGCATACATACTGACAAACTTTCGCGTTTATTAATATACCAGCTTCCGCTTGGTACTCGGATATTAAGAAATAGATTTAATAGATTAATTAAAGTTTGCACCTACACACCTACTGATATCTTAAATTAAAACTAAGAAATATCTTAATTGATCTTGCTATAGATAAGACTATGTGTTAATCCAGGTCATAAATTTAGTACCTATATTCCAAGTTTAATCCGAATCCGTTCAACCGTTCTGACGTTAAAGAGTAACAAACATACATCCTCACAAATATTAACGTTAATAATACAAGTAGGAAGTGGGATTTATTTTAATTAAAACTGTTACACAAGTACACAACCAATTACTTTGATCATATCTAGGTACCTAACTACTAGGTAGGTAGTTATATGTGTAAAACTACGTTTCTTTCTTCTTCTTTTTTTGTATCTAAAGACTGCTCACGATACTTATAATTAAACGTAGCATAGACCCTATACTAGGATTCTCTCTTGTGTATCAGGATATGGATATCAGGAACTACAAGTACACATGGTACACGACATCCAGATCGTAACAAATATCTGCAGAGCATGCATATATTCGAAAACAACCAACCTCTTGCGACGTTACACCTTTGTTTTGTATTTCAGCTATCTCGGGAAAAGACTAACTACCGACGACACAGGGAATCCTAGTTTGGGAGTTAGTGTTATGAATATTGATTAGCAATAAATATAGTCTAATAAATATGTAACTACATAACTTAGTATAGTATATATAATAAGTACCTAATTGTTGCTAAACAATATTATTAATTGAACTGGCTCTTGAACATCGTTTTTAACTGTAAACTGTAAATCATATAAACTGTAAATCGTATTAACTGTAAATAGTATAAACTATAAATCGTATAAAGTGTGAATAGTATAAACTGTAAATCGTATAAACTGTAAATCGTATAAAGTGTAAAACTGTACAACTTACAGTACAACTGTTTTGGTTCAATAGTTATTCATATATTATTGAAACTTTGAATTTAACAATTTCATTCCAGGTTCCAAGAAACCCAGCCAGCACCGCTCATCATCAGCCCTCGCCACCAAGGAGATGGAGTTCTCCAATTGGAAGAAGCGCTCCTCGTATGACCCTATGAAGGCAGCACAGGAGGGCAAGAAGAAACAGCTGGCCAAACGGCAGGATTTCAAAGAAGACCTCAGCTCGCCTAGGTAATAGTTTTTTCAAAGACGGCGTTTTTATAATAATAATAATAATAATAAAGGGTCAGATACAGAAGGCGGCTCTCCTGGACTCGGCACGCATTGTGCGGAGGTGCCTCACTCTGCAGCCCTAGCCACTGACCGTTTGAGCCTCGCCTCGCGGTCGGTGGTCCACCATTTTCATACATTTTTTACTATATTGTTTTGATGTTATTTATGTATAAAGTAGATAATATTAGGTTTATAGTAAAAAATGTTTTTAACGAGTTTTAAAGTTCAATAAAGTGTCACAATAATTATGCGGGATGTAATCACACAGCATCATGTAGCCCCAAACTAAGCAGAGCTTGTATTATGGGAACCACATGATTGATATACTACACATATATTTATTTTATTGTTAATATATACATATCATACATAGAAACACCCAGACCCGAGACAAATATCTACAGAACATGCAAACATTTGTCCCGCAGCGGGAATCGAACCCGCAACCTTCTGCGTCTCAGGCGGACCTTCGCCCACTGCGCCACAGAGGCCGTCGAATAAGTTATTTATTCAGACAATTACAGTCCATTTTGTTAGCAAGCTTAATATCATTGGTCAATACTTAATATCTAACAGGGATTTAGTCCTATGAATGAGTTTACCTATCAGAGGACAATCAAATTTATTTGAGATAGCATTATATAATGTGTGTGTTATATCTAACATACAATAAATATAATAAACTCAAAATTACGTAAGTACTGCTAAATAAATTCATATAAATATAAATTCAAAAAAACATCGTCTTATTGTATAAAGTGCTCGTGGCGTGGTTAACTTCCGTGTTCTTAACAGATCACCTTGGTTAAGCAACACTCCGCCCGGTCATTACTTGGATAGGTGTCCATTTAGTGGCAATTAGATTTGAGCGCTTCGGTGCTTCGGAAGGCACGTTAAGATGTTGGCCGGCTTTTCAGTCGTTAAGCCATGTTGGAGCCTGTGGCGGCCTAAAAACTCCGACACCAGAGTTGATCACAAGCTCATACGAAGAAGAAAAAGAGTAAAAAGCTCTACAAAAATCCATAATAGGCGTAGCCATCGAGATTATAGTTTTTAGATTTAGTATTTGCTCGAAGATAATAGGGATGTTTTTGTTTGTGTTACAGCCACTCATCACCCGTCCACCGCTCGCAGTCGTTCCACAGCACCAACATAGCGACCCTCATGATGGAGTACTCCTCGGAGGAGACGGAGGACGAGCAGCCGGCACTGCCTCCGGACCCCATGACGACCTCCACGCAGTCGGACATCCTCGAGTTGAGGCTGAGACGCCCTCATAATCTTTATCAGGTAACTCAAACTTATATATTTAAGGCGATGTTACATGTCAAACCTATCTCTCTCGCACTATTTAACATTTTTGAAGATATAAAATCACTGAATGTAGTTTGTGCAAAATAGTAAACCTTCACGGCCTAGAAAATAACAATACAAAGGTTCAGCAAGAATATCATTTTGATTCAATCACGTTTTCTTACCAAAAAACTTGTACCAATGTGATTAATTTTGGTGCAAAGTTTTTGGTAGGAAAATGTGTAGGGTTCAACATTATATTCTTGCTGAACCTTTGTATTGTTATCTTCTAGGCCGTGAAGGTTTGCTATTTTGCATAAATACATTCAGTGATTTTATATCTTCAAATATGTTGAATAGTGCGAGCGAGAGGGAGGTTTGACCTGTATCGTCGCCTATTACCTGAGTGCCGACGGACAGTCAGCGATCCCCAACCCGCATACCTTGGTGACTATGGGGATATCCTCATATAAGGAAGGTCCACAAGTGGACTGAAAAGGCTGGTGTTGTCGTTCTTACTGAAATACAATATTAGATAGATTTTTATTTGAAAGAAAGAAAGAAGAAAGAAAGAAAAGTTATTTATTTTACCCAATGCATAAAAGTAGGTCTAAAACAATGGTCCATGAACATATATTATACTCAAGTACTATATATACTATATATAGCACTTAAATATAACATATATTTATACAATTATCTTAAAATTAGATACCTAGTTATAAAAATTAAAAAATAAATATTAGAACAGAGGGTAAAATAGGACCCTTACTCAGCATCAGCAGCATCAGAGATCAAGCTCAGATGCTGCGCTGGTTTTCAGTTAGGGCCCTTACAAGTGAAGTCACAAATTTATAACAAAAGTACAAATGAAAACATAATACTTATCTTCTAAAAGTAGGAAGGTAATAATAATTGGTGACATGAAAAAATAAAAATAAAAAGAACAAAACTCAAAACAACCAAACTCTAAAAAAAAAAAACACAATTGTCTATGGTTGACATTGACATACAAGCTCGCAGCTCATTCGCTATTGGATGAGCGAGCGAGCAGTGGATAATGGCGGAAAATATGACACATGATGGCAGCGATTTGAAACAACAAACACACATATAGCTACATATTTATAACACATATTTACAAAAACAAATATCTGATAAGGTGTCATCATTTTCTCAATTCCAGCCCTCAAAATCAGCCGACAAGAAGCGCACCGACAAACGTAAAACCTACATAGTAGACGACATCACCCCGACTAGAGATAACATAGACTTTCTCAAAGAGATTGACAAGAGGAAGACTTTTATCCTCGATTCGGATACTAACTCTACCACGAACGGGAGCAGTCCTCGGAACTCGTCCATATTCAGCCACGAGCGGCTGACGACGGGTGCGAGCGAGAGCGAGGGCGAGAGCGGGACGGAGAGTGCGCCTGTTGTGCGCAGGAGGGAAAATAAAGCTGCGCAATCGGCCAAGCAGAGGTTAGTTATAGATCCTTAATTATGAAATTCGCGTTTAGTATGGAGAATTAAAAAAAATATTTTTCAATACATACCTTTTAGACTCAGTGGCGCAGTGGGCGAAGGCCCGCCTGAGACGCAGAAGGTTGTGGGTTCGATTCATTTTGCCAGCAAAAAGATGTGCAGTTTTCCCGATTATTGTGGGAGATTTTAATAAGGGATAAAATCTTTGTTGACCTCCTAAACTCGTTTCTGAATGTGTAGACTATGGGATCCCCGTGGTCGCCCTATTTTTTGACATAAGCAAAGCCTTTGATTATGTTCATCCTAGAAAAGCTCTATAATTACGAGTTTAGAGGGACAGCAGAAAACTGGTTTAAAAGCTATTTAAATAACAGACTACAATGTACTGAGATCTCAAATGTGACAAATAATTTCAAACGCAACTACAGATCTGGGTACAAGGTTAGTTCTTATGGTGTGCCCCAGGGGAGTATCTTAGGACCAATTCAATCTATTTTATAATATTTATGACCTACCTCACGCAACAATTTATGAAACAATTTATTCGCTGATGACACTACTTTAATAATTAAATTCAATGATAATGGCATATATCTAAATATGAATCTGACGTAAATAATGAGATTATTAAAATAGTTAATATTTATGTTAATATAATATAATAATAATAATTTATGTTAATATAATTGTTAGTTATGTTTAATAGCTTAATATAAATAATCTAAAAGTAAATATTGACAAAACAAAAGCCATGCAATTTTATACCCATCGCGGCAAGCCCCTAAATCTAAATCTTTAATACAACGGGCATTCTATAGAAATTGTGCAAAGTATTAAATTTTTAAGAATAACACTACACCACACACTAGACAATAACTTACAATGGGATTTACACATAGATGAAAAAGCAACTAAATTAAGCAGATTTATTTATGCGCTAAGGCAAATAAAAGATATCTCTTTCTTAGATGTGACTCTAAAGGCGTATCATGACTATGTTGAAGCTATTTTACAATATGGGGTTCCATTATGGGGAAACTCAACCGAAATTGACAGAATTTTCTTAATCCAAAAGAAATGTATTTATTCCATATGTCGAGCTCACAAATTACTCATGTAAGCCACTTTAAAAAAAACTTTAAAAATATTACCGCTTTCCTGCATCTATATAAAACAGATGGTCATATTCATCAAGCCATATCCTTGCTCATCAAGACTCATCAAGAGGTGTGTGTAAGAGTCCTTTATAAATAAATAAATAAATGATTTCATATTCATTTATTTACATCGACCAACTAGGATCACATAATACAAATTACATTAAAATACAAAATACTCAAATAAATACATATATAAATATACGGGACAACTCACACGCGATCAACTGATCCCAAACTAGGCAGAGCCTGTACTATGTACCAGAGAATGATAAACATACATAGATATTTATATAGCACCCAGACACAGAACAAACATCCATATTCATCACACAAATGTTTGTCCTAGGCGGGAATCGAACCCGCGACCCGCAGCTCAGAAGGCAGAGTTACTACCAACTGAGCTATGAGGCCAGTTCAATAAAAGACAAATACATAAAATTAAATTAAAACACAACTTTTTTAAATCATTTACTTTTTCATCATCATCATCATCATCATCAGCTTATAACAGTCCACTGCTGGACATAGGCCTCCCCTAATGAGCGCCATTGCGCCCTGTTCTGAGCTCGACGTATCCAGCTTCTACCAGCAGCCTTTCGCAGATCATCACTGAAAACATTTTAAAATATATACTTAACTTGATTCTTTAAAAAATTAATAAAAAGAAAAAAAAAAGAAAAAAAAACTGCATATTGCCTACCTACTACAGGACTAACTACCTGACTTACTTTCTTGCTTGTCAGTTAATAAGTGAATGTTATAAATTTCATGTGTGACAAATGCTCGGTCTGCCTACCTATCTCAGTTGCTATGCCCTTAGACAGGGTTCATGTGTGATACCTACCTTCTATGTAACATCTGTGTACTTCCATGTGACAGCAATAAATGTATTGAGTATTGAGTATCACTCCATCTGGCCGGAGGGCGTCCTACAGTACGTTTACACTTTAAATGTATTGCTAAGTAGTGGTGCAAATACTGCCAAAGGGTCCTTCAAGTCAAACCACTGTAATATTTGTTACAGGTATAGCGGTGACTACTCAATATCATCGTCTACGACCTCCATCAGCCAGAAGAAGTCGATCCAGCCGCGCTACCTCGACATATCCAAGTACAAGAGTGAGAGCTCGCCCAAGAACTTCCTGAGGCGGGACCCGAGCAAGACTTACGTGGGCGTGCTGGCCGACAAGCCCGCCGCCGTCAGCAAGGGCAGCGCACAGCATTATGAAATGGGTGAGTTGCTGATCAGCATCAGCATCATCGGCCTGTAGCAGTCCACTGCTGGATAGCGGCCTCCATAATGAGCGCCATTGCACCCTGTCCTCAGCTCGACATACAGCTTCCACCAGCAGCCGACAGCAGATCGTCACTCCACCTGGCCGGAGGGCGTCCTACGTTTGCCGAGCCGCGGTCTCCATTCAGTTGGTGATCAGCACGCAAAAAAGGTGTAAGGGATTGCAAGGGGGGGCCTAAAAACTCCGACACCAAAGTTGGCCCCTAGCTCTACGAAGATGGAAGGAGTCTTCGGAACCCAAGCGAACCCCTACCCGTGTCTGCAGTATAAATACTAGGCTCTGGCGGTCGCTGATTGCGGCATAGCGCAGTCTAACAACGGCACAGCTATGAGCAGCAACGTCGGCTGCGATAAACTGTGCGTTGCGATTGCATCTTAGCGTAGGGATTATGGGTTTATCCCCCTTCTTATTTAGGGAAGATCTATTTCCAGCAGTGGACTGATATAGGCTGGTGTTGTATGTTTAAGCTTAGCTCTTGTCGGTGTCGGTATTTACACGGTGAGTTGGAATTCGTATGTTTTCCCGAAAAGACGAAAATCTACTCCTGAAATTCATTTTATCAAAGACTTCGAATTTTGTTGTTTTTCATTGAATAACTAGCTTGTAATATTACGCCTTTCATAATTCTTTGAATTTCAGATTCTGACTATTGTTGCAATTAAACTCAGATTTGTCTAAAATAATAGTAAATATTTCATTACATGTTAGGTTATTATGGTAGGTAATATTTTAGTAAGATGTGTTAGTAATATGACCTATTATTAGTATAAAAAAATATGATTATAATAATTATTATTAGTGACGATCTGCTGTCGGCTGCTGGTAGAAGCTGGATGCGTCGAGCTCAGGACAGGGCGCAATGCCGCTCATTAGGGGAGGCCGCCGTCCAGCAGTGGACTGCTATAGGCCGATGATGATGATTAATATTATTATTAATTATCAATAGCTGAAGCCGTAAGACGATCTAGTTGGTCGCAACTTAATAAAACTCACTTTCCCAGAGCAAAAGAAGCAAGAGTTGGAGAAGTGGAAACGACGGGCATCGTATGACCCGCGGAAGGCGGCTGCCCTCGGGAAGACCAAGACACCGCCCAAAACTGCCAGGTAAGTCGCACTCACACCCTACGATCATGTTTCAGTTGGTGTAAGTAAGCCATTGAAGAGTTTTCTGCAGATATTTGTCTCAAGTCTGGGTGCTTTCTACATTTATTATGTATGTGTTTACAAAAAAAGTGAATAGTCCCGGTATTTATGGGAAGGTCGCGGGTTCAAATCCCGCCAGAGTCGAAATTTTTGGGAATTATAAATATGTTAGATTTTTCCCTGAAGTGTGGCACTTTTAACACTTAAAAATACAAAAACTAATTGTATATAAGTAGTATATCTGTCGTGTAGTTCCCATAATACAAACTCTGCTTAATTTAGGACTAGATTATGTTGTGTGATTATGTTTATGTCCAGCATATTTTTTTAAATAAGTCTGGATTTCCGAACGTGTCGTATGTTGCATGGTACTCGTAGCTCCTAATACCCTTGAGGGTTTTATTGTGCTGTTAGAAACGTGTATGTGAGTGTTGGGTTCGCATAATGGAATATATTCTATTTTTAGAGAAACAACCCTAATTTATGCATTAAAAATGTTTAATATGGTCTTTGGTTGCTAAAAACATTAATTTTGTCAATGTATGTATGTATCTTTTAACTTTAACTAAGTTTTTTATAATTTATTTTTAATTTATAATTTTCTACCATAATCCATCTCTAATGTAGTTAGATTAAGATTTAACAATTTTCGTTGTAAATTCTAGAGCGTGATGCATGAAATTCAATTCAGTGACAAGTCAGCCGCCATCTTGGTTTGTAAGGTTAGTCAACTGTCAGATTGACAACGTCAGACTAGACAGCTGTCAGATTTATACTAAACTGTTGGGCAAATGCTTCGCTTTTCACTCTGCTTTTTAACTTTGAAACCTGAAAATACGTCTTATTTAAAATGTTGAAATGTGGCCTTTGGGGTAATTTACTATGTGAATGTACTTAATATATTATATAATACCTAGTAAATATTTTGATGCTTTATGTAACACCATTCACGCTCTTTACGCTTTATTTATTTGATACTTTAAGATATATTTATAGTAGATATAATAAATATTTACACATAACCAAATTAACCAAGATATTTTATGAAGTAGATACTTATTAAAACGTTTTTACTGAGCTTATATTATATTTTATAATTACTCTATAATTATTCGTCTTTTTATGAGTTTGTATCTAATTTTAAAAAGCCTAGTCTAAACTATGATAATATTAATAACTTACTGACATCTGACGGTAATTTTGATTGAATGCAACCCTGTCAATTTCAATAACAACCTACGCGCATTATACGTTGCATATTTTGAATTAATACTAAACCTTTTTTTACAATAATATTAATAAATTGACTACTAGATGGCGCACCAATATAAGTGCAGTTTAGAGCTTGTCCATTTGGGCGCCTCAGCTCGCACGTAGCCAATCAGGCTCGCGAAATGCCACGTGGAATACGACGTGCGTCCATATGATTGGCTACGATCAACTAGACTCGCGCGTAAATCGCCCTATCTAGACAAGCTCTTAGTGCATTGCACATTTTGGATGATAACCATTTTTTCACACAATATCAGTAAATTGGCTACTAGATGGCGCACTAAACAAGAAATATAACGATAATAGTTATATACGTGCTGTCGTATTGTTAAAGTTATATAACAGGTTGTTCTAGCTCAGTACCTTCTTAGCTGGAGGTTGAGGACAAACATTGAGGATGTTTATTCTGTGTTTGGGTGTCATGTTATGAATACTTATCTATCTATGTATGATTATCAGTCTCAGGTACTCATAGGCTCTACCTAGTTGACTATAATATATTATTATGTTCTTCTTCTTTGTATGAGCTAGTGACCAAATCTGGTCACCATAGAATAGAATGGAATAGAATAGGTATTTATTTGCAATAACAGAAAATGGTCTTAAATAAAGAGATGGTATAATTAACATTTCAAACAGTACTGAGGTTGCAAATGGTCCATAACTCAACGTACTGCTGGTCGTGGCAATCAGCGCTGATCTTATGATGCCTTTCTGTAACAGCCGCTGATGGCCTTTCTGTTTGATTAAAATGGGGAGCGATAACTATAATATTTATTTATTATTTTATTTTTATTTATTTGGAAAACAAACAGTACTTTAACTCTAAACAGTATTCACTGTAAACAGTTTAATATGTGGTATGTCTCGATATGAGTAATTACATTTTTATTTATACATGTTTAGATTAATGCTTAATGCAGTATGCTATGTGCACTATTACCTTATAGTAAGTTTGATGGAATGGCGTGTAAATATTATTTACCAAATAATTGATAATTAATAGAAAAAACATCTACAGCGACACCATTGTTAATTACACTAAAGCACTCTAAACAATGACCGTTTTACCTTTAACCTAAAAATTCAAAATGGCTTTTTCAGTAGCGTCCTTCGCTCTCAATCCTTCCATGGTCCGGTGCTAACCTCAAACCTGCGCTACCAGCCACCCGACCATATAACTGAGAGCTACGACGCGTCGAGCGACAACGACTTTTGAACCGAACGCATAGGGTTGAAAATGCCACGGCATTATTGTGATATAGTGGGTGCGGATGGATCTTCGGTTTTTGACGGTTTTTTTATCGATATTGACAATGATAATTTGAATACTCACGTCTAAAAAAAATAGACTTTGTTCTGCTCTTTTATTGAAACAGCCCCTACCTCTAAGTGTTACTTAGGGTTAGTACGGCGAGGATTTAATTGTCATTTACGGAATTTGGTCAGTTTCAAATCACAATTTCAAGACCCATGTTTTGTGTCTTAAACGTCGTGTCATTGTCAATATACAACTATTTGTCAAACTGTCAAATACCGAGTGATGTTTTTGTTAATTCCGATTTGAACAAACTGTAAAGCACTAAAAATGATATGTTTGTATATTGTTAGCTATCAATGAACGAATTATTATGAGGTTTTCTTATGATACTTCGATAAGTTTGCCCTTGTTCAGAGGCATTGGAATATTCAGTTATGAGCGATATCCGCTGGGTCACTTGGTTTCTTATTTTATTTTATTTGGGAAACAGATGTATCTTTCCCAAATTTTATTTAATATTTCCCAATTTAATTATAAATTAAAATAACACAATAAAGTTTCCACCGATAAAACGTATACAAAACGTAACATCATGACATTCTGGAACAAGTCAAATATTTAAAAGCAATAAACATAAAAAAGATCGTTTTATTGCCTCTACCGACTGCGGTAGCGATTATCGCTCATATCTGAATAAGCCTTTATATTACATTTTTAACCGGCTTCAAAAAAATGAGGAGGTTCTCAATTAGGTTATATTTTTTTATTTGTTTCCTCGTCACTCAGTCATTTCTTGATTTAATTGGTTAGAAGATTTTTTTTTTCGTTGGTGATACTTCCTGTTTTGTATGACTTAAATGTTATTTGGGTTATAGCTTTTTTTATGTTTCCGCACAAAATATAAACCTTTACATTTTTAAAACAGTACATAGCGTAGCTTTAGTTTCCATAGCTCCAAAATGTATAATAAGTGTTGTTATCATAATTAAATGTGATCTAGTAATATAATAATTATAGATATTGGCAATATAAAACTTAAAGTGTACGAGTGTACGTTTTTTATTATTATTTGATAATAATGTCCAATGTTTAGACGTAGATTAGGTGTAGATGTCATTTTTTTACAATGTTGCTCATCTCATAACATCGATGTATTATTATTATAGATAATATTATTTTTTAGTGCAATAGAAATAACATCACATTTTGAAATTGAAAATTGCTTTAATGTTAAAAAAGTACCTAAGGGAAACAAAATAAGCTTTATTTTTATTTTATTTTGGTTAAAACATGTGACGTTAAAAGTTTTTTGTTTAAATTAGGTTTAAGTCATAATTTCATGATTTAGTTCAAAAGTTATTATTATAAAAATAGTCATTTATATTATACCTAGAAGAAATAAGTTACAATTTTTACACATTATTTGCGATTTATATGAAATTATTTTTCTAGTTTTTAATGAAAAGCCAGGCTTGAAATGTTTTTATTCAATAAATAAATAGTTATTTGTACAAAATAATACTTATACATACAAACATTTTTGTAGTTTCTAAATAACTGCAACGCTAAATGAAATTACTGGAAATTAATTAATATTTAGCAAACCACTGTGTAATCTTTTGTAGGTATAAGTTATTTATAAAATATGAAATATATACAAAAAAGCCCAATTCAGATTTTTTTAACTTCGTCCAGCGCTATCATAATATGGATGCGCAAAAACTATTGTTAATTATAAAATCTCTTTAATATTTAGCTTTATCTGCCAACCCAGAAATACATATTCATTTAATAATAAATGAATCGCTATTACATCTAAAAATACAGTTATATAAGCGTATGCCTGGCTTTGGTTAATATATTGCAATATAGAATATTTATAATGCAGGAAAAGTTTGTATTATAGAATTGATGTTTAGTATTTTGTATAAAATATAATTTAAAATATAATTACCTAATAAAAATCATCGACATATTATTTCCTTTGTTTTATTTATGTAGCATTAAAGTCAAAGTCAAAGTATATTTACCGTCGAAACACATGTATGATGATCACACAATGGTTATGTTTTTCGATAGGTATCAATGTGCTACCCTTTACGGGTGCACAATATTTTTAATACAATCAGAAAAAAAATCAAAATAAAAATAAAATAAAAAAGATTAAAATCAAAGTTATATTAAAAAAATATTGAAAGATTTTCATTCATTTTTCATTAGATTAAGTAATTTCATTTTGCAAAATAATTTTGCCCGATGATGTGACGATATTGCGGCATCGTAGTGAGTGATATGGCTTCGTTCAATTTTATCGTTCAAAAGAAATGAGGGAAAATAAAAAAAACTTGCCCACTTGTCTGATTGAAATTAGTCACTGAGAGCGAGGCACTGAGGCCTTTAGTGACGTATAAATCTTTGCAAAATTCACACAGAATGTTATTTATTATTTTTCCTGTATTTGTTTTTTGTGATTTTAGAGATTAAAAAGACTGCATTTAATACAAGTTACCTGCAGTAAAGATACATAAAAGACATAAAATCCAAGTGAAAGAATTATATCTAAATCTCACAACCTGCTCGAAAGTCATTTCCTAAATTCTAGGGTGAAGATTTGATTGAAGGCTCCCATCGGCCTGGGAACCATAGAGACCTCACCAAATAGTACATTACTGCAGAGGCCAGCAATGTTGATGGACGAACGTGCAAATGTGGGCCGAGGCGAACCCGAGTCCATCAATGCCTAGTTGTGGCCAAGTCTTGTAAAAAAAAACAATGCACGGAAATTAAAACAAAGTAGTTCCTAGACAGAACTTGTACATTTTTCAATAAACAGTATTCTATTTGCAAGCCAGTTCGTAATTTAAATAAAGCCTTTGATTAGTTACCTCCTTGGTTGCCATGTTTCGGAGTAAAAGATCGTTCCATTTTTAATAACTATTAAATAACACGAGAGATATGAGTTATAATAGTAATTTATTTGGCCGCTAAACACGACAGATATGAATTTTCATACAACTTTTGCCGGCTCGCATGTATTGGGCCAGTACAGCAATTTGAGAAAAAGAATTTAATTCGAACTAGTCTCATTCTTTGAGTTTAACGAAAACTTGGGATCACTCTCTCTGGAATCATTCGTTGCGCTAGTGATTCCATATGGAATCGACGGCTGTGATGTATATTATGGAAAGGGCTCGAAACCCTTCCTTGTTGAAATTCTTTTGGAATACCATGTTCAGCATTGGGACTTTTTTAGTGTGCATTACCACGGCGGAATGTTGTCGCCGTTTTATATTTTGTAAATGCCAATGATTTGTGCTCCGTCTCGTGTAAATGTGACTAGAATTTCAATCGCGTACTACGCGAGCAAAGCCGCGTGCGGAAGCTAAGAAATGGTTTATAGAAATTAATTAACAATTGTGCACACGCATGTATGTACTCGAAGTATTCAAATTCGAATGCTGCCAATCAAAAGAGGTGGACTCAAAGTATTGCGCGGCCGCTTTTTAATAGTCATTTGAATTTGGGCGGCTAATCGAACGAATCAGTGATAGTTTTTTATGAATATTTAAGTGGTTATAATGTGTACAGAGTTGAAATTTGGTACTTATATAATTAGCTTAGAGCACTAATTCCTGACTGTCAAGTTAAACGCTAGCTTATCAGGATAAAAAGTTACTTCTTCTTCTTGAATTTTGAATCTTAATTATCTCAGTAAGGGGGCGTCCATTAATTACGTGAGGTGATTTTGGCGATTTTTCGACCCCCTCCACCCCCCTGGTGAGATGTCGTAAGGTTTTGCTCGACCCCCTCCCGCCCCCCCAAAATCTCACGTGAGATGTTTCAAAATGTGAATTGATGATAATAAGTTGATTGCGTTGGATTTATTTAAAAAAACTACTTAGTTTTTTTAAGATTAGTAAATTTCAAGATTTCGAGAACAGTGAAAACAAAAGAAAATTATTTAGTACCTAAACTGTATACTGAGGCGAGGAAATTACCGATTCCTATCAAGTGTGTCTCAAAAGCTAAAAGTTATGCAGGTGCCAAGATTCGCGGTCATTTTATTTATTTATTTAAGCTTACAAAATGAGCACTTAGACAAGTCAAATTTTATACTATCTAGCCCTTCGTCGCAGCGTAAAAACGTACAAAAATATGCAAGATTTTAAAAATAAAGAGTTCAATTAAAATTATGACATCAAATTACACTATTAATGCAAATAAATGTCATATCACACTAATATTATAACCTAGCACTGCCCGCGGCTTTGGAATTGACGGGGTTTAATTTATTTTTCTTGACGAAAAAAAAATACGTGAGATTTGCTGGGACTCCCCCCCTCCCCCACGTGAGATTTGGTGAGATTCGGCTCGACCCCCTCCCTCCCCTAAATGCCTCACGTAATTAATGGACGCCCCCAAACCTATAGATGCACAAATTTGAAATTTGCGTCACATTTAGCACAAATTAAGAGCTTTCTTTTGAGATATCTCCCGTCTCGATAGACCCAATAGAAAAAAAACATGCCGCTGCGGTAACGTTACGCCAGCGGAATCTGTTTTTCACGAATAACTCATTAATTCCTGGATACACAAATTTAAAATTCTCGTCACATTTACACGAGGCGGAGCACTAATTATTGGAATTTACCAAATATCAATCGGCGACAACATTCCGCTGGGGTAATGCACACCTTTTTTATGTTGTTGTTTTATTGATGAAGAATCAAAATAGGTTTACCCAACAAAATGGCAACTGTCTGGGTAAGTAAGTATCGAAATATAAATAAAGTTCAAATAAAACATCCAAAATTATACATTTATTAATAATGGGTTTATTTTTGATTAGCAATTACATTTTTTCTTTTTATTGTTATTTTATAAATTTTACAATACACTTCTTATAATTAGTTATGGTAATAAATGTGCCTTTCTAACAGCAATATACAAACTAACATGGATTTACATTGATTTACATGTTTATGTTTACGTCAATCAATTTTTTTGACAGTTCATGTTTATATTTTTAAACCCAACTTCGTTGTTTTTACATTTAAAATTATTAGATTGATGAATAACATTTCAAAGTCACTTATTATTTTTCATTAGACAATGTTTAAAGGAACTTTTTCGACATTACTTGTTTTCGCCCGTCACTATACTTACCTCACAACCTTATATTTTAAAAGAAAAGATTATAAAAAGGTATTTTTCTAATAAAATAATACTCCTAAATTGAGCAATAACATTGAAGTGACAATCAAACGTTATTCGTCGGGGAAACATTTTAGTCGATTTGTAATCGACCAAGATTGACGCGAAATCCTGTAAGTTATTTTCGATCATTAGTTATGATTACTAATTTTCAAGAATAAATAACTATTTTTAAACTAAAGTTGCTCAACTTCTAAAAATGTGATGTTCAAAACAACCTCAACAATTTAAAGTAAAACAATTAACGTAAAATTTTATAACAACTATTATATTGAAAATTTGGCCTAGAAATAGTGTGCTGATGTTAAGTTTAAGTTACGTGCATATTTTTGAAAATAATTATTTAAATTTTAATAAAACAAATATGCATTACTTATAACAAGCAAACAATGTTTATAGCATTCATATTTTATTTTTTATAGATAATTTGGCATCATTTACGAATGGCATACATACATAGTATAGCACAGCTGTCAAAATGACAGGTCTTAATAATAATAGCAACTTTAAAACAATGAAAAAATACCATGATACCCTGTCATTTCATGCCTCAATACAAAACAAATAAATGCATTAGTAGAGGCAGCTCAAATAAAACATAATAATAAAAATATGGCACTACTCTGATTTTTATAAATAATAAATAATCATGTTGAAATTCTTATTCTATCTTATAGTGTAATTTAAAGCTTCTTATGTGACAAACACACTTTGTTCTAAAGGTCAATTCATTAAATCATTATTCAAAAAAATATATAATAACTACGATAATTAATATAAGGGTGATCTTTGTTTAGGTACTAACCAATCTAATAAATAACCCTTAATATATCAGCTACCGGTAATATATCTGTTTTGATTCAAATCTTTTTTTAAATTGCTAACTTTAATATAAATTATACAGATAAAGGAACATAATATAAACTGTATGAATTTATGTTCTCTTAATCTCTAATATATGTCGAAAAATTATTTATAATATGTAACGACATATATTAGAGATTAATTTTTCTTTGGGTATATTGAAATATCTTTCACTTCTATGCGAGTGTGAGATTTGTTATCATACAATAAAAATGAGTGGTTCGTTAAATGATTTCATGAAAAGACCTTTTCTTTATGTATAATAAACTATTTTTTATAAATTTCTAACCATGCGGGTGAAATTTTAATATTTTACAATTCAAAACTGAATGGGTAAAGTTACCCGCAATCTTCAAACATTTCAAATTAGTTTACATACGGACGAATCTACTTTTTTTATAATATTTACAAATATTTTCAGTACTAAGTTCTTTATATTTAATCTAAGGGTTGATATATCATAATTATGACAAAAAACAACACCTATTACTATAAATACTTAACCAACATTTTTAAAATAACATTTTCCAATCGTACTTTTTGAGTATTTTGGCCTTAAATTTCTAAAGCCTATCATTTTCCGCTGTGCGTTCGTTACAAAATATGTCAAGGATTTAAATTTTAAAATTAAATTATCAGAAAATATCCCATTGCTAAAACAACTTCTTAAAATCACGCTAGAAAGCGATAAAAAACTTGACATACAAAGTCAAAACCATTTACAATATCTAAGTAGAAAAACTATTGACATTTAAATTTATTATGATTTGAATTACATTTTGCAAAATATTGAGCAAATTGAGCATTAAACTATATGTCTCTAAAAGCATGACGGATTGCGAATTACTATTTTAATCCTGATCTCTGCATAGTCCACAGTTGACTTATATTTAGGTACTTAACTCAATTTATATATACAACTATTAAAACGTAACGTTCACTTTTAAAAGTTCAAAGTCATAACGGCGGCACAAGACAACAACCGAAGTTACTTCACTGACAAATGTCTTCGTCCACTAGCAACTTATTTCCGCTTCCACGACATACTCGGCCTTGCCATTGCTACCCTGTTTGCATACTTTATTCTTCTTCCCTATTATAACTTCCTCGTACTTATGTTTGTGATTGTTCTTAATATTATTACTTCCGGAGCTCGCTGATGATGTGGTATCACTACTGTCGACGTATGGCACATCAGTCATAGGACCGTTCAGTAAGCTAGCAGCGGAGTTGGACTGTTTAAGTTTAGTTTTATCTTCTTTAGGCTCGATTTCTTTGGGTAAGTCGTCTATAACGGCTTTCTTGGGATCTATCTGGATGGTTTTTGACTCTGACAGCTTGTTTGGGGTGACGACGTTTATGTACGGAGGTAGGATGTTCATCGTGTTCAAGTTTACAGAGCCGCTGTTCTTTTTCAATGCGTTTAGGTTTTGTTCCAGCTGTGCTGCGTCTAGACATAAGGGTTTCGCTGGGAACGGTTTTGAATATGGCGGTTCTTTCCATGCGTTTATCCGGGGTGGGTCGGGTGAGGCGATCGGGGCGGCCTTTCGTTCAGGTGCCAGGGTGTTTTTATGGTTGGTCTTATCTATGACGTTCGCTTCAATGGCCTTGGATAGTGCATTTTCTGGAGGTTTGGGTGAGGTTGGGGTTATGCTTATAAGTTTATCCACCTATAACAGATAAAATATGTTGTAAATGAACTTACTAGAAGAGTAAACTTGATACGAGAAGAAAACGGCCCCAGTTTGGGCGCCAAATTCTATTTTATACTATTTTGGCGCCCAACGCAGAACTAACTTAAAGTTTAATAACATTATTACTTATTAAAAATCAAGATTGATATAATTGAACAAAGTTAAATAAAACCAATGACCGAGTCTGTGTTACACCATTGATAGCTGTGAACCCTGCGTGCACAAACATAAGGCATGAAGTTATTAAACCTCATATGCCTGTTATTTCACCAGCACCATTTATTTATTTATTTATTTATTTAATAGGAACGCCAATAGCTTAAATATCAATACATTGTAGAGTTACACTGACAAAGTGTTCATTCTGATATAGAAACCAATTACACTTCAAACTAATACACAGTAATAGCTACTTCGCATAATAATAGGTGATAGTTCTTTGGACTAGCCCCTCACAAAAAGCTGTACTTAGTAAGTATTCCCGTAAGTTGGTACTTATTATCTTTCAATATGTAGGTACGGTAATATCTTTCAAGTTCCATTTACATATAGTTACATTAAGAGTTACATAACAATACTTAAACTCTAAAGCTGATTTTTTTTGAAGATTTCTATATATTTAGACATAATTTACACATTACAAATAATGATTCATATTTATCTAACAAAGGAAACTTATGCTAAAAGAACTTGTACTTTTCGCGGAGGGTTGATATCTGCGACACAGTTCTTAATTTTGGAGATCTCACAGACTTTTAATAAGGAAGAAAAATTCTAATTAGTCTGTCATTTACAATATCAAAAAATATTGGACACGTATTTTTTCTTTTGTAAATTAAACAAAAAATGACAATTAGTGGTTTGAAGTTCCGCGTGACGTCACGGCTCAGTACACTTTTTACCTAGCCGTGACGTCACGAGCCCAAACTTTGACGCTCTTTATCTCCGTCAATTTTTATTTATTTGATAAATAAAAAAAATACATGTCCTATATTTTTTGTTGATCAATCTGACGGACTAATTATTATTATTTTTTACCCAGTCGTTATCCCTATTGGTTGCGCTACAGCCCATATAATATTTTTTTCTAATAAAGATTACTTCATTCATTCATTCAACTCACAGCGGGTCCATCGGTGCTTTTCTTCCGTACGGAGTTGGGGCGCTGAGTGAACGACGTCTCCCATATAACAGGGTTTTCGCTGACCGGTATGTCGCTGTCACTGTCACTGTCAATGGACTCTGTGCACAGCAATCTGGAATTGTCACAATTTTGGGAATAATCTTTTAAAACGATCATGGAATGGTTAAGCAGAAACTAAAGAGGACCTCTGTGGCGCAGTGGGTGAAGGTCCGCCTGAGACGCAGAGTCTAGGTGACAAATGTTTGCACTATCTGCAGAGGTTTGTCTCAGGTCTTGGTGTTTTCTATGTTTAATATAATGTATGTAGGTATTTACAAAAATATATAATATAACTAGTAATATATCAGTCATGTGGTTTCCATAATACAGGCTCTGCTTAGTTTGGGGTCAGCTCGAGATGAATCGACGGTAAAATTGGTAAGTACCTACCATTGGCGTTAACGAAAGCTGTTTAAATTCAGTAGCTGGAAACACATGCTTTACCGAAGATGTCAATTTTAATGTCTCGCGTATCACCTATATTTAACTAACTGTAAGGGAGGCTTTTGTCCTGCAGTGGAAAGCTACGGGTTGAAGATGATGATGATGATGATGATGATGATGATGATGATGCCGATGGTGATGATGATGATGATGCCGATGGTGATGATGATGATGATGCCGATGGTGATGATGATGATGATGCCGATGGTGATGATGGTGATGAAATGAAAACCAGCACAGCTCACCTATCAGTGGAGTTAGACGGCAGAAACTTGGTGGTGTTCCTCGTCTCGGGGGCGCCAGCTGAAGCATCCAGCTTCGCGGCGTCGCCCGGGCACGGCGTTGGAATTTTGCCATATCCTTGTGATACTGGGAAATTAAAAAAAAAATATGTTACCTGAAAATGGAACTAGCACATGGCCCACCTGTTTAAAGTAATAACAGTAACCTATAACAATGTATTGCTTCGTAAGTCATGCATGTTTGGAACGCTCTGAAACCTACAATCATGAACATTGAAGCATGCTGCATTTGGGCGATAAGCATCATGAGTCTGTAATATCACCGGCACCCACACCCTTCAAACCGAAACACAGCAATGCTTCACGGCAGAAATAAGCATGATGCTAGTACGCATACGAACCCGGAGCCCTTCACAAACAGCTCTACTACTATAACAACATTTACATTGAATTAAGACAAGCCCCTCTTGCCGTGGTAGAATCCTACCCCACAACCCGTCAAGTGGTACCTACTGCAGCGTCGAGCCCTTCATCAGGCGATGAATGGTTAATGATGCACTAGCACTGCGGTGAGTGAAGGAACACGGTGTGTTTTTAGTCGATAGGCCGCCGAGCTAGCGAGAGCTAGTCCCCGGCGGAGAGCCCGACAGACCCCTCCAACTCTCTCCGAGTTGAAGGACATGCGTAACGAATTTTCACACCGACAAACAAATTATCTTCTATCGATGAATATATCGATAAAAGGCGATAGAAGCTAGAACGGTAGCTGACGAGGGAGCTAATGTCTAAAAAGAGAAGTGTAGGATGTCACTCTACAGATTATCCAAGCTTTCGACTGTCAGGTTACTTGGAAAGTAAATAAGTAAGGTGGATCCCTTTTCCCGCAATCGGTCTCCTGTTGGCCCATTGTGCATTAGAAGATTTGGTTAAATACTAGGTCAGCCTAACTCCGGCCTAGAAGCACAGATGATTCCTGGGGTCTTCCCAGGCTTCGCGGAGTGACCTCGGATTTCCTAGGCTATCTTCACTTTGAGGTGGTTACTTGGATCGGTGACACAATTGGATAGTGCGCTGCTGGATTTAGGTAGAGATGAGGGTTCAAAACCAGTCTTGTCCGAATTTTTTTGTATAGAAAGTTTACTTCTATCCTTGTCAATAATTTTCGCTACTACTCTCGGTAACAGCGAACATCTAAAGTTTACGCTTGAAAATATTTATTTATCTAAAGAATTTTAAATAAATTCACTTACAAAGATAACATAATGTACAGTTTGTTAAATATCCGGTTTTAGGTTGATCCGCGGGACATTGACAATGACATACACGTAGTGATGACGACGACCAATGATGAACGATGACGTCTATGAATGTCAATGTCCCGCGTATCAACCTATATTTAACAAACTTTAAAGTGGTTAGTTTGTCTTTAAATGTCAAATCTAAAGACAAGAAAAAGATTTTATCTAGTCTGGGTTCCACAGCATACCTTGTTTAGTTCTAAGTCCTCAGTAAAACGTTGTCTAGAACTTGTATCTTACCTTAACTTAAAATAATTTGCCTTTGTTTTACTGCTAAATAAATATTTTTCATTTTTTTCATTTTTCATTCATCTGAGGGCTTACCACAGGTTTTGATAGTTTTCGAAAACTTTATAGGTTTCGGTATCTTTCCATACATTTTCGTACAGCGCCTCTAGGGAAACGTGCATGAACTACGAAAATGTATGGAAAGATCAGTGTTGCCGTTTTTTATTTGGAGAAAATGCTAAAACTTGTTGCAAAAAATGCCAAAAAAATGCTAAATAACTTTTAAAAATGCTAAATAAAATGCTAAAATCTATATTTTTCTTTTGAATTCGTTAGGAATTTTGAATTTTTATGTAACGTACAAAAAAATGTTAATCATGAAATATGCTAAATGCGAATTTTTCAAGCTAACAGACCCGAAAATATGCTAAATTTAGCATTAAAAATGCTAAAACGGCAATACTGGGAAAGATACCGAAACTTTTAAAGTTTTCGAAAACTATCAAAACCTGTGGTAAGCCATGAACATGTTTACCTTTCAGAAGATGTTGATATTGTGAATCTTCCAGTTCTTCGGGGTCCTTCGCCGCCGTTAGCGTTATGCTATGAAGTACCGGCGGATCCGTTGAGCTAAAACAACGTGTCTGTCAGTTTGTGCACGTGCTGCGTTGCCCGATCTCATATCTCTACCTATAGCTGATATCACACTCACATATTCTGCAAAAGCTACATTTAATTATAATAACGACCAATGACCACTTACACAAGTTTAATAAAAAATTAAACATATTTAACTAAATTCTAAAAACTAATACCTAACTTACATATAAAATCCACTATAGGTTATCAAGTTAATTAAATCAGCCTTGCATAACCTCAAACGAGTCGCTCTATCATTTTCTCATTTGTCTGCAAAATGTCGCAGTGCGGGTTCGGTTTTATCAGCTTTTTGAGGGCCGTGAAGCCGGCTTTTGATTATAGGGTATAATATATTACATCTTGAGCTATAATATTGTATCGCTCATCATACATTTTATACGACACACATCGCCGGACCCCGCACCTCCCCCTGAGTTTTAATCGTGACGTTCGTGTGCAGAAGTGTCAAATGTGTAAAGATCCCATGTCAAAAGCCGGCTTGAGAGTGCGAGGGAGAGGGGAGTGCGCCCGCGCAACATTGCGACTCGAAGTTACTGAAAGCAGCATAATAATTATGTCCTCTGGCACTAAGATATAGCAATAGTTGTAAGATTTTTGCTGTTAATTGCCGCGAGGAGCATTCCAGCCATCAGCGAGCGATAATCTCAATTTATACGGACGTCTAGCAAATGATGAGGCGCAATTAAACAGTTTTGCTGGTCGCAAATTTCCGATAAGCTGTTTGGAACTTCGTTTGCATGGTTAACAGCCTACGCACATTGGACGACAAGCGTCAGCGATTAGACGCACAAGCTGCGGGGGACAATTTTCATACATTTTGTTCAAAGCTCCGCACACACGGCGACAATCGCGATAGCAAGATATAACAGACGCTCGCGACTAAGCGCGACGACAAAGCGTCGTGTTTGCGAGGTCTGTTTTATCGTCATTGTTGATGATGAACAGTTGCAATTAATAAAATTACTAGAGAAAAAATCCTATCTTATAATATCCTATTAAATAATATAGCTAAAGATAATAAAATGTATCTGCCCCAAACCAATTAAATCTGAGAAAGTTTTTATGACCCTGAAGATGGAACTAGTACGTGGGCCTTCTGATGTTAAGTGGTAACCATTACTTATAACAAAGTATTGCTTTGTAAGTCACGCATGTTTGGTACGTGCCCTACGATGCAACCCTGTGATATCAAACTTGAAGCATGAAGGTGTTGAGCCTCATGTGCCTGTAATTTGATCGGCACTACCAATCTACACAATATACTATATATAATGCACCCTTCAAACTGAAACATAGGAATGGTGGTAGTACGCACCTGGAAAGAATTACTAAGTACTGAAAATTCAGTCTAAATATTCGAGCCATTTGATAAATGTTAAAAAATAAACGATACTTTTCAATACTTACTATTACTATTTTAATTGTAATAAGAATGAGATCGGGCAAATAATGATATACGATTAACATAATTTACATCTCTCATGTTCGGTAAGTAGGTTCTTATTACCTCCAAATGAGGCTTGTAGGTGACTAATTAGCGCTTTAGGGTAATAATGTAACTAGAAAAGCCCTAGGGCGGTAAGTAATTTAAAAAAAACACTAATTTCTTTCAAAAAGTTCGCATACATCTAACCATCATACTGGCAATAGACATCATGCATTCAGCCCAATGACCAAAGAGGTCGATTTGCTATTCAGCCTTGTCTTCGTGTGAGTATAATAGTCATCAATTTTAAATATCGAACGGCGAAGCTCAATTTTATTCTTGTAATGCCGGTTTTTTTTCTACTTACCTCACAATCGAGATGTAAAGCAGAATAGTTAGCTCGGGTGTAAGCACCAATTGCACCCTCGAACTAAATATCTCGGGCTGCAATTGATGCCTTACAGCCCTTGGCTACTAATCTACTATTATTTACTAATTTAATATGTCTTAGAAACAAATCTTGAAAATTGGGACTGACAAGTGTAGTTGATTATTTAGCTGTTTGCTTTTAGAACTTTTGTTAAGGGATACGTAGCTTTGCTAGATCATGCCAGCTCTTTTTGTAGAGCATTTTAATAACGAACTTTTTGTCAATAGTTTCTCGAAATATTTTATCAAATAAATACATTTTAATAACACGATTTATTTAAGAAAAATGTTACTTTTTTAAATAGGCACAACTATGTCAGACAGTTCAGAGCTATGTTTAAAGTTTTAAGTCTCAATCATTGGATTATCAATTCAATTTGGTTTAAAACTATTGGTGCTTTCGAAAAAGTATTGACGATACAAATATCTCTTTGGTGCAGGTCACATATATAAGGCGTCGGGCGCGGACATCGCACGTGCGGTTTCCTATTCCATTAAAATTTCATATAAAATGCATAGAAATAAAGCACAATTTTGGATACACGGTATGTCATTGCTCGGACGTAGCACGACATACCGTGTGTCCTAAATTGAGCATTTTGTATGAAATTTGAATGAATAGGAAACCGCCCGTGCCATGTCCGCGCCTGACGCCATATAAATGTGGCCTGCACCTTTGATAGCCACTATGACAACACACACTTTAGGAAGGGTGCCAAAATTAATTAATACTTTTAATTAGTAATGTTTTTGCATTAGAAGTAATGGATAATAAATGAAATGAGGTTGACAGAACATTTTCGTCGTAGTCATTTTTGGTTTCAGTAGGTACAAATATTTATACATAAGTACGCTGATAGGTAGGTACTATGGTTTACGTTGACAAATCTTACTTACATAATTTTATTATTATATTTTCCATCACAAAAAGCCGGCGACAAAACACTATATAAGTACAATTTCCTGGAAATCCTAGCGTAAACACGCACTTGGAAGTCGATCGCGAGATCTCAGTTCAATGGAATTATTAGGACAACATAATCAAAATTAGTATGGTTTTTAGATGGACTTAGTTTTATTTGATCGTCTTAATGACCAGTAAGTAAAGTAAGTAGGTACCTATATAATGACTTTATAAAACCCTATCACCGGGGGCGGATTTTATCCGTTAGGCGCCCTAGGCATGTGAATGATTGCCGCCCCTCTACTCGCTGTAAAGCACGAAAAAAATAAAAAAAACCAGTAGACTGCTTTTTGCCCTTGGCTATGTTACAATTTAAACTATATTGTTACGTATTTGATATTAAGAAGATGACCGTTAGCCAAATTACAGGAGGCAAGCCAAAAAAATTTTGAGAAAAAACTTGATGTGATTTTAAAAATTAACAAATTGAAGACGTTTTTAGGAGGTTTGCGTGGCTGGCGGTGGTAATATATGGGCTGCTTGTTTTATGATATTTTTTACGGAATATCGCCTACGCGAAGGAGCAAGAAGTGAAATACGCTAATATTAAAAAATCATACAATTTTACCGCCCCCTAAATTTTGCCGCCCGAGGCCCGGGCCTATTTGGCCTATACGAACACACACCGCCGACCGCTCCTGTTTGTTATAAAGTATCTCTCCATCCAAAGGTTGCTAGGAAGAGATCGCTTTATGCAATAAGGTCGCACATTGTACCATAATGTTTAATGCCTTTTTATATTTGTTATAATTCTGTGTATGGTGTGTAATAAAGTTATATGTATCCATCTGTACGAAACAACTTAAATTCTCAGATAATACTCGTACCTTACATAATTCATTAAGTTTTTGTAGAAAAAGTTTATTATTTCACGAATTTATCTCAACAAAAAATACTCCCTTTTGTTTTTTTATGTGAATTAGATCTACTTAATATAAATTGATTTATATATATTTCGCGTAGTTAAGTTTGCATGTAATAAATCAACTTAGATAGTTTTATTTTAAGTATTGAATGTTGTTTATTATTTCTTGAATCATAATCATCATATAACGTAATTTTAATGTAATTATTTCAGTTTAAATTTTAATAACTGGTCCATATCATTAATAATGTTGTCTAAGCATGTTTTGGAGTATAATCTAGTACTACATATTTCTTTTGTGCTAGTACTAAGCTATTTGAATTATTATTTGATAATGATATTTCGGTTGCACTTTGTTTTGTGTACCAATAAATGTATACAAATATATGTTCTGTCAAGCTCGCGTAGTTACCTAGAGGGTGTCGCGGGGTCCTGTGTCGACATCGGCACGAGGTAGTCTCCTTCATCGCTCTGTCAACATGCCACGCTCAGTACACGCCGTGCGGGGGGACTCAATGGGACCTATTCTATACCTAATAGATGCTTTCCATGGTTTTAACTAGGGAATCTTTATTACTCTAGCAAAATGAAAAATGCAGCTTTTATGTAGGTATAACATTTTGAGTGCTGAAAACACAAATGTGATTCTGCACGTGCATGGCGCGGCGCGTCATAAGCGAGGCCAGCAGCCAATATGTTAAGGAGTTGCAGCATTTGAGAGGCAAACAGGATCGTTTGAGACATCTACACGTGTCATCCGAGTATTAAGACACAACTTGGTCGCTTCTGAACAACAGGTTATAGTTATGATGATATATATAGGTTACAATAAGGTATGTGATATAGGCTTAAGCTCATATGCACAAACTAACTGCCGTTCAAATGTCTGCTTAAGTTAACCAGTTTATTTTTTATAGAAGTTGTCGTCTTAGATACCTACAATAGGGATGATGACTGGATAAAAAATTTATAAAACTAATTAGTCCGTCAGTTAGATTATCAAAGAATATTGGACACGTATTTTTTTTTTTTTTAAATCAATGGAAATCGACAAAATTATAGAGCGTCAAAGTTCGGGAGTGGGGGCTCGTGACGTCACTTATATGTAAAAAGTTTACTTACCCGTGACGTCACGCGGAACTTCAACACGCTATATCTTTGTCATTTTTTGTTTAATTGACAAAATAAAAAATACGTGTCCAATATTTTTTGATAATGTAAATGACGGACTAATTAGAATTTTTTAGGCATCTAGCCTATTACCGTCAAATTTATGTTGGTGGAAACGGGCCACCATACGACGAGCCTAATCGAGCCTAATCAGTCCACTGCTGGACATAGGCCTCCCCAAATACGAAGGGATATAATCCCTACGCTAGCATAGCCAGGGTGGCCAGGGCATGGAGTTTTGCCAGTATTAGGCGCGCTATGCCGCAATCAGCTGCCGCCAGAGCCCCGTTAGTTAGTAGGATGCACCACGGACAGGTGAGGTTGGCTTGGGTTCCGTAGATGGAAGTTACAACCCCTTAAAGTCTACCTCCGTTGGTAAACACGGGCAAATTCAGATTTTTTTTTGTTACAGATTTCATGGGTCTGTTGAAACTATGGTGCGTCAATATATTTGTTTGGCACCTGAATCTCGAAACCGCATTATAACTCATAAGAACTACCGGAAACGCATTTGTTGTACATTTTCCCTAGGAAAACCACAGAATAGCATCTTATTTTTTTAATTTCACTTTTTTATTTACTTTTTCATCCCCCTGCACCTTATAAACACTACACGTGCATTTCACTAGGCTTTATAAAGAAAAACTAAGAATATCTGTTAATTATTGTAAACTTTTCATTTTATAAAACCTGGTGTAAAGGACAAAGGTAAAAATAAAGAACAGGTAGTTCCTCGCTATAGCTACTAGGCAAGTAAACATTTGAAGTATTCATCAAGAGATTCCTTGAAATGATGATCGTGATAAACACAAAATTAACAATGATTCCAATGAAATTTTAGAGTCGCAGTGAAATTTTAGAGTCGCAGTGAAATTTTAGAGTTGCAGTGACTTTTTAGAGTTGCAGTGACTTTTTAGAGTTACAATGAATTTTTAGAGTTAGATTTTCAGTGATTGGTTTTAGAGTGATGTATGACATGCTCGATGATTGTGGCATTCCAATGAATCTCTTTCTAAACTACTGGGGTCTATTCTACTCTGTTCATTCTAGGAAGGGGGTAAAGTTAGAAAATAAAAACATGCGCCTCTCAAGCATGGTCGCAAAACGGAATCGCTAACACCGAATAATTTTGAAAAAATGTATATTTTTAATAAATAAACCAGTTACTTGCTTCTAGTAGCCAGAGCGATAACGTTGGAAGAGAAAAAGTCAAATTAGTATTTATTTTTCTTTTTAGAGTTTATTTGTGATGTGGATTGCAAAATGTAATTTGGAATTTTGGGGGCTTAGGCTAGGTGAGGCGTTATTCTATAATTATATTATTACCAAATTCCCTTCACATAAATTAATCAAATGTTTATATATTTTAAATCGTTATTATTTTGGTATTTTAAAGTTAATTAAAATCAGGTTCTTTGTGACTTATAAAGACCACATTTATGATGAGTGATGACTCGACATAAAAAAATCAAATAAGTATGATGTTCATTTTCTAAGTTAATGTGTAATAATTTTTATAGATAAAACTTATTTTTAAGTTTAATAGGTATAAATTAAATACTATCTAATGTATTTTTTATTGCATTATTATCTCAATAAACAATTGTATTGATTAAACTCAAAATTTTAAATAGAATAACGCCTCTAAAAAAATACCCTAAATGGGGGTAGTCTAAAACTGTACATACCGTGCCGTTGGGGAAGGTGACGCCGCCAGGCAGGGGATAGTGCGGGACTACCGGCAGAGGGTAGCTGCATATCACTGGATCCTACAAAAAGCATCAACCAATTAAAAAGTCAAAATATCTGTACTTAATAGGAACCTTATGGCACTGTTTTGAGGCACACCGGTGTATCGTGGTCAGTAGTTGAGTGCCTCGAAAAATAATATACCTCAGAACACGAAAACGAGGTATATACAGTACAAATTTCTGTCGGAAATGTAGCATGTGGAGCTTTGAAATTAACACAGCTTTGTCACACATATCTTGAACTTAGATTTGAATGATCATAATCCTTGAATCAGTTAGTACTCGGAAATATTTTGGAGCAACAAGATCTTTTTACAAAGAGAGTAAATTTTTTATTGACGTGTCAAATTGGTTTAATACTAAACTCGCCACAGAATATTCTTATTATTCATATCTCTTTCATGAAGGTCTTTTTTTTTCAAAAAGTAGTCCACAATTAGGATTCGAAGCATAAAATACAATAATCACCTACTGAAAATTAGCATAACCACGCAAAATATAAGGTAATGTATTTTATTGATACAGACATCTGTAAACGATTACTCCAAATTTGGACCGCCCATGCTCAATTAATATTGAAATCGTACTAATTAATTGTAAATTACTAAACATAATTTGTAAAAATATTTCTGTACCAATCATCATAGAGAAATTAAACGCTACGCTAAAATCAATAGCGTAGTTAGCTATGCTTGTTTTAGCTGGGAATACTTAGTTAGCTAGCTAACGCCCGTGGCTTCGTTTACGTAACTGTGAATTTTGTCAAATATTCGCTTTTTCCCCCTTTTATCCCCTTCGGGGATGGAATGATCAAAATTGACACATAGAAATAAATCAATTTTCAATCGTCAGCCTAAATACAAAATTGAATATACAAAATTTTAAGATTCTATTTTATACAGAGGGTGGTGCTGTTATGACGACATTAAATGAACACACAGGTAGTGAAACCCAAGTGCACCTTATCAGTAATCATAAAAAATAAATCCTTTATCTAAATTTTTCAAAAAAAAAACAAACAAACAATCACCTTAAGTTAAGAAAATTTGAATCATGCTGTGTAAAGTGTGAGAGCTACTTACCATTGCCAACGTCGCGCGCTTTTCTTTGTTTCGCGCGTCATGGTACACAACATGATTCAAATTTTCTTACCATAATTGTGTTATAGTTAGTTGGAAAACAAAATTTTGAAAAATGGACTTGGTTTGAAGATTTAATTTTTTATGATTACTGACAAGTAGCACTACCCGTGTGTTCATTTAATGTCGCCATTACAGCACCACTCTGTATTTAGATACTGGCGAAATAGTGGAAGACTATCCCAGAAGCCATCGGATAGAGAAGTGTAGTGTAGTGTAGTGCAGTGCAGTGTAGTGTAGTGTAGTGTAGTGTAGTGTAGTGTAGTGTAGTGTAGTGTAGTGTAGTGTAGTGTAGTGTAGTGTAGTGTAGGTCGGAGGTGGGTACCTGCACGAGCAGCTGCAGCTTGTCCAAGAGGTCCGCGAAGGAGGGCCGGTCGGTCGGCGCCGGCGCCCAGCACTCCAACATGATGCGGTACACCTCGCTCGGACAACCTGACACGTATATTATATATACTTATACTTTGATGCTAAAAATAAAGATAAACTAGCTGTTCCTACTGTAACGCTCCATAATGTTAGTCAATCATTTAAAGGGTAGGGTAATAACATACGTTTTTTTTTAAAATCCCAAATGACGTGATTAAATTATCTGTAAATAAATTCAATAATGTTGTTAAACGTAACCTCTGTAATAAAGCTTATTATAAAACTTCTGATTATTTAGATGACAAAAAAGCTTGGGATGAAACTGTCTCCGACTCCCTCAAAACCAATGTAATAAGATAATGTGTTTTAATTTTACCAAATGTAAAGCGCCCTAACCCACCAAATTTGCAATACCGGAAAACGGTAAATAAGTCATGTACTTACAACTAGTCTTAAGACCTACTGTTACTTACACTTATATGCAAATAAATATCTTGTATCTTGATAAGAAAAATACTGTAAAACTAACATTTAAAAAAATAGCGTAGCAGAGTTTGTTGTCAATTCTTCTCTGTTTGGTCGCGTTATAAAGTGGTGTAAATTAAAAAAAAATTGACGATTCAAAGTGTACTGTAATGTTCCTACTGAATAAAGACATTTTCACTTTCACTTTCACTTTCACCGTTATATAAAACGCCTTTGTCGCCTGGGACGCAGGACGTGGACGGTTCGATTTTTATTTTTTTATATTAATTAATAAGGTACACCATACAATCAAAATATTATATAACATTATACCCAAGTTTAGATCTAGATCGCATTCCAAAATTTGTGAACACAACACAACATGATTATTATATATTTAAGCAGTCAAAAACCTATGTGTGAAGGGAAGAGGATAAAGAAAAAAATAAATATTATGAAATCCTAAACTTACGAAATAGGTACATTTAACACTCTTTAGTCAGAGTGACAAGAATAGATTTTTAAATGTTTATAAATCACTATTGAATATGTCAAAATAGTCACTATTACCAATTAAGAGATCGTTATACTGGCGACACATTCAAACCAAAGGATTGTAAAAAGAAATAGGTATTGTTCGTATAGACCCGAAGAGCAAAGGTGTTACAAAAAGGGGAGTCAGTTCTCAGTTTTCGATTCCCGCCGCGGGACAAACGTTTGCATGTTCTGCAGATATTTACCTAGGGTTTGGGCGTTTATATGTATGTATTTACAAAAAAAATGATGCTGTGTGCTGGAAATAATGTCCAGCATTATTTATTAGACTCAATGTTGTGACGAATGGTGTTTCATAGAACAACAAACAAAAACCCAGCTGCATAGACAGGAAGTTTTAAGTACTTGTCAATTTATTAGTCTTTTTAAACTCAAAATGGCTTCTTACAGTCGCCATATTGGATTTTTTGAAATTACATATAGCCTATGTCACCCTTGTGATCTAGACGAATCCAACGTCACCTCATTGGTCAAAATCCGTCCAACCATTTGGGCTGCCGACAAATAATATTACAAACATACATACACCCTAAAACATGATCTGACTGAAGAGGACTTCAGTCGGGTAACAACAAGACCTCACTGATGACTGGACGACTGGACTTATAAACCGTACTCACGTTGCCTCATATTATTATAAACAATGATACTGGCGAAATTGTGGATAACTATCCCAGAAGCCATTAAAAAAAGAAGCGAAGTGAAGTGAAGTGACAAAGATAAACTTAAAAATGCCAAATTTGAACTAATCTAGACCTTATGTCGCTTGAAAAGTGTTCAACTCGGTGCGATTGTCAGTGTGCGCCGAGTTATGGTGCAGACTGGTGCAGACACGTTTTCCACTCTATAGTTTAAATATCTCGATCGCTTTGGGGTAAAATAAACAACTTTTCTTTTCTTTCTTTTAAAGGGGATCAAGAGGGGGTAAGGGTATCTAGAATGCACGGGGTACAACCTCCATCGGGCTTCTGCAGCCTCCCACCGCTGGACACCATCTCCATGACCTCTCGGTTGGAGCAGCCGGTGTAAGGCATCATACCAAGCGAGAACACTTCCCAGAGCAGCACGCCGAACGACCTGCGAACAGACAGAACTTCACTATACATGGAACATTTCATGAGTAGCAGTGAAAAATCATATGAAATAAAATATCATACGTCACACCTGTTCCGAACCTTAGCACAGACTGCTACTGCTATAAATCATAGGTTGCGATTTCATGTTCGGGTTCCGAATGTGAAATAATGAGTGTCCGAGCATTTCATCGTGAGATAACCTCGACTCAGTAAAGCGAGACACGCTTATGGTTTTTATGGCGTGTAAGAAAGAGCGAAACATACTTTGCTGATGCGTCGTCAAGCGATGTGATTTTTGATGACCTTTGTCCTTGATTTGTGTTCAGAGTACAATCATTATAAACTCTAATGAAACTTTACGTACATACACGTAAAGTTTCTTTCTTTATTATAATGATTTGTAGCAGTTCAGATATTTAATTTGGGATATTTGTAAACAATTGCACTTCTCGCGCCATTTGTAATTATAGATGTACTTATGCGATTCGTTCATTATTTAATTTTGATAATCGAATTGTTGGAATGTTAGAAATTGTTTATGCGTGCTGGTGCGATTTGCGTGAACGTCCATTTCATCAGTAGCAAAACTTCACAAAACATGTCATTTAGGCTTTCGAAATGAAAATCATTGCCTGTGATATTTCACCTGTGAAATAGCAGTGATCCAAAATTATAATTTCATCGAATGAATAGCAATAATTTCCATCGTTAAACTTCAGTATAAGGCTTATTAGACCTCGCAGTATTCAGTCTGTCATACCGCTAGCGACACGTAAGTCTAGCGCTGAACGAAACGTCGCATGCCTCTCTCGCACTTATCAGATACTGTGAGAATGAATAAGTATTTATATAAATAAAATAGCAGTCACTGTTGTAAGTAATTTTTCAAATTAAATATTGTAATTAGTAAAACCGCCTTAAAATCAGTCTAATATTTTTAAAATTTTTACAGATTAAATATGTTAATAATTAATTATGTAATTCTTAGTAACATATTTTAAATAAATAACAATTATTTTTGATACAAAATAATTGTTACCGGAAGCTATTTTTATTTTTCTAAAACTTCACGTTAGTTCAACTTCATGTTAGTTGTACTTTGCAGATAAAATTAAATCAATATTATTTTTCAAAGGTATATTTCTGATTTATTATTTATTTGAGGTATAAAATGTTATTAAAGTAGTCAGAGGTGGTACAGAGGAGAAGTGTATTGAAGGTAGTCAGGGAGTCCGAGGCGGTGGATTCGGACATTCTGGTTCGACCTTCGAGAAGGGAAAGACGTCCCGCTCTGCATCCTGTCGATATTATTCGGCTCTGACTACACTTCCATTTGCTGCAAAATTAGCTAAGTAACTTGAATATGTTTTTCGGCCTCTTGACAATATTTTAAGGTTATTTTGTAAAATAACATTCTAGCCCATATTGCATAAACATAAAGGAAAGTTTTAACATAACTTTTGAAACTATCATGGTTGAGAACATAATTATTAATATCAACGGGATATTTACCATGATTTGTGAGTTCTGTTATTTCCCGATATTTCGACGCAGTTGCATGCGCCATGATCACGGGAGAACTGAAGTCTGTGCGAGTGGGTAGTTACTGGCAGACGAAACGATCTACCCTCTTTCTCAGTCTTTTATTACGAACGACACCCCTACCACTGGTCTCAATATCACTTTTAACACAATCACGGCACACAACACTTACTGTATCAGGACACACTTCTGAAACATCACTTTTACGGTTCCTACACATTCTAACAACAGGATTCCAGACTCCAGATAATTGAAAACCATCTTCTCTATTGAAATTCTTGTGTTTGGTAATCTCAATCGCCTCTTGAACCAATCTTGGTATATAGTGGCGTTCTGTTGAGATTACTTGCGGATTATGTAGTTCGATCCAGTGATTTGAACCTGATTCCAGCAGAGTACGCTAAGCTCTTAGGTCATATTCTCTCTTCAAATTTTTTCCTGTACAGGGGACAATATTACCTCCAAATAGATGGTGTCGCTATGGGAAGTCCGGTGGCTCCCGTGGTAGCTAACATTTGGATGGAACACTTTGAGAACCTAGCCCTATTGTCTGCCCCCTCGCCGGTTAAGTTGTGGAAGAGATACGTTGATGATGTTTTCTGTGTTTTGGAAGGAAACAGGCCGGAAATAGAACAACTGTTGAGACACTTGAATGATCATACCAAGATCAGGTTCACGTATGAAATGGAAAGTGATCGTCGATTGGCTTTTTTGGACGTCATGGTGCAAGTTAAGGAGCATGGTGGTTTAGGTCATTCGGTTTATCGAAAACCACAGAGACCGATATTTACACGCTAATTCACACCACCATCCTCGACACCTAAACTCGGTTGTTATATCGCTCACCAATCGTGCTTATGCTGTGACGAACAGCACATAAAGAGTGAACTGGCATATGTCCATTATGTTCTAAGGAAGAATGGATACAGATTGGGTTCACTACCACATCGACCTAGGCCGAAATCCCGCAAATATATGGTGGAACGAAAACCAGCATTTCTACCTTACATCAAAGGAGTAACGGATAAAATTGCAAAAGTCCTGCATAAATTTTCCGTCAAAACAATTTTCACTCCGTTAAAGAAGTTTACACACTACCTGCGCTCACCTAAGGATAATTTACCACTTGAAAAACCGGGAGTGTATAAGATTAACTGCAGTTGTGGGTGTTCTTACATCGGTCAAACGAAGCGTACGATAGCCTGTCGTGTGAAAGAACATATTAGGGCGGTCAAGAACCTTGATGTTCAGAAGTCTGCCATAGCTGAACATCTGCTGGAATCAGGTTCAAATCACTGGATCGAACTACACAATCCGCAAGTAATCTCAACAGAACGCCACTATATACCAAGACTGGTTCAAGAGGGGATTGAGATTACCAAACACAAGAATTTCAATAGAGAAGATGGTTTTCAATTATCTGGAGTCTGGAATCCTGTTGTTAGAATGTGTAGGAACCGTAAAAGTGATGTTTCAGAAGTGTGTCCTGATACAGTAAGTGTTGTGTGCCGTGATCGTGTTAAAAGTGATATTGAGACCAGTGGTAGGAGTGTCGTTCGTAATAAAAGACTGAGAAAGAGGGTAGATCGTTTCGTCTGCCAGTAACTACCCACTCGCACAGACTTCAGTTCTCCCGTGATCATGGCGCATGCAACTGCGTCGAAATATCGGGAAATAACAGAACTCACAAATCATGGTAAATATCCCGTTGATATTAATAATTAAGTTATAACATGTTTTATTGAAGTAAAATGATTTATATTAGTATTTCAGTATCTTAATTTCACTTCTGCTCATACACTCTCTCGCCTCTAGCTCCCATATTTGACTTTTGCGCAATAACGGTCAGCGCTAGAGTTTCGTGCCGCTACTTATACTGTCTGTCTGTCATTTATTTTATTTATTTATTTCATTTTATATTTATAATTAGAACGGCCAAATAAAACCACTTACTCTAACTAAAAGAACTAACTTAATTAAATTAGATTAATAATGATAGTAGAAAAAACATAAAAGCGTCATGCATACACAATTCATCAAAACAAAATAAAGTGTCAATGAAAGAAGATAAATATTAAATACGAATTACGTCAAAAACCGAACAAATCAATATTTCTATTTTTACTTCATATATTAATAATTCGTCAATACTTACATTTTACTACATATTAATAAACATTCACTCACAGTAGTGCATACTCACCGACAGGAGCATCTTCCATCCATCCACAAAGAGATCAAAATCAGGGTTGGTTTCAAGAAGTGCGTTAAGTGCGGCAAGCGAGCATACACTAATTAGCGTAGTTTATAAGAGTAAGCCACTAAGTCGGCCTTTCGCTTGAATAATTAGTCAGTAAGAGAGTCTTACTAAGACAGACTGAATACCGAGTGCTCCTAAACCTACCTTTTTGTACTAAGACCCTCTTTCACCATCCTCACTGAAGCGCTTGTGGCGTGGTTTACTTCGGTATTCATAAAAGATTACCTTGGTTAAGCAACACTCCGCCCGGTCATTACTTTGGATGGGTGACCGTTGACATTCAGATTTGTGCGCTTCTGTGTTTGGGATGGCACGTTATGTTGATCCCAGCTTAGTTAAGTTGGTACCATACACCTGTCTTGATTGCGAAACTTATCAAATACTAGCGGTCCGCCCCGGCTTCGCACGGGTAGTTAATAAAAAAATCAAAAATTATAACTTTTTACACACACACACACATACACCCTTTATTTCTTGATAATAAGTATTGACTTCCCTTCCGTACCCCCGTAACGCTTATTTCATCGGTTTGCTGCCTAGCTAGCCGAGCGGGGTAAGCGGTGACATGACCATTGACCACGCAACTTTTTTCAAATACTTACATTTTTAAACTCGTGATATCTTTTGAATGGAATGTCCGAATTGAATGATTTAAAAAGTTATATAAAGTTATTGAAACAGTCTTGAATATAAAGTAATTTATTTTGATAAGGATTAATACCCAGTGAAAAGACTTTTCCAGTGCCGGCAGTTCAATTAAATTTTAAAAATAAATTAACATTTATTGTGACATAACTATAATAGCTAGACATATGCTGTCGCGACACTTTTTGTAGATTGTGATGTGTTCTAAATAGTCGTCGTACATTATTTTGTTCTTTCATCAATAGTTTTCGCAGCGCACGCGATGTAAGGAATTTTTTAAGTCATTTTTTTACACCTCGGGTTACATTATTGAAATTTTAGTAAGGAACCCTAATTTTTTTGGAAATATAATACAACACCTATAACACCCGGGGATAGTGTAGCTACCCAACGGTGAAATAATTTTTTAAATCGGTCCTGTAGTTTCGGAGCCTATTCAATGCAAACAAACAATCAAATCTTTCCTCTTTATAATATAGTGTAGAGTGTAGATGTAGATGTAGATGTAGATCAGTCTCGATTGTGAAACGTACAGACAGCGTCAGAGTCTGGTAACCACCCTAGTTAACGTTAGTAGGTACAAACCGTCGCGGTGTCGGTCGTGGATCTCGAACTTTTTGCACAAATGTGTCTTTTATAAACCTTCTCCTCCTTGCTTACGCATATTTAATTTCGTCCCTATATCTATATGAGACGATGGAGTGGCGGTTACAACACTCGACATTAATCTAAACGTTATAAGAGTACTGGGTTCAAATCCCTCAATGCATAAATGTAATTTTTGTTTTTTTTTATTTTCGTTACTAACACAATGGACTACGTTTTAAGTGTAGTAGGTAAGTTACCTAATTATTTAAGGTATAATAATAAAACAATTTTCAAAAGTTATAACAATTTTATTAAAACACCATTTAACTTATCACAATAATAGATAGTTATTACTTATTTTTCAGAATTTTCAATAATGTTTTAAATGATAGAATAATACTTAATTTACCCATATAAGATTAACGAGTGAACAAACATGTTAACATTGGAACCCGTATAAAATCCAATAAACAATTTAGATCACTCGCAAATACTTACTCTGGTATTTTATCTATTATTGTAAACATTATATATCTGAATATTTATTAATACCGAATGGGATGGATATCTTTCACTTAAAATAATTTGTTGAAGCCTTCTTTTCATTTGGGTAACCAAAGTCCGCCCAAAACCACTACGAGGCATCAGTTCCCAGGTTCTTAGGACCTCCTGTTGCAGGTGGACAACACTTCACTCGTGTCCCAATTAGGACAAATTGACCCCACATATGCTCACACATTCTCCACATATTTAAATCTGGGCTTTTAGATGACCAATGCTGTGGTGATTATGCCCGTCTGAGAAACGAGCCAATTGGTCAGAATTCGCGACCGATGAACCACGCAGTTATCATGAACTAAATACACTGTTCCTTCTGGACGCTTATCCACTGCTTGCACTGTTAACAGCATTATTTCTTGCAAAACAGGCCAATTATGCGTCCACTCACTTCAACAATTTCTCCTGGTCCCATTGATGACATCCATCACCAATAACCTGAAAATAAAAACACAATACCGTAAAAACACAATAAACGTATGACTGTGTTTATATAATAAAAAGGGAATAGGTTTACTAAGCACATTGTTTATGATAATCCTACTTATAATTGTCATACCACTTACCTAATGTTATTCTGCCATTTCCTCTTACATTTGATGGGTTGTAGCGTTCCGAAATGTTATTTTGCAAAACCCACTCTTTAGCTCAATTTTTCGGCTGTTACACAATTGCTTTGCACAATTATTTTTCATAAACAAAATCAATGACACACACCCAAAACGAAACAAGTAACCTTTTGTTCTGAACTATCATTTAATACACAACTACCCTCAATAGTCCAGTGCTGCACAGAATAATTTTAAGTAGTTGCGCACTACCGTGTTAAACAAATGAAAAAGTTACTAGCTGACGCATCCATTCATACCTAGACAAAATAATAAACGTATACTGTAACTTAAAATTTCGTCATAATTGCCAACCGCTACGATAGCTCCGTTGGTTAGAGCGTCTCATTCATAAACTGGTGTGAATAAATTGCTGGTTCGATTCCCCAGCCAAGTATAAATATTTTTGTATAAGATATTGGCCATTTGAATATGGTAGCCTCCACGGCAGCAGTTTAAATTTATACTTGAAAGGGGTATACCAGATCGTGACGCTGTGTGTACCAAACATCAGTCTTGATTGTGAAACTTATCAAATATCAGTCTCGATTGTGAAACGTACCAAACATCAGTCTTGATTGTCAAACTTATCAAATATCAGTCTCGATTGTGAAACTTACCAAACATCAGTCTTGATTGTCAAACTTATCAAATATCAGTCTCGATTGTGAAACTTACCAAACATCAGTCTTGATTGTCAAACTTATCAAATATCAGTCTCGATTGTGAAACTTACCAAACATCAGTCTTGATTGTGAAACTTATCAAATATCAGTCTCGATTGTGAAACGTACCAAACAGCAGTCTTGATTGTGAAACTTATCAAATATCAGTCTCGATTGTGAAACGTGCCAAACAGCAGTCTTGATTGTGAAACTTATCAAATATCAGTCTCGATTGTGAAACGTACCAAACAGCAGTATTGATTGTGAAACTTGTCAAACATCAGTCTCGATTGTGAAACGTACCAAACAGCAGTCTTGATTGTGAAACTTATCAAATATCAGTCTCGATTGTGAAACGTACCAAACATCAGTCTTAATTGTGAAACTTATCAAATATCAGTCTCGATTGTGAAACTTACCAAACATCAGTCTTGACTGTAAAAACGCCATCAATATAAGCCTCCGGCGGCATCCACTTTATGGGCACCAAGGCCTTGCCTCCCTTCTTGTAGTAGTCAGCGCGGTAGATGTCCCTTGCCATGCCGAAGTCCGCTATCTTGACCGTCCGCCCGGGCCCGCGGGAAGATAACAGGCAGTTCCTGGTCGCTATATCCCTGGAATTTATAATTTTTCACTTCTCATGCTCTGAAAGTACTTATTTGTGCAGGATATAGGCTGACAACATTGAAAAAAAAAACACAAAATCGACTTTTGTGCACAAGTGCATTAACAGATCTACTCATAAATGTATCTATATTAAGGCAAAGAAAATGAGCCATACACCCAAACACATAACAAGTTCATAGATAGAATTTGTTATTTTATAATATATACTTTAATTTATTTGCCTTATGAGTTTTTTAAGACATAAAACCAATTTCCTTCGGTATTCAAAACTGTACTAATTTTACTTTGAATTATAATTAAAGAAATGTTATGTTACAGTACTGTTTTATTTCTTCGCAATCGAAGTGAAAAGCAGAGTTTAAAACGCGTTCACAAAACCATTTTATCCTCGACATTACCTATTATCAGTCATACTAAAAGTCTCGGATAAAAATGGTTCGTTTTGTGTACTTGTTGTAAAATCTACTATATTTAGCTTCCTACTATTCATAGTCTTATTCCAGCAGCTTGAGCTGTGCGTTAATATATTACCCGGGCAGTTTACTAGTCTGAATATTTATTGAGTAGTATTTTCTTGTAACCAGTTTCCTGCGATACAGGCTAGCCTAGTTCAGGGACCAATAGCATTGTTATGCGATATTTTAGTAAATAAACATTTACTTATTCATTTATTCATCACTCAAACTTAAAATTCATATTTCTTAATAATATTTTTGTACTACAAATTGATTTAATTACTTTCTAGTACCTAGCGTATACATGTTTCAGCTGTGGCTACCTTAAAGGAGTACACACAGGAAAGGCATTTTAATCCTAAACTACTCACTAAATAAGTTCACGTTTCGGCTCCGCATATCATGACGGGTAGGACATAGTGATTAAGGTCATGTCAAACCTCCCAGGCTAGATGACTAAAAAATTCTAATTAGTCCGTCATTTAAATTATCAAAAAATATTGGACACGTATTTTTTATTTTGTCCATTAAACTAAAAATGACAAAGATATAGTGTGTTGAAGTTCCGCGTGACGTCACGGGTAAGTCCACTTTTTACATACAAGTGACGTCACGAGCCCCCACTCTCGAACTTTGACGCTCTATAACTTTGTTTATTTCTATTGATTAAGTAAATAAAAAAATACGTGTCTAATATTTTTTGTTAATTAGACTGACGGACTAATTAGTTTTATTATTTGTTTACCCAGTCATCATCCCTAGTTATGCAAAATAGCAAACCTTCACGGCCTAGAAAATAACAATACAAAGGTTCAGCAAGAATATAATTTTAATTCTATTATCACGTTTTCTTACCAAAAAAACTTGCACCAATGTCAATTGATCAATTTTGGTGCAAATTTTTTGGTAGGAAAACGTGTTGGGTTCAACATTAAATTCTTGCTGAACCTTTGTATTGTTATTTTCTAGGCCGTGAAGGTTTGCTATTTTGCATAACTGCATTCAGTGATTTTATATCTTCAAATATGTTGAAAAGTGCGAGCTGGAGGGAGGTTGGACGTGTACCGTACCCTTAAAAACTTGAGTTTAGTTTAGATAAGACGTACTTGTGTATAAACCTCTAGGACTCGAGGTACCAGCAGCCCTCGGCGACGTCCTTCATAGTCCTTCATGGTGAGCGCGCTGGCCCGCTCTGGCCTGGGACGACTCTCGCGCAAGAAGTTTTTTGGTAAGTAATGAGGTACCTGTGTATAAACCTCTTGGACTCGAGGTACCGGCAGCCCTTGGCGACGTCGGCGGAGCAGAGCAGCAGGTCCTTCATGGTGAGCGCGCTGGCCCGCTCTGGCCTGGGACGACTCTCGCGCAAGAAGTTCTTTGGTAAGTAATGAGGTACCTGTGTATAAACCTCTTGGACTCGAGGTACCGGCAGCCCTTGGCGACGTCGGCGGAGCAGAGCAGCAGGTCCTTCATGGTGAGCGCGCTGGCCCGCTCTGGCCTGGGACGACTCTCGCGCAAGAAGTTCTTTGGTAAGTAATGAGGTACCTGTGTATAAACCTCTTGGACTCGAGGTACCGGCAGCCCTTGGCGACGTCGGCGGAGCAGAGCAGCAGGTCCTTCATGGTGAGCGCGCTGGCCCGCTCTGGCCTGGGACGACTCTCGCGCAAGAAGTTCTTTGGTAAGTAATGAGGTACCTGTGTATAAACCTCTTGGACTCGAGGTACCGGCAGCCCTTGGCGACGTCGGCGGAGCAGAGCAGCAGGTCCTTCATGGTGAGCGCGCTGGCCCGCTCTGGCCTGGGACGACTCTCGCGCAAGAAGTTCTTTGGTAAGTAATGAGGTACCTGTGTATAAACCTCTTGGACTCGAGGTACCGGCAGCCCTTGGCGACGTCGGCGGAGCAGAGCAGCAGGTCCTTCATGGTGAGCGCGCTGGCCCGCTCTGGCCTGGGACGACTCTCGCGCAAGAAGTTCTTTGGTAAGTAATGAGGTACCTGTGTATAAACCTCTTGGACTCGAGGTACCGGCAGCCCTTGGCGACGTCGGCGGAGCAGAGCAGCAGGTCCTTCATGGTGAGCGCGCTGGCCCGCTCTGGCCTGGGACGACTCTCGCGCAGGAAGTTCTTCAAGTCGCCGCCCGCCAGCAGCTCTATCACTATGAACCTGAGACCGATCACATTGTACACGGTGAACTTCAATTTGTATTGTTAGGAGACACCGACATTTGAGAGCGGCAATCCTCCCTCCGCCTATGAAAGCAGCGTGCCTCCGAAACACCGAAAGCCCAGACCGATCACTGTATTTGAGGAACCTATTCCTTGGGATAAGTCAGTCCGTTACTTGGGAGTTTATCTTGATAGCCTTTATTCGCTGCCCACATTAAAACTGTAAAAAACCGCGCCTAGTTCATCATTGGTCGCCTGACTCCCTTTCTATGTGCGAAGAATAAAATGTCCCTTAGAAATAAGGTGACACTTTACAAAACGTGCATACGTCCTATTCTGACATACTCTTTTATAGTTTTTGCCCACGCCCTGCATGTAGAGACGCTACAGGTTTTCTAAAATCAATTGGTACATACACAAATTGACCTCCACCGAGACCTCGATCTCGAATACATTGCTCATTTCATGAAATACGCTTTTGCGCGTTTTTATGAAAGAGCAGAATCCCATCCGAGCCCGCTTTTGCGCGTTTCTATGAAAGGGCAGAATCCCATCCGAGCCCGCTTTTGCGCGTTTCTATGAAAGGGCAGAATCCCATCCGAGCCCGCTTTTGCGCGTTTCTATGAAAGGGCAGATTCCCATCCGAGCCCGCTTTTGCGCGTTTCTATGAAAGGGCAGATTCCCATCCGAGCCCGCTTTTGCGCGTTTCTATGAAAGGGCAGATTCCCATCCGAGCCCGCTTTTGCGCGTTTCTATGAAAGGGCAGATTCCCATCCGAACCCTCTCATCTCTATAATATCCGATTACCCAATCGAAGCGCCTAAAGTATTCAGTATTCGGTTTATTTATTGCAGCATAAGACTTAGTAACTATAACAGTGTTTAGTTCTATGCATCCTGTTTAAAGGATGTAGCAAAACTTAACCTAAATATAAGGTATCTACTACTACTTAAACTACCTACGACATATAGTAAAATTTGGAATTAGAATTTACATAAATAAATAAATAAATAAATAAATATTATTATTATTATTTATACAGGAACATAATTTTATAAAATCCCCTGCTGTGGACATTAAGACGATAATCTCTTAACTCACCTGGGATGCCTGTCAAAGCATACTCCAATCATATGCACTACATTACTGTGGTTGAATTTGGCCATAATGGCCGCTTCCATGAGGAAGTCGTGTTCGGCCTCCGACGTTGACATTTCAGGCAGCGTCTTGACGGCGACCGGCATCTCGGTGTCGCCAGTTCTGTGCTTGTACAGCCCTTGGTACACCTCGCCGAAAGCACCATTACCTAGAGCCCTGAGGACAAGAAAAAATACTTTAGCTTAATATTTACACTTTAATATTATAAAGAGGAAAAATTTGTATATGTGTGTGGGTATGTTTGTAAAGAATAAACTCAAAAACTACTGTGCTACTGCGCACCAATGGATTTTTCGTTTCGAAAAATGTATGTACGCATAACCACGAGCTCGAAACGGTGAAGGAAAACATCGTGAGGAAACCGGCATGCCCTCGAACTAAAAAGTTCAATAGGTACGTGCTAGGTTAGTGTTTCAATAAAAAGTGGGGACGGGCTTGCAACCTGTCACGTGGAATGCTGTCTGCTTGCAAAAAGTGGGCATGTATCGAACGTAATATTTGGACTTGCCTCTGACTACCCCCGTTAAGGTATCCTCAATAGATTTGCGTACTGAGAAATATCTGAAGATATCCATAATGGGGAAAAAGCCGTGATGATGTTTGTTTTGTTTTTGTTTTTTTTCTTTTTGTAAATTATTTATTGCCTTAATTTTTACTCTAAATAATTTATGCAACTACCTACCTACCTCACCTATTGCCTGTGCTAAATAAAGAATTATCTTATCTGTACGGGCCACATCCCGCACGTTCAGCCTTTACAAACCATAAGCATTGTGCATACCAACTACGAATTATTCCTTAATAAATAAGTTGAAACCTCACATCGTTGACGAACAGTTGTTTCACTCAATATGAAACTCGTACCGATCCATCAAAGCATATACACTGCACTGCCACAAACGAAGCCAGAAAAAAGCCAAAAAAAGACTGCTTGATCAAAGCTCACGAACGCAGGCAGTATCGGGAATTCTAGAGCAATGTTGCCAACACAGAGACCTTCTCCATCGTTTTCAGGAGTTGTGCTGGCTGGGGTCGGGTTAACAGGTCGGTAATGCACAATACACCCCAATGCGAGACGTCACTTCAGAACTTTCTCCCCCTACTTCAAATTATAATTAGTATCGAAGCAAATAGCAAATCATCATTATCATTATTCCAGGTTTTGTAAATAAGCCGGTACTCAGACATTGGTCTTTCGAGCCGGATATTATCTTAGGAATACTCACTTGACAAGCTTGAGACTCTCCCTGGCTACTTGGGGCAGCTCTCGCACATCCTGGGGAAGGAAGCTCTCGCTGCCGTAGTGGGGGTTGAAGGCCATGCTCAGGGGGTTGTCGTTACCACCCGGCGCGGCTCGCAGTCGGTGCAGTTGGACTTCCTGTTCCATTATCTGCTTGGCTCTCTCTTCTGCTTCTTTTTTACGTTGGTATATGTTGTCTGTTGAGAAATGAAATGTCAGGACAAGGCCTCTTTTATTATCTTTTTTCTGATTGATGGAACTAGCACATGGCCCACCTGATTTTAAAGAGATTCAGATTTATTGATTGAATATGTATCTTTTAATTTACTTTTCTTATTAATTCACTCGATCAGTTGTTGGTGATTGTATTTATATGATTTGTTATCCAAATATCTGGACTTCATTACGAAAATAACCAAAATTCAGAAGTATCTTCGTGATTTTTTATATCGAGCAAATATTGTCCTATCATATATTATATTACCTATTTTTAATTTTGGAACTTTGCAAAAGTAATTTAATTTTGTAAAAGTCATTTAAGATTGGTCATTTTTTCGATAAACCCTCTTAAGCATTACCTAGGGGACGTATAAGATGATGACGATCAAGCTAAGAACTTGTATACTAATGAGAAGGTGCTACTTAAAGTACTCACATAGGTATAAACAGATGCACAACACAGCCAGTGCGAAGACGAACACAGCGACGGATAGAACGATGACCAGCACCCACGATATCCGCGGCCACGAGTCTTCAACTGTAACAGAACCAACTCTCACTTGACTGGCCTCGTAGGCAGCACAGTTGGTGCACTGACCAGGAAAAGCGAGTTAATAGACAGCAGCAGGCCAGCGAGCGCCCGGCGCACACAGCTACCCATTTCTTATTAGTTATTGTTTGTGTGTAGTGACTATTTTTGTCTACATAACGATCATCTATAATTTTTTTATAGATTGTATTATAACTCGTCTTTCAACGCTGAAAGGCACACTAACCACTTTAGATTTAGTTTTTCTCTGTAAGTGAATTTATTATACTTCTTAAGAGAAATAAATATTAATGAACCGTAATAGATGTAAATAAAGTTATTGTACTGCTTGCGGCACTCGTACGCCAGCACTATTGATTTTAAGAACGGAAATTTTTCTTTGTTTAATTTTGTTATAAGTATATTTTACTCGTTAAATGAGTCGGAAAGTGTGTCAAAAAACTGGATACAGACGCCATTTTTCCGTATGGCGGCGCGAGCGGCAAAACTACGAGGTGGCAAATTTGAAATTCGGAGAGAGCACATAAAAATCTATTAAATTACCAATTTTAAAAACTTCCGGAAAGCTACCATATGTGTGTAGTGGAGTAACAATTTACTAAAAGTTTAATAAAAAACTAAGTGCGAGTCGGACTCGCGCACGAAGGGATCCGTACCGTTGTATGGGAGCCCCACTTAAATATTTATTTTATCCTGTTTTTAGTATATTTTGTTATAGCGGCAACCGAAATACATCATCAATGTTAAAACTTCAACTGTCTAGGTTCATGAGATACAGCCTGGTGACAGACAGACGGACGGACAGTGGAGTCTTAGTAATAGGTTCCCGTTTTTGCCCTATTTGTAGGAAAGCCTAAGAAAGAGAGAAAAGGATAACATAAAACACACGTCAAAATATCGGGAAATAATAGAACTCACAAATCATGGTAAATATCCCGTTGATATGTTCACAACTATCATGATAGTTTCAAAAGTTATCACACTAATATTATAAATTCAAAAGTTTGTTTGTGTGTGAGTATATTTGTGGTCGCTTCACTCTGTAAGGGCTGAAAAGATTTGGACGAAACTTGGAATATAGTTTAAGACCTGGATTAACACATTGGCTACTTATCCCGGTAGCACGCGAGCGAAGCCGAGGGCGTTAGGTAGTATGGTTATATAGATGACTCACGTATGCATTTGGTGGGGTCCTGTACGTCAGTCGTCCAAGTGGCGGGGCAGTAACACTTCACCGTACTCCGGTACTCGTTCAGCGCCACGCAGCGGTAGTCACAGCCACAATCCTGACACCATAACAACACACATTTCTAGTCATTTTGCACATTTTAGGTACAATTGTACTTTTTCTTCGCATGAGTTAGCGGCCCCCTCCGGTTTCGAAGTTTAGATAAAGATCAAAAAGATAAAAGATTTTTTGTTCGTGGAAACTAGGTAGAATTGAATGAAATAGTCTCGCCAGTAAAAGCGTACAAACATTTACCTACATGGAAGCACAGAAAAAAGAAAGATTAATAGAGATTAATAAATCAAAAGTCAAATAAAAATTTCAAATTAAATAGTGTCATTATATAAATTTATCATTTAAAAATTCATCTGCAGCATAATTAGTCCTATCCGCCAACAGTCTGGTCAGAGAACTTTTAATTAAATTTAAATTAGAATGAATGTGTTGAGGAATATTGATAAAGACAATTAGCGACATAGATACAGAACACACTTCGACGTAGTAATGCAGTCTTGGAAGACGAATGGTGAAGGATTCCTTCCCGACGGCTACCCGATAGCAATTAAAAAGGTGTTCTTAACAAATATTGCAATTTCAAGAATACACAGCTTTTTTAGGCCAAACATCATAACGTGCCTTCGGAAGCACATAAGCGTTCAGATCTCATTTATTTATTGCAGTCATAATGTTAGGTACAAAGCATGAATGATTAAGATTGGTAACACTATAAGCCCAATTTTCGGCTCAGCAGTGGTATGGAGTAGGAGTCGGCTCGTTAAAAAGTTATACTTTTAGGTAGCTATGTAAATGAAATTATAAATCTAGCTCAACTTGATTATTAATTTATAGAAGTTTTAATCTAACAGCCTGCGCACATTGTACGACAAACGTCAGCGATTAGACGCTACGACAAGCTGCGGGGGACAACTTTCATACATTTTGTACAAAGCTTCACACACGGCGACAATCGCGACAGCAAGATATGACAGACGCTCGCGACTAAGCGCGACGACAAAGCGTCGTGTTTGCGAGGGCTGTAAATGCCACTAAACGGTCACCCAACCAAGTGGTGGCCGAGCGGAGTGTTGCATGACAGAGCAAAACTAATTCATGTAAACTTACAAGATTTTCATAATAAAGTGGTCGAAACGTTTTCAAAAAACGAAGATTATGTTTTAATTAGCCTAATAAAAAAAAGAAATCTTTATAGACCATTATAATATTAAAATGTGGTAATTACAAAAAAATACACTGTATATTCAAATTCAAACTCTCAAATTATTTTTATTCTATTATTCTAATAAATTTAATAACTTACCTATTTATAAGTTCGAAATTTGGCATTTTGAAGTTTATTTATGTGTAATACGCACGATTTTTATTATGTATCATTATTATTATTTATACTTTATTGCACAATAAATGCAAGAAAAAGATAGGCTTAATGCTACGAGCATTTTCAGCCAAACCTGTGGTTTGTTTTTAGATTGTGGTCAGTTTTCACTTGAAGACTGTGATCTGTGACTCTATAGTAGTATAGGTCGCGTCACGTAAAAAGAACGCTGGCAGTAAGCTGCGCAATCGGTGATTTATAAGTATTTTTTACCCGTGCGCAAACACACCCTCTCCACTTCTTCCAGCGTTCTTTTTACATGGTGCGTACTATATTGGTAGCAATAATAATAATAATCAACCTAGCCGTTTTCGGCTTCGGTGACTGGCTTTTACTTTTTGTCCTAAGTGTTTAGATGCCTTAAGTGACTGATATATCCTAGCTTGGCTTTGAATGTTCTTAAGCAAACAGCACTCGTTAAAATATTATTTACAAAATTATACTAATATTTGAAGGCGGTTTACCTTTGAGTTCAGTGTTGCCGTTTTTTATTTGGAGAAAATGCTAAATAACTTTTAAAAATGCTAAAATCTAAATTTTATTCCCGAATAGCAAGCTGAAGTGATCAACTGTTAAAATAGATGTATATTCGCTTATAAAGAACGCAAGAGAAGACTGCTCTTTGGGTATTAAGATTAATTTGCATCGTAGGTTAATTACTTTTAATTGACCCTTCACATTTTGCATGTTTTGCGGTGGAAATGTGTTGCTTCAGTAAATTTTAGCTATTATGTTACACTTACAAAATTTGCAATAAGTTAAACTCTGTCATCTTTTCCCGTTGTTCGCGCTAAATTTTCTCTTAAATATGACAAGCCGTGATATTATATTACACATTATATTACATATTATATTACACACATCAGATTCAACATAGACGTAACAATTAAGAACAATCGTTTAGTGATTGTTAATTTGTTACGAGCATTAATCGTTTGTAACAAACTAACAATCACTAAGCAAAAGATAAACATACATTTTGGGGAAGTCCTAATTCCTTTAGAGAGAGTTCCCGTGTTTTAAAAAACTACTTTTGAGTTAAAAAACAAATTGAATTCTAAGGAATTCAAAAGAGTTTATAGAAACTACGTAGCTAAGTTTCTTAGTAAGCTAAGTAGGTAACGTTCAAAAAAAACTAAATCATGAAATATGCTGAATGCGAATTTTTCAAGCTTACCCGGAAATATACTAAATGCTAAAACGGCAACACTGTTTGAATTGGTCTCGCTTTATGTCAATTTGTCGCCTGCTTTCATCTTCAAACGCATACACTTTTTTCTGCACACAACGTCTCCATTCCATTGTTAGCGAGTAGAGGTAGTGGTGATGCTCACGTGTATGGCGGGTATGATGATGACCTCGCCGGGGCCGGCGCGCGCGGCGACGGTGACTTCGCTCCACTCGCTGACGGCGCGCGCGCGGTCGATGTATGACCACCCGCCGCCGCCGTGGTTGCCCTCGTGAGTGCTGCCGCCTGTTGGTACGAGTATCATGCAACTCTTCTTTATTTTATTATCTATTCATTTTCTTAAAGGAAAATCAACAGCTTTATTATGAAGCCGGGTATCCGCTATGTTCGCGAACGTCTTGCGCTCCGCGCTCTTGCAACTGCTCCAATAGTGGATACGTTCACGCTCCTGGAGCGTGCACGAGCGCGCTCCAATCGGCGCCGGTTTTCAGGCGAACATAAAGGGGAGCTCAGTCTGTTTGTGGACGCTACCAAAATACCACGTGTAATGCGTACGTGTACTGTATCGCCTTCCACGCTCGGATAAATATAGTGGTCCGATGAAAAACTCTAATCGTGTTGTACTGAAACTATACTGTACTGTGGGAAAATTCTTGTAAATGTCAGATTCCCAAATGCGAAGAGGACTTCTATAGTCTTCGAGAAGATAATGAAATAAAATATATGCTGCACTAGCCACAAATGGTGACGACAAGTTCACTCAACGTTCGCAAGGGGACTGTGGAGTATGCGTGTTTCTTATGGAGATGCGCGTATCGTCTCCATCAGAGCGGTTGCAGATGTGCGGAGCACAGCTGGTGCACGAACATAATGGATAGACATAGCTTGAAAGAGTAACCATAGTTTAAAAAAACAGGTTTCCATACAATTTTTGAGTTACTTAGTGAAAATTGTTCCTGTTGGAAATAGAAAAACTGTTTTTTTTTTTATTTAATTTTCTTGGCCGACTGTAAATTTTTTTAGAAATTCGAAAATGTATTTTTTTTTCTTCAAAATAAACCTATAGTTTCCTTTCTAGACTGTCAGCGTTGCGTTCCATAAGTTGAGTCTTTTTTTACAATTTTAATTGAGCCAGAATGGTCATATTAGTAAAAAAGTAGAAGTATTTTTTTTATTCAGTACTGTTTGAACGTTCGCGTTTCGCAGTCTAAGGTATTCGGAGCATCTTCTTCCAGCACCGTATCCATCTTCTTCCAGCACCATATCTCAAACGCATTTACTCGTTTCCGAAGCGGGACAGCGGATTTAAGTGTCCATGTCTCTGTTTAATACAGAAAAATGTAGAAGATTGAAATATAATAGCAACGTAGTGTAGGACGCCCTCCGGCCAGGAGGAGTGTCGATCTGCTGTCGGCTGCTGGTAGAAGCTGGATGCGCCGAGCTAGGACAGGGTGTAATGTCGCTCATCAGGGGAGGCCGCCGTCCAGCAGGACTGCTATAGGCTGATGATGATGAGATAGCAACAGTGTGTGTAAAGCGTAGGTACCTTGCCAGCCCCCGCCCCCGCCGCCGCGTATGCAGCCCCCGCCCCCGCCGCCGAAGCCCCCGTGCGCGGCGCCCACGCAGGCGGCGCCCCCCGCGCCCCCCGCGCGCACGGCCGCCCCCCGCACCAGCTCGAAGCCCGGCGTCATCGGCCCCGCCCGGCTCACCCAGCCCCCGCCCGCGCCTGACAATGCAAGGTGACCGAATCACTACCTATGCTTTTGTTTTATTCATTAACATTACTTGTAGGTATGTAAGTAATGTTAATGAATAAAACAAAAAAATATATGTATACTTCTTTTATATTATATCCTGAAAACAAAAAAAATGTGTGTAGAGGTCGCGTCACGTAAAAAGAACGCTGGAAGAATCGCCTAATGCGCAACCTACCGCCAGCGTTCTTTTTACGTGACGCGACCTATACCTATATTTACAAAAAATAAACCATAGATCCCAAAATACAAACTCTGCTTAGTCTGGGCCTTCATGATGCTGTGTGATAGCGTCTAGCATTATTGAAGCAAACGTAGAGATACAAGAATGTCAGTCGTGTTATTACCTGACGTCTTCCCGGGGTGTCCGTACATGTATCCGGACTCGGGCGTGGCGTTGGTGGCGGCGCGGCCGTGCTGCGAGCCGTCGTCCCTGAAGGCCCCCACCGACAGCCCCCCGCCCCCACCCGCCACCACCAGCGGGTACGCCTGCCCTTGTCCGTCGAACTGGACCAGATAACCATGTGAGCAAGCTTCGTATGGGATTCGTTGGGAAGTAAATAGATAGAAATAAAGAAACAAAGAAAATACATTTATTGACCCTTAGTACAAAAAATATAGGTACCTAAACAATAGCACGAGAAAAAAAGAAAAATCATAGTGCTAAAATAAAAAAGGCACCCACCCACTTAACCAGGCGCAGCGTAGGGTCAAAAGGCCCTGTCTCAACATATTGCTGCACAGTGCTGCCATAAAAAGAAAAACTATGCAGCGCTGGTAATTCTGACAGCGCCACAGTTAGGTGGGTGACGTCACAAAATACTTATAGATAAGATAGAAAACCTCTTATTGTCCTCACACTAACATAAACTTTAGAACAAAACGAGAATAACAATGAGCAAATTGCCCAGTCCTCCACCCCCGCCCCGCTATCACCAGCGAATAGGCCTGCCTTTGCCCGTCCAACTGAATGAAATCACCCTTTGGACAAGCTTCGCGTGGGATTTACAACACCAGCCCTTATTATTCCAGTGCTGGACACAGATCTCCCCGTATAAGAAGGGGTATATGCTCAAAAATCCTAATCTAGGCATCCGTTTGGTAGTTAGCAGGTTGCACCAAAAATAGACGAGGTTGGTTTGGGTTTTTATCTAAATTACAGTACTAGGTATATACAGCGCTGTTGATTGTAGAGAATGCACTAAAGTTTTTAACTATTTGGAGGCCAATCTTTTACTAAAAACATTGAGATAAATTATGTATTATTCTGCTTGAAAAGATTTAACAGACTGCTCGAGCTGTATTTTTAATAATGTCTTCGGAACCCAAATCAACCTCACCTGTCCGTGATGCACCCTGCTGTACCTATAGCAAACGGGGCTCTGGCGGTGGCTGCGGCCACGCACACACAAAGCCTGTCACCGGCGCAGCCAAATCTTCGACAGACAACAGCGTCGATGGTGCGTAAGACTGTGTCTAGCGATCCACAACCCGTATGCCCAGCATGGGATCATAATCACTCAATAACTTACTTATTATAATAACTTCTTATAAGGCAAGCCTATGTTCAACATTGGACTGAATAGGCATTGGAGGGCGTCCATTAATTACGTGTGGTGATTTTGCGATTTTTCGACCCCCTCCCCCAACCCCCTCGGTGAAATGTCATGAGATTTTGCTCGACCCCCTTTCCCCCCCAAAATCTCACGTGAGATTTTTCAAAATGTGGTTTAATAATAATAAGTTGATTGCGTTTGATTTATTTAAAAAAATGCTTAGTTCTTTTTAAGACTAGTATATTTCAAGATTTCTAGAATGTAGAAGTAATTACAGTGAAAACAAAAGAAAATGATATAGTACCTACAGGCTACTACGAGGCGAGAATCGATTACCGATTCCTATCAAGTGTGCCTCAAAAGCTAAAAGTTATGCACATGTCAAGAGTCGAAGTCATTATATTTATATATTTAAACTTACAAAACAAGCACTTAAGCAAGTCAAATTTTATACTATGTAATCCTTAGTTGCAGAGCAAAAACGTACAAAAATATGCAAGTTTTTAAAAATAAAGTGCTTAATTAAAATTATGACGTCTGAGGTGAGGCACAACCGGGATATATCGCTTAGGTATTTTTTTCAGCAGTAAACAAAATTGCAAGGAAACTGGGTTAAATTAAATAAAAAATCATAATTCATAATATTTGCTAATTGTTTTGTTTAATAATTCAAATGAAAGCACAAATTAACTTCTTCTTCTTTTTCAGCCTATGTCCACTGCTGGACATATACCTCTCCCAGGCCTATTAACTTATTTACATAAAAATACACATAATTGGAAAATTACACATTGGACGCACCCGGATGAGCGCTTCACAAAGAACTCTACTGCTGTACTAATGAATTCTACTAGGTTCTGAATCCCGAAAGCGGGTGATTTGGTGGGGTTCAACAAGTTGTGAAAACCTCAGAGGGGTAAGGGGGTTGAGAGCAAAATCTCACGATATCTCACTAAAGGGGGCTCGAAATATCACCAAAATCACCTCACGCAATTAATGGATGCCCCTTCTTAGATATTAGAATAACCTAGCTTGTTTACAAATCGCATGCACGCCCTCCGAACCATTCAACATGTGGTTACTCACGACAAACTGATGGTAGCCCGCGACAAAATGGCAGTAACTCACGACAGACTGGTGGTAACTCACGACAGACTGGTGGTAACTCACGACAAAGTGGCGATAATTCACGACCAATTGGTGGTAACTCGCGGAAAACTGGTAATAACTCACAACAAATTGGTGGTGATTCATGACAAATTGGTGATAACTCGCGACAAATCGGTAGTAAATCGCGACAAATTAATGGTAACTCACGACAAAGACGTATGTGCCGCCGCCTCCGCCGCCGCCGCCGTCGGAGACGTGCGTGTTGCGCACCTCGTGCGTCTTGCTGGTGAACTGCTGCGTCTCGTTGCTCGACCGCTTCATGCACTCCTCGCCTTCCTGCGCTGACAGCGTCTGGAACGAACAACATCTTTCAAATTCTCAGGCCCGTCGCTCGCTCGAGCTGAGTCGAAGCGGCGACGAGGCATGGCACGACGCATCAACGTTTTCTACAGGAATAAATAAATGGAAAATGTTTATTTGCAACAACAGTTTACAAGATAGATAGAGTTCAGTTACATGTAAATAACATCGCTGTTGCAAAAAGGCCCTAACTCAGTATATTGCTAGTTTAAACTAATACAAGCGCTGGTCTTCTTTTAGAGCCCTTTGGGCTAAATGGCAGTGCGATCAGACTAGAGTCGCGTCACGGGCGAGGTGAATGCGCCTTTTTGTCTTTTCTACTTAATTCAACTACTGAATTCGTATGTTATCCTGAAAAGGGGTCATTTGGGCCATGGTTATTTATTTATTTATTTTATTTATTTTGAAACACCAACAACATATACATATAGCACTTAATAAAATGGAGTTAAGGTTTAAAAATACGGTTTTCTAAATTTTTTCACAAAATTTGTTAGATTATCTTCGTGTTGTGTGCATTAATCCAATTTATTCTTAACTAGCTTCCACCCGCGGCTCCGCTCACGTAGTACCCGAATAAAAAGTCTATATATTAATCCAGGTCATAAACGATGTATATTCTATGTTTCAGCCAAATCCGTTCAGCCATTACAGAGTGAAGCGACCACAAACATACACACACTTTCGCATTTCTAATATCAGTGCGATGTGATATAAGTGGTGCGAGAAGCTGTGCCCTGCGATCCCCAACCCGCATGCCCAGCGTGGGGATTATGGGCATATCCCCCTTTATTAGGGGAGACCTATGTCCAGCAGTGGACTGATATAGGCTGGTGTGGTGGTGGTGTGGTGATATAAGTCTTCTTCTTCTTCTTCTTTTCGTTTGAGCTATTGACCAACTCTGGCGTCGGAGTTTTGGGCGCCCGAAGGCCTCCGACATCACTTAACGACTAAAAAGCCTATAGTAGGATAAAAATGGGATAGTTTCGTTACCTTCTTGCAGGCGTTGAGTCCCTCCTGTCCGACGAGCATGTACAGCAGCTCCGCGCGGTGCAGCTGGAGCAGATATAGTACAGTTACCTTCTTGCAGGCGTTGAGTCCCTCCTGTCCGACGAGCATGTACAGCAGCTCCGCGCGGTGCAGCTGGAGCAGATATAGTACAGTTACCTTCTTGCAGGCGTTGAGTCCCTCCTGCCCGACGAGCATGTACAGCAGCTCGGCGCGGTGCAGCTGGAGCAGATATAGTACAGTTACCTTCTTGCAGGCGTTGAGTCCCTCCTGCCCGACGAGCATGTACAGCAGCTCGGCGCGGTGCAGCTGGAGCAGATATAGTACAGTTACCTTCTTGCAGGCGTTGAGTCCCTCCTGCCCGACGAGCATGTACAGCAGCTCGGCGCGGTGCAGCTGGAGCAGATATAGTACAGTTACCTTCTTGCAGGCGTTGAGTCCCTCCTGCCCGACGAGCATGTACAGCAGCTCGGCGCGGTGCAGCTGGAGCAGATATAGTACAGTTACCTTCTTGCAGGCGTTGAGTCCCTCCTGCCCGACGAGCATGTACAGCAGCTCGGCGCGGTGCAGCTGGAGCAGATATAGTACAGTTACCTTCTTGCAGGCGTTGAGTCCCTCCTGTCCGACGAGCATGTACAGCAGCTCGGCGCGGTGCAGCTGGAGCAGATATAGTACAGTTACCTTCTTGCAGGCGTTGAGTCCCTCCTGCCCGACGAGCATGTACAGCAGCTCGGCGCGGTGCAGCTGGAGCAGATATAGTACAGTTACCTTCTTGCAGGCGTTGAGTCCCTCCTGCCCGACGAGCATGTACAGCAGCTCGGCGCGGTGCAGCTGGAGCAGATATAGTACAGTTACCTTCTTGCAGGCGTTGAGTCCCTCCTGCCCGACGAGCATGTACAGCAGCTCGGCGCGGTGCAGCTGGAGCAGATATAGTACAGTTACCTTCTTGCAGGCGTTGAGTCCCTCCTGCCCGACGAGCATGTACAGCAGCTCGGCGCGGTGCAGCTGGAGCAGATATAGTACAGTTACCTTCTTGCAGGCGTTGAGTCCCTCCTGCCCGACGAGCATGTACAGCAGCTCGGCGCGGTGCAGCTGGAGCAGATATAGTACAGTTACCTTCTTGCAGGCGTTGAGTCCCTCCTGCCCGACGAGCATGTACAGCAGCTCGGCGCGGTGCAGCTGGAGCAGATATAGTACAGTTACCTTCTTGCAGGCGTTGAGTCCCTCCTGCCCGACGAGCATGTACAGCAGCTCGGCGCGGTGCAGCTGGAGCAGATATAGTACAGTTACCTTCTTGCAGGCGTTGAGTCCCTCCTGCCCGACGAGCATGTACAGCAGCTCGGCGCGGTGCAGCTGGAGCAGATATAGTACAGTTACCTTCTTGCAGGCGTTGAGTCCCTCCTGCCCGACGAGCATGTACAGCAGCTCGGCGCGGTGCAGCTGGAGCAGATATAGTACAGTTACCTTCTTGCAGGCGTTGAGTCCCTCCTGCCCGACGAGCATGTACAGCAGCTCGGCGCGGTGCAGCTGGAGCAGGGCGCGCGCCGCCGCTCCGTGCGACACGCCCGCGTGTGCAGACCCCAGCCCGCCGCTGCCGCCCACCGCTATTATACTGGAACGATATTTATATAGTTGATTGTGTCTCAAGGGACAAAACTAATGTATTGAACGCGAGACTGATCGTTTCAATCCAGAGCGAAACGAAAGATTCTAGAGTAGAATCCCGAGCGTAGCGAGGGGCTCTAGAGTAGAATCCGTAGTCCGTAGCGAGGAATTCAAAGTAATTTGCTCGAGGCTGGTATCTTCTGTCACTGCCTCGAGGTTATATAATTTTGGTACCGTGTGGCACACTCTGCTTTTCATCCCCCTTTATGAGAAAATTGCTTGTAACAGTTTCTGCTTTTAATTTTACACTTTCTGGTTTTATAATATTTCACATACACTGCTGAACTCATCCTCTATTCAATTTGTATGAATTAAATTAAAGTTCGTAATATTTTTACAAAAAGGAATCATAATCCTAAAACTAATTAGATGAATGATGATGAATGAAACTAATAAATTTAGTTAACCAATGCGGTGTCAACAGCTTCTGCACATTGGACGACAAATGTCAGCGATTAGACGCTACGACAAGTTGCGGGGGACAATTTTCATACATTTTGTTCAAAGCTTCACACACGGCGACAATAGCGACAGCAAGATATGATAGAAATTCGCGACTAAGCGCGACGACAAAGCGTCGTGTTTGTGAGGTCTGTTATTGAAGTGTGCCCGAATGGCCCATTTTGCGCGCACTTATCGAGGAACCCTTCACCTCTTTTCGAATAGATGGGATGAAATAGTTGTTACAAGAGTGCAAAGTTGCTTTTTAACCGCGTGCTCAATTTTGATGACCGAGCAAGAAAAGGGTTCTAAAATTAAGTCACGAGCGTAGCAAGTGTTTCTAAAATTAGATTCCTAAGCATTAGTCTTCTGACCATACAACCAATTCTTCCGTATTTTTATTTCTTCATTAATAGCTTTATAAGTTTCAAGTATTCCGTTTTATTTTGTGAGTGTTTTTCTTCCTCTATTCCATTTCTTCCGTCTTTTAGTCCAGTCGTCAGTCTTCGGTCAAGTCATGTTCTGTTATAAATATGGCGGCTATAACAAAACAATCAGCAAAAAATTCCTTCATCTGAGAAGTCCAGTTTATAACTTTTATTTCATTTCACTACACTTATGTCTTCTTACTAACGTAGGTTGGTTAAAGCGCCATAAACTTTACGCGACATAAATCAGAAAAACAATAGAAAATAAAATAAAACAAAAATTACACTGAAGTTCTTGATGAAAAAAATTCCCGCCATGAGGAAATGACTGCATGCAAAAAAAGTACACCAAGAAGGTTCTGAGTCTTAGTTTTTTTAACAAATTAAAAAAGGTTGTATGATAAATTCGACACCATGGAGGTAGAAGTAAGTAGGTTTAATGTATCGAGATATTTACATGTATCGAGATATTAATATGGGCTCCAGAGAATCTTTTAGAACTAAGCTTAAAGAAAAAAATGTTATGACAGTGCCTTGCCAATATATTTATGAAAAGATTAAAGTATGTCCGTAAACATGTTAATTTGTTCAAAAAAAAGCGACAATCATAATGTTAATACTAGAAATAAAGATAAACTTGCTGTTTCTACTGTAAGGCTCCATAAAGTTTGTCAATCATTTAAAGGGCATAACATACGTTTTTTAACAAAATCCCAAATGACGGGATTATGCACGTGATGTGACGTGGTCATATTTTATGTCTGTATGTATTTTAATTTATGCATTTACGTTTACCTGTTTTTCTGTGTTCTGTGTATATTGAATAAAGTTTATTATATTATATTCTACTAGCTGACCCGCTCGCAACTTCGTTTGCGTTTATCCTCTTTTTTTACGTATGTCCTTTCATGTGAAATCTTTCCCAAGCCCGGTAATTTGACACGGAACCCTAAATATGAATGGATTAAAAAGTAGCTACATATTACTACATTACCTACCCCGTAATGTAGTAATATGTAGGTACTGGTCCCGTTCCCGCTCTCACTCCTTTTTACATTCCTGTTTCCGTTGGCAACCCGTCGCCAAGTTAACAGCCGGTATAGGTATGATGCATTTTTATATGCCTAACTCTTGATTATGATTGGTTACCCATCTAAACTTTCATCACATAAATCACCCTCTTTATGTTTCATTTTCGCTACAAAAAGCAGGTCCCACTCATGGTTCAGCGCTTTAGGTGTTTATTTATTTTCGTTATAGTCTCTGTGTAAAATCTCAAAAACAAATCTAAAGTCTATATGTAAAAAAAAAAACTTGCTATCCCCGTGTTATTCAAATATCCAAGAACAAATGAATGAAATTGAAATTTCGAATTCTAATCCGATTAAAATTTTTTTTTTGTCATTCCAATTTTAAAGAGTATCGCATTGCACCAAGCTTTTAAGGATCCCCCACACAGGTGTGTTATTATCGGCGATAATATCGCATGTGTTATTGCGAATGCGTCCCAATTCCTTGCACATAATTGTGTTATAGCAGCAGTATGTAACTTTTTTGCCGTCCTAATACATAATGTACTAAAATTCTACAGATCTCTCACTACGCACAACTATAATAGGCATTGAAAATGTAATTTAGAAATAAAGCACATGACAAAATTTGACTTTATTATACTGACGAAAAAGTGAACGGAGCGCAGAGTGGCTTTGCGCGTAAAGGCCCTTCTACTGCCTACAGTTTTTTCCGTCTGCCTCCTAAGATAGCTCAAGCTGAAGCTTAATTCAATCTGGAGATATAATTTTTCCGTTTCTTGAAAAGCGAGCTCAAAAAAAGTAATTGGGAAATTCTCGATCCAGAAAATTGTTGAATTTTGACAAATTTTGGAAAATCTCAAAAAGTTATCACCTGATTTTGGAAATTCAAATTGCACTTTGAAGCCCTCCAGCAGACGCAAATATTGACATAATTGTGACTGATCACTTTATTCACCCACACACCTTTTTTTAATTTATGTGACGAATTTATTTTCAATGTATGGAGTTTCAAAAATGTGACGAATTTACTTTGTGGCAAATGTACAACAACCCCTCTCATATCTGTGAAACTACAGGCAAATATCAGAATTTAATGAATCGGGGCACTATACTCGATCAGAAAAACTTAAACATTTTCAATATTTGCGCATGCAATATTGCGATATATTCTGTTATATTGTCTGATATTATCGCCGATAATAAAGTACCTATGCACCTGTGTGTAGGAGCCTTTATGTGAGAACAACGTTTTTTGAATAAATTTGGAATGAGTTTACAAACACGACAGTGTCAAAATAAAATGGCATAACATGTGTCACTAAGGAGTATTGATATCAACTTCGATGCAAATCACCCCTAAAATAACTTTCTACACCTTTTTAACCCCGTTAGGCGATAAATTTCAATAATATACGAAACACGTCTTTCATCAATTTTGTTAAAGAATGTTTATGCAAAATTTGAAGTAGATTGGACCAAGGAATCACGTTGTTCCATACAAACTTTGCCCACGTTTTTCACCCCTTTAGGGGTAGAATCTCGGAAAATCCTTTCTTATCGGATGCTTACGTCATACAAAGAACACGCCCTCCAAGTTTCAGGTCTCTACGATCAGCGGTTTAGGCTGTGCGTTGATCCGTCAGTCATTCAGGACAAAGGATTTTATATGTATAGATTACCCTCCATTAAGGTATTTTTTTCAAAAACCTGGTATGCGGTCTTTTATTATTTAATATGCAAAGTGTTCTGACGAAGCTTCAAGAACATCACACCACGCGTTAAGATTTTCCCATACAAACTTTACCACCCCATTTCAACCCCCTCGAGGACTATTTCAAATTTTAAATGACACCAATCTTCATTGATTGTTTGGAATATTACATGTACCAAGTATCAAGTTTCTAACTTCAAGGAATACGATTTTTCATACAAACATTTTTACCCCTTTTTACCCTCTTAGGGGTTGAATTTCCCAAAATCGTTTCTTAGTGAGCGCCTACACCCTACAAAGAATACTTGTGCCAAATTTCAGATCTGTAGACCCTGTAGTTTCTGAGATTTCGTGATGAGTGTGTCAGTGAGTGAGTGAGGATAGTTCTCTTTTATATATATAGATTAATTTATCTGTTAATAAATTCAAAAATGTTGTTAAACGTAACCTCCGTAGTAAAGCTTATTATAAAATTTCTGATTATTTAGATGACAAAAAAACTTGGGATAAAACTGTCTCCAGCTGCCTCAAAATCCATGTAATAGTTAAGAAAAAATATTGTACAACTGACATAAAAAAATATAAGCCTTAAAATTATAAGGAGTTTCTTGCCAATTCTTTTCTAACGCGACTAAAAAGTCGCGTTACGAATTGGTGTTAATTGAAAAAAAATACAACCGAATTGAGAACCTCCTCCTTTTTTTTGAAGTCGGTTAAAAATTTACGGTTCAAAGTGTAGGTGTAATGTTCGTTCTGAATAAAGAAATTTTCACTTTCACTTTCATACTCTAGAGTCGAAAACGTGGAAAGAAGTGCCTGGACCAAAACTCCACGCATGCTGTAAATTGCGCGGTTTTTGAACACTTTTCAAGCGACATAAGGTCTAAATTAGTGCAAATTTGGCATTTTGAAGTTTATTTTATTAAAGATGGGTGTTCCGCAAGGGTCAATACTTGGATCATTTTTATTTTTAATTTACATCAACGACCTACCTCAACTTGTGAGAGACAACCACGAAATTGTATTGTTTGCGGATGACACGTCACTTTTATTTAAATTAAAGCGACGGCAGACCAATTTTGACGACGTGAACAATGCAATAGCGAAAGTTGTTAACTGGTTCGATGTAAATAATTTATAACTGAACGAGACTAAAACAAAATGTATGAGATTTATATTAACAAATGTTAAACAAGTTAAACCTAACATTAAAATAAAAGATGAAGATCTAAATCTTGTGGACAGTACTGTATTTTTAGGCATAACTTTAGATAATAAGCTTCAATGGGGCGCTCACATAGATGGGTTGTCGAACAGACTCAGTTCTGCAGCATACGCAGTCAAAAGAATCCGTCAACTTACTGACGTAGAAACGGCTAGACTAGTTTATTTCAGCTACTTCCATAGCATTATGTCGTACGGCATTTTGTTGTGGGGGAATGCTGCAGATATCAACACTATATTTGTGTTGCAGAAGAGGGCTGTTCGTGCAATTTATAATATGAGCCCCAGAGAATCACTTAGAACTAAGTTTAAAGAAATAAATGTTATGATAGTGCCGTGCCAATATATATATGTATGTAGGGGGGTAAGGTGTTCCAACCTCCAACTTCCGGACACAAGCCAACCTCACCTGCACGCGGTGCACCCTGCTGACTAACGAACGAGGCTCTGGCGGCCGGCTGATTGCGGCATAGCGCAGCCTACACCGGCACAGCTAAATTCCCTGACCGCCGACGGGCAGCAGCGTCGGCGGTGCGAAAAGCTGTGTCTCCTGCGATCCCCAACCCGCATGCCCAGCGTGGGGATTATGGGCATTCCCCCCTATTATGAACGACACAAGAAAGAGATGGCCCCCAGTTCCCGGCCGTCCCGCTATTCCTGGCCATCCAGGTAGCGGCCATGGTAACGGCGGGACAGGGGGTGCTAGGAGTCCCCGGGCTACCTCTGGCTACCTGCAAAATCTGACCCTGGCTACGTTTAACGGACGGACTCTGAGGCTCGACGAACATCTAGCGCAGTTGGAAGTGGAGCTGGAGAACATTAGGTGGCATGTTCTGGGGTTGTGTGAAGTCCGTAGAGAGGGAGAGGACACCATAACCCTAAACTCGGGCCACCTTCTGTACTTCCGCGAGGGTGACCAAACATCCCAGGGTGGCGTAGGGTTTTTCGTCAATAAGGCCCTCTCTAACAACGTTGAAGAAATCTCCAGTGTGTCGACCAGGGTAGCGTACCTGATCCTTCGGCTATCCAAGAGGTATAGCATGAAGATAATTCAGGTTTACGCACCGACCTCGGCACACTTGGATGATGAAGTGGAGGATATGTACGAGGACATATCCAAAGCCTTGCACAACACCACGAAGGCTCACTTCAACGTTGTTATGGGAGACTTTAACGGCAAAGTGGGAGTCCGAATTGGCGACGAATCCTTAGTGGGCCCGCATGGTTTTGGGTGTAGAAATCACAGGGGGCAAATGCTGGTTAACTTCCTAGAGAAGGAGGGGCTCTTCTTGATGAACTCGTTCTTCGAGAAGAAGCCCCACAGGAAGTGGACATGGCGTAGCCCCGACACTGTGACCAAAAACGAGATCGACTTCATCATGACGGATAAAAGGCACATATTCAGAGACGTCTCCGTGATCAACAGGTTCAACACCGGATCTGATCACAGACTTGTCCGAGGCTCTCTGAATATCAATCTAAAGCTGGAAAGAAACCGTCTGATGTAGTCCACGCTCCGACCCAATCTACTCCAGATCATGGCGGGCACCGAGAAGTTTCAGAAGCTTCTCGGTGACAGATTCGTTGCTGTGGAACCTACCGATGACGTTGATGAGGCCCTACAAAACGTGGTTGGGACGTTAAGGGACGAGGGCATAAAATTCTGCCAACTGCAGCCTAAAGGCAAGAAGTCCAAATTCACGGATGAGACTCTTCGGCTGATGACAAAAAGATGGGAAACCACTCAGGCCACTTCGTCAGAGAGGTCAGACCTGAACAAGCGAATTGCGAAGATGATACGGCGCGACCTTCGGAGCTCCAACACACGCCTCATTGAAGAGGCAATAGAGCGAAACCGAGGGTCCAAAGTATTCACTCAGCAGCTTGGCAGGAGCCACCTGACGAAGTTAACGACACACGATGGCCAAACCGTCTTGTCAAAGCCGGAGGTATTATCTGAGATAGAGGACTTTTATGGCCGACTGTATGCGGCACATGCTCCTTGCCCCCAACGTAGCAGCCACGATTCTCGAGCCACCCTCACCCGCCACTATACCGACGACCTGCCAGAGATCAGCCAAGACGAGGTCGTACTGGCCCTGAGACAGCTTAAAAATGGAAAAGCCCCCGGTGAAGACGGTGTTACTTCGGAACTTCTGAAGGCTGGAGGAGCTCCTGTTGTGCAGGAGCTGCGGAACCTCTTCAACGGCGTCCTTCACTGTGGGAGAACTCCTAAGGCGTGGAACGAGAGCTTGGTGGTTCTGTTTTTTAAGAAGGGAGATAAAACCCTTCCTAAAAACTACAGACCTATCTCGCTCCTGAGCCACGTCTATAAGCTGTTCTCAAGGGTTATTACAAATCGTCTCGCCAGAAGACTCGATGAGTTCCAGCCACCGGAGCAGGCCGGGTTTCGCGGAGGATATGGCACCATAGACCACATTCACACAGTGAGGCAGATTATACAGAAGTCCGAAGAGTATAATCAGCCCCTGTGTCTGGCGTTTGTGGACTATGAGAAAGCGTTTGACTCTGTAGAAACCTGGGCTGTCCTGGAATCCTTGCAGTGATGCCAAGTGGACTATCGTTATATCGAAGTGTTGAGGTGTCTGTACGAAGCCGCCACTATGAGTGTCCGAGTACAGGACCAGCAGTCTAAACCCATCCAACTGCGCCGCGGAGTGAGACAGGGAGATGTCATATATATTAAAATCTCCCACTAAAATGAGATTGTCACACTTTGAAAACGAGGCAATAGAATCAGTCACTGCATCAATAAATGTTACTACGTCCTGCCAAGGTGGCCGGTACGCAGTGCCAATGATTACGGTTTTGCCAACCACGCTCAACCGCAACCACATTTGCTCAACTGTTGATATAATAGGGTGGGGACAAATACGAACATTAATGCCCTTTCTCACATAAAATCCCACCCCCCCACCACGTCCACCTTTAATGTCTTTAGATCTCGGCAAATGCAACATACGGAACCCTGTAAGTTTTGGTGCCTTATCATCCTCACCCTCCCTGAGCCAGGTTTCATTTATTGCCATGATATCAGGGCTTAATTCTTCCATTGCTACAATAAATTCATCCTGACCAGTATTGAGCGACCCAGCATTAAAAAGTCCAACCTTAAGATGACTTAAGTTAATCATCATAAAAAGGGACAAAAATTATTTCTTACCAACAGTATATTATGGAATAGAGTGTTTCTAAAGTAAAGTATATAATAGATGTAAGATTTGAGTATTTTAAATAAGTATACAAGAAACAAATATTCACCAAAATAATGCTGGTTTACTAAAAAATGCAATAATATAATGTAGGTATGTAGTGTGTATAATAAGTCAAGATTTAATTGTAATTTAATGTAGGTGTATAGCAAATATAATTCATGATCAATAATAGTAGATTGTTTTACAAGGGACTAAACCATCCCATTATATACGAGGTTGTTATACTCCCGAGCTTAGCGAGGGAGGATGACAAGACCGAGTTATAATGGGTGGTTTTGGCCCGAGTAAAACACTCTACTTTTCACTTCGATTGCGAGAAAATAAAACAATTCCAAATTAGTCAATTTTCAGAAATTTTATTAAAAATTAAATGTGCAGTTAGAGCAATTTTGAATGTTTAGTGATATGTTTTTCCCGGGCAATTTTATTTCGGTTCTCTGTGATTGGGATGTGATAATATTTTGAGTTGATTGTTGTGGAGTAAAAGTTGGAGAGACTCGAATCATGCTTGAGTTTCCTGCATTATTAAGATCTGAGTGCGGCTTCAGCTGAGTTGACATATTCATCCAATCCCGCGATGTAGATGCTTGGGGTTCTGTAATGTTTGGTAGAATATTGATTCCTTCCATAATCCGCTGCGTGACGTGATACTTGTTTTGTATAGAGTCCTCTATATAACCTTCAGCCACTTGATCGGACCTCCATCCACCGTGGCGTTTTAATGTCGTTATATTCGCACCAGAGTCCACCAACAGAGTCGCGGATGTTCTGCGGAAACAATGGCCCGTGTAGAGTTCCGGATTTGGTAAATTTAGATAAGTGGCAATATCTTTAGGCATGTTACCAAATTTATTTTTGCCTATGACTTGCCTTGTGCATTTACCATTTTGATAATTTAGAAAAAATCTTCTCGTTGAAACATTAGTGGGACGTAACTCCTGATAGGCTTTAACTATATTAAGGTATTCTCCACTGATGACAAATTTACGCTCTTTGTTTGTTTTCGTGTTCGGCAGACTCACAGCTTGTAGGTTTGTATCCGTTTCTACGTCTTCTAGCGTTATATTGGCAAGCTCTATTCCTCTGCATGCACCGCTGATTCCATAAATTAAAGCAACCTGTTGAACAAAAAAATAAGTGTGTTAATAATCGTAATAACCTAGGTACATAATTTAGGTATGTAGGTAGGTATCTATTTATTTAGTTTGAGTAGAGTACATAAGTAGGTTACCTTTGTTGCCAAGTATTGTTTATTTGGAGCGTTATTTAAAAATGTTTCGATTTCTTGTGTCGTCAAGACTTTAGATTTTTTTGCCTTGTATCCAGTGGACAATTTCTTCAGTAAAGCCGTTAAATTTACATATTTTTTAATATCGACGTCGTGTCTCGTTTTTAAGGTCATTCTTAACATTGAATATGTGCTCCAAAGAGTCGACGATTTGAATTTTTTCGATAATTCATCAAAATAAGTGAGAAAAACCCCTTCTGTAAAAGAATCCACACGTTTCTCATCTCTCCATTTCATAAAATTTTCGTAACTCTTTAAATATATTTCACGTGATTTTGTCGGCAACAGATTCATAATTATTTCTTTGCCCTTTTCTTCCATTTGCATATTAGCATCTTCACTATCACTTGATGACATTTTTCACGTTCACAATTTGAAAGTTAAAGTCAGGAAGTTAAACGTAAAAGTTTGTGATTTGGAATGAAGAAAATTCTAGAGATTTAGCGCCAATACCATCTTTTTTTTTAAATCTCTATACCTTCAATAACCCTCAACGAAACAGTTCGCATTCTACCGTGAAGGGAAGAATCAACCTTCATAAAACATCACCAAGACGGTTCTATTTTCAAAAAAAAGATTGACGGAGCACCAAGAAGTCGAGTTTTTATATAAGAGAACGAATGCTTTGTACGGGCTGATGATTTTAGACAAAAATTAAAAAGAAAAAATACTTTTTAGCCCTAGGTATTAAACTCGAGTTTTAGGCCCGCTAAGCTACACTATTATGATACACTTTTTGAGCAAGAGAAGTGAAAACTTATTTTTATTATCTACGTGATGGCTAAATGGCACAATAGCAGAGAATATATAGAATAGCGGACAATAATGACATATTAAAAACAACAAATTCTCAGGAGACTGATCAAACAGGGCCGGTTCCAAAAACCCGGCTCATATCAGCTAGCGACCGTATGGGATACGCTTGCTGCCCGTCAGCCCGTCTTGCGTAGACCCGGCCGCGCTTGGTCCACGCGTACCGCCACTGCAGCTTGCGACACTCCTCTCTTACGCGATGAAACAGCTGCCTGTTAGCACCAGTCAGCCGCTCGTTGAGGAAGATTCGCCCACGAGGTGCAGCGGTATCGCGACCAGCGTCGGCGGCGGTGAGCGTGCGGCGCACACGGGCAGCCGCCAGCAGCTCGTCGCGCAGGTGGCGGCGCGCCAAGCGCACGACGACGCGGCGCGCGCGCGGCGCCTCGCCTGCGGTCCCCGCGCTGTGCGCCACGCCCACGCGCTCCGCGTATACCACGTCGCGCTCCTCCAGCGCCACGCCCAGCTTGGCCGCCAGCACTGTGACAGTGTGCAGGATGCTCTCCCCGCGCTCCTCGGGCAGGTGCCCGATCTCCAGGTCGGACAGGAGAGCCTCCTGGTCTCGATCGTTCAGGTCAAGTTTTAGCTGAGCAACTGTACGCTCCAGCTCGATCACCTCCTCCCGGACAGGCTCAGTGGCACGCAGCTGCTCCACGACCTCAAGCCGCTGCTCTAAGCCGTCCATGCGTGCATGAATACCAGCGACGGAATATTGTGTTGGACAGTATATTTTTAGTAGATACTTTAGTCATTGGTATATAACTGTTTAATTAATGTTTGATAGGTTTTTGTATTTAATTGAGGTGTACTTATAAATTTTGTTGTCACAATTTTGTATTTTTGCGTGCGTGATGTCGCCCAGGGCCTCTCTGAAAACCAGCGCTGCCCACGTCATTATTGGTGTGGCGCAGCAATAAGCTGAGAGAGTCCTATTTGACCCACACAGTACCTGCGGAGGTGGCTGATTGGTGCACTGGCAATTGGCGGCGGGTGGGTTGGTAGGTATCTGTCCTGCATAGGTACATACTTGCCTATTTTTTTTTTTTTTTTTTTTTTTTTATTTCAGTGTTGTGCCTGCCCGCCTATATGCCGTAGATGTTAGCTGTTGTTGTTGTTGTTATAATTATTGATTGTCTATGTTATTGTTTTTCTATTTTATGTTATGTTTAAATGTTATTGTAAGCTGTGCATTTATGTTTCCTGTGTTTCTGTGTGTGTTAAATAAAGATTTATTCATTCATTCATTCATATATATCTCCGAAACTGTTCACAAGCGCGTTGGAGGATATGTTTAAGACGCTGGACTGGAAAGGTATGGGCATAAACATAAACGGCGAGCACATCTCACACTTGCGATTCGCTGATGACATAGTCCTAATGGCGGAGTCGCTGGAGGAGCTGCAACAGATGCTGGACGGCCTAGCATCAGCCTCGCGAAAGATAGGTCTCGGCATGAATTTGGACAAGACCAAAGTTATGGTCAATGACCGAATTGATCCGAGTCCTGTCGTCGTTAATGGACACCTTCTTGAAGTTGTTTCGGAGTATACATACCTCGGGCAGATATTGCAGTTGGGTAGAAACAACTTCGAGAAGGAGGCCAAGAGGAGGATTCAGCTGGGCTGCATTAGCAGCATTTGGAAAACTACGTCGAGTTTTCTCGTCACCCATACCGCAATGTTTGAAAACAAAAGTTTTCAATCAGTGCGTCCTACCCGTCATGACATACGGAGCCGAAACGTGGACACTCACAGTACGGCTAGTCCACCAGTTTAAAGTCGCTCAGCGAGCTATGGAACGAGCTATGCTCGGGGTTTCTCTGAAGGATAAAATCCGTAACGAGTTTATCCGACATAGAACTAAAGTTGTCGACATAGCTCAGAGAATTAGCAAGCTGAAGTGGCAGTGGGCTGGCCATATCTGCCGAAGAACCGATAACCGTTGGGGTAAACGAGTTCTTGAGTGGAGACCGCGGCTCGGCAAACGTAGTGTAGGACGCCCTCCGGCCAGGTAGGGTGACGATCTGCGAAAGGCTGCTGGTAGAAGCTGGATGCGTCGAGCTCAGGACAGGGCGCAATGGCGCTCATTAGGGGAGGCCTATGTCCAGCAGTGGACTGCTATAGGCTGATGATGATGATGATGAATATATATATGAAAACTTAATGTATGTCCGGAAACATATAAACATATTCAAGAAAAATAGCGACTATCATAATGTTAACACTAGAAATAAAGATAAACTAGCTGTTCCCACTGAAAGGCTCCATAAAGTTAGTCAATCTTTTAAAGGGATGTCTGTACGATTTTTTAACAAAATCCCAAATGATCTGATTAATCTATCTGTAAATAAATTCAAAAATGTTGTTAAACATAATCTATGTAATAAAGCTTATTATAAAATATCTGATTATTTAGATGACAAAAAAGCTTGGGATGAAACTGCCTCCAACTCCCTCAAAATTAATGTAATAGTTAAGAAAAAATATTGTCTAACTGACATTAAAAATATAAGCCTTAAAATTATAAGGAGTTTCTTGCCAATTCTTTTGTTTTTAGTCGCGTTACGAATTGGTGTTAATTGAAAAAATTTACGGTTCAATGTGTAGGTGTAATGTTCGTTCTGAATAAACAAATTTTCACTTTCACTTTCATACTCTAGAGTGGAAAACGTGGAAAGTGAAAAGTGCCTGCACCAAAACTCCACGCATGCTGTCAATTGCGCGGTTTTTGAACACTTTTCAAGCGACATAAGGTCTAAATTAGTGCAAATTTGGCATTGAAGTTTAAGTCAAAAACGCTTGGACGATTTTTGTTAAATTTCACTTAAAGACTGTCACTCTATAGTGTTCTATATAATAATTATGATGATGTTTTTAATTCACAAACTTAGTGCACACGATGTTTTAAATTCAATTTACCTTATCTTCTAGCGGATAAAAACGGCTTTTGCACTCAGATCTCGAAGAGCAAAAATACTCTTTCCGAGATGGAGGGATGGAAAATGTTTTGTTTGCTTTAACAAATTTTACATCAACGTTGATCTAGCCGCACAATCACTACTGGGTGTACTACAGTACTCCCATGATCACAGTCAGTTGTTGTACTCACGTGTAGAGTCCCTCGGCAGGCACCTCCCAGACCTGCAGCCCCTGGTAGGGCGGGTTCTGTACCACGGTGACACTGACGGGCGTGTTGTTGTACGCGGCGTCACACATCGTCTGGTTGGGGCCGTAGCGACCCGTCGCGCCGCAAGTCGAGAACTTGTAGTCTGGGACAGAACATATTATACATAGATAGAAGAATCCTTACTGCACAAAAACTCATTGCAAAACCAATATATGAGAATCTTTACTGGACAAAAACTCATTGCAAAACCAATATATGAGAACCTTTACTGGACAAAAACTCATTGCAAAACCAATATATGAGAACCTTTACTGGACAAAAACTCATTGCAAAACCAATATATGAGAACCTTTAGAGGACAAAAACTCATTGCAAAACCAATATATGAGAATCTTTACTGGACAAAAACTCATTGCAAAACCAATATATGAGAACCTTTAGAGGACAAAAACTCATTGCAAAACCAATATATGAGAATCTTTACTGGACAAAAACTCATTGCAAAACCAATATATAAAAACCTTTACTGGACAAAAACTCATTGCAAAACCAATATATGAGAACCTTTACTGGACAAAAACTCATTGCAAAACCAATATATGAGAACCTTTAGAGGACAAAAACTCATTGCAAAACCAATATATGAGAATCTTTACTGGACAAAAACTCATTGCAAAACCAATATATAAAAACCTTTACTGGACAAAAACTCATTGCAAAACCAATATATGAGAACCTTTACTGGATAAAAACTCATTGCAAAACCAATATATAAAAACCTTTACTGGACAAAAACTCATTGCAAAACCAATATATGAGAGCCTTTACTGGACAAAAACTCATTGCAAAACCAATATATGAGAACCTTTAGAGGACAAAAACTCATTGCAAAACCAATATATGAGAATCTTTACTGGACAAAAACTCATTGCAAAACCAATATATAAAAACCTTTACTGGACAAAAACTCATTGCAAAACCAATATATAAAAATCTTTACTGGACAAATTCATAGCAAAACCTAAATATGCTCGACAGCACGTACAGTCATACAAGCCTTAGAATGGAGACAGGCCACATGCTGGACAAGCGCACTATAGATGACAGAAGCTTGTCCAAAATCATCCAACGACAGTGATCGTGATATCACAGAAGGCCCTGTCTGAAAACCAGCGCTGCGTCGGCACGTAGGTAGCTTAGCTACTTACGTGGCGATGCGGCATGAAGCTCAGACAGGGACCTATTTTTGCCCTAAGTACATAATAGCATAGATATTCGTTATTAAGTAGATCTAATCACTTCTTTTACCTACTTTTTTGTATTCATTGTATTTGTATCGGGTAAAAATTAATGTATTTTCTTTCTTTCTAAAATAGCAAAGGGCTAAATTCTGTAACAATTCCTGAATACCTATATGATTTTGCTTTTTAGAATTAGAAAAGTTCATTATGAAGGTCTCATCTGGGGAATTGTTACACCATGTCTTCTGCCATGAAACAGGATTACTGTGTTTCAGTTTGAAGGGTGTGAGTGCCGGTGAAATGATATGTAGGCTAACACCTTCATGCCTCAAGTTGATGAGCGCAGGGCGATGCATCGTAGGGTACATTCCAAACATACGTGACCTACAAAGCAATATTTTAGTAATGGTCACCACTTAACATCAGGTGTGCTAGTTCGATCTTCAAGTATCAAGAAAGGTGTAAAGTAATTGCCACTCACATATTTGATCCACAAAGGAGTCGTGCGGCGTTGTTTTCTCCTCCAGCACTGGGTCGTAATACTTGTAGTCTCCCAGCTCGCCTGGGTCTATGTTCAGTCCGAAACACTCAGGCGCCATGCTGAAGTCGTCTATAGCGGAGTCCGAGTAAATGCGCATGCCCATTCGAGTCTTGAATTGGAGGAAGTATCTGTAAGAGATTAATATTCCAGAGGTTGTATGGAGAAGGAACAGAGCAGGACCAAATGTCGATCCCTGAAGAACTCATCACTTGTCAATGAAGAATAATTAGTAACTCCATTCAAAATGCAAAAATCAATAGAATGCATTAATTTACACTTTAATTAGGGATTTAACTCTCTCTCTTTCTTTTTATCTTACTAGCTATACAGGGTCGGGCAAAATTTTATCTCATTGAGGCTTGAGGGCAGTTACCTTTTCTTTTGTAGTTAGAAGGTTTTGTTCTCAGGAAACTATAGGTTTATTTTAAAGAAAAAACAATGGCATTTTCGGATTTTTGATAAAATGTACACAGGCCAGAAACTGATATTTGTCAAAAAATGAATTGGTTTCACAAGCACCATTCGCCACTACATTGAGTCCATGTATGCCATTCGAACACATGCCAGGAAATACTCTATTCTTAATTTAAATAGATTTTTCATAATATTTGAATGATGCCACTCCCGATTACCACTTTGTGTCAAATTGCATGCATGAACTCAATGTTAAGGCGAATGATGTTTCATAGAAATATGGAAAACTTTTTAATTTTCGCGAAATAGTACGATTAGATTTGGTAAGTTTTGGGAAAAGTGTTCCTGTTGAGAATATGTATGGGATTTTTTTTTGACAAATGACATTTTCTATGCCGACTACACATTGTTTAATGATGAAAGTGCAATTAATTTTTCCTTCAAAATAAACTTATAGTTTTCTGAGAACAAAAGCTTGTGACTACAAAAGAAAAGATAGCTGCCCTCGATGAGGTAAAATTTTGCCCCACCTTGTTATCCCACATGGTGATGGTCAGCCTTCCTACAATTTTACTTCCACGTCGCCCTATCTTTGACGTCTGCATCGGAAACGTTACATGACACCATATCATGTTAATTAGGAATAAAACAAACAGAAGAATTAAAATTACAATGGAATGGAAGCAGGTCTTATCGCTTGTATTGTATTTGTAAAGTATCTCTTCCTTGAAATCATGTTTATTATTAACCAAACAGACTCTACTCGCCTTTTGTGATAATGCCACACCATTCTGTTTGTTTGTTTGAAATACTTTACTTTTTTGCACATAGGTACCTTAAAATATGTTACAAAGGGTGGGCTTAATGCCATAGGCATTATTTACCTGCCAACCAGTAACAGGTTCAGATAAGAGGTTGGCGTGCTAACCTTAAACTACTAAAAAGATCAATTATGCGAATAATATAGGTACTTATAATAAAACATATCAACACTAAACCAAAACTATATAAATATTATATTCACCAATTAACTTAACAAAAACTATTTATTCATTAAAAATTACAGACATACCTGTCGATACAATATTCAGATATACCGAAAGCAGTGTACAACTTCGCGTGGAAAAAGATCTTTGAGTATAACTTCTTCAAATAGTGCTCCCGCAATAGTCGTTTAAATATCTCTCTAGACTCAGCCCCTCCGATATCAGACGGCAGGCCATTTCACAGTCGAACTGCCTCAACGGAAAAGGAATTGCCAAGAAAAGAATAACTATGAAAGGGAATTTCCAATAGGATCAAATCCAATCAGTGGGTTCGATCATCTTCTAAACATAGGTATATACCACGTAACAAAGTTACGCAGAATGCAATTGGCCTAAAAATGGGGATAACACTATTGAAATATATAGCCAAGGTAGGCTTACAGAAAGATATTATTATGTTATTGTCACGGAATCGCCTTCATAAAGTACAAAAAGTTGTGCCTCAAGGGTCGACACTAGGTCCCACTCTGTTTATTATATACAAAATACAATCTTACCTTCTAGTGATGTTGGGAAGGAATATAGCAGCTCGATACCAGTTGGGGCCTTTGTCCTTGGTTGAGAACCAAAGCGGAGTGGTGACGTTCCCTCGGTTCGTGATCTCAACAATCTCTACGCCAAGGGACCCGTAGTTCCGCCCGTATTGGTAGTAGTAGAACCTTATCTGGATGAAGTAAGGATTGATTTTGTATATCAGCTCTTTTGAATATTCGTGAAAAATTATTGACACTATAATTGAATATCACGCAAACATGAGAAGGCTTTTGATGATTAAACCTTTTGAGTTAGTATAGTAGTTTTCAAACACTAGCATAGTGTAGTGTATAGTGGTACTTTTAATAAACACAAGGACAAGATAAAAGTACTAAAACAAAACTCAAATGCCGTACCTACACCAGTTTTAAGAAGCTTACCATGCAGCAGTTGTAGTATCGCGAAGTGATATTCCCATGGACTTTTGGGGGAGGATTGAAAATGGAGGTCTTCATTGCAGCTGTGGATGCGAAATCAGCTCTCTCCTGGAACCAATCATATTTAGATTCGAACTCCCTGTCTGAAAATCAGCGCTGATCCCTATCTAGACCAATGTACCTAGTACCTAATGTATATTTGTTGTTTTATTTTTATGTTATTTATTACCTCTGTCTACTACTATTATCATATTTTAATGTATTGTATTTCGTTCTGTTGCTGTGTGTTTGTCAAATAAACGATTTATATTCTATTCTATAATTCTATTGATCAATGGTCTTATTCTCAGTCTAATTAATTTATAGGTAATCATCCTTAATGAATCTCTATATTTTTTCATGATACCTGAAGATGAAACTTGCTCATGGCTACCTGATGTTAAGAGGAAACAAAGTATTGTTTTGTAGGTCACGCATGTTTGGAACCTTACGATGCAACGCGCTGTGTCCATCAACTTGAATCATGAAGGTGAATAAGCATCATGTGCCTGTACCCACACCCTTCAAGCTGAAACACGGCAATGCTGTTTCATGGCAGAAATAGGCTGGTAGTACGCACCCGGAGGAGCTCTTCACAAAGAACTACTACTTTTGAAACTATTTCGATGGTATCATCACGATTCTTTCCATAGTTATGCACCATGTGCATCGTTATCTAGCCAGCTAGCTAGCTATTCATCGGTAGCTAGTCCAGGGGTCGGCAACCTTTTGAAAAGGAAGAGCCAAAAGCCACAATTTTCAAAATATTCCAGTTTATAAATAGCCACTTCACCACATATCCTTGGCCGGGGCGGTCCTTATTCTGTAGTGGAAGTAAAACGCGAGTGAAAGTGGCATAGAGATAGAGATAGACTCAATGTCGCGCAATCGATTCATCTGTGAGTACCATACTCACTTATGGATTGATTGTACGATTTTTTAAGGGTTTTGATGATAAAATTATTATTTTTGCGTATTGAACTGGAGAGCCGCAACTTTACATCGAAAGAGCCGCAGGTTGCCGACCTCTGAGCTAGCCTATAGTCATTTTTGATTTCATCAGATAATTTGTTTATTTATTTATGAACACTCATCAACATAATACACCCATAAAATTATTAACAAGTATTATAACTTGAACTTATTTCTACTATAAATAAATACGATCAAGAACTTGCATTTAAAAATTGAAGATTATTGCTCAGTACCTACGCAAGTCTATTGAATAAATACTCGTAGTTCCTGATCTAAATACTGACGAGCGGGAGCAGCGTCTATTCACTCTTTAACGAAACAAAACAATACGTTATCCTGTAATCAGCTTGGAAACAAACACACGAGATAAATCCAACAGAAATTTGACAATGGTTCGCCTTCCCCGTAAGGCATAATGACATGATCGACTCGCTGTTTACCATCAGCAGAATTTGTACCAAATTTGTGTTGATTATTATGGGTTATGGTATTATTATTATTAAGGAGTCGTTGAGTGTGACCGCGGCTTGACAAGCGTAGTGTAGGACGCCCTCCGACTACGTGGGGTGACGATCTGCTATCGGCTGCTGGTAGAAGCTGGATGCGTCGAGCTCGGAACAGGACGTAATGGCGCTCAGGGAAGGCATATGTCCAGCAGTGGACTGATATAGGCTAATGATGATGATGTTTCTACAAAACAAAGGCTTATTGAACTCACTTTATTTGGTCCGGTGACGTTCATATTCACGAAGAAGTACCACCCGACACAGCTGGTCAAGCTCTGGTTCATGTGAGCGGGTATGAGCAGGGGGACTATCACTGTGGGCCGTGGTACCGGCACGCCGCACGTGTGGTCATAGTTTGGTCCCGTCTTGTCGGTCGGCGTGGGACCACTGTGCCGGCTCCATTTTAGGATAGGTCTGTGGATATGTTACTTTATAATAATGACGATATTTAAGTATATACTATACTATAGTTGCGGGTTCGATTCCCGCTGTGGCACAAATGTTTGCATTATTTTTGTCTCTGGTCTAAATGTTTTCTATGAATAATATGCATGTATTTACAAAAAAAAATATGATGGAGTTTATCATTATCATAATATCAGTCATGTGGTTCCCATAGTACAATCTCTGCTTAGTTTGGGGCTATTTTTAGGGGGCTACATATTGTTGTGTGATAGTTTTTTTTATTATTAAAATACGTTTTTTTATACATACCTACCTGTACCTATTAAATAAAAAAAAGGCCCAAAACAGAGACAATTATTGCAGAACTTACAATTTGTCTCACGGCGGGAATTGAAACCTTAATATACATAAAATATAATAATATATATAACAAAAATATAGGAACCATCGCTTACACGGTCAACTAATCCTAAACTAGGCAGAGCCTATATACATTTACCTATACGGTTGGATACATATTACTAAAACACCGTCACAAACATCCATGTTCATGATGCATCCATGTGGTTTGTTATTACCAGTTTAATTTTATTTAATGTTTTAACTAGCTTTCGCCCGCGCCTAAACTCGCGTGGTACCTGAATCAAAAGTAGTCTATGTGTCAATCCAGGGGCCTGATTCTGACGATTCGATATATTTGATTCTATTAGATATATATCGCGAGAACTGTCAAATTTCATACAGTTTCCACGATATATATCTAATAGAATCAAATATATCGAATCGTCAGAATCAGGCCCCTGGTCACCAACTATGTAACAAGTTTTATCCGAAAATTATCCGTATTTAAAATAAAATAATGTAAATTATAAATAAATAAATATAATGTAAATTATAATCCGTATTTTACACCGAAAAATTACAAATATTAAAATTAACTTCCACACCACACCAGCCTATATCAGTCCACTGCTGGGCATAGGCCTCCCCTAATAAAGGGGGATATGCCCATAATCCCCACGCTGGGCATGCGGGTTGGGGATCGCAGGGCACAGCTTCTCGCACCACCGACGGTGATGCCCGTCGGTGGCCAGGGGATTTAAAATTAACTTACTAAACTATAAAACTAATCCGCGGTTGTACAATGGGTGGCCTTATCTCTAAAAGCGATCTCTTACAGGCAACCTTTGGATGGACTGGAGTTGAGTTAGAACAAACATACTTACATACACACAATTTTTTGCATTTATAATATTAGTGCGATGTGATAATAAAAAAAAAACTTTATTTCAGAAACATAGTATTTTGTTTTACACAAAAAAAAATTACACAAATCATTTAACAACTTATGAAACACTATAGGAAACCGGACAAGATCGACAAGCATCTTTGTTATTGTTTTACTGATGTAGATTAATGAGTCGTCCCAGTACTATGGACTCTTGGCTTTCTGATCTCATCTTCAGGATTCCATTGGTGCTTCCCCGAATTCTGCGCATCAGTGAGGCTGACTTCTTGTGCATTATTGCATAAAAATCATCCACCCTGGCATCGGCAAACATGCCCGAAGCACTACAACATCGAGGAAGCCTCAACAAAACCCTGAACGCATTATTATATTGAACTCTGATAGCATTGTAGGCCTTTTTTCTATAGTTCATGTTTCAGGTACCGAGGTATGGTTATGTCATTATCATAAACTTACTGAGGGATGTCTTCGAACCCGCAGGTGTCTGCTTCGAAATTGCAATACGAACCGTACGGCATTTTATCTGGAACAAAAGTGGTCCTTTGAACCGGATATCCAGGCAGATGGGGTCTACATCAACAATAAAGGTATAGGTACATCCACGGGCGTAGCCAGGTTTTAGTGACGGGGAGGGTTCAAGAATATAAAACGAATAAAAAGTTCATAAAATAACCAATAAATTTATTCGTATGAACAATATGTGTAATAAACAGATTCAGAGAAAACTTCTGGAATAGAAGGAATCGGGGGAGACCTTTTTCAAGCAGGGGGACAATATAGGCTGAATAATAAAATAAAGTTCTGTTCTATCTAGATACGCGTTATAGAATTAATCTTCTGTTCTTCTTTTTAAATATATCCACTACTTCATTCGCATCATTTCGGGCTATGAATAGCCGAAAATGGGGAAGCCGAAATATGGGGGGGTTGAACCTCCAAAACCCTCCCCCTGGCTACGCCCGTGGGTACATCCACACCACACCACCTGTATCTGTCTGGACATAGGAAGTGAACTCAGAAATTGTGTCCCAAAACAGGGCGTTGGTATCTGCGATACAGTTTCATACTTTTGTATTTATCATTTTGTTCATTATAACGTTAATTGTTAAGAAAATTGTTTCTGTTCCAATAAATAAATGATTGATTGATAGGCCACCCCTAATAAAAGGGAATATGCCCATAATCCCCACGCTGGGCATGCGGGTTGAGGATCGCAGGGCAGAGTTTGTCGCAGCTGACCGTTGTTAGGCTGCGCTATGCCGCAATCAGCCGCCGCCAGAGCCCCGTTAGTTAGTTAGCAGGTGCACCACGGGCAGGTGAGGTTGGCTTGGGTTCCGAAGATGGAGGTGGGAACCCTTACACCCCTATAGATATAATTAGGTACATATTATAAGTCAAACGCTTAGTACATAGTATTTTGAAGAGTCTACAATACCTACCTCTACAATGAGGTATGTAATGTACTGTTTGTTAAATATAGGCTGATACGCGCGATATTGACTTTGACATACACGTAATGATGACGACGAGCAATGATGAACGATGAGGAAATAGTAGATTAGTAGCCAAGGGCTGTAAGGCATCAATTGCAGCCCGAGATATTTAGGCAAGACGCCTATAGTTCGAGGGTGCAATTGGTGCTTACACCCGAGCTAACTATTCTGCTTTACATCTCATAAGATACATAGAAAAAAACCGGCATTATAAGAATAAAACATTTTTTTTTTTCAAGAACGAAACTGAGCTTCGCCGTTCGATATTTAAAATTGATGACTATTATACTCACACGAAGACAAGGTTGAATAGCAAAGCGACCTCTTTGGTCATTGGGCTGAATGCATGATGTCTATTGCCAGTATGATGGTTACATGTATGCGAACTTTTTGAAAGAAAGAAGTGTTTTTTTTAAAATTACTTACCGCCCTAGGGCTTTTCTAGTTACATTATTACCCTAGAGCGCTAATTAGTCACCTACAAGCCCCATTTGGAGGTAATAAGAACCTACTTACCGAACATGAGAGATGTAAAACAATTTAGTTGTTCAAACCAATGAAAAGCCATTTTGGTGTTCGTCATCGTTCATCATTGGTCGTCGTCATCGCTACGTGTTTATTAATGTGAATGTCCCGAGTATCAACCTATATTTAACAAACTGTAGATACATATATAACAGATAGGTTTTCTTGAAGTGTGTTGTTAGAAGTCTGTATAAGTGTGAATGAATTGGTTGTCTGTCGGATTAATGTTGTTTTGCCTCTGAGAGTTTTGTTTGAACGTAGACAAAATCTTACCACAATTTTGATTCTCATCGCTGCCATCGTCGCAATCTCTGACGAGGTCGCACACTTGACTCAGTTTGATGCAAGAATCCTTCTGCAAATAATACAAAAGGTTTAGAACGATTCTCTCCGATCGTTAACAAACAATATTTCGTCAAAAATATTTTGACTACGTTAATTACGTAAACTCGAACTCGGATTCTCTTTATTCAGTAGAAAGCATAAGGCACATTTTTTTAGGGTTCCTTACCCAAAGGATAAAAACGGGAGCCTAGTACAAAAACTCCACTGTTCGGCTGTCTGCTTGTCTGTCACCAGCTGTATTTCATGAACCATGATATCTAGATAGTTGAAATTTTCACACATAATGTATTTATGTTGCCGCTATAACAAATACTAAGAAAAGAATAAAAACGCCCCCATACAATGGTACGGAACACTCCGTACGCGAGTCCAACTCGCACTTGGCCTGTTTTTTAATTGTCAGGAATTCGTAACGCGACCAAACAATAACCACTGAGAACCTGTGCTTGACTTATATTAGCTTGACGTAAAATCGACAACCTTTTGGTAGCGAATTAGCAATTCTGTTAGGTAAGTGTTTTCTAAAACTAAACTTAATTTTACAAGCTAAAAAATGTTGTTCTCCCCTTCATACAGATGCAGATAACAGAGAAGGTTAGCCATTATTTCAGAAACTAAGTTTATTATTAGATTGATTGATATGATTACTCAACAGAATGGCCACCATTGACTTCTATGTGTAAACTTAGAATTGGCGCCCAACGTGGTAAGTAAACCTACTTTCTACATAAATATACCATCAATGTAGTTGGCTGCAAGTAGCGACGTATGTAGTTCCTATTTTTGGGTCAGATTGTGCTAGGATTGGTCGAAACGTATGCTGAGTACAATTTCCGAGGGACAAATAAATAAATAAATAATGCTGGACTATCACACAGCATCATGTAGCCCCAAAATAAGTAGAGCTTGCGTTATGGGAACCACATCCTTGATATATTACTTAGATACATTTTTTTAAATACATCAAATATCAATAAAAAAAAACAGACATCAAACCGGACACAAGCGCCCCGCCCGGCCTCAGGCGTGTCAAGCCGAGCAGCAAGAGCTGCCGCACGCAGTGCAAGACGGGACGCGGAGGGAGAACGTCGCGTTCACTCAACCTAATGAAGACTCTCTAAAAGAGTCGAAACGCCGTCGGTGCCTTCACCGATGTAACGGTACGTGAAAATTCCAGTTTCTCAATATGAATGAGTTAATTCACGTTAGTTCCATGAGTAAAATACATACATACATAGAAAACACTCAGACCCGAGAACTGAATCTGCAGAACATGCAAACATTTGTCCCGCGGCGGGAATCGAACCCGCAACTTTCTGCGTCTCAGGCGGAGACTGCACCAAAGAGTTCGTTAAAAGACAAGATTTGTTATCGTTGTGACGATTATTAGTTGGTTAAACTATTGAAGCACCGGCACAGGTATATTCCTAGACCACCAACAGGCAACAGCTGCGGTGGTGGGAGAGGCTCTGCCCTGCTATCCGAACCCGCATGCAAAGCGTATCCCCCTTTATAAGGGGAGGCCTATGTCCAACAGTGGACTGATAAGGTGTGCTGGTGATCAAAATATAAATTTACCTTCATGATCTTGCACTTGAGCTGTCCAGAGACACACTCGCCGTTGTAGACTGGCGGCTCTGGCACGCACTCTATCATTCTGACGTTGTCTATGGCTATATGCGGGAGGGTGCGCGCCAGGTTCACGTAGTTAGGTCGAGTTATCTCTATTATTATACGCACTTCTTGAGTTATCTTGCCTATCATGAAACGCATTGGGTTCCACCTGCAACAAAATATTTATTAGGTAAAATGTAAAAAATTATTTGAGTCACAATTACAAAATAAACAATTGTTAATAAGAGAATTAGTGACACAAAAAGGTCGCCACTCAGCATATGCTGCAGAAGCATGGAAGCTACTGCAGCGCTGGTTATCAGTGGCGCCACCGTGCGGAGAGCAACAGCTTGTGAAGCACATATGTTCTTACTAATAATAATTAAACATAATTACATATAAAATATGAAGATTAAAAGCAACCATGACAATGAATGAACCTTATTATGTAAAAGTAAATTGAATGTGAACGGCATTGATCATCATCATCATTATCCGCCCATAGCAGTCCTGCTGGACACAGGCCTCTCCTAATGAGCTCAAGCTATTTGTTAATTAGCTTTGTGGTCATCATTGGTATTTATCTCTTCATCATCAGCATCAGCCTATAGCAGTCCTGATGGACATAGGATTCCCCTAATGAGCGCCATTGCGCCCTGTCTTTAGCTCGACGCATCCAGCTTCTACCAACATTCTTACGCAAATCGTCACTCCACCTGGCCGGAGGGCGTCCTACACTATATTTGCCGAGTCACGGTCTCCACTCAAGAACTCGTTTACCCCAACGGTTATCGGTTCTTCGGCAGATATGGCCAGCCCCCTGCCACTTCAGCTTGCTAATTCTCTGAGCTGTCACTAAAGTTGTCGACATAACTTTAATTCTATGTCCGATAGTCTCGCAGTGGATTCAATTCTTCAAATGATAAGGTGGTATTATTGTTGTAACAAAGTTAACTAAGCCATGTGCTAAATTGTTAGGGGTGTAAGGGTTCATCTGGGGAGCCCAAGCCACCCTCACCAGCTCGTGGTGCACCCTGCTATCTAAGAAACGGGGTTCTAACTGCATGCGGCATAGCGCAGCCTAACTTTGACTCAGCTAAGGGCCTATTAAACCACGCGTATCTAGTCTGTCTTAGTAAGACTGTCTTACTGTCTAATTAGTCAAGCCTAAGGCCGACTTAGTGGCTTAATCTTATTATATTAAGACTGAATACCGCGTGGTCTAATAAGCCTTTTAATCGCACTCCCATCGTGGGAATTATAGGCATATCCAGGATCCCCCTTCTTATTTGCGGAGGCCTATGTCTAGAAGTGGACTGATATTGGCTAAATGTTGTTGTTGCGCAAAACTGACTCATAGGCAGTTGTAGCACCGATGGTGTTGTGATTAACAACTACCTTTTTTTTTCATGTTACTTGAAGATGGAACAAGCACATGGCCCACTTGATGTTAAGTGGTAACCATTACCTATCACAAAGCATTGCATCGTAGATCACGTTATTTTGGAACGCGCTATACGATGCAACACCTGTGTCCTTCAACTTGAGGCATGAAGATGATAAGCCTCTTGCGTCTCCAATTTCACCGGCACACACAACCTTCAAACTGAAACACAGCAAATGCTGCTTTCACGGCAAAAATAGGCATGGTGGTAGTACATCCCCAGACGAGCCCTCCAGAAAGAGCTATACTACTACTAAACCTACTACCAACAGAGAATACAAAACTTACATTTGAAAATTGTCTCCGGCAACCTCCTGCAGTATCACCTGGACCTCGGACATGGTGGATTCGGACACCAGTTTGATACTAGCATTCTGCATCCTGCTCTGATGCAGCATCGCTTCGAACTGTCGGAGAGAGACAGATATAGGTATGAATCATTTTCATGATAATGATGTTAGCTGTAGAGTCTACCAATGCTAGTAAAAAATAATTAAAGTGTGAACTCATCATCACTTTCAGTACAACATGTTTTCCGCCTCCATTGAGAGATGGATGGATATCTCTCTATTTAATTTATATTCGTAATTCCATTTGATTATGTTTTACTTAAAATTAATTTGATGTGATTTGATTTAATTTTATTATTATCTACTGCTTATTTTATAATAACATTTTTGAATGTTACTCTCTCTCTCTCTACACTTTTATATAAATAGGTAAGCCATATTGTGACATATTTAATTGTACATTATATCTTATCCTACACAAGTTTTTGCAAAATAAATTTTATCTCTTTTATCCATTCTCCTCTATTTATACATCATCATCATCATCATCATCATCAGCCTATAGCAGTCCACTGCTGGACATAGGCCTCCCCTAATGAGCGCCATTGCGCCCTATCCTGAGCTCAACGCATCCAAATTCTACCAGCAGCCTTTCGCAGATCGCCACTCCACCTCGCCGGACTCCTTCCTTTCTTGTCCTATTAAAGTGTATCCTATATATGTGTATGTGTGTATATGTCTATGTATATGTATGCGTGTAAAGTGTTTATCCTATTAAAGTGTGAACTAATGAATAAATATTGTTTATAACGATTTGTAATTTAAATGTTAAAGATATGTACGACATCCAATGTAGTGAACTAGTACTTTAACACCATTCAATTGCAATTTAAATTGACTTTTGATGATTTTTCGTGGTAACTACCCATCGTGTACCGTCGAGGCAAAGACCCGTCGAAGTAGAAACACTTCGAGGTAACGACCCAACGACGAAACGTGCCGTCGAGGTAGAGACATCGAGGTGTGAACATCGACCTATCGTGTTTCGAACTTAAGTACGAAACCCGCGCCACAGAGTTCATCATCATCAACCTATAGCAGTCCACTGCTGGACATAGGCCTCCCCTAATGTGCGCCATTGCGAACTGTTCTAAGCTCGACGCATCCAGCTTCTACCAGCAGCCTTACGCAAATCGTAGCTCCACCTGGCCGAAGAGCGTCCTACACTACGTTTGCCGAGCTGCGGTCTCACTCAAGAACTCGTTTGCCCCAGCGATTATCGGTTCTCGGCAGTTATGGCCAGCCTACTGCCACTTCAGCTTGGTAATTCTCTGAGCTATGTCGACAACTTTAGTTCTATGTCGGATAGTCTCGTTGCGGATTCGATCCTTCAGAGAAACTCCGAGCATGGCTCGTTCCATAGCTCGCTGAGCGACTTTAAACTGGTGGATGAGTCGTACTGTGAGTGTCCACGTTTCGGCTCCATAAGCCACAGAGGTCGTCAACAAGTTAATAGTTACCTTACAATCCTCCCAAAGACTTTGGAAAGGTGGAGACTTGATCACCATGTTCTCCATTGTAGGGTCCACAGGCAGATAGAGAAAATGACCTGTGGAAACCAAAAGGAAACTTGAAAATCGAAATGTACATTTTCAGAGTGCTATTTAGACATTACTATTATTAAACTTTTGGGTAAATAGCATCAGCGCGTAGTACCTACCTACTTACGTGTCGATGCAGCACAAACCTGAGACAGGAATATATATTTACCCTAAGCAATAGCAAAGAACATAATCATCATAAAACCGGCTTTTGACGCTTTGGCAATATCACCAAAGCATTTGAATCTTTTTTTACAGACATTCCAGGCTTTACCACAAGATCCTTACACTCTTCTCCTACAATTGCAAATGCATTATTAAATGAAAATGTACTAAAATGTCAAACACCCTTTTATTTTAAGTTTGTAAACAGTAATGATATTATAAAAACATTCAAACAAATAAATGTCAAAAAGACTACAGATCTCTGGGGCATTTCTGTTAGCGTTGTAACATCTTTGATTGGCATTATCGCACCAGAACTAGCGTTTATATTTAATGAATGTATTGACTGTGGTGAGTTCCCTGATCTAATGAAACATAGTAAAATAACGCCTCTAATCAAATCTGGTAGTAGTTCTGACTCTACTAACTTTAGACCGCTATTAGTGCTGCCAACATTAATTAAGATTTTTGTAAAACTAATTCTTAGTCAGCTTCAACGCCATTTTAACTTTAACAACTTACTTAATTGCAAACAATTTGGATTTACGCGGGGCAGATCAACAACTGATGCCGGTGTTGAGTTATTATCACATATTTACGATGCCTGGGAGGACTCACATGATGCTTTGGGCATTTTTTGTGATTTGTCCAAAGCCTTTGACTGCGTACACCATGAAACAATAATCAGGAAACTAGATCATTACGGTGTCAGGGGTATGGCTTTAGCCCTTCTTACTTCTTACCTATCTGACAGAATAAAGAAAGTCGACGTAAATGGAAAATGCTCTGCGGGATCTGTGGTAAAGATGGGTGTACCTCTAGGGTCAATACTTGGCCCATTCCTATTTTTAGTTTACATAAACGACCTACCTCAACTTGTGAGAGACAATCACGAAATCGTATTGTTTGCAGACGACACGTCTCCTTTATTTAAATTAAAGCGACGGCAGACCAATTTTGACGACGTAAACAATGCAATAGCGAAAATTGTTAACTGGTTCGATGTAAATAATTTATTACTGAACGAGACTTAAACAAAATGTATAAGATTTATATTACCAAATGTTAAACAAGTTAAACCTAACATTAAAATAAAGGATGAAGATTTAAATGTTGTGGATACTACTGCATTTTTAGGCATAACCTTAGATAATAAGCTTCAATGGGGTGCTCACATAGATCGATTGTCGAACAGACTCAGTTCTGCAGAATAATATATTGGTCGCGTTACAAATTGGTGTAAATAAATTATAAAATTGACGTTTCAAAGTGTACTTTATAATGTGCTTATTGAATAAACTTATTTTGATTTTGATTCATATCCTCTTTCATCCATCCATGTCTTTCATCGGCTTCCCTTAATCATCATCACTCTTTCGTCACTGGCTTTTATCCATCTTCATTTCATGCCCATACAATCATCATCATCCTCTAAGCCCTGAATCACCCACTGCTGGGTAAAGGCCTCCCTTAGTTTTTGCCAGTCTCCTCTGTCCTGAGGGCCTACTGCAATTGACTGAAGTACGAAATTTCGTGTTTCGTTTCATGAGATTGATCGATTTTTTTACTATAAATTCCTATAGTTCAGACGTATGTTTTGTGAAATAGGGTGCGCTATTTTTGGACTGTCACTGTGTGGAAATCTTGGTTTATTTGTTCGATTATCGAGTACCAATCGCAAGAAACGAGACACGCAATTTCGTACTTCGTTGAATTAGAGTAGACCCCCTGTGCCTCTCTCGTCCAGGTATGCGACGACCATACCCATACCATGCTAGTTAATATGTTCCACATGAAGCTACAAAATTTTTTGGTCTATGCTGTGGGTTGTATCAATGTTGCTATTAGCCTTACGTACCTATTCTCTACTCGCTACTCACCAATTTCATTATTTTTAACTGGCTCGTTGTAACGTTTTGGCCTTTGGCTGTTAGTTTGTGAGCATTTTACAAATAAATAAAACATTTTACAAATAAAAAAAATGCTTGTCTAGCACTCCTCATGCCACAGGTGCCACTCTCAGCCTTCCCCTGATACACCTACCTACTCGTTACTTATTTTATCCATTCCATCCTTGTCACACCACACATCATTCGCATCTCAGTAGCATGAACTCTTTTCTAGTCAGTTTTTTCATTGCAAGATTTGCCTTGAGTTTTGATCCTTTTTAATTTTTAAATATTCTGTTTAAAAATAAAGATTCAAAGTTATGACGAGTTTTAAAATACATCTTGCTAAAGATTATGATTATGAAATCGACTTTTGTCGCTGACGTACTAAAACAACTATTAATAAATTGAAAAAAAAAAGATTCTAAAAAAACCGACTATAAATAAATTTATTTTTAGGGGTGGTATTTTTTTCTTTAAATTTAGAAGTAACTTGAAAAAAAATTGGAGTTATGGCATTGAGAACCTCCTCCTTTATATAAGTTGGTTGAAAAGTAGAAATCATGTAAATATATTATATACCTTACAACATATTTAAATAGTCAGGCAAATGTTTTAGATCCCATCCTACAGACATCACCAAAAGGTCAACATAACATACAATCTCTAGATGTGGGTTGGTTGTGGGCAGATATCTATAGGTTATTCAACGCTGCCTACCCACTTATGAAGATATGCGTGGTAGCGAGACGCGGGTTCGATACCCGTTAATAAATAAAAGGCCACTGACTGTCTGCTGTCGCGGCAGCAGGCAGCAGTAGAGGTGCAGGGGCCTAATTCTCGGAAATAGACATAATTATCACATCTTACTTAATATTATAAATGCGAAAGTTTGTGATTATGAATGTATGGATGAATGTTTGTTACTCTTTCGCGCAAAAACTACTAAACGAATTTCGTTGAAACTTGGAATATACACACTTTGTGATCTGGATTAACACATAGGTTATTTTTTATCCCGGTACCACGCGAGCGAAACCGCGTGCGGAAGCTAGTTAGATATAATATCGCAAGAAATATCTTTAGAGTCCCGCAGATGCAGCACCACTGTTGTATGAAAATTAAAATGGATTGAAAATAAAATGAAAGGAAAATCAACACGTCTCCACTAAAATATGATGGAAATAATGCGTTCTGTCTAGAATTTCTTGATACATATTCGGTGTTTGTACGTATTACTGGAGTTGTCAAGTTGTAGTTATGTCTATATTTAGTTTTTTTGGGCACTGGTACTTCTATGCTACTATACTTTTTATGATACTCTTATATTTATTGTAGGAATGTTATTTGTAGGTACCTATATCTGTGTTCTTAAATCTATCATAGATCGTTAGTATCATGTAATTTTTACCCGACTGAAGTCCTCTTCAGTCAGGTTATATTTTTAGGGGGTAATGTATGTTTGCTATTTTATTCGTCGGTCGCTGTAGCCCAAATGGGTGAAAGGATATTAACTAATGAGGTGTCGTCGGATTCGTATAAATCACGAGGGTGACATAGGCTTTATGAAATTTATAAAAATCCAATATGGCGACTGTAAGAAGCCATTTTCAATTTACTATGAATTAAAAAGTACTAAAATCATCCTGTCTATGCAATTGGGGGGTCGAGAGTCTTTTTTTATAAATACATGTTTAAGTTAATATATAAATGAAACTTGAAACTAAATCTAAAGTGACAAACATCTCATTACCCGGCCCCAGGGCAAGGCCCTGATTCTCGGAAATATACATAATTACCACATCTCACTTCACTACATAGTATATAACAAAGTCGCTACCCGCTGTCTGTCTGTCGCTATGTATGCTTAGATCTTTAAAACTACGCAATGGATTTTAATGTCGTTTTTTTTAATAAATATAGTGATTCAAGAGGAAGGTTTTTATGTATATTTTGCACCCGTGCGAAGCCGGGGCGGGTCACTAGTAATATTATAAATGTGAAAGTTTGTAAGGATGGTTGGATGAATGGATGTTTGTTGGTGTGTCACTTTAACAGGTTGACCGCGGGCTTGAGGAGTCCCTACCTACGTCTTGCAGCAGGTCCGGCGGGCACTCAAAGCGTTCTACACTAAAGGTAGTCCGTTTCACGAAAGAAGTCCCACTGCAATCAGCGGTACTAAAGCCGATTCTCCAGTATACTACAAACACCGAACATTTATATCAAGAAATTCTTGACAGAACAGATTTAAGCATCATATTTAAGTGGCCGACGTGTTGATTTTGCTTTTCTTTTGATTTTATTGTCATTCCATTTCAATTTTCACACAAAAGGTGGCGTCGCATCTACGGGACTATAAAGACAGTTCTGGCGATATACCCGGCTATGATTATTTAGCTTTTAGCTAGATTTAGCCAGCTTTTAACTATAGGTTGAGCTATAATATTTTATCGCTCATCATACAATTTGTACGACACACCTCCCCGGACTCCGCACCTCTCCCTGCCCTGAGTTTGATTGGTGACGTTCGTGTGCTGGATTATTATTCTCTGTGACACAAAAGATTCCTTGCCGATAACGTGTGACGTCACAAAATGCTTCAAACACAAACGCGTTTCTAAAACACGCCATGGGGCGTCACGTTAAGAAATGTGACATGGGCATAAAGAATACGATTACACTCAGATTCCGCAGATGCCAACGAGACACGTTACGTTTGCGTTTGGTCTTATGGAACAATGCTCCTGAAGTATCAAATGATCACGTGTAGGTAAAGATGTATCTAATATACCATTACATATCATAGTCAAAAGCCGGCTTATATATAATGCCCGAGAATCAGGGCCCAGAGCCCAGCGCCTCTACGTCGTGCTGCCGCGACAGCAGAAAAGGACTCTTTATACAGAATAATTCTACTCTGTTACTGACTGTACCTACTTTCCATTTGAGAAGTCACTGCGCCTGCCCTTTCACGGTGTCTGTGTTTAGACGTAAATAAATTGTACTTGTAGCTCTGGACACGACATCGTCAAGTAAACTGCATAAATCGTCTCTTCACTATTTTTAGATGAGTATTGCCCTACGTTTCGCGTTTCCATTCCACTAGCTCAATGATATATATATTTGAGAAAACAAAATCGATGCAATATATGTTTATGTATTACTAAAATTAGGAACATTTTGTTAATTTTTATGTTATCAAAAGGGTTAGTGGTTTACACATTTGTATCAAAAGGAAGCGTCCATGGCGTGGCTTATTTATTAAGCAAAAGTTTTTATTTTATACTATTGAGGAAGTACAACATTTTTATTAAACAACGAGCTATTAAAATATGTTTTTTTAAATTATAGGTCAGCTCTTGACTTCGAGAGGCTTGCATAGGCAAGGATGAGGTCGACGATGGGACAAGCTTTCCCAGAAGATGCCTATTAACTCTCTTTTTGAAGCCGTTAGGGTCGTAAGTCAATGGAAAAACAGACGCTGGCTGATTCCCTACATATTGCTGCAGCAACTTCTTATGTCTCAGGGAACCAATAGGTTATTTTTGTTTTATTTTAATTTGTGTGAACTGTTTTTTAACCGAAGATATATGAGGTATAAGAAATAAGATGTAAAGGTTAGGTTTTCAGCAATAAAGGCTAATAAATAAATAATAATGTTATATAAATAATAGTGTTATGAAAATTATTTCCTTTGGTTATCTTCGCAGATCATCTTTGTTAAGCAACACTTGGACCGGTCTCAGGACAGGGTGCAATTAAGGGAGGCCTATGTCCAGCAGTGGACTGTTATAGACTGATGATAATGATGATGATGGTTCTCTACCATCTAAATGAAATGTAACGTAATATTATTCAAAATTATTTATAAAAGTAGTACCTACACAAAAAAACTATACCCTATCCTAACCTACTTATAAGGCAGGTACTTAGGCCCGACCTTTTTTTATGGAACAAACACATGGCCCACCTGATGTTAAGTGGTAACCATTACCTATCACAAAGCATTGCATAGAACACGCTTTTGTGGAACGTGCTCTACGATGCAACGCCCTGCATCCATCAAATTGATACATGAAGGTGATAAGATAAGCCTCTAGTGCCTGTCATTTCACCAGCATCCACACTCTTCTAACTGAAACAGCAATGTTGCTTCACGGCAGAAATAGGCATGGTGGCGTCCCCGGACGAGCCGTTCACAAAGAACTCTACTACCCACTAATAGTATTAGAAAAATTATATAAAAAAATCTAAAACCTAATATTTCTAAAATAAAATCGTTAGAATAAAACCCAGATAAAAAGGGAATGCCACATATTTAGAAGAAGCTGGTACTAAATAAAACATTAGTACTACATATAAATTTCGTAAACCAGCTGCCTACCTAGTTGTCTGCGTCTGCATGGTAATTAAGTGCATTCACAAAGGCTTGCTAAATATAGCTGCAGACTGTTCTTTACAAAGATATGGTCTACTCTATACGAAGCCAGAAGCGGCTACTGACAGACTGCTTTATTATAGCGGTGAATATCAAAATTTTACCTACAATAAGTACATAAGAAAAAATTGTAGCTTTGCCGTAGTCAGGTAAAAATAAGAAAAAACCGGCCAAGTGCAAAGTTTTCCGTACCGTTGTATGAGAGAGATCCATTTAAATATTTATTTTCTTATTTGTTATGATAGCGGCAATAGAAATACATCATCTCTGAAAAGTTGAACTGTCTAGATAACACGGTTCATATGATATACAGCCTGGTGACAGTCAGGCAGATGGACAGTGGAGTCTTAGTAATAAGGTTCCGTTGTTACCCTTTGGGTACGGAACCCTAAAAAGGAAACGATATTATTTTAATGAGAAGAAGATTAGCGAAGACTAGATTTGGTACTTATTAGACTATAACCTATAACAAACTTAAGAGTATTAAATTAATTCCATGAACTAACTTAACTAATTCCTAATATAGTTCTCACTATCTGTCAGATAATTTTAAAATAGAATAACGCGTTCTATTTTAAATTTCATACGTAATTTTTTTTACGAATTTAATCAATAGTTTATGACATATATATTTCAAGTCTCTATGTAAACTCTTTGAGTTATGCTGAGAGTTGAAAAATAGCTATTAACCACCCTAAACTTCAAGAACTGCCAAGAAATATCTCGGTATTCTCTCTAAGTTGAGGTGATAACGTAGGTGTTATGCTTATGTTTGATGTGACTGTCAAGTCGACGAAAGGACCATGTAGGTTCTAGTTCTTAAAACAAGAAATGTAAAGGCGAAGACTTGACTTGTAAGAAGGTGGGTATCTAAGATTAAAATAAGAAAAGTAGATTAAAAAAAAAAAATGAGAATGTTGAGAGGTGAATACGACTTTAAGCACTTGAAGGCTAAATATACGAATGAATGGGAAATTAGATAGGTACCTACTTAGTCTTACCTTACAAAATCATTAGACAAACGTTATTTTTACCTGACTGTAAGGAAGGGTTATATTTTTCAATAATGTTGAGAAGTTTTTATCAATTATTTAAATGTCGAGAGTCACAAATGATTTACAGCCTGCGCACATTGGACGACAAACGTCAGCGATTAGACGCTACAACAAGCTGCGGGTGACAATTTTCATACATTTTGTTCAAAGCCCCGCACACACGGCGACAATCGCGACAGCAAGATACGACAGACGCTCGCGACTAAGCGCGACGACAAAGTGTCGTGTTTGCGAGGTCTGATAATGATGGTGAAATCGTATTTCTAAAACTCACTGATACAATCATAAAAAATCATCTAACATTATACTCTACCTTATACATGGAAACAGAATAGATACATAATCTTTTAACTATGTCTTTTGAATACTTTCCGTAAAATTATTATATGTAACTAGCTTCCGGCCGCGGGTTTGCTCTTGCATGATAAATAATAGCCTATATATTAATCCGGCTCTAGAACTACATATGTGTGAAATTTCTGGTCAATCCGATCAGTAGTTCATACGTGAATGAGTAATAAACATCCATCCTCACAAACTTTCACATTTATAGATACCAATCAATAAGTAGGATTTATTCTTGAAAACACGAACCTAAAATCCCGGCTCGAAGGACCAAAATGTAAACACTCAAGAATATTACAATGACATTGAACACAGCAATCATTCCAGAGAAGCGGAAACAGTTGATCTATCTCACCTCCCACGTTCCCGTCTGCATCCGTCGCGGGTCCCGTGAACCTCAGACCCCTCGACTCATTCAATCTCGCGACATCAGCCGCCGTCACCACTCTGAACCCTAAACCGTGGCCGGAAACGGTCGTATTCCATTGCCACATGCACATGTGATTCAATGTTGTCTCATTTTCGAAATTGCAGAACACACCAGCCGCCTGGGATACGTAATCGATCATGTTCTTCGCTTCGTACAGCGTCCCAGGGAGCTTAGCTGTTCCGTGCCGGAGGAAGTTCATTTTGTCGTACAGGGTGTCGTTGTCGGGTAGTTTGAGGTTTGTCGTCAGAGCTCCTTCGTTATCGTTCATCATGTCGTCGTGATTCCTGTTTCTGTTCAGCTGGTGTATCTTGTTTAAGGTCTCTTTCCCTCGCCTGCGGTTCTGTCTTCTATCCTCTGTTCTGTTCATCATGTTTGTGAGCTTCTGCAGCGCGCCCCGCTCTCGGCCGGGATTCGCGGATCGGGATTTCTCTTTTTCCGTCGCCAGGGCTTTCTTAGCTTTGTCATCTTTCTGGAATTCATCGCCGACTGCTATTACAATGAGTGCGAGTATAATAAACAATGCTCGTAGCGCCATTAGTGGTCCGACGACGCGCTCAGATGATATCGGGAACGCACGGCGAAGCGAACCGCGCGTGCATTTTGCTTTTTCACCAACACTTTTATTGATAGATTCATAACAGTTTGCTTGTGTCCGCGGGTCACTGAATGATTATCCTACAAGGCGGGCGTGCGGGCCGAGCACTACGCCTTGGAAATCAGCCAGAACGTCCGTACGGCCCACGGTCGATAAACTAACACGATCTCCACACATTTTGCGTCACAATAAACTAAAATGTCGACATTTGAACACACTGATCCAGTTCACATTTATCAGCACGCTGTTCCGACACCATCGGGTCCACCCGCACCCTGGAAAAACTATGGACGACGACGCACCTACGACACCACCAGGACTGGTTAAGCACCGAGCCCTAAACGCACTAAATATTATGTAAACTGTGCGGACGTTAGTTTAGAATCAGATTTATCACAAAATACGAATTATTAATTTCGTTATTTCAATTTATTAGTACATTTCACAATTCCCTACGAGGTACGTAGGTCGTGGTGGCAGCGCCGCGGCGGCAATATGCGGAAACTGAGTGTGGACCGAAATAATCATTACTTTTTGGAGAGATGTGATCTCGTGTCTCGTGCCGACGAGAGATGAGATGCTGCGCAGGTGGAGTCCCTCCCGCCTTCGGCGCGTTCCCGGGCTCCGCGCAGGATGATGTCTGCCGGATATCGCATTGGCTCAATTAGGATCATTGCTAACGTCACCCTGTTCCGATTGGTCCAACCCACAGGTTGTCCGTTCGGATTGGCCAAAAATGAAATTGCCGGGAAAATGTGCGTATCGCGCCGAACCGGATATTGCATGAAATAATTTCCTCTGAATATTGACATCGCGAGCGGCCACGATCGTCGCTTCTCCGACCGATAGCGGATATTAAATTGGCGTTTTATCGGCTGTAATTCTCTGATTTCCAATAGGCTATAGAGTAAAAACGACGGAGTTACGATAACATTTATATTTATTCAAATTCTCCAACTTTAAAGTTATGTAAACGCAGTGTTGCAAATGAGAAGACTTTGTTTAGGATCGATATTTTCGTCGGCTTTATATTTAGGTAGGTATTAGGTACCTACCTACCTTGTTACCATGACTACCAACAAAATTCTGCTAGTCATGACAGAAAATGTAAAAATTTCAGGTAAATTAAAAAAAATATTGGCGCTTTTAGGTATCTCTTTGTTTGAATCAAAGAAGAACATTGTCTTTTGAATCGTGTGAGAGAGAACGTAGGTAAACAAAGAGAGTTCAGTGACATGACATGACATGACATGAGTGACAGTGGCTGTTCCTAATGAGATAGTGCGTTCCGAAAATACCTCGAAAATATTTATTCTAATTTCATGGTTACAGAAAATATAATTGATATGTAACCTGAAAAAAACCCACACTTCACTCTTATTCTATAAAATAAGGTCTAATAAAGAGGTTTTCCAGGAACAAAATCTACCATTAGAAAATGGAAGCGTTCTAAATGAATTTGATAGATGACATTTGTATAATAGTTTGTGGTTTCCGAACGCACTCTCGTAGCACCACTCCTTCCCTTCGATGAAGCGAACGATTTTCTTCTGAATTTACAGCTTTTTGTCACAAACCTAAACAAAAACGTATTTATTTTCAGCGTCAGTGATAAAAATATACATGAACAAGCGCCCTAAGCTGAAAATTACCGGATAAATGGGATAATATAGGAAAAAATCCATTGTTTATATTACACGGTGAGTAAAGACCACAGCCAGCCCATTATTTGAAGAAAAAAATACTGGCTGGTGAGACAATGGTGTATTCATTTTTTTAATCTCGTCTATAAAAATAATCGCACGCAGTTATTGTTTGCACACACGGCCTTTTACATACTAACAGTCATTTGTATCATTCATTTTGTGTGCATCATTGTTTATTTGTTCAGTTATCAAACATTTTACAATGTATTGCAATAGTATTAATATCTACTAGACAAAGGGTGAGCTCGTTCATCCATAATTCTCTAGCAGCTAGAGTCCAACCAGTACTTATAAACTTGGGTGTTCAAGGCACATCTAGTGTGACTCATTGAGGAAAGATGTTATTTGAGTATAGGATTGTGAAAAAAATATAAAAAAAGGCTTCCAACCTTCATCTTTAGAATCCAAGCCAATCTCACCTGCCCATGGTTCACCCTGCTGTATAACAAACGGGGCTCTGGCAGCTGGCTGATGGTGGCATAGCGCAGCCTAACACTAGCGCATATAAATCCCCAGCAGCATTGGCAAGAAGCTGTGACTTGCAATCCATATACCCCTTCCTATTTACTTAAACCTGGACTCTAAGAGCTAACAAACATAGACATAAGACCCTTTCGAGATGTGTTGTTGGCAAAGAATCCTGCAAATTCCCGGGACAGTGAGAACAACCAATATATCAATACTCAAAAAACTCAGAATAACAACCAGACTATCTTCCATCTGCCTTCAATGAGTCCTTGTGTATTTTGGCCACATATCATGGAAACTAGACCTAGAGAAACTTCTCATCACTAGAAAAGTGAACGGGAAAAGACGTAGAAGCCAAAGTCCGATGTGCTGGTCGTATTAGATCTGCACCACACTTGAGTCTAGCGTGTGAAGCCATTCATACAGCCATTAACATATTAAGGTGGTGTAGTAGCAAAGAAAAAGTGATTCATGGAGGGGATCACAACCCTGAGCACTAAGGAGAACGACATAGTAGGAACAGGATAGACAAGTACCTAACACATACACAGATTTAATAACAAAAAAAAGACAAGTTATTCAGGTGTAAGGAAGCTGTTATGTACAGATCAAAACGAAAAGCTGAGCTCAGTATATGCTGAGAACAAATCCTCAGCGCTGATTTTCACCTCAGGGCTTTTTTGTGATGCATGAACAAAGATTGTACTAGAAAGTATTACATAATTTACTACCATAATCAATTCTAAGAGAAAAACAAATACTACATGGTATGGCATGGTACATAAGGAAAATTCTGAGGACCCGTACCAATTGCGTCAAAACCAAATGTATCCCATATTTTTTTTTTTTTATAAATGACTAACATTTGCTCTAGTTTTAGACACCAACAGGATTAATAATCAAGTAAAAAATATTTTGTTGATTTGGTTTCCACCATTAAGGGCGATACAGACGGTGAAGATACTATAACATTTTATTTAAGATAAAATATCGCTCGCCTTACAGTCACTATGAGGCATCACACACGGTTGATATAAAATATATATTTTCATATTTACGTATTGTAAGATAGAGAGTGATATGAGAATTTATCGGAACGTAACATCTTATGTTATTAAATATATCTTCTTTCATACTCTGTTTATTGTTCAACGTAGTACACGTGCGGTCGCGATGAAAATATATTATCGTATATATAATAATACTAGCCTCCGCCCGCGGCTTCGCTCGCGTGGTACCAGGATAATAAGTAGCTTATGTGTTAATCCAGGTCACAAACTGTGTATATTCCGAGTTTCATCCAAATCAGTTGAGTAGTTTTAGCGTGAAAGAGTAACAAACATTCATCCATCCATACTCACAAACTGTCGCATTTGTAATATTAGTAGGATAAATTCTTATGATAAAATGTTGTAGTATCTTCACCGTCTGTATCGCCCTTTAGACTGCAACAACCATTGATATATACTGTAACTATGGCAACAACCCAATTTTTTTAATTATTTAGATTAGACAGTAGAATCGACTAATAACATAATGGTTTGGTTTAGACGCACTCACTTTTGGTACCTTGCGTCATACATCAGGGGCCTGATTCTGACGATTCGATATATTTGATTCATTTTTTATTTTTATTAACCTTTCTCGTCCCACTGCTAGGCAAAGGTCTTCCCCATAGACTTCCAAACATCTCTATCCCGAGCCATCTCCCACCACTCTCTTTTGAAGGCATCGAGCTCGTCCCGCCAACGCATCCTCGGCCGATTCTATTAGATATCTATTATTTGATTCTATTAGATATATATCGCGAGAACTGTCAAATTTCATACAGTTTTGACAGTTTCCGTGATAACTATCTAATAAAATCAAATATCAAATCGTCAGAATCAGGCCCCAGGTGGCATTTGTTACGAAAAAGAAAGAGATATTAGGTAAATAATAAATTGATGGTGTAAAAATAAATAAACTATGTAGAACAAAGCCATCACTACATATATATACTGTCTGTCACTATGTATGCTTGGATCTGTAAAACTACGCAACGGATTTTGATGCAGTTATTTAATAGATAGAGTGATCCAAGAGGAAGGTTTATGTGTATAACTTGCACCCGTGCGAAGCCGGCCGGATCGCTAGTTGCACAATAAATGTAACAAAAGGTGGGCTTAATGCTAGGAGTATTTTCTAGCAGCCAAACCTGTGGTTTAGTTTCTTATGGATGCCTTTGTCCAGCAGTACACTGAATAGGTTGGTATTGTTGTTTTTTGAACAAATAAAGTACTTGTAGTATCTAATCAAACAATACTGATGACTTAGATTCTATGATTAGATAATTAAATTATTAGATACGACATAGTTGTTTGGTATTTACAACAAACATTATTGTGATTTGAATTAGCCCTTTTGTAACAAAACTAAACTACTTATTTTCTAAAAAGTAAAGCAGGTTTTTAAAAATGTTTAGTTAAAATTAAAATTAAATAAACACTATAATTAAAATATAGCAGAAATTGAATTTTTGCGAAATCTTACTATTTTATTTGGTATCATGTAGCAAAGCTTACCGCCAGCGCTCATTTTACATGACGCGACCTGTAGTGTTTGTTTTCAACCACCAATATCTTTTCAGAAGAACCATGCTGACCTAACCATGTCGGGAGGCAACTCATCCAAGCAGAAAGCCAGCAAGCGGCACTCCGGCTGGGAGGAGGCTGGGGGGGAGTTCTACCAGGAGTTATACCCAGGGGGAGAGGGGGAGCTGTTCGAGAACCTGCAGCGAGCTGACGCAGCAAAGTTGGCTACCTTGCTGCCTTCCAAACAAGCTAGGAACAGTAAGCGCCATCTTAATGTTCTCGTCTTACTACTTGTCTTGAACCAGACTTCCTTGTCCAATGCTTCATCATCATCATTTCAACCTTTATCGACCCACTGCTGGGCATAGGCCTCCCTTTGATTATGCCACTTGCTTCGATCCTGCGCTATTCTGAACCAGGTCCCACGGTCTTTCTAATATCGTCAACCCGTATCGCTGGAGGTCGGCCCCTATTCCTGTAACCAACTATCGGCCACCACTCGGTCAGCGCTCTAGTCCACCTGTCGTCACTCCGTCTGGCCAAGTCTCCTGCAGAACTCCACTTCATTGTTTTATCTGCTTTTGATTTGATTATCCAATGATTGCTAACCCACAAATCATATATGACTCATTTAATAAAATACATTCAATACAACTTCTGACTGGAAGAAGGCAATAATTTGGAATATTTTTGTCCAAATCCTGCTATAATGGTTTGCGTTCTTTCTTTCTTCGTATGAGCTAGTGGCCAACTTTGGTGTCGGAGTTTTTAGACCGCCCACAGACTCCGACATGGCTTGACGACTGAAAAAGCCGGGATCAATATCTTAACGTTCCTTCCGGAGCACACAAGCGCTCAAATCTAAATGCTACTGAATGGTCTCTCATCCAAGTAGTGACCAAGAGTATAGCTTGACCAAGACGATCTGATAAGAACACGCCACCATCACGTAATCCACGCCACCATCGCTTCATGGTTTTCATGGTTTGGTACTTAGGACTTAGGTCCTCTTTAGTTCATCTTTGATACATAAGAAACTCTAGGTCTATGATCTGTGGCAGCGCCTGTCAACTTGAGGCTTTACGTTCAAAATTACGTTCAAAATGGTGGACCTGAGGTCCTTTTTCGTGTTATTAATGATCTCTTCGCCTCAATTGAATCTCTAATGCATGACACTAGCAGAAATGTCCAAGTAGGACGATTGCCATTAAAAAGCATCATCATCATCATCATCAGCCTATAGCAGTCCACTGCTGGACATAGGCCTCCCCTAATGAGCGCCATTGCGCCCTGTCCTGAGCTCGATGCATTCAGCTTCTACCAGCAGCCTTTCGCAGATTGTCACCCCACCTGGCCGGAGGGCAGGCAAAGCTACTATCTTCCTCCTCAAGGGGGATTGTAGCGTTACAATCCCCCTTGAGGAGGAAGATAGTAGCCACAAAGTAATTTAAGTTAAGATTTGTAGCGACAATCCCTCTTGAGGAGAGAGATTGAAGCTACAAGTTAATGTAAAATCTAGCCTACCTAGGTGACCTAGTCGGATTAAAAGAGGAGTCGGTTTTAACAAATTTTATTAAAAAATAAAAGCATCTCCTGATTAAAACCTACTAAAGTGTTAAAATAAGTGTTAAAATGTTAAGTGGAATTGAAAGTGTAGATGGGGCCAACTGCGCATAGCCGTGACTACCCGATCATTTCTACAAGGCGAGGATTTAATCTTAATTTTCCCTGAACACTTGAAATAGAAAAAAACAAGCGAAAAAGATGTGAAATGACTAAAAGGATTTGGATGAAACTTGACATTGGGATGGAATATAATACAGAAAAGGACATAGACAAAGACCTAAAAAAGTACTGTTTCCAAGGGATAGAAAAATAACGCAAGCGAAGCCAGATCTGCTGTCGGCTGCAGGTAGAAGCTGGATGCGCCGAGCTGAGGACAGGGCGTAATGCCGCTCATTAGGAGAGGCCGCCCTCCAGTGGACTGCTATCGGTTGTTGATGAAGCGAGGCCACGGGCTAAAGCCTGTAATTAAATAGTATTATTTATTTATGTATTGGAAGGCAAACAGCTAATTTAACATAAAGACGAAATTTTAAAATAACAGAAAGCCAGTTCCCTCCGCCACGTATGTCAATAGATTATCCTATTCTACTAATATAATATATGCGAAAGTTTATGAGTATGGATGAATGTTTGTTACTCCTTCACGCAAAAACTACTGAACGCATTTGGACGAAACAGTGATTTATAACTATTAGGTTTTATGACACCGACAGTACAGATACATCAGTAGATTGAAACATTTTTATTGTATTTCAGCGACCACGGTGAAACGCACTCGCTCTCAGAATGAGAGGCGACAGTCGACGTTCGCACGCACGATGCAGAGTCGCGACATCCATCTGTCGATGCTACCCGACTTGTCCGGTAAGATATCTATTCCACAGAAAAGTACAACTTTTATGAAGAAGTCACGACGCTCGATGCCTTTTCTTCTAGTAAGTAGGCTGGTTTCAATATTATTATTCAACTTTATTTGTCTTTAAATTCATCATAAATACATTTTTCACTATAAAGTTAAAACATTATTAATCTACTATATACATAAATAATATAAAAAAACAATATAGTCTAAAATAAGGCCGGTGGTCCACTGACCGCGGGGCAGGGCTCAAACGGTCAAGGGCTAGGGAGAGAAATCTCATATTGCGTGCAGAGTCGAGGAGAGTCGCCTTCTGTATCTGACCCTTGATCCAGCTGCCTAGCGAGAGCCTCTTAAGGTATTGGTCAAGGCTCTTCGCTATCAGACCGTTCACTGGAACGACTATTGGAACGATAATTGTCGAATCGACGTACCACATAACGGTATTCTCGTTATTATTAACGTCTTAGTCAGATGTATGTTGTTATTTGGTTTTGTCTGTGTTTTTTTTTAAACTGTGTATTCTGCATTCTGTGCCCTACGGCAATGGGCTCCTCCAACTTTTTCCATTCATCTCTATTTTGTGCGATTCTTGTCCATGTTCTTCCCGCTGTAAGCACTATCTTATCATCCCATCTTTGAAATGGTCTTCCTGGTCTTATTTTTCTTTCTTTAGGTAGTTAATTTACTCTTCTGTCATCGTACTATCCTACTAGCGAAAGGAGTTCGGGTACGTAGATAGAAACCAGTACCTAAATTCTTTCTTCCTTCCTTTCTCGTATGAGCTAGAGGCTAATTGTTTTGTCCCAGTTTTGAGGCCGCTCAAAGTCCTCCGACATGGCTTAAGCTTCCGAAGCGAGAGATAAATATTTGCAGATCATAAAAAAGTTTGTCTCACGACGCTAATCGAGCTATACCTTCTGCGTCTCGAGCTTCGGCTACTGCACCACAGAGGTTGTCAAAACATGTAATAGTTAATAAGAACAACGACGTTAAAAAAATACAGGCCATGTAGAGTTCTTGCCAATTCTTCTCTGTTCGGTCGCGTTACGAATTTTTGTAAATAAAAAAAATACGATTCATAGTATACTTTAAGTTCCTTAAGTTACATGAATAAAGTAATATTTTACTTTACTTTAAGTACCTACCTTGATTTGGTACGTTCTTGATCAAAGTTTAACAACCTTATAACCCAATTTTCACACTAATTCAATATACAGAGGAACACTAAATACTTACTAATCACACACGCACTTCAGTGTACCAAACATTCAAACTGTGTTCTCATTTTGTATGGACGTTATACTTTTTGTGTTGTTATGACAGAAAAAGGTGGAATTTTGGTTTATTTTAAAATAATAACCGCCACAGAGAAAGACCTTGGCAGTGTGGTGTAAGACGCGACTTCAGCACTCGTCTACGCCTATACAGCTTAGCTGATAGTCCCTAAGCATTGCATGTTTCTGTATGGGACTCCTCACTCAACACCAACGAATAAAGACGTACTCTAACTGTGAAATACTATCACTGCATCGTGCCTCCCAATACCAACAAGAAACCTACATCATTACACCAGCAAAGCCACCGGAAACTATTATCTAATAATGTTTTGATAATATTTCCAGAGAATCTTTCCAACGAGGAGAGAACCTGGGATGAGATTATGGAGATTAAAGCCATGCCAGTTCCCATGCACCAGAAAATGGAACTCAAGGCGAGATTACAGGTAATACATCACATTATGAATTAACTACTCAGTTGAACGCAGGGCTAAGAGGCTCATTGGTCTAGAGTATCTTGCTAAAGCAAGGCTCGAGAGCTTGAGCCATCGTCGCGAGGTTGCGTGTTTGTTGGTCTTTTATAGATTGTACTTCGGAGATTGGGCCTTAGTGGGGCAAGCCGAGCCGGCCACAGCTGGCCTATAAAATAAAATAAAAAACTTGTTTAGCTAGTTTTTTAGAGCCAGACGGAGATGGCGGGATGCTCTTGACACCTATAAGGACTGGACTTTAAAAGACCTTAAGGAGTGGAAGGGGATTAGGGCAAAAACTTTTTCAAAGCGCGCACTCCAATAATAATTCATTGTCTCGAACAAATGTTTGTCATTTTGATGAGTGGGATCTCTGTGGCTCTGTCTCTGTGGCGCAGTGGGCGAAGGCCCGCCTGAGACACGGAAGGTTGCGGGTTCGATTCCCGCCGCGAGAAAAATGTTTGATTGATCTGCAAATATTATATATGTATAACATGTATGTATTTACAAAAAATAAATAAATAAATAATCCTGTACGTTATCACACAGCATCATGTAGCCCCAAACTAAGCAGAGCTTGTATTATAGGAACCACATGATTGATATACTACATAGATACATTTTTTTTTTTTGTAAATACATACATACATATCATACAAAAAATGTATACAAGTAGTTTAGAACTCAGGTGGTTCCCAGTTCCATAATACAAACTCTGCTTAGTTTCGGTCTACATGATGCTGTGTGATAATGTCCAGCATTATTTATAATGTTACACTTTTTATTAGTAGAAATCTATTTCAGAACGCAACAAAACTCCGTCTGCAAGGCTTCGAACAGCTACAGTGGAAACAACGGAAGGTTTGGCACCGAGTGAGGATCCGACTATCAGAACTGCTGGGAAAGCTGGAGCTATGGCACTCCCCCATGAGGGAAATAGAAGGAAAGTTCGGAACAGGTGTCGTATCCTACTTCCTATTCCTAAGATGGCTCCTCTTCCTAAACATAGGGATATCACTGCTAATTATACTGTTCTTAGTAGTACCCAAGACTGTTTTGGTCGAAGATGAAAAACTATGTGAATATGTTTATGAGAACTACACGACAAATGCTACTTGCTGCTCTCAATCTTACTTTCAAAAGAATGCTTCTGATACCAACGTATTCTTAGACGCAATACAAGGTACGGGAATGATGGAGAGAACTATACTTTTTTACGGGGTTTACTACAATGAGATCTATACGTATCATCTCAAAAATCTATTCGAATCTGAGTTCTATTACAATATGCCTATGGCATATATCCTTGTGCCTATATCTTGGGCGTTACTATCCCTTATAGCTATAGTCAATACCGGAGCTAAAGGATTCAAAGAGAAGTTGATCGAAAGCGAAGGGCAGTTCTACAAGTATTGCAACATTGTTTTCGGTGGTTGGGATTTCTGCATTCACAATGATAGATCAGCCAAAATCAAACATAAAGGTATCTACAACGAGTTCAAAGGTTGTCTCGAAGACGAGAAATATAAAGAGGAGAAACAGTCAAGAACGAGAGAGGGTCTTATTTGGTTGAGTGTCAAACGTTTATTAATGAACTTGCTAGTCTTCTCAATACTAACAGCTTCAGGCTTTCTTATTTTTCTTGCGTTCAAACACTCCATGGCCGAGCTAAGCGAGAAGAACGAGGGGAGCGCAGCGAGGGATATCGTAAACGTCAGCCACGCAAAATTAGCTTTTGGCTACCATAGACGAGACATGTCATTCGGACAGATCGAAAACATGTTCTTGGAATTCCTACCCTTTCTCACTATAGTCGTTTTGAACCTTATAGTGCCAGAGATGTTTAGTTATTTAATAAAATTTGAAGGTTACACGCCAGCTCGCGTCATACTAATCACTCTGCTAAGGACAGTGCTTCTCAAGCTATCGTCCCTGGCTGTTCTATTGAGCCAGTTATACATGTACGTTAAACATAATGGATCTATCTGTTCGTTGGATAATAACGATCAGTACAATTTGGAGTGTTGGGAAACGTATGTAGGTCAGCAGCTATACAAATTACTGCTAACAGATTTCGCTGTTCAGTTTGTAACTACGTTTATCATTAACTTGCCTAGAGCGTTCGTTGCTAGGCATACTAACAGCAGATGTTTCAAAATCATCGGCGAACAAGACTTCTACTTGCCCAAACATGTTTTAGACATAGTATATATACAGACAATTATATGGATGGGCACGTTTTTCTGTCCGTTTCTTCCGATAATGGGTACTATATTTTATTTCATAATATTCTACGTAAAGAAGTTTGCATGCCTAGTCAATTGCACTCCATCTCCCGTGGTATACAAAGCGTCAAAGTCCAAATCTCTTTTCATGTCAGTTCTCTTGCTAGGTTTCCTAGCATCAATAATACCAGTAGCTTATTCGATAGCCGAGGTTCTACCATCTATCAATTGCGGTCCATTCCGTGGCCAAAAAACTGTTTGGAAGTACGTTGTGAAAACTTTTGATGGATTCCCTTTTATTTTACGCGAGATATTATTCAAATTGGGTACATCAACGTTCGCTGTACCTGCGTTTGCTGTATTACTGTTCTTTTTGTATTACTACTGGGCGGTGGCGGCTGCCAATAGGCACATGGTGGCAGTATTAAGAAATCAATTGGTTTTAGAAGGGCATGATAAACAGTTTCTTTTGAACAGACTCAGTGCGTTCATAAGGCAGCATCAAAAAAGATGCGAGCGGAAGAATAGAGCTAGTTTTGCTGATGATGATTCGTCTATACGACAGAGTTCTAAGTAGATGCTTAATGGTATGGGTCTTGCCCCAGAGCTGAGAAATCAAATTGGTCAGTAAAATCTCGGATTATGGGCATATCCCCCTTCGTATTAGGGAAGACCTTTGCCCAACTGTGGACTGAAAAGGCTGGTATTGTTGATTAAAATCCACCAATAGGAATACTTTAATAGTTATGAAAACAAAGGGAAACTTATTTTTTATGTAAATTCTTCTCTATTTGATCTATACATAATATTTTATTGATATTTAGTTGATTCCCATTCGGGGAGTTTAAAGAAAATGGTGATCCGCCATCTTGGAATGTCCGGTGAGGAGGTCCCTCTGAAGGCTCAACAAATGATTCGACCCAATCCTACTACAATCCAACCCAAAAATAGGAACTGCTTCGCTTCTTGCAGCCAACTTTAAGAGGGAAAAAATAGTAGCAAAAAAAAATCTCAATAAATGCGGGCCATATTTGACCAGTCAGTGCGGGTTACATGATTGATTTACCGAATTGTTTGGATCCGAGGAGGATTACCCAGAAAGGGCACCTATTATTCAATTAAATGGCATGGAGGTGCTTATTGGCGGGCAAATCCAAAAGCGTTGGTGGATTTGGGCAGCCTTCAGCTAGAACATTCTTAGATAGAAGAGAAATAGATAGTCTTAAAATGAACTATGCTCTAAACTGCTAACTGCTGATCTCTACTTTCTTATGTCCATATATCATCAGCTAGAGAGGGATGCATAGTTTATCTCAATGCGATTGCTGCGACTTCCAACCAGGGAATTTTAATTAAACTACATATAGATTCGAGCGCCCCTACGATTTTCTATTTAAACGCATTTGAAGTCGCATTGAGAGAAGCATGCATCCCTTTCTAAAGTTCAAAGTTCTTAAAATTAATAAAAACGTTAAATCAATTAATTTTAAGATTCTTTCCATACTTTATTCATAGTTCTTTGAGAACATTCATATCCATAGACAAATTAGAACCATTTGTGATGGTCTTCATCCGGTGCTAGTAACATTCCAACAAGTATCCGATGTACTTTAATTTTAAACAGTTATTTTGTCGGATCAATTCAGAATCCATTTGTAGACAAAGATGAAAAAAACGTATAATGAAGAATTCCTTTCGGTGGATTTTTCCTCGCACCGCTCTGGTGGACATCCACCTTTATTATTGGAGCTAGAGTTAGTGAATATCAAGAGACTTGTCAAAGATTTGAGTAAGAAAGTAGATTAATAATAAAAACTAAGACGTTGAAATGTTGGTTTCGTTAAAAAAAAATTAAGAAAAGGTTTATGTGGTTTGTTTTAGGCTTTAAAAATCTCGATTTTTACTTTTTATTTTACTAATTTTATTTATAATTTAAAAAACAGGCTCAAAATATGACACTTGATGACTAATATATACATATACTCCGCTCGCCGCCATTGTGTTACTTAGTTGGCTATAACAAAGCGAACGAAAATAATGAGATAAAGTATAGGAGGAAGCGAGAGAGTTAAACAAATTTACGTGAAGTGTGAGTTCTCTTCTGATTATTTGACAGGTCATTCCAGGATTCGTTCAGTAGTATTTCGTGACTCCAAATCGAATTAACTCTAAAAAAATTCCGGTCGTGGGACGCCCGCCAGATGTGAAACAATCAAACCGTTTTGTACATGAAATATGCATGCTACTCTCTGGCTTCACAGGATACAAAATGGTTTCGTATTTTTGTTTATTTACACTTAAAGATTCCAATGACTGCAAATATGTTGTTAATTTATCATACACATTTCTAACCGATACCTGGTCCTTATTGTGGGTGAGGACCACACTTGAGGGGTATAAAAGCAAAGTAGCGTAAGTCCTTGTAAGGCTAATGTTCAGAAACGAAGATTTTTCCGTTAATTAAATTACCGTCGTCTGTGGTAAACCGGACAAACTAACTGTTCGCTTATAGTCCAATAAGAAATCAAATATCATAAAAATATGGACAATTGCTATTTTCTTTGTTTCCAGCTCCGTACATCTTGAGCATACATCGGTACGTGGGCTACCAAATCCAATATTATACGATATCGTAAAAATATACCGAAAGTAACTTTGCTTCACTTCCAGTTCAGGAGTAACCTGTCGACAGTATGCTCTCCACATTTTTCTGATGTATAATGACGAATCTTCTTTGTATTTTCTTTGAACATACGATCGACAATAGTGCGATTCTAAGCATTTGAATGATTCTATGAATCTTTTTACGGCTTGTCTCTTTTGAAGGTACGGTGAGGAAGGCTCTTGTTGGAGACACGGTCACCGCCCCTTTTTTCTTTAGCAGTGCTTCCGGTTTTTTGGAAAGATTCCGCATCTTTTCGAATTTGTTGACCTGTTATGTGCAAAATGTTCTGGAATGCTATTTGACAAACTGGTACAAGGTTTCAGCGTGTGAGATTTTTTCACGTATACTCTGGTGTGGTATTTATGAGGCGCTCCAGTGCCCACTCATGGTCGCCGGCGTTTTACGTTTTTACCTTGCAAAACTTCAACAGAAAAAGCATCTTGTTCTTCTTTATTTTTTGAAGCATAAAAGCTTTGAAAAACTTTCTAATATCACCCATACTCAATGTTCTGCATTTGTACTGTCCATTGTAGTGCTCACAAGTTGGTAAGCCAGGTAGATGTTTCGGCGCATACTGAAGATAAAACAGGGTAGGTACCATTTAAAGCTAATAGGTATATACTTATAAAAGTAACTAATATCCACCCGCGGCTCCACTCTTGTTGTACCTGGATAAAAGTAGGCAGCCCATTTGTTATTCACTTATTCCAGATCACAAACTACGTGTATTCCAAGTGTTAGCTAAATCTGTTTAGCTGGGACGAAGAGAACAAACATGCCCACTCAATCACTTATTTAGAAACTTTCGCATAACATTAATAGGAAGAACTTAGCATAGGATAGGGATGAAATAATAAAAAAATGATTTTTAAACTTCCTAAATAACTACCGACCTACCATTTACATATTTTATAGAATGACACTAAAATATTACTGATGATGATGAGTAACCTATTTGCCTACATCAGTAGTATGTTAGGTACCAATAGTGCATGTTCTGGCACATCTACCCTATTTATTGGTAAAATCATACTGATTTTAAACTTACCGTGCCGCCTTTTCTCGCGATCGCTTTCACATTTCCTAGCACGAGTACGCTTTCTGGAGCATCGAGAAGACACTGGTTGCACGTTTTCATATTCTCATATTATTTTATTTAACCATTATAACAATGTTTGTTATTCAAACGAAACTTATAAAGTTTTTGAAAACTATCAAAACCTGTGGTAAGCCCTCTGTTAGTAAAACACGCGCTCCTATTGGTTGAAATGGATAAAGTAAAGTTTGCACCCAACACATTTATGGACAAAGTCAGTTTTGCATCCAATCACAGACTAGGATGCTAACGCATCAGACAGGGCACTCCCATTGACTATTTTTTGTCTCATAGAAAGCTCACATATCATATATGACAAGTAATTTTGTTTTAATTTTAAGGTTATCTTTGGGCAAAGGCAAGGTATTGCATTCTACCATAAAAAAAATCTACTTGCAAGAAAGTTACATAGCACCTATAGGTTTTTATTTTATTCATTTCTAATGTTTATTTATAATTTCTGTAATGGTTAATAAAATACACACATTAGTTTATAATTTATTTATTTATTTATTTTCGATTTGGTTTTACATTTATTATATGACTTTAATTGCATGCTTGGTAATATTTTATTTTCTATTCGGCATATATCTGTGCCTATCAATATCTATTTATTATATTAACCCAATTAAATACTGCTCATCTTAAGGTTATGTAGCTATATAAATAAGTCTGCAACCTCATCTCTGTGCAGTTCACAGTCTAGAAAGTCAAACTAATACTTAGATTTTATTATATTTGTTATGGCTTTTATTACAAATGTTTGCTGTGGTTGTTTCTCCAAGTATTTGTTTGCTTCTAGAGTGATGTTTCCGAAAAACCTCACCAGAATCACCAGGCATCCTCTGATGGATAAGCTAATTCATTTCGTTTTACACTTTTAAACTTTTTATATTATAAGAAATCCATAAATAAGAAAGTCCAATCCAAAAATAAGAAAGTTGGTTTCTTTTGTTGATAATTTTTCTTCTTTTCTTAATTCTTGACCTGGAACTAAACATAAAAAAATATTATAGATATATTATATTTAGCACAGAGCTACAGAAATAAATATTATTAAGTATACAACTATAGGCAGCATACTAACATTGATACTAGCAAAATTAACACAAAATTAAAGTGTGTTCACATAATAGTCAACATGGGACGTTCAATAGGGATTGATGGACTAACTAACCCAAAATAACCCGTTATAATTGTAATATATATACAACAAATTATGATTTATGAATACATTCTTACCCATTGCTGTCAGTATTTCTGTGGATTCACTGTGGGACGTTGACGCTGCTGGCAACTGAACATTTATTTCTGAAATAAAACATAGTAATAAAGTTAATTAATTAGTCATAAACATACTCATTATTGCATTTATGAGAAATATCTAAATTACAGGCTAATAAAAGAGCTTAGGTTTAGTTTACTATCAAAATTGCTTACCAGTTTCAGTTTTGGAGCGTTACATATTGCGAGATGAAAATACAGCTTCCGGAATTGGATGATAAATGTTACTGAAATAAATCAACGTAAACTTCACTCGAATTTTTTATAATTTCTCTAATAGGGAACTTTTGAAACTGTAATGGCGGTTAGAATTTTGCCTGCTTGAATTGCTAGAAAATGTTTGTTTGACAGCACCGAAACGTCATGAAGGATATGTGAGCACAGAATAAAAATAGGCTAGGTTCTCGGTTCACAGATCACCGACCGTGCATCCAATCCTATTTTTTGCAGGCAATTTGAGCGGATCTATTCGATTTTGCGACAAAACAGTCTTAAAAGCTAAAATCAAAACGAAGAAATTGGTGTTTCCTGTTTAAAAAAGTATTTTTTGGACAAATGACACTTTGCTTCTATACCCCTCACTTAGTAATTGCCTAACATTCACTTGAATCAGATCTTCACGCCCGATCCTTGCCTTCAGTTGTCCAATGGTTTTATCGTAGTTATCTACTAAAGGCAGAAGCTCTCCGCAAGTGCCATCGCCCTGGTTCTTGCCATGGCCGCTTTTAATAGATATTGAAATATGTCCTGTTTGCTCATGGCAATAATCTTCATGAATCTTGATGAACAGACCCCAAAATCCAAACCAATTCTTTAAATGTATGTTTTCTATGTATGATATGTATATATTTACAAAAAAAAATGTATCTATGTAGTATATCAATCATGTGGTTCCCATAATACAAGCTCTGCTTAGTTTGGGGCTGCATGATGCTGTGTGATAATGTCCCGGATTATTTATTTATTTATTTATTTAAATCATCATCAAAATTATTGACACATCTGACTCTAATAATCTATCTTGTATTAATTTATGTAATTGTTGTAATCTTGCAATTTTGTTTTTAATGTATTCTATATGGTATGATAATGGCGTGTGCATAATCAATTTACCCAAATGCTAACTCCATCTATAACATTATCTGAACACCAATTTGGATGTTGACATTCATTAGCGTAATGGTTCCACAAGCATCTGAAACAATGACCTGATTTGCGAGCCCATGACTTCTTGTCGCTAAGACTCATCTGTTTGTATGAATCGCTATTACATATTATATTATATTTATACAATGTATGATCTGACCTATCTTTTTATGGTCATTTTTTTTGGGCGGTTGGTGTGAAAAAAGATACACCTAAAAATATAATCTCCATAATTTTTATAATTAATGTTCTAACTCTTTGCAAAAAGTATTTATTTATATTTGAAAATAAAGTTTAAGACACTGTACCTGCCATAAATTGTTGTATCCTACATCAGTTCACTATAAACCCAGAAATACTTCACACTAGAGTTTCCACATCACTTCAACATCAAGATGGAGGAAATGCAATTAATCAAAGGTTCTATAGCACAAATGCAGGCAGCATTCACTGAACTGATGGCTGTTTATGAAGGTAAACTGAAGCAGTCTGAAGTCCCGGAATCAAGCATGAGTGTGAAATTGCTTGATATACATGACGTTGACCTAGCGTTCCGCGGTGTTGATGATAAAACCCCCCTTGAGGCCTGTGATGCTGCAAAGGTTCCCGGCCCAGTAGCTGGTCTCCCACGTTGATACGGAGGCTGTCTGGGCGGCATGACCCAAGACGGGTCGCTGACTGCTGAAGGCGACACTGCTCGTCCAACAGGTCAATGAGTTGATCCAGAATAGGTAAATGATTCCCTTGATTTCCCATACTGTTCTTCAAAGAGTGATCGAATCATCACCGGTAATTTTTAACATTATGAATAGTATGAAGTATGACCATTCCTTGAATGAAACCTTTAGCCCCTCTCAAGCTTGAATTGACTCTTGAATGAATGATGCCCTTGAATGAATTAATGAGGTTAATAATCCTGTCCAAATTGGTATCCAACAGCAACCTATGATTTTGGTACCTTCCCTTGAGTAGATAGAGCGCTACCTCATAATTGTTTTCATCCATTGGTAACTGTCTGATTGACAGAGCTTCTCCCTCCAAAGAAGCCCTGAGATAGTAATGTTTCCCCGCATCTGACATATTTGGTCGTTTCTGAACTAATGACTGAAAGAGATCAGACCCAGTCTACCATTTTTCCACTGAACTTGGGAATCTCTATGAGAGGTAAACGTTCTCTTACCTGGTTTGACTTTAATTGATGATTATCTCCCAATCCCTCCTGACTCACCGAGTCCGTCGGCAGCTTCTCCATCTTGATCATGAGTTGATTGATTTCTGAGAACTGTGAATCATAAATATGAATATCTTTCCCCGATAAACCCTCAGCACCGATGACTCGTATGCATTTACGAAGTCTGGGTTATGCTTATCGAAATGACGTTTCGCTACTGACCCCGCTATACATGATTCGCTCTCTAATTTGTTTGACCAAAATATTTTAACATACTTTACGTACTTTTGAACTGAACGACAAATTATTTACTTGACATTTTGGTACTCTTGTACTAAATTGACCTACCACTAAATTGACGATCAATTTGAAAAGTCCCGAGTTCCTGATAAGCCCTTAAAAAGCCGATCCCAACAAATCATCGACGTGAAAATGAATGACTGATCCAGTCTTTGTCCGATTTGCCGATACACATTTATGGCGAGATTTTTTTCCAAAAATTCCGCACGTTTGATTTAACCTCCACTTGATTACACCTCACTCCGAGATTAACCTTTTTAATCTGGATGTTGACACCGCTCGGCTGAACAGCCACGGTCCCCGCTATGGAATGTTCCGACGCGAGGTTATGAAAATGACGAACTCTCATGTAATTCCTTCTTGAGTTAGTTAGTTAGACTTTAATGATGTTTGCAGGGTTTTCCTCATACGTGGGCCACCAAAAATGATGAAAGGAGCTCTGGAGGAGGGTTCGAAGTGACTCCAGATAGTGTGCTGATTAACTCTGTCCTTCCGTCTCGGTGGCGTTAAATCGATGACTTGTTCCTCGATACCTGAATCTGAAAGCTTTGTATTTTTATTATGATGAACCGTATTGAATGCAGCCCCAGAAAAAATCTAATTAATGAAAGGATTTTCATTTTGGTGTATATTTCTGTTTTGAGTTCCCTGCAAAATGCCAGAGCAACTTACCAAAGTTAAGAGGTATATTGAAATCTCGTAAGAAGTCTATTCGAAGTTATGTTTTATTTTTATAAGCTTCTAGAAATATGTTTTTGCATATGATTTCTGTTTTTGCAGAATAAATTTCCTTGGTTCCAATTTTCTTTACTACGCTATTTGGTTCCTTCGCATTTTAAACCAGCGCGGACTGACTGTGAGAATTGAAGATAGCAAACAGCTTCATTCGATTTGTATTTTGTTTTGACAACGTTCATCATGCTAAATAATCGTTTAACGTTAGAGAGCACACCCTAGCACAAAACTACTGGGATATTTTTTTCTCTCACTAGTTCTGTGACTAAAAAGCACACCCTAGCACAGAGCTGCTGGGATATTTTTTTTCTCTCACTAGTTCTGTGACTAAATAGCACACCCTAGCACAGAGTGACTGGGATATTTTTTTCTCTCACTAGTTCTGTGACTAAAAAGCACACCCTAGCACAGAGCTACTGGGATATTTTTTTCTCTCACTAGTTATGTGACTAAAAAGCACACCCTAGCACAGAGTGACTGGGATATTTTTTTCTCTCACTGGTTCTGTGACTAAAAAGCACACCCTAGCACAGAGTGACTGGGATATTTTTTTCTCTCACTAGTTCTGTGACTAAAAAGCACACCCTAGCACAGAGCTGCTGGGATATTTTTTTTCTCTCACTAGTTCTGTGACTAAAAAGCACACCCTAGCACAGAGTGACTGGGATATTTTTTTCTCTCTCCAGTTCTGTGACTAAAAAGTACACCCTAGCACAGAGCTACTGGGATATTTTTTTCTCTCACTAGTTATGTGACTAAAAAGCACACCCTAGCACAGAGTGACTGGGATATTTTTTTCTCTCACTAGTTCTGTGACTAAAAAGCACACCCTAGCACAGAGTGACTGGGATATTTTTTTCTCTCACTAGTTCTGTGACTAAAAAGCACACCCTAGCACAGAGCTACTGGGATATTTTTTTCTCTCACTAGTTATGTGACTAAAAAGCACACCCTAGCACAGAGTGACTGGGATATTTTTTTCTCTCACTAGTTCTGTGACTTAAAAGCACACCCTAGCACAGAGCTGCTGGGATATTTTTTTCTCTCACTAGTTCTGTGACTAAAAAGCACACCCTAGCACAGAGTGACTGGGATATTTTTTTCTCTCACTAGTTCTGTGACTAAAAAGCACACCCTAGCACAGAGTGACTGGGATATTTTTTTCTCTCACTAGTTCTGTGACTAAAAAGCACACTCTAGCACAGAGTGACTGGGATATTTTTTTCTCTCACTAGTTCTGTGACTAAAAAGCACACCCTAGCACAGAGCTGCTGGGATATTTTTTTTTCTCTCACTAGTTCTGTGACTAAAAAGCACACCCTAGCACAGAGCTGCTGGGATATTTTTTTTCTCTCACTAGTTCTGTGACTAAAAAGCACACCCTAGCACAGAGCTGCTGGGATATTTTTTCAGTAGGTTAGGTATGTGACTAAAAAGCACACCCTAGCACAGAGTGACTGGGATATTTTTTTCTCTCACTAGTTCTGTGACTAAAAAGCACACCCTAGCACAGAGCTACTGGGATATTTTTTTCTCTCACTTGGTTAGGTATTTGACTAAAAAGCACACCCTAGCACAGAGCTGTGGAATATTTTTCTCACTAGTTCTGTAACTTAAAAGCACAAAGCTACTGGGATATTTTTCTCTCACTAGTTCTGTACCCTAAAAGCACACCCTAGCACAGAGTGACTGGGATATTTTTTTCTCTCACTAGTTCTGTGACTAAAAAGCACACCCTAGCACAGAGCTACTGGGATATTTTTCACTGGTATTTTTGGTATTTTTGATTGGTATGTGACTAAAAAGCACACCCTAGCACAGAGCTACTGGGATATTTTTCACTGGTATTTTTGGTATTTTTGATTGGTATGTGACTAAAAAGCACACCCTAGCACAGAGCTAGTGGGATATTTTTTTCTCTCACTAGGTTAGGTATGTGATGTGACTAAAAAGCACACCCTAGCACAGAGCTAGTAGGATATTTTTCTCTCTCTAGGTTAGGTATGTGACTAAAAAGCACACCCTAGCACAGAGCTAGTAGGATATTTTTCTCTCTCTAGGTTAGGTATGTGACTAAAAAGCACACCATAGCACAGAGCTAGTAGGATATTTTTCTCTCTCTAGGTTAGGTATGTGACTAAAAAGCACACCCTAGCACAGAGCTACTGGGAATATTTTCTCTCTCACTAGTTCTGTGACTAAAAAGCATACCCTAGCACAGAGGTTACTGGAATATTTTTTTTCTCACTAAGTTAAGTATGTGACTAAAAAGCACACCCAGTGTTTGACAAAGGTCAAAGCTGCGTATATTGCATTCAAATAAGGAACTTAACTGCTGCTAGAAGTTTCAATTTCCTTTAGCATGTTATAAAATGCTCAACGATGCTCTCCGATGCGCGCCGGTAAGTGTGAATCGTACATTATTCTGCTAGTTTTTCTTTTTGTTCCTTCGAAAGTCCTTTTATCGAAAGGATCTTTGAAAAGATTGACGCATCTGACGTCTTCACTTTCACATACGCGCGTCCCTAACGCCCGATAAAAGTAGGAAGGTATGATATTTACCTTGCTGCCACTAACTACTAAAGTTTTCACCAAATAACCTCCGATTTCCACACTCACTATCGGTTTTCTTTTGACACTTTGTGTTTTGATTAGTTTGCTAATGTTTACTATAACCTCACTTTCAGTTTCTGATGTTGACATAGACGATCACTCTCGCTCAGTATTGATAGTCCCCCATGACAGGTCCGACGTTTGGTCCCGCGTATTAATCTTAGGCTGAAGTGGAGTCGGTCCCGGTTTCCGCCATCGTGCCTAACATAAACATCGCGGGGTTTGTTGTACCAACGAAACATTTCTATCCTTGTCTCTGTGCGGATAATCGAATGATGCATGTCCACCACTTTTCTGCTTAGTGCTCGCCACCACCGTACCTCATTCGCCGTCTGCTTCTTATGCATCGAAGTTTTATTTGAGTTGTAGATCTTGTAGTTTAGCTTGCTATAAGAGGTTACGCAGCATTACTTTATTCGTTTCAACATCTGTTTCACTGTCTAATTACTTTTGTGCTTTTTACTGTTTTTATGGCAGCAGCAACGGAATTGCTGAATATTTGAGTTGCGAGGCTAACCGTCATTTTTTAATGGGTTGGTTGCTTGGTTGGTCCGTCTGTATTTTTTTTTAAATTCCTTGTAAAGACATTTTTGTTCTTGGGCATTTATCTAATCATTTTTGAGAAAATTATTTCTTATGTTTTTAATCAGATGGGAGACATCTCAAACAGAAAACATATTTCTTTCGTTACTAAAAAAGGAGCTTCAATTGAAACACCCAATTTTCATATAGCGTTTGGTTTGTGGTGCCTTGATCGCACACCACAACATTAGGCAAGAGCACATGGTTGAAAAGTTTATCTAAGTATAATGCTTTTAGTAATAAATGCAGCATCAGGCCTTCACATTTAAACTAGATAACAATAAGCTACTGGCAATTTTCCTTGGTCCATATAAAGCTCTTACAAGAATTACCAAGCATATTTGCAGTTTTACTGCTTCTACGATTTTCTCCCAAATCTTCAGTTCCCTCGATCAGATCATATTTTTTGAATATTCTAAATTTGACATGATTGATATTTCATCCAAACAAATAACATACGCTTTATCTTTTAGGGTTACATTTTAAAATCGTTTTCGGATGTTTTCAAATAATTATGCTTGAGCATAGTGCTGAATAGTCAATCTTATTTTGCTAGCCACATTCGAATTGTTGATGGTGCACCTAAAACTACACCTTGTCGTCTCAAAAAACAATATGTTGACGGCGATTTATAAAATAGACAAAACAATTTTTTTTTATCAATGTCAATTGTTTTTCGCTCTTCCGTAGTTGCATGAGCGCTAATGTTTTTGAAAATTCTGACCGAAAGTCTTTTTTTAACTAGTGTTTTGGATTTTGCTCGAAATATTTGAATTCGTGCTTTATTTTTTTGATAATGAAAGCGCTGTCCTTTTTGAACGTTTGGTTTTTCGTGTGTCTTCAATTTTCTCTTCAAAAAGACAATCTCGACAATCTTCTCTTCGGTCCTTCAAACAAGTTGTTTCGAGATAGGAATTGTGTTGGAGTATCAACATTTACAGTGTTGTATGTGATAATGTTGATTTCTCTTCATTTGTTATAGTTTTTTTCCCATAAAATTTGTACTGAGTAGGCTCTAATCGATGTAATTGCCTCAACAATACTACTCGACGATATAGCCCTGAATCTTCATAGTTTTTATCGAAACTTTCCCATGCCTCCTTGCTAGTCTTCGCGCTAAGCACAAATTGTGTGTTGGAGGTCAACCTCCAACACACCTTTCCTCAAGGAAGCATCGCCGTCAGATCCAACAATGCAGCTCCATAATCCCTCTAGGATGAGAATCATTTTGATTGAAAACTTCCAACTCTGGTAATTAGAAACGCCGTCCAGTTTGTCGACATGTAATCTCCTCCAGTTGTGTGGTGTATTGGCGTGGCCGAATTCACCGTGGCGGCGGCAATATCGCCGACATTAGGTAGTCGCGATCGGACGCGTAGGCGCAGGTGAGGCCATCGCGAATCGACCTAATAATAACACACTCAAATGCGAATTGGAATACTACTAAGAAATTGTAATCTCCTAAATTGTTTTCCGATTCTTGGTAGTGATGCGGCTCGGGGCCACATAACCTATTAAGAGGCAGTGTGCATCGAAAAATAATACTATCAGTAGTTTGCATTTCGCCCGTATATTTTGCTCAGGAAATACAATGACGAATTTTTTAGTCACAATTATCGATTAACTAGGATTTCAATAATTAGCAAAAACACACGTGTTTTATTTTATTTTTTATTTTATTTTTAAAGTTTTAACAGGTTGTCAGTGAAAACACAGAAAAAAAACAGAAATAAAACCTAATAACTATGATGCCAGTGCACCCTGTATATCGGATGCGGAATAATGGTATCTAGGTAGGTATGTACTTATCGCATTGTAACTTATCGTAGAGTAACGAAGCAACTATAGACATAAAAGACGCTATTATTGAAGACTAGTATACACTACAAATATTTATCACCCTTTCTCAAAAAACTATAAAAAAATACTAAAGATAACGTAAAGCCGCCAAAAAGCGCGAAGGAAATAATTATATTATTGTTGGTAATGCACGTAAAAACTTTTTTTTGAATTTCTAGCTTTGGAGTCGCAAAATACTGCAACTAGCGTACTATTGCATTAATCCTGAGAAAACCAATGAAAATTAATTGTTTATATTGCTTAGGACAATTCATAATTATTGTTTTCTGAAATAAATAATTTTAGTTAGTTTAAAAAAATATGTGATGGAGTGACTTTCTCGAACGTTGGCGATTATTGGAGGCAAACCTCGCCTCCAAATCGCAGGGCAATTCTCGCATAATATTACATTATTAGTATATTTAAACTCATATGAAATTTCTCCTTTGAACAAAGAAAAGACGCCAGCAAAACAAATTGAAAGTAATAATGCCATTTCTCTCTAAAACTGCTCATTTGAAAGTGCCAAAGTATAATTTAGGTTTTAAATATGTATTGCGTTTTGAGTTATACACATACACAGCCGTTTTCGGTCCACTGCTGGGCCTTCTTTTGATTGTGCCACTCGCCTCCATCCGCCCACAGTTTTTGTACTTCTCTACGAATCATATTTAATTCTTCTAGAAAATTCCAATTTATGTACATTCTGAATATGTGTTGTCCAAAAAGTAGCGCGATAAATCATTCAAGATTTTTGTAGTTTGCATTTAAATACTCTTTATAATTAATTTTAATGTAAATGCGTGTTGTAATATAATTCTTCAGTGAATCTTATACATTTTTAGATTTAAATTTAATTTAGTTTTCGTAATTTGTTTATAAAATATATGTATTTCGATTGTAAGTTTTTTAAATAACTACACCAAAACTATGAAATTATCCAGTATTGTAAGGTTATGAGTAATTTGTAAATGTAGTAAAAACAATACAGTTATGACTGAACGTATAAAAAAATAGGAATAAGTTAGATACTAAACTAAACGAAAGAAGTAATTTAATGTTAATAAAAAGCTAGACTAAACGGGGAACCCTTCAGAAGCATGAATATTTTAACATGTATCGTAAGCGTATCTTCAAATGTTGTCCAATGTAAAGCGTTGATTGGTAATAACGCGTTGTCATTGGCCAAAATTTTACGCCATGTCATAATATTCCTATTTCACCCGTTGCTGGACCGACGGCATCGACAATTCAAGATGGCGGAAATCGGTGGATGGGAAGGGTTCAAGACCGTTCGTCGTCGAATTATTTGAGAGACTTATGTTCAAAAGTGGAGTATATGTACGTTTTTGTTATTGGGTGTTAATGTTGTTATGTAATAAGTAATTATGGATCTCTGAAAAGTGAATATGTTAGAAATTACATCGACATATTAGTTTATATATCTCGATGAGAAATTAATGTAAAGAAGGGTTATATTTTAACAATTTATACGCCACATATCAGCAAAATCATGAAGCCCTGGTGGCGTGGGATACTTTGCAGTAGATCACTTTAAGCAAAACTCCGCCCGGTCACTACTTCGATGGGTAATCGTATCCGTGTTTCGGAAGGCACATTAAGGTGTTGATCCTGACATTTTCAGTTTTAATCCATATGGGAGGCCTTCGGGCGGACAAACTTTTACACCAAAGTTGGCCACTGGCATAAACGTAGAAGCAAAATCATGATGGTTTTACAAGGTTTTTATTTAATGCAACTGGCTGACGCCAAAATAATTTTATTATAAGTTTACCAATGTGCGAGGCTACAACATTGCGTTGCGACATTGCATCACACAAGTTCACGTAATTTCTACGACGCGTTTTGTATACCGTCATCGCACTGCATTGATTGAAACATATAAACTGATAGTTACGGCTGTATTATATGTAAATACCAGTACATAGCATTTATATTAAGTTTATTTATACCGGTAGTGATTCTTTAGTGAATTTTCTTAAAAGTTAACATATTTTTGATGATGATGCCAAGATTCAAGATTTAAATGTTTATTTGCTACAATAAATAATTATTTTCACTCGTAGCTATATTAGTACATGTATACACTACGTTAACTTGCATGCAGGCATGCATATATTAAGGGTGTCCTTACAGTATTAATAAGTAATTGTTTAAATATTCATTTAGTCTATATATTATAGTCAGTCTCCAAATGAAAACTGTCAAAAATCGTGGCTTTACACTAGAGTCTAGTCTCTTTGACAGTTTTCATCGAGATAGTATACTCGGAGTTTAGAGTATATTTAGGCTATAAAAACAATGAATTAATTACCAATTATTTTACTTCTCGAATATGGCTCCTTCTAATAACTTAAGTTCATCAGGCAATTTATTATATCTACTAATACTGTCAAATTATGTTTAGTTTTAGTTAATAAGTGATCTCAATATATCTTCCTATATTTATTTAATATTTTAAGTTACTTTATACATAGTTACACATCATGGGCTAAATTAAATAAATTATTAAGTTGAATTGATTCGGTATATTGAGGATCTTGTTGAGGTAATGGATGGATAGTTGGCTGAGACGCTAGAGATTGGGGGTTCGATTTCCGCTTCGGGACTAAACATTTTGGCCAATGACAAAGCGTTATTTTGAATCTACGCTCTCTCATTGGCCAAAATTGTACGTCTTCTTTATGAATACTTTTGATAGTCTTCGTGATTTGAGTCCTTGATCCCAAACTAGGCAGAGCCTATTCTATGTACTAGAGACTGATAAACATGCATAGAATACTATTAAGATACTTAGAGACACAGAAGAAACATCAATTTTCATCACACAAATGTTTGTCTAGGAGGGAATCGAACCCGCGACCTGCAGCTTAGAAATCAGAATTACTACCAACAGCTGTAAGACTAGTCTGTGTTCAGTACACACTGACTATTGAACATTTTAAATAACCACAATAAATCGTGTCGATATTTTATGTATATTTGCAGTAAAATTTGCATGATAAACCCATGAAGTGTAATTAAGTAAATTATTAGTGAAATTTAGAAATAATTTTGTTTTTTTATATTAGAAAAAATACCTACCCAATTAATTTTACAATAATATTATACGTATAATAACTCACTTCCCTTGTAGGTCATATACAAACAATAGACATGTTTTTTTGTAATGTCGTCGTTATTTCTAAGGACATAACCTTCTTTATCCTGTGACATAGAAACTATACGAGTACACTGCCATAATAAATGTTATGTATTGTAATAATAACATTAATAAATAAATGTACACAATAAAATGTTTTTCATTCAAAACCAGTAGATAAATACATAACCAGTTATGAAATCTTAGGTACGAACGTGGAGTAAGGAAATGGATTCATTCCAAATCTACCCACACCCTTAGCTAGACTATTAAATTGCTTGGACTTTTTTTTCAAACTGTCACATTTAGTAGTCTGACTTAGCGGCCACATAGGCACATAGGAATTCCGTTTCAAAATATCGAATCAGGATACGGTAAATAAAACACCACACATAAGTTTATTTCCGTTTGGACAAGATAACATTATCAAGACTGTTGAGAGACGCTGCGCTGGTCATTGAGTTCAGACATTTTCCGTGCTGGATTCCGAACGGAATATCGAATCGAAGAAAACTACGAACGGAAACCTTACAGTATACGCATGTGGTATGTCCAAATATTTGTATGGACTTATTGCGTTCAGTCGCAGATTTCCACATTTGCCGCCAGTAGGCTGTACTAACCTTTGCAATTCAATACCCCAGTTTACTATCATATTAATTACACTTTCGTTGTCAATGAAATTGCAATTTTATGATTAGTGTGTTATAGTTATAACGTCATAATTGCATCAGTTTTTTCCCGTTATTCATTAGTGTATCGTGAACTAAGCGATAGTTAAGTTAGTTCCTACATAGATTATTCTTACAACTCACGATTTATTTGAATATACTCAATAATTTGGAGGTAATACTTGTAACGTGGTTAATAGTCTAGTTAATAGTTAATTTGTCTGCAATATTTACAATAAGGAATATATATTTTTTATTACATCTTGTAGATAGTGAAGTTGGCTTCGCAATGTAAGCGTCAAGATGGCGGGACCACCTCTTGTATTTAATTATTTTTACCATAGGAATTTAGTACCTAATTGGTACTATTTAGTACCTTTAGTGAAATAATTTGTACCTCAAGGAATCTTAAGTTATTCAGTATCGAAAGGGGTCCCGCCAGATGCAACCGTCAAGATGGCGGGACCACCTGTGTTTCTTGTAATTGCAACAGCGCATGAATATACTTATCACACTAGGATTTAGTACCTCACTAGATACCTCCGAAACACAACTCTTTATCATAAAAACTTCAATAATTCCAGAGAAAAATCGATTTCAAAACTAATGACCTAGGACCATAGTGTGTTACCCTGCGTAACCCCAGCAAACGCGAAGTCAAGCCAAGGTCCCGCCATCTTGACGCTCACCACCTGCACGTGATGCACCCTTCTAACAAACGGAGCTCTGGCAGCCAGCTGATTGTGGCATAGCGCTGTTTAACACCGGCACAGCTACTTCCATTGACCATCGACGGGCAGCAGCGTTGGCGGCGCGATCTGTGCCTGCGACCCCGAATCCGCTTGCCATGGGGCTTATGGGCATATCCCCTTCCGTTCCCTTTCACATGTAGAATGACTAGATGAGTTCAAATCACTGATAGAACGCACCGTTGGAAGAGGCTTGTGCACGGTGCGTGGCTGTCAGTGGTCGTTGGCCGTACACGCGACATCAGCAGGATCACGCACCGTGGGAAACCAGCTTTAAAGAACGCCCTTTCGCAACCGACATCGTCCGATTCACGAGTCTCAGTCGTTATTTTTTTATTTATTTAAAAGTAATAAATAAAACAAAATAATTCATAAATAACATTTATTTTCAACTAGGTACACAAAATACAAAACTAAATGCTATTCTTGTAATGCCTTAACCGGTGACCCCGAAAGTGGTGTCACCATTAAAAATCGAAAATGGGCAAAAACTAACAATTACTTAATAAATTCTTATTATACATTGCATTCTAATTACTAAAATAACAATAATCAACTAATCTAAGGCCGTATTCCAAAACGAAAACGAAACTCATCGAACTGCTCGAGAGTATATATATTTTTTCCCAGTTTTGGAAATTCAATGCTACAGAGTTCATAAAGATATTGGTCCGTCAAAATTTAATAGAAAATTAACGCTTTGATCCCACGGAGGCCTTCTCAGGGCCCCGAACACAAAGACTATCGAAAAAGTATTCGTGCCGTTGTCGTAAGATTTTGGCCAATGAGAATGCGTAGATTAAAAATAAGGCTTTGTCATTGGCCAAAATTTTTCTTTTCTTGATGAGCTAAAAACGAGTTAAACACGATCTCAAACGAAAAGACACAAAATATAATATATGCTCGAGTTTCTCAATTTGAAGCAGTTTCTATCAGTAAGTATCACTTAAAGTTGGTACAACAGGTACTTACACGTCAATCTCTCGTTTGACACTTTCCCGTGTCTTAATTTACCTAAGGTGTTACTTAACGATAGGGCTCTGTTAATAAAAATGAACTTACGTCACAAATTGCACAATTTATCATCAGTAAATTGCTAAAGCTTGACCAGACCCTGTGTTGTGGCATTAGATAAAAACACTCGCCACTTCGTTGGGTGACCGTTTATAATGCTTATGGACGTTCGCACCAACAGCACAAAAGAAATATCCAACAGTCCCCTATCACAAAGTGTCACTACTAAGTACCTACTATACAAGGCAATGCGCGCTTTTAACAAAAATCTATGAATTTTTAGACGGCCTTTGCGCAGTGGCCGCGATCCCGCCTGAGACGCAGAAGGATGCAGGTTCGATTCCCGCCGTGAGACAAATGGGTTTTGTTTCGTTTGGGGCCACATGATGCTGTGATATACTGTCCAGCATTTTTTTTTTAATTTCCTTTCAACAGGAAACATACAAATAGTTTTGACAAAAGACGAAACGAGACACAACCCCTTTTAAGCATTTTTATTGAGAAAAATAAGGCACGGATTTTTGTTCAAAGCACTCTTTTATAAACTTATACTACTCCTAGAAACACAACGATTTTATGTTGTACAGTGACATTTAACACTTAGCCACTTTGGGTGAGACAAAGATATAATGGACTGTTGGTGCAAACAACCTAGCCAGGTCAATATTGTGTCACTATTAGTGCTCCGGAGAGCACGTTGTGTCATTCTAAACTAATATTTTAGTTATTAATTAGGTAACTTTAAAGATTAATATTATTTTTTGTCATAAGTAAATCGAAAAAAGTGTAATACTTATGCTTGTTTTGACCGATTCCTATAATATACCGTAACCGATAACGCTTCGTTTTCCCTTGAAAAAATCAAATTTTTGACAGTTTAACAAGGGAAAACTGATAAATTATGACAGTTTTTCAAGGGAAAACCGACAAATTTTTGACAGTTTGTGAAGGGAAAACAAAGCGATATCGGTTACGGTTATGAGAATCAGCCCTTAGTATATTTTACAATGTGGCAGTAAGTTTAACATTTACAAAAATATATAAATAATTTATATTGGAGCTACAATGCAAGTCTAACAGTATCTTCATAAACCCCATCGTGTTTGCCCCACTGATGGGGATTATAAAACAAATCGACAAGTGCGAGTCGGACTGGCATACGAAGGGTTCCGTTTTAACCACTAGTATTACGTTATCTGTGCCTCTATTAAAGGCCGATTCCTATACCTATACCGTTGCGGATCACGCTTCGTTTTCCCTTGAAAAACTGTTTAATTTTTGACGCCTCGTTATTTTTTGCCAGTTTTTCAAGGGAAAACGAAGCGTGATCGGTTGCAATATAACATGGGATTCAGGCCTCTTTTACCATTTCCTAGTGTTGTTGATTAGTTACTAACTAAGGGTCCCCTTTATCAGCTTTATGTAAAGTTCCGAGTAGACTAATCACTAATTTGTCACATGTAACTACTCGACCGCAATTCACGACGTTCGATTAACACTACACATAGGTTAAACTGACCTGCAGGGGTATTTTAAAACGTTCGAAATCTTTCCGAGTCAAATCCGACAGTGACGTTTGAACCAAAATTACATTATTATGTGGGGGTGTATTGTGTTGTGGTGCGAAATCGTATCTTAGTGTTCATCAGAAACACCATGAGCAGCTTTTGAGATCCTTAAAATCCAATCGCAATAGAAATACAACTAAATAAAAATTTACGGATTCGATTCGGAAACTTTTCGAATGTTTTAAAATACCCCTGCTGTAAACGACTTGGAACATCATCTCGACATTAGTGTTTACTTGACAAGTAAAATGACACTACGTTGTCATGACAATACCACGAATAACAAGCGGGGATCTCTATGTTGATAGATTTTTGACTTATTATTGAACGGAAGGAGCGAATGATTTGCTCCTGAAATGGAATAAGTTGATTTGGACTGGAATTCTCTGATGAAGAAAATTGTTCGCCGATCGTTTTTTCTTTTAATCGCCATTTGCTGTAGAAGAACAGGATGACTGAAGACTGGAATTATAAACTGTACTACGTTGCCGCACATTATTATGAACAATAATTATACCTGATACTGGCAGAAATGTGGAAATTGTAATATCCCTTTTGTTTATTTGTTTAATTGTATAGATGTCATGAAATAAATAAATACACCAAGCGGGGATATCTATGTTGATAGATAGTTGACATAATATTGAACGAATGGAGCGAATGATTTGCTAATTCGTTCGCGCCTCTTGTCGTTCGCTTAAACACAGAGCTACGAATTCGTTGATGAAATTGATTTAAGTTACGTAACTTTTACTTGTTAATTAAGGTTACTCAGGGGGTAAATAATCAACACTTTACTTGAGGATACTAAGAGAGGCCCTATTTGCTGCTATTTCAACTTCAAATTCAAAAATTCTATTTGCTGGTTAAAGTGGCAAATCTCTGAGCGAATTTGTCATTTTAACCGACAATTATCTTACTTAGACGTTACTTGAGGATGGTGGAAGAGGCCCTAAGTTACTAGGAACTTTTACTCACCAATTAGGTAGCACTAATCTTATAGTAGCTAGTCTTAACTACTTTTCAATGGTGAAATAGGCCCTTACGTCGAAGCCACAACACTGGGTTGTGATACGCACCGCAAAAACTTACAAATTCGCACAACGCCAACGCATCGTAGAAATTTGCGATGAATTTGCACACGTGCTATGCCGTAAGCTATGAAATATCTGCGTTTCGTTAACGCATCGTAAATCGTAACACGACGTAGTTTCTACGATAAGTCTTCGCAACGCAGTGTTGTGGCTTAACCGTTAGTCTCATAAACCTATGTCCAGCTTTGGACTGCTATCAGCCTGATAGTGATGTTAGTCTCATAAACCCCACCTGCTCCACCACACAAGTGAGCGGTGGTAATTCCAAAACAAAATTAAATATTTTAGTCTCATACCCTGTAAGTTTACATAACATTGAGGCATCTTGCTTTTATTGTCTCGTTCTGAAGCGCATGCCGCGCTTACCTAGAACAAAAAATATTACAATTAAAAATAATTTATACTTTTTTGCTCAGTAAATGTAACAAAAGGTCGGCTTAATGCTAGCAGCATTTTTACCAGCGAAATCTTTGGTTGTTTGTTTACTTATTTATTTCTTTTAAAAATCTTGAGATAGATTTTTTGTTGGAGTTTGTTTCTCCTCGGCACAGTTGAGAATTGCGTGTGGTAAAAGCTGAACTTACCGACATCACTTGAGAGTAGCGTGTAGTCAAAACTGTACGTACCGGCATCACTAGATAATTGCTAGTGATCAAAACTGTACGTACCGGCATCACTTGAGAATTGCTAGTGATCAAAACTGTACGTACCGGCATCACTTGAGAATTGCGTGTGATCAAAACTGTACGTACCGGCATAACTTGAGAATTGCTAGTGATCAAAACTGTACGTACCGGCATCACTTGAGAATTGCGTGTGATCAAAACTGTACGTACCGGCATCACTTGAGAATTGCTAGTGATCAAAACTGTACGTACCGGCATCACTTGAGAATTGCGTGTGATCAAAACTGTACGTACCGGCATCACTTGAGAATTGCTAGTGATCAAAACTGTACGTACCGGCATCACTTGAGAATTGCGTGTGATCAAAACTGTACGTACCGGCATAACTTGAGAATTGCTAGTGATCAAAACTGTACGTACCGGCATCACTTGAGAATTGCGTGTGATCAAAACTGTACGTACCGGCATAACTTGAGAATTGCTAGTGATCAAAACTGTACGTACCGGCATCACTTGAGAATTGCGTGTGATCAAAACTGTACGTACCGGCATCACTTGAGAATTGCTAGTGATCAAAACTGTACGTACCGGCATAACTTGAGAGTTGCGTGTAGTCAAAGCTGTACGTACCGGCATAACTTGAGAATTGCGTGTGATCAAAACTGTACGTACCGGCATCACTTGAGAATTGCTAGTGATCAAAACTGTACGTACCGGCATCACTTGAGAATTGCGTGTGATCAAAACTGTACGTACCGGCATAACTTGAGAATTGCGTGTGATCAAAACTGTACGTACCGGCATCACTTGAGAATTGCTAGTGATCAAAACTGTACGTACCGGCATCACTTGAGAATTGCGTGTGATCAAAACTGTACGTACCGGCATAACTTGAGAATTGCGTGTGATCAAAACTGTACGTACCGGCATCACTTGAGAATTGCTAGTGATCAAAACTGTACGTACCGGCATAACTTGAGAATTGCGTGTGATCAAAACTGTACGTACCGGCATAACTTGAGAATTGCGTGTGATCAAAACTGTACGTACCGGCATCACTTGAGAATTGCTAGTGATCAAAACTGTACGTACCGGCATAACTTGAGAGTTGCGTGTGATCAAAACTGTACGTACCGGCATAACTTGAGAATTGCGTGTGATCAAAACTGTACGTACCGGCATCACTTGAGAATTGCTAGTGATCAAAACTGTACGTACCGGCATAACTTGAGAGTTTCGTGTGATCAAAACTGTACGTACCGGCATAACTTGAGAGTTGCGTGTGATCAAAACTGTACGTACCGGCATAACTTGAGAGTTGCGTGTAGTTAAAGCTGTACGTACCGGCATAACTTGAGAGTTGCGTGTAGTCTTAGCTGTACGTACCGGCATCAGTTGAGAGCTGCGTGTAGTCTAAGCTGTACGTACCGGCATCACTTGAGAGTTGCGTGTAGTCTAAGCTGTACGTACCGGCATCAGTTGAGAGCTGCGTGTAGTCTAAGCTGTACGTACCGCGCATCACTTGAGAGTTGCGTGTAGTCAAAGCTGTACGTACCGACATCACTTGAGAGTTGCATGTAGTCAAAGCTGTACGTACCGACATCACTTGAGAGTTGCGTGTAGTCAAAGCTGTACGTACCGACATCACTTGAGAGTTGCGTGTAGTCAAAGCTGTACGTACCGACATCACTTGAGAGTTGCGTGTAGTCAAAGCTGTACGTACCGACATCACTTGAGAGTTGCGTGTAGTCCAAGCTGTACGTACCGGCATCACTTGAGAGTTGCGTGTAGTCAAAGCTGTACGTACCGACATCACTTGAGAGTTGCGTGTAGTCCAAGCTGTACGTACCGACATCACTTGAGAGTTGCGTGTAGTCCAAGCTGTACGTACCGACATCACTTGAGAGTTGCGTGTAGTCCAAGCTGTACATACCGGCATCACTTGAGAGTTGCGTGTAGTCAAAGCTGTACGTACCGACATCACTTGAGAGTTGCGTGTAGTCCAAGCTGTACGTACCGACATCACTTGAGAGTTGCGTGTAGTCAAAGCTGTACGTACCGACATCACTTGAGAGTTGCGTGTAGTCAAAGCTGTACGTACCGACATCACTTGAGAGTTGCGTGTAGTCAAAGCTGTACGTACCGACATCACTTGAGAGTTGCGTGTAGTCCAAGCTGTACGTACCGACATCACTTGAGAGTTGCGTGTAGTCAAAGCTGTACGTACCGACATCACTTGAGAGTTGCGTGTAGTCCAAGCTGTACGTACCGACATCACTTGAGAGTTGCGTGTAGTCCAAGCTGTACGTACCGACATCACTTGAGAGTTGCGTGTAGTCCAAGCTGTACATACCGGCATCACTTGAGAGTTGCGTGTAGTCCAAGCTGTACGTACCGACATCACTTGAGAGTTGCGTGTAGTCCAAGCTGTACATACCGGCATCACTTGAGAGTTGCGTGTAGTCAAAGCTGTACGTACCGACATCACTTGAGAGTTGCGTGTAGTCCAAGCTGTACGTACCGACATCACTTGAGAGTTGCGTGTAGTCAAAGCTGTACGTACCGACATCACTTGAGAGTTGCGTGTAGTCAAAGCTGTACGTACCGACATCACTTGAGAGTTGCGTGTAGTCAAAGCTGTACGTACCGACATCACTTGAGAGTTGCGTGTAGTCCAAGCTGTACGTACCGACATCACTTGAGAGTTGCGTGTAGTCCAAGCTGTACGTACCGACATCACTTGAGAGTTGCGTGTAGTCCAAGCTGTACATACCGGCATCACTTGAGAGTTGCGTGTAGTCAAAGCTGTACGTACCGACATCACTTGAGAGTTGCGTGTAGTCCAAGCTGTACGTACCGACATCACTTGAGAGTTGCGTGTAGTCCAAGCTGTACGTACCGACATCACTTGAGAGTTGCGTGTAGTCAAAGCTGTACGTACCGACATCACTTGAGAGTTGCGTGTAGTCAAAGCTGTACGTACCGGCATCACTTGAGAGTTGCGTGTAGTCTAAAGCTGTACGTACCGGCATCAGTTGATAGTGTGAGCGTGCTCAAAGTCTCCCTTGTCGAGTTGTCGTTGCTTCGACTCGATAACCAGCATTGAAACGCGCTCCGGGCTAGTCTTGTTACGTTGCATGTCTGATAAACAAATAAAAAAAAACATCAACTCCTGCTCGCACCTGGTCTTTGACGAAACATCAGTTTGATCTGTCTTATCAGGGTACCCCACGCGAGTTTATATTTACAGGTCTCGTGTTTATAAAATCAAAATCAAAATTCATTTATTCAGTAGGAACTGTAAAGTACACTTTGAAACGTCATTTTTCTTTAATTTACACCAATTCGTAACGCGACCAAACAGAGAAGAAGTGGCAAGAAACTCATATATATATTTACAGTTCTCGAGTTTATATTTACAGGTCTCAAATTTATATTTACAGGTCACGAGTTTGTATTTACAGGTCTGAGCTAAAATAGTGGGGATAATGCGCAGAAAAAGTAGACTAAACAGTTTATACAAAATTGTAAAAATGTGTCCTCTACATTTTAGGTCAAACTTGTTAATACGTGCCGCTACAGTTTGATTACTATAGTTTGCTACACGGGACATTGACATTGACATAGATGAGTACATACACGTAGTGATGACGTTGACGACGACCAATGATGAACGATGACGAAGACCAAAATGGCTTTTCATTGGCTTACTCAACTGTTGCCCAGAATAGGTATATGTTATTTTGCTAAATTAGATACTTATAACGCATTGGATTAATCTGTAGGTAATGTTATATCTTGTAATAATAACAAACAGAATAAGTAGATAATTAGGTAAAAAAATGTATTTTTGACTAGTTTTAAATTAAATAAAGTGTAATTATAAACTGAATATATTTAATAATAATAATAATTCAAACTCAAACTCAAACTCCAAATTCATTTATTCAGTAGGAACTGTATAGTACACTTTAAATCGACATTTTTTTTAAGTTACACCACCAATTCGTAACGTGACCAAACTGAGAAGAATTGGCAAGAAACTCTGCTTGGCTTATATTTGTTTAACGTCATTGTTCTTAAAAACTATTACATTGTTTTTGATGGAGTTGGAGGCAGTTTCATCCCAAACTTTTTTGTCATCTAAATAATCAGATATTTTATAATAAGCTTTATTACATATATTACGTTTAACAACATTTTTGAATTTATTTACAGGCAGATTAATCACGTCATTTGGGATTTTGTTAAAAAATCGTACACACATCCCTTTAAAAGATTTTAACTAATTACTAAAAACTAATTTAAATTTAAATTTGAATCGGTTTTAAAACCCAAATTGCTTTTCGTCATCGTTCATCATTGACGTCGTCATCACTCCGTGTATGTCAATGTCAATGTCCCGCGTATCAACCTGTATTTCACAAACTGTAGGTATAGAAGCAATTATAGCTAGCGGCACGTAAGTCTAGCGCCGAATCGCTCTCTCTCGCCTCTTGGCCCCTACGATACCTTGACTTTGTAGGTACTATTTTATTTGTTCTTAATTATTAATTTGTATCTTATTTTAATCATGTTTTGACAAAATGTATCTAGGTATTGTATAATAATGGAATTCCAATATAATTGTTACTGTTGACATACAAATATTGCAGATATCAATAATCTCTTATAACATATTTAATAATAATTTGACAAGTATAGTTTCGTGTCGCTACTTGTAGAGTTATGTGAGACTCGCATCTGAGGGACGTATCAACGTATATTGGACAAGGTGTAGGTACAGTGAGGTACAGTTGAGTGAGACGCGTATCAACGTATATTGAACAAGGTGTAGGTACAGTGAGGTACAGTTGAGTGAGGCGCGTATCAACGTATATTGAACAAGGTGTAGGTACAGTGAGGTACAGTTGAGTGAGGCGCGTATCAACGTATATTGAACAAGGTGTAGGTACAGTTGAGTGAGGCGCGTATCAACGTATATTGAACAAGGTGTAGGTACAGTTGAGTGAGGCGCGTATCAACGTATATTGAACAAGGTGTAGGTACAGTGAGGTACAGTTGAGTGAGGCTCGTATCAACGTATATTGAACAAGGTGTAGGTACAGTGAGGTACAGTTGAGTGAGGCTCGTATCAACGTATATTGAACAAGGTGTAGGTAGAGTGAGGTACAGTTGAGTGAGGCTCGTATCGACGTATATTGAACAAGGTGTAGGTAGAGTGAGGTACAGTTGAGTGAGGCTCGTATCGACGTATATTGAACAAGGTGTAGGTACAGTGAGGTACAGTTGAGTGAGGCTCGTATCAACGTATATTGAACAAGGTGTAGGTACAGTTGAGTGAGGCTCGTATCAACGTATATTGAACAAGGTGTAGGTACAGTGAGGTACAGTTGAGTGAGGCTCGTATCAACGTATATTGAACAAGGTGTAGGTACAGTTGAGTGAGGCTCATATCAACGTATATTGAACAAGGTGTAGGTACAGTGAGGTACAGTTGAGTGAGGCTCGTATCAACGTATATTGAACAAGGTGTAGGTACAGTTGAGTGAGGCTCGTATCAACGTATGTTGAACAAGGTGTAGGTACAGTGAGGTACAGTTGAGTGAGGCTCGTATCAACGTATATTGAACAAGGTGTAGGTACAGTTGAGTGAGGCTCGTATCAACGTATATTGAACAAGGTGTAGGTACAGTGAGGTACAGTTGAGTGAGGCTCGTATCAACGTATATTGAACAAGGTGTAGGTACAGTTGAGTGAGGCTCGTATCGACGTATATTGAACAAGGTGTAGGTACAGTTGAGTGAGGCTCGTATCAACGTATATTGAACAAGGTGTAGGTACAGTTGAGTGAGGCTCGTATCGACGTATATTGAACAAGGTGTAGGTACAGTTGAGTGAGGCTCGTATCAACGTATATTGAACAAGGTGTAGGTACAGTGAGGTACAGTTGAGTGAGGCTCGTATCAACGTATATTGAACAAGGTGTAGGTACAGTTGAGTGAGGCTCGTATCAACGTATATTGAACAAGGTGTAGGTACAGTGAGGTACAGTTGAGTGAGGCTCGTATCAACGTATATTGAACAAGGTGTAGGTACAGTTGAGTGAGGCTCGTATCGACGTATATTGAACAAGGTGTAGGTACAGTTGAGTGAGGCTCGTATCGACGTATATTGAACAAGGTGTAGGTACAGTTGAGTGAGGCTCGTATCGACGTATATTGAACAAGGTGTAGGTACAGTTGAGTGAGGCTCGTATCGACGTATATTGAACAAGGTGCAGGTACAGTTGAGTGAGGCTCGTATCGACGTATATTGAACAAGGTGCAGGTACAGTTGAGTGAGGCTCGTATCGACGTATATTGAACAAGGTGCAGGTACAGTTGAGTGAGGCTCGTATCGACGTATATTGAACAAGGTGCAGGTACAGTTGAGTGAGGCTCGTATCGACGTATATTGAACAAGGTGCAGGTACAGTTGAGTGAGGCTCGTATCGACGTATATTGAACAAGGTGCAGGTACAGTTGAGTGAGGCTCGTATCGACGTATATTGAACAAGGTGCAGGTACAGTTGAGTGAGGCTCGTATCGACGTATATTGAACAAGGTGCAGGTAGAGTGAGGTAGAGTAGAGCGACACTCACATCTGAGGCTGAGCCTGCGCTTGTGGCTCGCGCTGAGCTCGAGCTGGCGGCGCACGAGGCGCGAGGCGGAGGCGGGGCGCGGCGACAGCGGCGGCGGCGGCCGGCTCGCCAGCGTCACGTCCGAACACGCCGTCTTCGACGTGTAGTCTGCAATCACACGACCATTATATTACCTCGTATTACGTGGCAAATAATAATAATTTGTGTTTTAATTTATTGTTTTATTAATATGTATGTTAGTCTCTAAGGTATTAGATTTTAGATTTAGATTTAATAGATTTATTATATAATGATACAAAGTTTACACAGTTTACACCAAAACACTTAGTATCTTAAATTAAAACTAAGAAATATCTTAAATGATCTTATTATAGATATGAGACTATCAGCAAAAATATCTACATGGTCACATTCTTGGAGGAACTTATTAATTATAGTTTGTGCCCTAAGAGTTGGTATGTTGTTAGGTATATATTTATATGGGCCGTAGGATAAGTATAACACCATCTATATTATTCTATTGTAGCCTAAAATAAAGTTTATATTATTATATTATATTATTATCAAAGGAAATACAACAACACCAGCCTCTTCACTCCACAAACTAAACAAATCGGAAACACATGTCTACGTGCTGGGGCTTAAAGTCTACATTAGACTACTGGAGAGGATCCGGGACGCGGCTTCCACGCCCATATATCTATAATCTTTGCAAAATCTTACGATTTGATTCGGTATGTTACTTTGGAAAAAGCAACTTGTTTTTTTGTCAAAAGACATTTTTATAAGCCTACTGTAATTTTTTTCAAATTTAAGAAAATACAATTGTTTTTTTCTTCCAAATAAACCTATAATAGTTTCCTCAGAACAAAATGGTAACTGCCCTCAATGAGTTAAAATTTTGCCCCAACCTGTATATTAACAAACTGTAAGTTTACCTCTTTCAGTGAGAACGATCTCCCGATGCGTTTGCGCAATATCGATGTCGCTGATCAAGACGCGATGCTTTCTGTCCACCGCCGCGTCCCAGGTTCGATTCTTGTCGCCGTAACTGTCGTCTTGCGTCGAAGAATTGCTGATAGACTCTTTCTGAAAAATAAAAGGAATTGACAATTGGGTTTAATTCTAACTCATTATAATTTAAGAATCGGCGAAGTGCTAGTCGGAATCACGCAAGAAGGGTTCTGTACCGATGTATGGTAGCCCCACTTAAATAAATCAATAAATAATGCTAGACACTATCACACAGGCACACAGCATCATGTAGCCCCAAACTAAGCAGAGCTTGTATTATCAGCAAAAATACTTATTTTTGTAAATACATACATATAAAACACACAGACCCGAATCAAATATCTGCAGAACATGCAAACATTTGTCTCGCGGCGGAAATCGAACCCGCAACCTTCTGCGTCCCAGGCGGGCCTTCGCCCACTGCGCCACAGAGGTCGACTTATATACACTCATAAGCACAATTAAACGCCCAACTATATTTTTCGTCACCCTGATTACTTATTTTAACTATGGCTTGTCTAATGTTTTGTTTTTCTTTAAGTGGGTACTTTATCAATAACTTAAACACTTTAATATAAATGATTGCTAAAGTACCTAAAACCTTATTTCAATTAATAAACTTGTATCACCAAAGGCTTTTTGGAATTTAGTCGTCGTTTGAAATTGCTGCATTTACGTTACCGTGTTAATATTTCTTGTTCTTATCTGCCATCGTGTGCGAATATTGTTTAATTTGAGTTTTTAGTGTTATTATCATTATTTCTTGTGTCTGAAAAAAATGTCTCTCAATGCAACTGGTGCTGCTAGGGCAGTGGCTTTAGCTGACTCTGGGTATAGCCAACGTCACATCGCTCATACACTCGGTGTACCTCGATACGGTACGGGATGTCATCAGACGCTTTCGGGAGACTGGTTCATACACGAGGCGGCCAGGTTGAGGTGGAAATTGGAGCACATCAGCTCAGGATGACCGCTTTGTTGTTAGTAAAGTGCTAATAAATAGCTTTAGCACCGCTACTGAAGCGCGTACTCGTCTTTTTGAGGTGAGAAATGTCAGTGTAAGTGAACGTATCATTAGAAGAAAGTAATCTGAGGGCTTATCGTCTAGCTCGCGCTCCATAACTGCTCCCACAGCAATATAGAGCTAGACTTGCCTTTGCGCGAGATTATGCTGACTTTACTGTGGAGGAATGGAAGGACGTACTGTTCCAGATGAGAGCAGAATAGCCTTAAATGGTCCAGAAGGACGTTATCATCATCATCATCATCAGCCTATAGCAGTCCACTGCTGGACATAGGCCTCCCCTCATCATCATCATCATCATCATCAGCCTATAGCAGTCCACTGCTGGACATAGGCCTCCCCTAAAGAGCACCATTGCGCCCTGTCCTGAGCTCGACGCATCCAGCTTCTACCAGCAGCCTTTCGCAGATCGTCACTCCACCAGGCCGGAGGGCGTCCTACACTACGTTTGCCGAGCCGCGGTCTCCACTCAAGAACTCGTTTACCCCAACGGTTATCGGTTCTTCGGCAGATATGGCCAGCCCACTGCCACTTCAGCTTGCTAATTCTCTGAGCTATGTCGACAACTTTAGTTCTATGTCGGTTGGCATATATTTTAATAACAGGATTTTTTCAAGATTTGTAATTTTATTTAATCTCAATGGTTGCTTTTAACATATCTCCCATCAAATATTATCCCTAATTTGACGATTACTGTAAACTGACAGAAATACAAGGTGGGCGGTCAATTGCGCCTATGAGTGTATTTATTTTAATACAGAACAAACAGAAGCAACAGAAAATACATCACCTGTGAAAATTTCAACTGTCTATCACGGTTCTTGAGATACAGCTTGGTGACAGATAGACAGACGGACAGTGGAGACTAAGTAATACCCTTTTTTTTAAAAGGTTAAGTGTACATAGTCAAAGTCAAAGTCTAAAGAACACTTTGGATGGTTGTTGCTTCTTATTTCAGTTAACAACAACACCAGCTTAAATCAGTCCACTGCTGGACATGGGCATCCCCTAATAAAAAGGGACCATCAATAATTCCCACGCTGGGCATGCGAGTCGGGGATCGCAAGGCACGCCGACGCTGCTGCCCGTCGGTGATCGGGTGTTAGGCTGCGCCTTCAGCCGGCCGCCAGAGCCCCGTTTGTTAGTCAGGATAAATAATTCAAAATGAGAACAAATAAAATAGTGATGCGACATACCTTTATCTTCTTAAATGTGGGACTCGATTGCGGCCGATTCATAAAATCGATATGCTGGTTCCCGCCACTTTTGTTCCGAACTATCGGTGATAGTTTCCTGAACTCATTTCGCGGTTCCAACTCTATCCTGACAGTCTCTGTGACCGTGGAGTTACTTGACCTACCAAACAGAGGTGATAACTTCGGTTTGGCTGATGAATCGAGACTTTCAATCGTGATAGTCGAATCGACGCTATTCGTAATCGGTTTCACGATGATCAAACCTTCAATGTTTTTAGTTTTATCGAATGAACTCAATTTTTCGAGTTCGTAATTAGGGTTCTCAAAGCCCGTTTGTGTTGCGATTTCGTCGCTGAACGAAGTTGTGTTAGATGCTTTGTTCTGCATTCGCTTACGACGCTCTAAATCCGCGTGTATGTCTGTCTGTACGCGTAAATTTATGTCTCCGTATCGTCGGATGATGTAGTTAAGAAGCCAGTGGTATCCTTTGCGTAGGCCGGGATCGATTTTCGGCTTTTTCGATTTGTTTTCGTCCATGCAAGTGTAGGACTCTACTAGGGTTGGGCAGCGATATCTGGAAGGTAATTGGTGAAAGATATCGGTGTAAAAAGAAACTATTTGTACAACCGATTGTCCATCATCATCATCAACAACACTATGTAGAAGACTACTGCTGGACATACCTATACCTACTCACCTATTAGTTAGACAAAAGCAGTTCTAACTTATAATCACTATTATCACGAAAATGAAAATATACTTTGACGTTGGTAATAGTTAACCAACTATTACCAACGTAGTAAACTAAAGTGTGTATTTTTCATGAATCTAAAAAGGTTCTTCCTTCTTCTACTCCGTAGTTCACTAGTGGCAAACTCTGGTGTCGGAGTTTTAAGTCCGAACGAAGGCCTCCGACATGGCTTAAAAAGTCGGACCCTACATCTTAACTTCCCTTCTGAAGGACGGAAACGCTCAGATATAATGCCACTTAACGGTCCCCCATGCAAGTAGTGATCGTGCGGTGTGTTCCTTTAGGTTAAGAAACACTGCAATGATCCAGCCACACCACAAGCAGTTTATACATTTGAAATGGTTACATGGAAAGTATTTTTAGGACTTACAACTAGGTAGGTACAGAGAGCTTACCACAGGTTTTTATAGTTTAAAGTTTCGGTATCTTTCCATACATTTTCAGTACAGCGTCTCTAGGGAAACGTGCATGAACTACGAAAATGTATGGAAAGATACCGAAACTTATAAAGTTTTCGAAAACTATCAAAATCTGTGGTAAGCCCTCTTAGGGGGCGTCCATTAATTACGTGAGGTGATTTTGGCGATTTTTCGACCCCCTCCACCCCCCTGGTGAGATGTCGTAAGGTTTTGCTCGACCCCCTCCCTCCCCCCCAAAATCTCACGTGAGATGTTTCAAAATGTGAATTGATGATAATAAGTTGATTGCGTTGGATTTATTTAAAAAAAACTACTTAGTTTTTTTAAGATTAGTAAATTTCAAGATTTCGAGAACAGTGAAAACAAAAGAAAATTATTTAGTACCTAAACTGTATACTGAGGCGAGGAAATTACCGATTCCTATCAAGTGTGTCTCAAAAGCTAAAAGTTATGCAGGTGCCAAGATTCGCGGTCATTTTATTTATTTATTTAAGCTTACAAAATAAGCACTTAGACAAGTCAAATTTTATACTATCTAGCCCTTCGTCGCAGCGTAAAAACGTACAAAAATATGCAAGATTTTAAAAATAAAGAGTTCAATTAAAATTATGACATCAAATTACACTATTAATGCAAATAAATGTCATATCACACTAATATTATAACCTAGCACTGCCCGCGGCTTTGGAATTGACGGGGTTTAATTTATTTTTCTTGACGAAAAAAAAATACGTGAGATTTGCTGGGACTCCCCCCCTCCCCCACGTGAGATTTGGTGAGATTCGGCTCGACCCCCTCCCTCCCCTAAATGCCTCACGTAATTAATGGACGCCCCCTTACCCTTACTAAAAATCTGTCAAAAGATAAACAATGCATAAAGTATTGCCATCTCCTACTGTTGGTTATTGATAAACAGTGAGAGGGCTAACTTTGAGCAATCGTAAAATTTAAGGGTCGTATCATATCTGATCGAAAATGCGTCAGTTAGTACGAACGCATCATTGCTTATGTGTGTAAGTAAGGTAAGATGTTGTATCATCTTATTTGACTTGTCTGGCGTTACGCAACTGAAGATGTGCAGCGTATTTTCCGTCAGTTATTTAACTACCCTTAGAAGCCTTTATAAGTATGGAGGTGTACCTACATAATAACATTTCTATAAATCGAATGCTTACTTGTTGACCAGAGGTTCAATGTTGAGTTTATCAACTACATCGATGTCATCTAGAGCTCCAGACTTGTCCTGTTTATTCGCTAATATCAGGACTGGTTTGCCTGAATAAAAAATAAAATATTATTAAATATTGATAAGTTTCAATGGGTACCTGCAGATGGACGAAGACGCCGGAGCAGGCCGCAGATCGTAAATCGTGGGAGGTGATGAGAGAGATCTTTGCCCAGCATTGAGAGAGCGTAAGTTAGTTAGTAATAAGTGTTTACGAATTATCATGACCTCAAAAAAGTGAGGGGAAACATCTTGAGGAAATCCGCGGTTTAGTCAGCTCCACATGTCTTTCCTGTAAGGCCGACTAGGTTGATAGAATGGTATAGAAAACATCATCAAACATTAATAATCTTAACTAGATAAAAACAAAGACCTAAACTGTAAGTGTACTAATATGTATGTATATGTAATTACAAAGAAATATAAGTAGTGTAGGTACCTATACCCGTCGTGTGACTATACCACCACACCAGCTTATATCAGTCCACTGCTGGACATAGGCCTCCCCTAATATAGGGGGATATGCCCATAATCCCCACGCTGGGCATGCGGGTTGGGGATCGCAGGGCACAGCTTCTCGCACCACCGACTCTGCTGCCCGTCGGTGGCCAGGGGATTTAGCTGTGTCGATGTAGACTGTGCTATGCCGCAATCAACCGGCCGCCAGAGCCCCGTTCGTTGTTTAGCAGGGTGCACCACGTGCAGGTGAGGTTGGCTTGGGTTCTGAAGATGGGGGTTGGAACCCCGTACACCCCTGTTGTGTGACTATACAAGCTCTGCTTATTTTGGGGCTACATGACGCTGGGTGATAGTGCACAGCATTTTTTTTCAGTATGTCAGTATTATTCAGTATGTAGGTACCTATTCAGGTAGGCGCTACCTAGCATTACTACTCGAGTTCAAATTGGACATCAAAGTAAAACCTTTACTCTGCTCACGCGTAGGTAGGTTTAGGTAATCGAAGTGCCATAGCAGTTACTGATAAGAAAAAATAAATTAAAAGCAGTTTCAGTATTTACGTAAAACCACTGTTGCGTGAACTTGGGAGATAGATAACTAAAGTAATAAAGTTAGATTCATGTTTTTGTAATCGTTGAATCTAAAAAAACTTATAATAACAAAAAAACAGCCACTGCTGGCTTTCCTGTATGGGCAGGGCATACGTGTTGGGGATTACAGAGCACAGCTTCTCTTACCTCCGATACTGGTGCCCGTTGGCGAGAGTCACGGAGTTTATCAGAGCCCAGTTAGTTATGTGCACCACGGGCAATTGAGGTTGGCTTGGGTTCCAAAGATGGAGGCTGGAACCTCTTACATACATCAACCAAAAATCGTTCAGCTTATTTTATAATCACTATCCGCAGCCTAAATTCACCTATTCTGGGTATTATACCTACCCTTTACCTACTCTTGCCACTTGACACGGTCTTGCACTAGACTGATACAAATATACTTGCAAATAACGCAAATATTAGTTTATTGAACAGACTTTTGTTTAATAATTGAGGAAATGAACCTACAGTGGATAACCTGCAGCATCAACATCATTCTCAGCTTTTCAAAACCCACAGCTGGGCATAAGACACCTCCTTCAAACGCCATTGCAAACGGTTATGCGCTTTATGCATCTAGGTCTTCCCCTATACAACAAAAGGCAACCAAGTAGGTAACCTTTCCTACTCTGTGATCAATATCGATTTTATTTCATTCGATTATCGATATCCCGGCACGAGATTTTCCCCTCACTACTAACACGTAACCATGACGATTAGCCCACAATACAAAAAAATACTTAGGGTATTCCGATATCCCATTCAAAATGTATAGATACCTACTAACCTGCAATTTTATCGTGCGATAAAACCTCTTCTAACACGGCCCTGCACTCATCAAGCCGCGTAAAATCACTGGAATCTAACACAAAAATAATTCCATGAACTTCACTGTAATACTGTGACCAGATCTGCCGAAAATGCGGCCCGCCGCCCAAATCGTATATTGTTACAGGCGTGTCCTTGTGCACTAAATTCACAGCTTTGAACCCAACAGTTGGGAGCACTTTATCGTCTTTCTCACCGGCAAGATTGTTCACAGTTTTCGTTTTACCCGCGTTGTCTAAACCAATCAGAATTAGGACAATATGGCGACGCATGCTACGCCGCCTGAAAATACTGCCCCAACAATTCCCCATCACTACTTTTTCTGCTGTATTTCTGAATAAAAATCACTTTTTCATCACAATTTTGCAATATGTCACGTAGCCATTTGTAAACAAAAGTTTTTTTGTTGACACAACGGTTGCTAATGACGATCTTAGGTGGCCAGTTGTAAATTGATTCGTTCTCTTTGCGTGAACTATGGAGGTTTTATGTATCCGCGCCAATAAATTGTAGAATGCGCGAGGCGTTCGCTGCCTATAAAAATATATGTAAACTAAAATCGCGATCATTATTTTGCGGGCAGCTCATAATATTTAATAATTTATTTTTATTTTAAATTAAGTAGCGTACCACGAGCCTTCCAGTAAAACATATTACCACTTGGCATTTTTTACATTTGTATAAATCATCTAGAATATATAATAACCTTCTTTAATTTGCAAAATAAATGACATAGACGTAGTCTTAAAATTAATGACCGCGATTTTCATCCAACCAAAGACGACGAATCAATGAATGGTAGGTAGGTATAGGCAAAGAGTAAAGTAATGTGTATAGGTTTATTTTATTTTTATTACACATAACTTGGTTTTAAAGCAAATAGTTTTGTGTACAATCAATGTAACAGCTGTTCTAATGTTTATAAATGACGCTCTTTTTAAGGTCACAGATGGTTGACTTCATAGATTTAGTACAATAAAATCCAAACTCTGGTTGACTTGAAGCTATAGGCCCACGTGCACCCACAACGGCAATATAAAGGCCTATTTAGATATGAGCGGTAACCACTACCGCCGTCAGTAGCAATCGGTGTTGACAAGAATGGAGGAATCGCGGGCGCCACTTATCAATGAAACGGTACCCATACCACATCCGATGTTAGATATCGCTCATATCTGAATAGGCCTTAATTCGGATATCAATAGTTGAAGATTAAATATGATTCATGAACTTCTGTCAAAAAGCTACAGGATAACGTAACAGCCATTGAAGCGTCCGTTAGTTTGTCGGCACCCCTATGGGCTACCTACGGAATATTTTAACACGAAAATAATATAACACAAGGTTAAATTTTAGAGTTCCGTACCCAAAGGGTAAAAACTGGACGCTATAACAAGACTCCACTGACCATAGTGTCCATCTGTCTGTCACCAGACTGAATCTCGTGAACCGTGATAGCTATAGTTGAAGTTTTCACAGATGATGTATTTCTGTTGCCGCTATAACAAATATAACTAAAACAGAATAAAATAATATTAGTGGTTCGGAAACTAAATACAACGTTACGGAGCCCTTCGTGCGCGAATCTGGCTCGCACTTGGCCGGTTTTATTAATAATTGTAGTCTCCAGTAGTCTCCCATTTTCAATAAATAAGAAATGCCTTTGCTGGATTAACTTGCTAACGGGAGCTTTAATACTCGAGTAGGTGTATACCACCTTAAGAGTTTTTATTTATTTCTTTCTCTAAAAAATCTACACTAACTAGTGCTAGACAAAACGCGGAGGGAGCGTTGCTTTTACTCACCCTGATAAACCCTCTTATTAAGTCGAAACATGTAACGATACGAGAAAATTCCCCTTTTTATCAATAAGAACGAGTAAATTCACATAGGATTTAAAAAAACTACCCATAAAAATAGATAAATCGGATTTATTAATAGCAATAAATACAGGTACAATTTAATATTTACAAGCTCTGTAAAATAAAAATGCGCGCCAATAAAACACCGCCATCTTGGATTTATCTGAATCTAACAAGAATTGTGTCGCCATTTTTAATTGAGTAATATGCCAGATCTTTCATATTATTGTTTAGTAAGATCTCGGCGCCTTGCATATTTTCATCCAAGAGATGTAGCGTTGGTGTTCCGTGGTGTCCAAACTTTGAGTACAATCTTTGGGCTAATGTAACTAGCTTCTGTACGGCCATTGTGGATGGGAATTTTTTCTTGAAGATTTTTCCATTCTCGTCTGTTATAGTGACTTCCAGGAGCTGTGATGTCAGGGTCATGTTCTTCGATTGTTTTACGAGAAGACTGTCATCTGGTATGCCGTACTCTAGAAAAGAGAAAATAATATCATTATAATTAAATAAGGGGTGTACGGGGTTCCAACCCCCATCTTCGGAACCCAAGCCAACCTCACCTGCACGTGGTGCATCCTGCTAAATAACGAACGGGGCTCTGACGGCGGCTGATTGCGGCATAGCACAGCCTACATCGGCACATCTAAATCCCCTGGCCACCGACGGGCAGCAGCGTCGGTGGTGCGAGAAGCTGTGTTCTGCATGGGTATATCCCCCTTTATTAGGGCAGGCCTATGTCCAGCAGTGGACTGATATAGGCTGGTGTGGTGTGGTGGAATTAAATATATAAATATGTTACCACTATCACACAGCATCATGTAGCCCCAAACTAAGCAGAGCTTGTATTATGGGAACCATATAACTGATAAACTACTTATATACATTTTTTAAATAAATACATGCATTTATACATAGAAAAAAAAACTGCAACTAATGCAAACAGTATTCCCGCGATGGGAATCGAACCCGCAACCTTCTGCGTCTCAGGCAGACCTTCGCCCACTGCGCCACAGAGGCCGCCAAACATTGAACACGTGTGATAACCAGACTCTTGAGAGACTGAGACCACACACTCACCCTGACTTCAACAATTACACACCATAACACAAAAAAATTAGCTTCCGCAAAAATAAACCTATAGTTTTCTCAAAACAAAACCTTCTAACTACAAAATAAATGGTAGCTGCCCTCAATGAGCTAAAGTTTTGCCCCAAGTTGTATATAAAGTACTTATGTATTATATAAGAAGAAACTTACTGTTAACTAAATGCTGGAACCGGCAGTGTTCCAGGTCGAAGAGTGTGGCAGCCTCCTCGTCTCCTCGCGACACCTTCCACTCCGCCCCGAACCGCTTCATGTAATCGTACTCCGCGCCGCGCCGGAGCTCCGGGGTTATCTGAGATCCATTCAGTTCCTGCAATTAAGGATTTTATAATCAAAACTACAAGCCGAAACGTGGACACTCACAATACGGCTAGTCCTTTGGTTTAAAGTTGCTCAGCGAGCTATGGAACGAGCTATGCTCGGAGTTTATTTTATTTTTATTTTTATTATTTTTTGGAACAACAAACAGCTACATTATAAATATACAATAAGTAGGTATAACAAGACAATGTTATGTAATAATGTAGACCACGGCGTTATTCACAGATTACTTTCAAAAAATTTACAAAAACAACCACATGAGGTTGCTGACCCAAACAAAACAGAGCCATTAAAAAAAAACAAGTCCTTATTTGCTAATCTGATTATTATGTAGGTACTTATTGATTACGGTAATATAATAATAATAATAAATAGCGTAAGTATTTAGGTACGTAATATAAACCACGAGTAATAAGCAAATATAAAAGAAAAGATAAGCTGAAGAGCAATTAGGACGAGAGCACACTCAAAACAGCAAATTTAAATTGCCCTATACTAGTAGCTAGAATATCAATTTCAATCAAACTGTCGTTGTAAAACTCTACCATACGACGAGTGGGCGCGCGCCATCCTGTGTTAGTGCGACATGTGTTGGTTGCAAAGAGACTACCAGCACGCACAGCGCGTCTGTGAACTGTCCTAGGTACAAGAAACCTTAAGCCCGAGACTAGTTCCATACAGTCAAAATTATTATTTACTATTTTATAAAGTGTGGTTGCTTCAAGGTACCTGCGTCTAGTCTCAAGTGTAAGTAAATTGTATTTATCGAGCAGTCGATTGTATGATAAGTATTTTCCGAAACACCTGTAGTGCATTCCACGTAGGAATTTACGTTGAACTCTCTCAATAGCCTCTATGTACTTATGGTAAAAAGGGTTCCATATAGGAACTGCATACTCAAGTTGAGAACCAACTAGTGTTTTGTACAGATATAAATAAGTGGTTGTACGCTTGAATTCGGTAGAAGACCTCATTACGAATCCGTACATTTTGAAAGCTTTATTAACGATGTTATCGATATGACCGCTTAAGCATAATTTTTCATCCAATTGAATCCCTAAATCTCTCACGGCCGAAACTTTGGCTAAAGGGGAATTACATAAAGTGTAAGTAAAATGCGTTATATTTATCTTGGTCGTGAAAGTAATTAAGTTACATTTAGGGATACTTAACATAAGTTTATTTTCGTAGCAGTAAGTGGATAGCCTATCAAGGTCTTGTTGAAAGGAGATACAGTCATCAGGTGTCCTAATGATTTTATAAGCTTTGAGGTCATCGGCGTATAACAAAACATTGGAATGTAAAAAGCAATTCTTAATGTCATTAATAAATAATATGAAAAGAAGTGGTCCAAGTATAGATCCCTGGGGGACACCAGATGTTACAATTGTACTTCTAGAATTATATCCATTGACAACAACCCTCTGTGACCTATTCTGAATATAAGATGCAAACCAACGGAGCAAATTACCTCGTATACCATTAAACGCTAGCTTGTTAAGAAGTAGCTCATGATCCACCCTATCAAAGGCCTTTTTAAAATCTGTGTAGACTGCATCTATTTGTGCGCGATCATCAATATTTGTGAATAATAAATTTGTAAATATTAACAAGTTAGATGTTGTAGATCTATGTTTAACGAAACCGTGTTGTTCATTAATTATGGCATTATGCAATATTGGGTAGACTTCCATATGAACTAACCTCTCAAAGAGCTTTGACAGGGTGGATAATATTGATATGGGATGTTCCGTTCTCATAGAACATAAGTAATTTTAAATCAAACAATATCGATGTTCATATCCAAGCTTACTCAGCAGTATCGAAGCGCCATCTATTGGTTGCTATGCACGTACGTAAAACGTCAAAGCTTGGAGTGACAGTTGAAAGAAGAGTTGGTTCGGCCATCAATCGCGACGCACGCGCATCTTCATCGGGAGGCCAATATAGCTTTCAAATCTAACGGTTCCGTGTGTGATTTTCATATCTAGTGTGCCTTTCGTGAACCCTTACATCTCCAATCATCATCAGCTCAGAAACCATCTAAAAGTGGAAGTTCATCGAGCAGTGCTGGTCGCAGTCCGAGGTATGTACGTTGCATATATCTTTACTGTTGCCGGCCTGGATCTTGAACATCGTTTTTAACGTGTAAAATCGTCAGACCATCATCAGGTGGTCTTCCCAGAGTAGCGGAAAGCCATCATCTCATTTCGGCTGATGCGTACGCTACATCTTTATGGTGCCGAAACCCGGGACCTTCCATTTTTAAAAATCGTAAACTGTCGGTTTCAATTTGCTTGTGGTATTTCTGGATAAAATAAAGCTTAGGATATCTCAATCTACCTATTGCTTTAGTCAAAACTATAGCTTATCGCATTCTAAGATATTCCATTTTACCTGTGATTTACTTGTGAATTGAATCTATCAACTATCCTTCCTATCGTCTACGAACAGTTTCACGAATTATTCTAATGGCCGGTTCCTATATTATACCGTTACCGATTACGCCTCGTTTTCCCCTGAAAAAACTGTCAAATTTTCGACGCCTCGTTGTTAATTTTTGACAGTTTTTCAAAGGAAAACGAGGCGTACTCGGTAACGGTATAATATAGAAACCGGCCGTTAGTCGATCTATCTATCTAATCGTATCTACATATTATTTGATCGTAAATTATTGCGAGATCAAAAATTGTGCAATCATTCACACTCATCGGTGCATAATTTAATATCGGCTCGCAATAATTCGCTCATCTATCTATCGTACCTATTATTTATATATTTTCGTAATCAGTTAAATATAGGTAATCAACATAAGTTTCGCATCAAAAATCGTTAAATCATTTTGTTCCCATCATTTTCACTAATTTCCGAAAACTTTAAGGTAGTTTTAAATCTCGCCGCTAGCGCATACGCCGAGCGACATTCTTGTGAATATTTGAAATATCAAGTGAATGAACAGATTAGCTAACAGTTAGTACGAGTGTTGTACAGCTCACCCCGCAAAAGCAACTTTTTATACGAAATCGACCCAATTTGTGTGGGAGGTTGTACGACATTGGAATCTATACATATCTATCTTTTTACCGTGGCGATCAGCTGTGCTGCCTGGGTTTATGCTTTGTTCATTCGTACCTAGCGCCAACGAGTTGTGTTCCTAGCTGCATAATTACGTTTTCTGCCGGAACTACACATTAGGAAACTAAACTTTTTTGTCAAAATATTAAGTACGCAACTTATCTTTTGTTTAAATATTCACATTACTGGCTATCTATCAATGGTAGGTCGGTACTAAATACTAATTTAAACACGTACCTACATAATATCTACGCCTAGTACTAGTACTTAAATATAATCGAAAATGTCTCTTCTAAAGCATTCGTCTCGTAAATTAAGTACCTTAAAAAAGTCAAAGTCAAAGTCGATCGACATCGAATACACTGCGCAAGATTTGCCATCTTTATGTCGAAAACGAACTATCGCATACAAACGTTTGACTAAGACTTTAGAGATAGGTATTTTAGCCGCTAACGATTCTACTCAGCGAGATTTATTTTTTTCGTATCATCAAGAAGTAAAACAAATCGCTGCGAATTTTGAGGATGCGCACTTCACTATCCAGGAAGTTCTTGATGATCCTGAAAATGAGGATAATACTATTCAGGAGCAATTTGACGAAATGTATTTCAGAGTTTTAGCGATCCATCGTAACTTATCTAAACCGGAATCGTCTAGTTCTCGCGGCAGTTCTTCATCGAACATTCGATTGCCAAAAATCGTACTTCCGACTTTCAACGGTGATATCAAAAAATGGCCGGAATATTTTGACACTTTTAACGCATTGATACACAACTCGACATCGATTACCGACACTGAGAAGTTTCATTATCTCTTATCATCTCTCAGCGGCGATGCGTTAATGGTAGTCAAGCCGTTCCCGTTAACTCACGAGTACTATTGTGACGCGTATAGTGCACTTATTGCGCGCTATAAGAATAAACGCGATCTAGCCTTTACGTGTTGGCGGGATATTTTAAAGATCGAATTTAAATGCACTGACGCTCACGAGTTTAGGAAATCGCTTGACTTATTCGAGGAAAACTTAAGTATTCTGAAGACGATTAACTTGCCAATTAGTCAATGGGACTTTATTTTAGTGTATCACATTTTATCGAAACTAGATACGAAATTGCGCCGTGATTTTGAAGAAAAATACTCGGAAGTAGAAATGCCTAATTATAATCAATTAAAATCGTTTTTGCATTCGAAATGTGAGGCATTATTGCGAGATACACACTTTAACGAATCGAATAAAACAAACAAACCTTCACACAAATTTATCCCTGCGCTGCCGCATCAATCGACGCGCAGTTCAACGTCACATACACTGGTCGCCGCGACCCCCGTAACCGATCAAACCCAAACCGGAAGTAATGCGTCCACTGTTCCGTACACAAGTAAATGCTCGTTTTGCAGTGATTTTCATTCAATAGCGGCATGTACCGAGTTTCTTAAAAAATCGGTGGATGATCGAATGAAAATCGCTAGCGAGAGAAACTGGTGCTTCAATTGTTTAAGGCCATCTCATCAATTGAAGGACTGCAAATCGATCTTTTCGTGTCGCATATGCAAACGGAAACATCACACCTTACTCCATAGCGATAAATCTAAAGAATCGAATCAAACCGTATCGTCTTTGGTTTCAAGGTCTCCAACTCACACGACCGTTTTGCTTGCAACTGCAATCGTTCAGGTTAGGGATGCGTCTGGTTCGATGCAATCGTTCCGTGCTCTATTTGACACCGGAAGTCAAAGCAATTTTATCACGGAGTCAGCGGTGAAGCGTTTGAACTTACAACCCACTCAAGCTAACGTTAGCGTAAGCGGTATCGGAGAGGCAGTAGCATCTACACTCGGTGACGTCACTTGTGCAGTAGGTACAAACAATAAAACTATTTTCAACTTGGACTTTCATGTCATCTCAACAATATGTGGCGATCAACCTATCGCAAAACTAAACACATCGGGATGGTCACACATTAACACGTTGCCTTTAGCCGACCCCGGTTTCGATATTCCGGGACCTATCGACTTATTGTTCGCTGCGGATGTTTTTGCGGATTCACTCCTGAATCAACACGTCAAAGGGAATGTCAACCAACCTACCGCCTTTAACTCCGTTTTCGGTTGGCTTCTTTTAGGCAAAACGCGCTTGGCTTCTAGCACCTTAGCGCACTCATCGCTGGACATCGATAACGAGTTGAACTCATTAGTTCAACACTTCTGGGAATTAGACTCCGTACCTAAGGCTTCACTTCTAAATCGGGATGAAGCTCTTTGCGAACAAAAATTTATATCCGATCATAGTCGAAATTCATCCGGACGATATATCGTACGTTTGCCCTTTAAGGATAACTCGGAACCTACATTCGAAGGCTCTCGCGAGGTAGCGATGCGACGGTTCTACGCTATAGAACGCAGACTGTCACGTGATCCAGATTTGCAGGTTCAATACGCCGACTTCATGTCGGACTATATCAACACCGGTCACATGTCGCTAGTTCCTGCGGACGAACTAAGTATGGGGAAGTATTACATACCTCACCATTGTGTCTTACGCCCAGAATCGACAACCACTCGTCTCCGCGTTGTTTTCGACGCCTCTGCCAAAGATGCTCATTCCCGTTCCTTAAACGATTCTCAACTCACCGGTCCGAAATTACAACCTAACATTTTGGAAATTCTCTTGCGATTTAGGGAACATAACATCGTTTTTATGGCCGATGCGCGACAAATGTTTCGTCAGATTTTAATCTATCCCGCCGACCGTGATTTTCAGCGTATCTTTTGGAGAGCTTCTCCTAACGATTGTCTTCAAGAATATCGCCTGAATACTGTCACGTATCACGTATCATCATCCCCCTTTCTGGCTTGCCGTACACTGCGACAGCTTGCTGTAGATGAGGGAGATGCGTATCCCATTGCGAAAGACATCATTTTATCTGACGTGTACGTTGACGACGTAGCAACCGGAAGTGAGTCCATCGAAACCGCTCAGCAAGCAAAAACCCAACTGATCGCTTTGTTCAACCTTGGCGGATTTCAACTCCGAAAATGGGTGAGCAGTGATGCGCAACTTTTGTCCGATCTTCCTAGCGAGGACTGTTTAACCGGCTCCGTCTCTCTCGACAATTCTGAACCTTCAACTCTAAAGGTGCTCGGCCTCAAGTGGGACCCGTCATCCGATTCCTTTCTCTTCGAAATCAAACCTTCAGATCGACTATGTACAAAGCGATCTATACTCAGCGAACTCGCTCGAGTTTTCGACCCATTGGGCTTCTTATCCCCCATCACAATACAAATCAAATCCTACATCCAAAAGCTTTGGATTCTCGCTATCGGATGGGACCAAACGCCGCCTGATGAAGTAATCAGTACGTGGTCAGCTTATAAAAATCAACTACCCCAGTTGAGTCAGCTTCGAATCCCTCGCAAGCTAACTTGCATCGATTCCAAATCGTGCGAGCTCCACGGCTTTTGCGACAGCTCCGAGATAGCCTACGGTGCTGTTATATACTTACGCGTCACGCGTTACGTGATAAGGACGGTGCAGTCCACGTCTATCTCGTCTGTTCAAAGGCTCGCGTAGCACCGCTCAAACGAACTTCGTTGCCTCGACTGGAGCTCTGCGCTGCAGTTCTTCTTGCGGATCTTTATAAATTCGTCCGAGATACTTACCTCGCTCGTATCAAAATCGATGCTACCTACCTGTGGTCAGATTCCACAGTTGTCCTTTCGTGGTTACGCTCACATTCGTCTCGCTGGGCCACATTCGTTGCGAACCGGGTAAGTCATATTCAAGAACTGACTCCTACAGAATGTTGGCATCACGTGTCTTCGGGAGACAATCCCGCGGATATTTGCTCGCGTGGACAGTTTCCGAGTGAACTCGTTCACAATTCGCTATGGTGGGCGGGGCCTTGCTGGCTATCGCAAGATTACAACTCATGGCCTTCGAGCCTGCATATCGTACCTCACGAAGATGAAGTGATCATCAAAGCCGAAGAACGCAAACCAGTAGCATTAGTTACCGGACAAGCTGATGAAAGCGGGATCAACGACCCATCAATAATCGACGGTTTGCTTAATCGTTTTTCTTCGTTTTCGAAAATTGTTAATGTTCTCTCTTACATTCATCGTTTCATTAACAATACTCGACATCCTAATCACGCAAATCGAACGCAATATCTCAGTAACGTTGAACGTCATCGAACTTTGATGCATATCGTAAAACACGTCCAAAGTCATGCCTTTTCGGAAGAAATCTCAAATCTAAAATCAAGAAAGATGTTATCAAAACCCTTTCGCAAACTTAACCCGTTTCTTGACGACCAAGGTGTGCTCAGGGTGGGCGGTAGAATCTCTGGATCAGGATTAGAATACGAGCAAAAACATCCAGCATTCTTACCGTCGGACCACCCATTAACGTCCCTAATCATCGACTTTATTCATCGAACATATTTACATCCAGGGGTTAACACTACGCACTTCTTATTACTTCAACAATTTTGGATTATCGCTGCCAAACGTGCCATTCGTCGTCGCCTTTCCAGGTGCATTAAATGCTTTCGAACGAACCCACAGCCATTACAGCCTTTCATGAGCGATCTCCCATCATATCGGGTCAATCAAGTCAAACCGTTTTCAGTAGTAGGCGTTGATCTAGGCGGACCGTTTCGCATCAAACTAGGTTCACATCGGGGAGCGAAGATGGACAAGGCATATTTATGCTTGTTTGTCTGCTTAGCAACCAAAGCGGTCCACCTAGAGGTAGTGTCGACGCTGTCGTCGGAGGGTTTTATCGCCGCTCTACGGCGTTTTATAGGACGTCGCGGTCGCTGTAACGTAATTCACCCGGATTGTGGAACCAATTTTGTCGGCGCTAGGAATCAACTTTCGTCGTTAATGCAGCAGGCGTCCAGCGCAGAAAAAATTGAATTCAAATTCAACCCTCCCGGCGCCCCGCACTTCGGTGGAGTCTGGGAAATCCAAATCAAAGCGGCGAAATCTCACTTGTATCGGGTAATAGGAGACCAAGTCCTCACGTTCGAGGAGTTAACGACCCTCTTCGTTCAAATCGAATCTATTTTGAACTCGCGGCCCCTTAGCCCTATTAGTTCTGATCCAAATGACCTGTCATGTTTAACACCTGGTCATTTCCTCACCTTAGAGCCTTTGACATCTGTGCCCGATGAAGATCTCTCTTCTATCAACTTAAACCGGCTTCATCGGTGGCAGATGTTACAAGCATTCCAACAGAATTTTTGGTCCAGATGGAAATCCGAGTACTTGAACTCATTAACACAACGCGCCAAATGGACCAAGGATTCAAAACCGTTATCGATAGGTTCGATGGTGATAATCAAAGACGACAATCGCGCTCCATTGCAATGGACTCTCGCTCGCGTCATAGATCTCCATGTCGGTGGTGATGGAATAGCTCGGAGCGCATCTGTTAAAACAGCAAACAACCACATCATAAATCGACCGTTGGTAAAACTTTGTCCTCTACCAATAGAAGACTAGTTTTAATCGTATCAATCTTAATATCGATCTTAGTTAAGTTAATTAAGAAATTAGTATCTAGTATCAATCAAACTTATTATCGTTTGTATCATTATCTTTATAACAAGCCTTTTTTTCTTTCGTTTATCCAGAAAATACCATAGGTATTTTGGTGGGCGGGATGTTCCGTTCTCATAGAACATAAGTAATTTTAAATCAAACAATATCGATGTTCATATCCAAGCTTACTCAGCAGTATCGAAGCGCCATCTATTGGTTGCTATGCACGTACGTAAAACGTCAAAGCTTGGAGTGACAGTTGAAAGAAGAGTTGGTTCGGCCATCAATCGCGACGCACGCGCATCTTCATCGGGAGGCCAATATAGCTTTCAAATCTAACGGTTCCGTGTGTGATTTTCATATCTGGTGTGCCTTTCGTGAACCCTTACATCTCCAATCATCATCAGCTCAGAAACCATCTAAAAGTGGAAGTTCATCGAGCAGTGCTGGTCGCAGTCCGAGGTATGTACACACAGCGTCACGATCTGGTATACCCCTTTCAAGTATAAATTTAAACTGCTGCCGTGGAGGCTACCATATTCAAATGGCCAAAATCTTTTACAAAAATATTTATACTTGGCTGGGGGATCGAACCAGCTCATTCACACCAGTTTATGAATCAGACGCTCTAACCAACTGAGCTATCGTAGCGGTTGGCGATAATGACGAAATTATAAGTTACAATATACGTTCATTATTTTGTCTAGGTATTCATGGATGCGTCAGCTAGTAACTTCTTCATTTGTTTAACACGGTAGTGCGCAACTACTTATAATTATTTTGTGCAGCACTGGACTATTGAGGGTAGTTGTGTATTAAATGACAGTTCAGAACAAAAGGTTACTTGTTTCGTCTTGGGTGTGTCGTGTGTCATTGAATTTGTATATGAAAAAAAAGCCAGTCCGAAAAATTGAGCTAAAGAGTGCGTTTTGCAAAATAAAACTTTTGGAACGCTACAACCCATCAAATAATCAATGTCAATGTTAATCAATGTATGGAATTGGAAATGGCAGAATAACATTAGGTAAGTGGTATGAGAATTATTAGTAGGTTTATCATAGACAATGTTCTTAGTAGACCTATTCCATTTTATATTATATAAACACATCTTATGCTTATAATATTATGTTTTTATTTTCAGGTTATTGGCGATGGATGTCATCAATGAGCAAAGTTTTGCAAGAAATAATGCAGTCAACAGTGCAAGTTGCTTATCCAGAAGGAACGGTGTATTTAGTTTATGATAACTGCGCGGTTCATCGTTCGCGAATTCTGACCAATTGGCTCGCTTCTCAGACGGGCATTATCACCATATCATGGTCATCTAAAAGTCACGATTTAAATATGAGGAGAATGTGTGAGCATATGTGGGGTCAAATTGTCCTAACTGGGAACTGATGCGTCGTAGTGGTTTTGGTTGGACTTTGATTACCCAAGTGAAAAGAAGGCTTCAACAAATAATTTAAAGTTTTGGACATCCATCCCATTCGGTATTAAAAAATATTTAAATACTATAAAATGTTTTCAATTATAGATAAAATACCAGACTAAGTATTTGCGAGTGATCTTAATTGTTTATTGGATTTTTATACGGCAAGTATAACCTGTTCCAATGTTAACATGTTTGTTCACTCGTTAATCTTATATGGGTAAATAAGTATTAATCTATCATTTAAAACATTATTGAAAATTCAAAAAAATAAGTTACTATCTATATTCTATTATGTTAAATGTGGTGTTTTAATAAATTTGTTATAACTTTTGAACATTTTTTTTATTTTTTAAGCTTAATTTAAATAATTAGGTAACTTACTTACTACACTTACCGCGTAACGTAATCCATTGTTAGTAACAAAAATCTAAAAATAAACATATTGGTAATAAGGGATTTGAACCCAGTACTCTTGTAACGTTTCGAATGATGTCGAGTGTTGTAACCGCCACTCCATTGTGTCGTATATTAATATGATTGAAATTAAATATTCGTAGGCAAGGAGAAGTTTTATAAAACACATTTGTGCAAAAAGTTGAGATCCACGAATGACGCCGCGACGATTTGAACCTACTAACATTAACTAGGGGGGTTACCAGACTCTGACGCTGTCTGTACGTTGCATATATCTTTACTGTTGCCGGCCTGGATCTTGAACATCGTTATTAACGTGTAAAATCGTCAGACCATCATCAGGTGGTCTTCCCAGAGTAGCGGAAAGCCATCATCTCATTTCGGCTGATGCGTACGCTACATGGGACGATATTGTTCTATATCATGCCTAGAGCCACTCTTGTGAACTGGAGTAATGTTAGCGCGCTTCCATATCTCCGGGAAAACTCCTTCAGAAAGACATTTATTATACAGTATGAACAGTGGTTTGCTTATTTCTTCTGCAGTTCGTCTAAAAAATAACGAGGGGAGCCCATCAGGGCCAGGGCCTTTAGAAGGATCCAGATGTTTAAGTTCATATAAAAGTTTAGAATTACTAATGCGGATATTTGATATAAGGGTGCTGTTATCATGTAGATGTGTGGGGGGCTGCCATTGCGAAATATTAGGAGAAGTTGGCTCAAAGACAGATTGAAAGTAGTCAGAAAACATATTGCAGATGGCTTCAGGGTCATTAGATTTATTGTCATGGTATTTCATAGAGGAGGGGATTTCCTGTTTACTTTTTCGGTTCGATAGATAGGTCCAAAAATGTTTGACATTTTTAGTAATGTTTTCTTCTACAGTTTGCATGTATTTCCGATAGCACTGATCACATTTAGATTTAAATTTAGTTCTTTGTTCAGAGAATTCCTCGTAATCACGTTCATTTTTAAATTTCTTCCACCTGACCCAAGCTTTTTGATTTTTCTTTAAAATTCGTATTAGTGATTGTGTAAACCAAATTGGGAAGGCAGTTTTTTTAATGCTTGCTAATGGTGTATGCTGCCTTATTACACTATCTAATGTATTATAAAAAGTATCAACAGCTACCTCCGAGGGAAGATTTACCAAAAGCTCACTCCAATCAATGTCATTTAATTTATCATTAATTAGCTCGTAGTCGGCTTTATAGAAATTATATTTTGTCATTTGACGTCTTTTCATTGGTCGGATAACATGGTGTATATTCGCCATCGCTACAAACGGTAGGTGAGCAGGGTCAAGTCGTACGAGTGAGCTGGCTGTTTGTGGGACAAGTGCTGTGGGAGAGTTAGAAATGAATAAGTCAAGTATGTTATTATTTACATTAACAAAACTATTGTACTGTTCCGCATCAAGAAGCGACAAAAAGTTGATCAGCGCTGAGCAAACACTTGAGGATCCTGAACCTTGTAGAGCTGAGATCTGGGATTGATTAAAAGAGTTGGGTGTCCAAACTTTTTAGAGTTTTTTTTTTTTAGGGTTTAGAGTCCAAAACATGTCGGGGATATTGTAATCACCCAAAATATAAAAATTAGCAACCTGGGAGTTGTTAAGCATGTACTGCAACATATCAAAGTGAGTTTCGTATACTTCAGTTAAAGAATCCGGCGGAATATAAACCGCGCTAATTATGTGTTTCTTGCTATTCTCCAAGCTGGGTATTTCTATAATTATATGCTCAATTAAGCTGGACTGACACATGTTTGTTAAATTGGATAAGTCTACTACTATTGAACTTAGCCACGCAATGCAGCCACAAGAACACCGCCTCCATCCTTCTTACCTGTTGCAGCACGATTTCTGTCGCACCGATAAACCACGTAGCGCTGGTCCAGCCATTCATTGTTGTCAATGTCAGATGTAAACCATGTCTCCGTAAGTACAATAACATCATAAGCGTTCGATAAAATGTTCATATAGAGCGTGTGTAATTTTGTTCTAAGTCCTCTACAATTTTGGTAGTATATGGATAGATGTTTAGAAGGAGGACTACTATCCATAATCTAATTGTACAACTATATATACGTATAGGTTGAGTAGTGTTTGGTTTTGTTTTAGTACTTTATTCCAGATATACAGTATAAAGAGATTTTTATTATAAGAGTAGATTGTGTTTTGTGCGGCATTCAGAGAGTTCAGATAGGGATTCAGATAGTATATTTCAGTAAGGACGTGGTGATAAAAGTAGATAATCAATCGACGGTTCAACAATTTCAACATAATAAAATAGCATAGGACATATTTTTTAGGGTACATAAGAATCGAGAAACAGCTCATATTGTAGCAGTTAAAAGGTACGCAATTATGAAAAATCAAAAATAACACGATGGCAACATTAGATACTACAAATTTGTTTACAAATAAAATTTTAAGAGGTATTGTTTTTCGGCATGGGTTTGAGCTTTTCGAGATCGTGCTCGGTCCGGATGGCAATTGCTGGACTGTCATCACGCTCACGTACAAGGATTGTAGAGTTTTTGACCCAGATATATCTGTATTGCAGTTCCTTGACAACCTCCCAGCACTTCCGAAATAATTGCTTTCTTTTGAGAGTCAGATGTTCATTCAGGTAAATAATAGATGAAGTTCCCGGGATGCCGAGCTGGTCAGACTTGAGAGTTTTCGCTTTACGATAGGCGCTCATCATGTTGTCTCTCTGTATGCGGGTAGTGAACTTTACAATTATGTTTTTAGGCCTTCCTAGCCCCTGCTGTGCCTGAGGAACTCTATGGACAGACACTACGTCTTTCTGGGAGAATTGAATCCGAAGGGAAGATCCAATAGATTCAACTATGCCCATAAGGTTTTCATTACGGCGCTCAGGAACGTTGCAGATCTCTACATTGCATTGTCTTGCCTGCTGTTCAAGAGAGTCGATCTTAGTTTCAAGGCTGGCATATACTGTGGAAGACTGCTCGCAGCCAATACGTGCTATTTCGTCGACACGCTTCTTCAAGGTATTTTGTTCATCTGTTTAGAATTGTAGAGATTCTTGGAGAAAATTTATCTCAGAGGAAATGTTTGTTATGTTTTACCTCAAATTGGCTTGTTCTAAACGTAGAGATTTCATTTCAGTTTGTATTCCGAGCAGAGTTCCTTTAATGTCATCTCTTATATTCAACATATTTGAGTTCATATCATCGCGCCATGCATTGATGGTATGGAGTAGCTCGTTAAATTTATCAGTAGATATTGATTCAGTAGCTGATGACGACGCCGACGGTATCGGCACATTGGGAGACCGGTCACTTCTGTCAAAATTATCGCACGATATGTCCATAGAATCATCCACCAGCGAGGCTTGATTTTGCTGTCGCATTATGTTGGGCTTAGTGCGTCGCGTCACAGTATTGCAAGCTGGGCCGATCCAATTGGTAAGGTATTCTCTAGACAGCGACGAAAATTGTTCAACCTTCATACTCAGGCATTCATAGTGGTACTTGCCCATGCAATCACAGCATTTGAGAAATGAATTTGGTTTCAATTCACTTTTACATCCTTCGCATAAATTCATCTTGAAAGTAAGAAGTTACTATGTGGTAGTTATTTATTATAATTATTATATAGTAGCGCCTCTGGTGGCCTATCGCGGAAAGCGCGCGTAGAAAATAAAAATCCAAGATCAATATATTTTATATTTAGGAATAGCGCCACCTGTTGGTTGCCCCAAGAGTTATATAGTACCGCTTGGTTGAGGTAGATGAAAATCAATTGAGTTCCGTGCCACTAAAAGTTCTGTGATAGTACTGAGCAGTGCCCTTAGCACGCACAAGATGGCACAATTGTAACAAACACGACCCCTGGTGTCGAAATAACTAATCAAAAATGTAAACAAGCCAATTCCGTGACTTGCAAGATGTGAGTAGTTTTTATGTTTCGAATTGGCACTTAGTTTTTCTAGCAGCTAGTTCTTCGGCTTCGGAGTCGAAAGCTTGTGCAATCCTTTGGTCTCTCACTGATCGGGTTAGTAGATTTTGACTTATCTATGTATTGAACACTGGTTACCCGTTGTTTTATTTACGTCCAGTCACTTGCGTATGTTATCAACACAATTATTCACACAACTCATGAGTTGTAGTCCAAATCACACGATTCAACCGTAAAATACTTATATTATCACTCTGTTTATTTTAAAATATTATTTAATTTAGGAGCTTAGCTCTGAATGTACTGTTAAGGTCAGCGCCCTCTCGAGGAGATATTTATCTGAAGGATAGAATCCACAACGAGACTGTCCGAAATAGAACTAAAGTTGATGATGAAATAATGATTCGTAACTAAAACACGAAAAATCTTATCTATGATTATAAATTAAAGTGGTTTTGTCGTATATTAGTATGAGTCGCCCATTGTTGATTATTATTATTATTTAATATCTTAAGATGGAAATAGCCAATGGCCCACCTGATGTTAAGTGGTAACCATTACCTATCACAAAGTATTGCATCGTAGATCACGGTTTTTCAAAACATGCTCTACGATGCTCCTGCGTCCATCAACTTGAGGCATAATGATGATAAGCCTCTTGTGCCTGTAATTTCACCGAAACCCACACCTTCAGACCGAAACACAAGAATGCTGCTTCCCGGCAGAAATAGGCATGGTTGTAGTCCACACTCTGATAAGCAATTCACAAAGAACTCTACCTACTACTTTTTCATATGACATTTTATAGTTTATGGACTTATGTTTGACCGCCATCTTACCTGTTGGTAAGTGACGATGCGATCCATATCACGCTTGCCTAGATATAATGTACCTATTTACTATTTGCCAATAACTCGTATGAAGAAGAAGAAGACTCTTCCCTTGAAGACCCCTTTCCTCGTATGAGCTAAAAACCAGATTTTAGGTCACTCGAAGGCCTCCGAAGGCTTAACGACTGAAAAAGCCGGTACCAACATCTTAACGTACCTTCCGAAGCACGGAAGCGCTCAGATCTAAATGCCACTAAACGGTCACTCATTCCAGTAGTGACCGGACGGAGAGTTGTGTTGCTACCTCAGATGATTGGCTAACACCGAAGTGAGCCACGCCACGAGCTCTTCAGAAGACCTCCAAGTCTTCCATACCAGCCTATATCAGTCCACTGCTGGCCATAAGCCTCCCTTAAAATGGGATATGCCCATAATTCTAATCACAGCTAATTCCCACATGCATGTGGGTTGGAGTTCGCAGAGCACAGCTTCTCGCAGCCGACGCTGCTGCCTGTCAGGGGATTTAGCTGTGCCGATGTAAGCTGCGCTATGCCGGAATCAGCCAGCCGCCAGAGCCTAGTTTGTTGTTTAGCAGGGTGCACCACGTGCAGGTGAGGATGGCTTGGGCACCAAAGATGCGATGTTGGAAATGTGTAAACCCCTTAGTCTAAGGGCTATAGCACTTATATTTCACCGCGACATCACAGTAGCGCCACCAGTCACGCCACCGTGGTGCCTGTAAGCTACCAAACAAGACACCAGTGTCGCCACACCACACTGAGACAGTATCAAAATATACCTTCGAGGTGTTGCATGCAAGGAGCCCCACCTCCTCACTGCATCGCGTCACTGGCGGCCGAGTGAGTGAGAACACCATACAGCGCTATAGTAATTAGTGGTGGCGCGACCAGTAACATTCTGTGCACGCGTCAGGGCTGGTCGCGCCGCCAATTGATTGCGCAACCAAACCGACAACAGGTGAGTAGCTCATTTAAGTCTTAGCGATACTAGATAAGTCAAGTTGTCGCGTCGCGTCGTGTCGCGTTCGTTCGCAGGACACCGCCTTACCGTGAGAGTGCCAATTTTAGCAATAATCATTTGAGATCCCGTGTCGTAGTCTTCCGTATTCTGTATCGGGTTCTTAAGGAAATACAGCTTTCTGATGTTTTTCAGTTTGTTTAGTTCGCTGAGTGATCGCCACTGAAATATTAAATAAGTATTATTAGCCTGAATTATCCTACTGCAGGGCAATGGCCCTTCTCTCTATTGAGCGCTATCGCCCGTCATCATAATCAGCCTATTATAGTTGGACATAGGCCTCCCCTAATGATCATTGCGCCATATTCCCTGCTCCACTGCGTGGCCCTTACGCAGAAACCGTCTAGCATGCGGCAGACATGGCCCACCCACTCCCATTAATAAGTATAATTTTAATACATATAATAATCATCCCGTTACTTATAAGACAATAGACAAACATTTATTTACCACTTGCCACATAATAAATACCACAACAGAATTAAAGGAAGTAAATAGTTTAACAGTAGGTAACTAATACTTATTCATTCCCACTGCTAGCTAACTCTGACTGGCTTCTTAGGTAGCGTTTACACTGAAAGCTCCCGGGCGGCTTGACTTTTACCGGAATTTTCAACAATTATCCTCATAATTCAACCAATTTACACAAAACCTTAACCCTCCCTCATGAATCACTCTGTCTATTGGTGAAAACCGCAAGAAAATCCGTTCAGTAGTTTTTGAGTTATCGCCATAATCACCTCACGTAATTAGGACACCTACTATATCGCGAACAGACAGACAGGCAGACGCGGCGGGGGACTTTGTTTTATAATATCTAGTGACTAGGGGATGATGATAAATTTACTCACATCTTTAACTTGATTCCTGTTCAGAAACAGCACCTCCAAATCCTCAAACGCCTCCATCTCCCCCACACCGTCAAACCTGATCTCTTCGATGAAGCAATCGTTCAAACTCAGAACCTTCAGCCTTAACCTTCCAATTTTCAGCACTTCATACCACGAGGTGAGAGGATTTCCATCGAGCCGTAGAATTGCCAAATTTCTAAGGCAAAGTCCAGGGTCTGTCATGACAGTGATTCTGTTATATGCTGCAATTAGCTCGGTTATGTTCGGCCATAGATGCGAAAGGGTAAGTATGTCCTGCCATTGGTAGTTGCAGACGGATATGTTTAGTTTTTCTAATGTTCTGAAGTGAGTTGACAGTTGAGATAATGTTGATTCTGGGAAATCGATCGCCATTCGGTTTTTGCTAGAAAACAAAAAAAACATCATTACTTTTCCTCATGTCTTCAATGTCGTCAATTGAACATACAGAGCAATATCTCTGGGTATGTTCAATTCTACCTGACGTCAGCTTGTTCAACCGTACCTGACATCAAAATAAATCATACATGACATGAATCTTGTTAAATCCTACCTGAAGTAAAGCTCAATCCTACCTGAGATCAAGTTTAAACCTACCTGACGTCAAGCTCGATCGTACCTGAGATCGAGTTCAATTGTACCAGACGTCAAATTTAATCCTACCTAACGTTAAGCTTATTCAATACTACCTGACGTAAAGTTAAATCCTACCAAACTTCAAGTATAATATACTTGAAGTAAAATTAAATGCTACCTGACGTAAATTTCAATCCTACCTGACGTCAAGCTCGTTCAGCTCAGGCAGCTGTGCAGACAAGTTAATGATCTCCCTCCAGCCAGAGAAGAGGTTAGCAGACACGTCCAGACTCCTTACGTTGGGGCAGAGAGCGGCAACATCCCCCGCAGTTGCAACATTCTGATCGTGAACGCAAATCTCTTGGAGGCGGTCGAATTTTCTGTAAATATATAAAACAAAGACCCCTGGTAAACATTCTTTGGATTAATCTGATATATGTTTTTGCCTATCTCCAACATGGCTTAACAACTGAAAAAGCCGGGACCAACATCTTAACGTGCCTTCCGAAATTAACATGGAAGTGCTTAAACCTAAATGCGACTAAACAGTCACCCATCCAAAAAGTGACTGGTCGGAGTGTTGTTTAACCAAGATGATTACGAATATTTCAACCTGACGTATTGTAAGCGCCACGAAAAGTTTCGGCCAATGACAAAATACGAATACTTTTTCGCTAGTCTTCGTGATTGACCCTCTGCTTTGGCCTCTCCTTTTTATAACACCAGAGTAAGCCACGCCATGGCGAATGCACACATTAGTCCCGCGGCGGGAATAGAACCCGCAACCTTCTACGTTTGAGGTGGACCCTTACCCACTGCACTACAGAGGTCGCCAGTATGTACAGTGACATCTCCATACAAAAATATATAATGCAATCTTTGTAGCAAGTATGTTTTTCACACACAAACTACTAGCTCATGAAGAACAATAATTATTACTGTTTCTGACGGATCTTCTCAAAGCCAACCATCTCGATGAAGGGGGCTCCCATCTCCCTCTTCCACTCATTGATGACGGTTCTGCGATGGGCGGCCACAGTCTCATCCTGAAACATAGATAAATCCTATGAACCAATCACCTAATTAATGGAGGTCCTTAGTTCTGGCTGCCTGACAGAAGAGGGGCAACCTTTTTTGTAACAAATTCTCAATCGGCTATCAGTGAGTTCAAAAATGTTGATAATCCTATTTTTAATTTTTTTTTTCTTGCAATCTGCTTTTCTGAGTATTGAGCTAGAGTGTTGATGATTGCTCCGTCATTGACATGCATGGAATATGTCAAGTGGCATATCCATATCTTCAGTGTTGTCCTCGTTTGTCATTGGTTGTACGAGGTCTTGTGGGGTTCTCTTTACTCTTTTAGTCTTCAGAAGGTGGTGGATTTGAGGCATCAGATTCTGTGCCAGTTTGTTTGGATGTAGCTCAATACGTTTGGCATACGATGTAAGCTTGTGGGTTATGTCATCCTTAAACGTTGGGATCTCCAATTCAAGGTGTAGCTAGTTGTTTGTGATATACCAAGTGACTATCAGTCAGTTCATAAATGTTGTTAATTCTAATCACAAACGATTATTTGATGACACATGAGATAAAACCATCCTCAACTCCTTTGATGTTAATTAGCTTTTGTAATAGTTAACGTTAGCCATTGCAGTAACAAAAACATGAGATGAAACCATCCTCAACTCCTTCAATGTAAATACGCTTTCATAATAGTTAAATAAATAAATAAATTGCAGTAAGTCATCAAATTGTTCCTATTAAAAATCACACCTTTTGCAACTTTTACTTATATTTTAAAACATTGGAAAAGTTTCCGAATTAAATCTGTAGATTTTTGTTCAAGCATATCTTTACTTCGAAGGATTTCTAGGATCTTAAAAGTTGCTACTACAATCCAATCCTGCTATCCTATTCTACTATCCTATCTATATGAAAGTTTGTGTGGATGGATGGAGGATGTTTGGTACTCTTTCATGCAAAAACTATTGAATGGATTTAGATGCAAATTGGAATATACATAGATTGTGACCAACACAGAGGCTACTTTTAGTCGGGGTATCACGCAAGCGAAGCCGCGGGTGGTAGCTAGTAATTCTATGAGGTAAACAAAGCATCACTCCCACACACACAGTCATCAGATAGTTATGTAGGGGGTATGAGTATTCATTTAGAAGTTATCAGAGTATTTGTAAAATAAATAACGATAATAAATATAGGAATCTTACCTCCCGGTCTCCGTAATACTGTCGAATAGCATCTGCACAACTTTTCAAAGGGGAAATCTTGTTAGGACGCACAAAAGAACCTGCACCAGGCCTAGAAGTTTTGAAGTACTGGACGTCCTCCACAGAACCATCATGTTTCCCCCTAGAAGCGTCATCCCATTCGACACCGTACCAAACTCCTTTGTACCCCGAAACATCCCCAATATACTTCACAGTACCAAATTCATCCCCGCACTTGATACGACTCCCGACATTTACTTGAATTTCATTTTCTTCGGTCCCGTTATGACTGTCCATGGTACCGTTGTAAAATTTCGGAATTAGATTTACAGGCATTGCGCCCACCATTATTTTGTATTATTCGAAAATGGAACTTTTTGGCAAAATGAAAACAGGCTGAAAGTTGAATGAAACAATTTTTACAAAATGCTGTCAGTTTTTTTGTTGTGTCAAACGAAGGCAAACAATAGAATAGTGATGCGAAATTTTATCAGAGCTTGTTCGCGGCTTTACGTTATTTCGATGTTTTGCTAAATCAATATCTCGATCATTCGTATCATGTATTGATGGCGAGAGTATAAACCCAATGAATCAATATGCTGGGTACGCGTATGTACGCGTACGCACTATCCGTACCGTATCCGTTTGTTTTACTAATGTTAGTACGCGTAGTCGATTACGCGTGTCTTGGACGCCGCAATGTCAGTACTTGCAGCTACGCGTACACTTTGGGCCTTGGGGAACGCGTGCCGCGCGAGCCGTGGTCAGTCTGTTTCGACTTTCGACTCGCGTAGCACTATGGATCAATTGACCTCGCGTTCAGTTTCGCGGCGTTTGCCGGCGCGCGGCGGTTCACATTAACTGCACGCGTATAACTATCAGTACCCAGTTTTACGTTCAAACTTTCGCATCATTACTACCTACTTAAGAAGATGTAAATTGGTTGCTCTTTAATTAATGATTATTTGTTTATACTCAGGCGTATATATCAGGATGATTAGTCAGTCAATACACTTTTTATAATTGGTCCAGTCTATTCAAAAAAAAAAACTAAAACTACTACATTCATGATGTAGTTCTTGATCAGAAATATGACATATGTAAGCTACTTTTTATTCGAGAACCACCTGATGAGCAAAACCACAGGTGGAAGTTAGTACCTTTTTTTTTACTAGCCTGTTTCGTCCCACTGCTGGGCAAAGACCTCCCCCAAAGTCTCCCACACGTCCCTGTCTTTGGCGGTCTCCCACCATTCCGTCTCAAATGCATCAAGATCATCCCGCCAACGCTTTCTCGGCCGACCCCGATGTCGCCGTCCGTAAGGTGTCCATTTCGTAGTGATGTCCGCCCACCTCACTGGGAGCATACGGCTGACGTGTCCCGCCCAATCCCATTTAAGTCTAGCTGTTTGGTGGCCTCCATCGGCAATGCCAGTTAAGAAACGCAGCATAGTGTTTCGTATGCGGTCGGTTCTTCTGTAGCATAGGACGCTGCGTTCTATTACCCTCTGACAGATTTTAAGCTTGGACTTTTGAAATTCAGTCAACGACCATGTCTGTGATCCATAAGTTAGGACGGGCAGGATACACATATCGATGAGCTGGCGTTTTAATGTCAAAGTTCATCTTTCATGTATTCCTTCAAAGACCAGAAGCTTTTTCAGGCATTTTGGATTCGACGATCGATTTCTCGATCCTGCCTGTTTTGGAAGGATACTATCTGGCCCAGGTAGGTATACTCATCAACGTAGTGTATTTCCTGCCCATCTACTTTGACCTTAAGCTTCGTGCTATTCGATATCTGGGTTTTTAGACGGTTCATGTGAAGTCCAACCTCAAGACTTACTGCGCTCAGTTCCTGGAGCATTTCCTGCAGTTCGGTTGCTGTTTGTGCAAAGAGGACAATATCATCGGCAAAACGCAAGTTGGTAAGGCGTTTGCCGTTTACATCAATGCCTTTGGATGCTAAGTTCTTGAATACTTCCTTCCTTCTTCTAGTACGTAACCTAATTAAATTAAGAATTACATAAACTCAAGCATGACGGTTTGCTGAGGAAAACTTTCTCGGATTAGTAATAACTATAGCCCTGTCAGTCGTGTACCGACCTTTCAAGTTGAAGGTTCAAGACTTGACTAGAAATAGTGAAAAGATAACACAAAAGAAGGCCTATTAGATAGATAGCTACATAATAAAGCTATGTTATAAAATCGCTGTTCGTAGACGTTAAATTGCTAAACTTTGCAATCTCTCGTTCAATCGTCTACATATCCATCCCTGCCCAAGCAAGCCCCTAATAAAAAAAAAACATTTATAAAAAATTACAAACGAATTGAGATGAGAACCTCCTCCTTTTTTGAAGTCGGTTGAAAAGTAAAAATGCTTTTTTTTGTGCATTCTAATAATCTCATACTAAATGTATGGGAGTGTTTAATGTCAATGATTTGGATACTTCTCGTTGATTTTTAAAAATTTGTTGATGTCATTTTACTGATTAGGTAACGTACTTTCGATATCAGTTTAAAATTGTTTGATATCTGTAAAGTTACGGAATAATCGCCTGGACACACTTAACGATTACACCCTGTTTAGGGTGGTGCGGTGATGATGGTACATATTACTGAGAGAGTGTACTACACAGATTATTTTGGCAAATCAGGAACATTCTTAGTTTCTCTTCTGAGAACGATAAGTAATACACATAAAACTAAACAAAGTTATTTATTCTTTCAGTTACTTCAAAATACTTTAAATCACATAATCATCATCATCATTATCATTACATTGATGTAAGTACTTAGAGGTATGGTATCCTCCATCTAAGTACCTACTTGCACCTTGATTATTTGAATTTGAAGTGTACACCACACACCACACACTTCAGGGAAGATCTTATAATATTCCAAAAAAATCGACTCAGATGGGATTTCTGGGAAGTCCCGGTATTTATGGGAAGGTCGCGGGTTCAAATCGCGCATGAGTCGAAATATATTAAAAAAAATACAAAAATCTTACATAAATCTTATTATTTACTGGTAAGTTAGGTTCTAACACAAAATATTTGGCAGATCAGGAACATTTATAATGTTCTTTATAACATTAACATTTATGTGTTCATATAACTATCTTCCTACTTATATTATTTAAAGAAAATTAACAATGGTATATGACAATATAATAAACAACGTAGGCAGTAAGCGACAAATAAGTTGTTGGCGAACTAACCATGTGGCTTCAGTTTGTTAATTAGAGGTTGACGACTTGCCCCGGCTTTGCATGGGTGCAACTTATACATGTAAACCTCCCTCTTGAATCACTCTATCGATTTAAAAAAAACGCATAAAAATCATTTGGGTAGTTTTAAAGATCTAAGCATAAATAGAGAGAGAGACAGACAGCGTGAAGCGACTTTGTTTTAAACTATGTAGTGATGATACATGGGACATTGGGACATTGACAGTGCATACATATACATGTACATATGCATGATATGGTGACATATACATGTAGTGACGACGACGACCAATGAGGAACGATGATGAAAACTAATTTGGTTGTCAAACCAATGAAAACCAATTTTGGTTTTTGTCACCGTTCATTATTGGTCGTCGTCACCGTACACATACACCGTACACGTACACTACATTTAACAAACTGTAAGTAACACAGAAGGCAATTCATAGGCCAATTGCGTTCTGCGTGGTTGCATTGTCCTGTTTTTGCAAACTTGGACATTTCTTACGTCGAAATTCAATGAACATCACTTGACAAACTGTCACAGTTTGTTAAAACAGGATCGGTGTCAATCATTTCTGTTTGCAACAGAGTTAGCCGATCACCCTGCTGAAGACAACTTGATGTTACTTACTTTACCTACCTATAGTTCGAAAACTACAACGATATAAAAGTTCTCTTAAATTATATAGATTGTGTATCAAAGGCACATATTCCTTACAGCTAATATCAGTCTCAATGGCTCATAAAAATTATACCAATCTTGTCTTGTCTTCGATGATGATAATGACAGTTATTGCATTGAGTACTGAAAATACACGCTTTAGCTAGGCTGCAGCTGCACTGAGGCCTGCAGTCAACGGGTTGATATTCACATCATCGTTATTGACAAGACATTCCAATCAAACGCCACTTATAGAGTAAGTTTGTTTGACTATTCAATTACCTACCTACTTACCAGCAGAATCAATAAAATTATCCTACACCAAAATATCTATCAATGGAATATGCATTTTTTCTGTAAATAAAATTTTCTTAAGTTTAGTTTGCAGGTAGGTAGGTCGTAGGTAAGTAGGTAGATGAAATATACAGTTACACAGTTTTGCTAAAGAACCTCTTTGGCCACTCAAATAATATTACAAACCAATAATATTCCTCCTCACAATCACTATAATGCACATGAGCTTTCACCACCATCTAACACACTATTAGTAAATCTAGTTGTTAATTATCATTTTAAGATTGACCAGGGCGGACATATTCGATAAGCAACTTAAATTGCTTTGTAAAATAACATTACAAAAAAGGGAGTGCTTACTTTTAGTTCAACACAAGTACTCTTATGATACAAATTCCTAAGTTATAGCCAAGGAACAACACAACAGCACACATGCTCCAGAATAATACAAGCCCAGAATAGTCTAGCTGGGGTTTCGCTAGAATCTGCCCTTAACCGTAGCTTTATATGTACGTAATTTCCAATCTGAGGTCCATCAGGTACACAAAAATTATGCTTGCAGTTCTTTGTATGCCTCTTCTAATATATTGTCAGTGTTGTCATATTCATCTGCCGTGATTACTTCATACAGCTTCTTTACAATATTAATTGACTGAATTTTTGACCAGCCTTCTGTATCGATGATCATTCTCACCGGTCCATCTCTTATGTATGCCAATGTATCATCTAACAGCTTTTTTGCTGAATACTTTTCAGCTAGCTCCAAAGTTTCAATAGCATTCTCAACAGTCAAGCTTTTGTACAATGCTTTTTCGCAGTGCGCCTTCAAGCCCTCTAGTTGGTAGTAGTCTGCAGCAGCCAATAGCCTGTCTGGATCATTATCCACTCGAGGGGCTGTGCCTGTGTACACATAAATAAGTACATCCCTTAACACTTCTGTTTCCCAAGTTGTTTCCACTATGTTTGTTATACTTTCTCTCATCTTATGATTGAAGTGAGCTTTCAGTACAGCACTGCGAATGGCCAGAATAATCTTATGTACTTTGAATTCAATACCTTCAGCAGATTTTAATGTGACATCTGAATCAGTGCCTTCAGTTAGAAGGATGCCAAAGTCATCACTGAGTTGGGTTTGGGCAACTTCATTTTCAGCCAGAGCCTCTCGAGATAACGTAAACAGGAACTTCAGCTTAAGACTTTCATAATCTTTTAAGTAGTTTGGGTTGAATAATGCACAATACTGCCATTTATTTGCAAGCACATTACAACAGTCAATTTCAAAAGAATTATCTGCTACGATGGACTGACCGCCGTGGTTTGTAACTTTTACATTTAGATTAAGTCTCACAAATATGGTCGAGTTGGTAATGTAGTATATCTTCATTTCATTCTTACTTCCGACAAAGTTCAATTTTAGTCGAAATTGGGAATCAGGCACTTGAAAAATGCTGTACTTTGTCGGACACTCACCAAGCATTACTTTGGTTTTCAGCATATCATAGAATTTATATATTGTCAATGTTATATCATGTTTCTCTTTTTTAGACTCTAAACTCGTCTTTTGCTTTATGCAGTACCACTTGGGCTTCATTTTTTCACTCAGAAGGGAGGGAGAAGTGAGACTGAAGACTCGAGCTCGACTCGACTTTACACTAACTGAAACAGAAGCAAAGCACACACTAAAGATACAAACAATACTACGAAGACCACACACTGAAGGAAGCTGGAAGACAGGTAAGGGCTCTTATACACGAGCGGCAAAGTGCCAACGGCAGAGGCAACTGCAGCCGACGACACCGGTCGGCGCTGTCGGCTTCAACGGCAGCCCTTTGTCGCGTCGACGGCATCCGTCAACGCGTCGGCGGCAACCGTTGACGCGGCATTCATGAACGACTGCCGCCAACGCGTTGACGGCTGCAGTTGCAGTTGCCTCTGCCGTTGGCGGCATGCCGTTCGTGATTAAGAGTCCGGTGAATGTATGAATGAATCATTTGTTGATACAGGGCAGGTCGCTTACATGGTATTACGAGTAGGTAGGGACAATAAAAAGATTAGTTTATTTTATAGGTACATACTAGAAACTTGTCTATCCGTAAATTAGTTATCAACTTTTTAAAATTGGAAAATTCTGCTCTGCTGACTGACGGTTTTTGACAATCACACACAACACAACAGTCCGTCAGTCAGTCAGCAGTTCAGCATTTCAGCCAATTTCAGTAGACAGTGTTGCCGTTTTTTATTTGGAGGTAATGCTGAAACTTGGTGCAGCTAATGCCAAAAAAAAAATGCTAAATAACTTTTGAGAATGCTAAATAAAATGCTACAATCCAAAATTAATAGTCACTAAGCAAAAGATACACATAAATTTCAGGGGAGTCCTACTTCCTTTCTAGAGTGTCCTCTATGTTACCTATAAAAAAATTTAGTCAATTAACAAATTAACTACTTATAGTTAGAATATGTAACCATCGTAGCTAAATTATACAATCTTACATTCATAACATATTATTTTTTCGGTTTATAGAAGGTATCGAGTTGTTTGACGAATCTATCGATTCTATCGATTGAAACTAACGATACTATTATGCTGTTCATGTTCACGTCTAAAAAAAGAAAACTGAAATTGACTGCAAAGAAAATTGAATGTGACAGCTGACATCTGACATTCTGCTGTTTAGTGTCAAAGTGACTCATAGACAGACTGTTTGGAAGTAAACGCGATAGATGACACTACTAGTATACTTTCCTATCTCGTTAACTCTACGCTGATTGGTTTAGAATACCAGGATTATAACCCGACCAAGTTCGGAGGACGCAGGACGAATGAAATGAACGAAACACAAAAAAAGAAAAACAAAAAAATTGCATGCAGTGTCGATTCGCACTTCACTATCAGTTAGCTTATCTCTGCCTAAAGTCCTCCCACAATTTCCTAATTGCGTAATAGTGCCAAAACTGTAATAAATATGTAGTGTTTATCTCCAAAGTGAGCACTGTTCTCTCGAATTCTGCATGACGTGATTGACGTGCCCGGGTGCAGTGATCCATTTCCATTTCGTTCCATCCATTCGTTGTCTCAGCGCGGCGCTAGCGTCATCTCTCTCTCAACTTTCTGAATTCGGGAATCGGGACAGACGTGAATGTGGTGAATAGTGTTTTTCACCAAAAATGGCTACCGACCGGACTATCCCAGACGTGTACGCAAAATTTTAATAAAAAAATGTTATTGTGCAAGCTAAAAGTGGATTTCGTAAGTGAACATTTGATCAGTGCTGTGTAATAATGAATACGGATTGATCTCAACAAAGGAAGCTTAAAAATGAGGTACGTACACAAGTTCATCGCTCCACCGAGCTTTAGTTAGCAAAACAAATAAATAATTACTCTGATCATGCACGCGTCGATCTATTTACGTACTCAGATAATTTACTGCTCTGCTGGGTACGTTTTTTTGCTTCCAATCATGCGCTTTTTACTGATACAACAACGTAAACAGACGGTGCGGTCGTTACGGTTCATCGATTTATTCGAATCATTTACGATTTATGAATGGAACCGTAATTAGAAGTAGTAAACGCACGTTGCCTTTGCCATAGTGCAATTGTTTTAATTAAAATAAAACACCCCACACGAAGAAATTTCAAACATGGAACATTTCTAAATTTTCTCTTTAGTGCGTTCTTTGTTTCGTGAAAATTAATTGTTTTGTACAATTTCAAAGCCAATTTAGTAAAAGTAGGGCACGTACAATCCTACAGGGACGGTAAATAGCACATGCGTTATGTTTCGTAGAAATAGGGTGGCCTGAGACCCCCTACAAGGGTGTAACATAATGAAAATGACTAATTCGACATTCCCTCCCTCACTATTGCGGAATGCAAAAAGTATTTCATTATTATTACAAGAGTAGATAATTGTATTAGTTCATTTTGTTATCAGTTGATAGATAAGTTGGGGCAATGATTAAAATGATAGGTTTGTTAATAAAACTGCTTGATATGTTAAATCAAATTACAAAATTTGTATCTGCAATGTATAATTTTACTTTTTCATCAATAATGATTGAATTAAATAATGCTGCAGCTGACATGCCTCAGGAGATCAGCCAGCTGCTGGATCACAATTGTGTTTTCAGCACTAATATGTTATGTGACCATTCTGTTCTGTCATTAAAATAGTTTGTTTGTTACAAAAATACACAAATTAAGTGCCACTTCCACCGACAGGGAATTAAGGCAATTAACATGTCCCAATATACTTCCACTGCAAGTTTTGGAATGAATTTGTGAAATTTTGTCAAACAAAGTTTGTCTGTCTACTAAACAAAAACAATCACACTTTTTTTTTTCCTAACAAAATTACTGAGCCACTAGATAAAAGCCTAGGCTTTATGAGTCCACTGCTGGACACACATCTCTCTAATAAGGGGATATGCCCATAATCCCCACCCTGTCTATGCGGGTTCTGGATTGTGGGCCCAGCTTCTCGCAGCTGACGCTATTGCCCATCGACAGTCAGGGAATATAGCTGTGCTGGTTTTAGCCTGCAGCCAGAGCTTGTTTTGTTAGTTAGCAGGGTGCAAAATTGGTAGGTGAGATTGGCTTGTGTCCCAAAGATGGAGGTTGGAACCCGTTAAACCCTATTCCACTAGACATTTTTGACTTTGAATAAGTTCATAAATTGGGTTAATTTAATGTTACATATAATTTGTCATTTATATTATTACCAGTGATCATATGGTAGAACATAATTAAACAATAACTAACTAATTTTAAAACACATTATTACATAGGTATGTTCTGGTAAATAAAAATGACCATCAATTTCGATTCCAATAACCCCCTGCTATGTGATTTAGTTTGTCTTTCCATCTTTTATGTTGGCAAGCTCTATTTCATTTGCCGTTCCTCAGGTGCCATGCCATGAAATAATGATCTTGTTTTATGATAATATAAATTAGAAAGTTTGGTTAAATGTGAGAAGGTTCCTAGGTTGCCCTTTCACTTAAAACTAGAATTACTGAATGCATTCCACTTAAGCATTGCTTGATGCAGAACAGTTTGAGACCAAGGTAAGCATTTATTTGGCTAACTTGATAGATAGATACAATATTTATTTCACCCAAGTTACAAAAGTATGTAAGTAGGTAACTATAATAATCATCATCATCATCACCATCCACAGCCCGATTTCACCCACTGCTGGGTATAGGCTTCACTCAACTTTTGCCATCCACCACGATCCTGCGCTAGTAGTATAGTAGTATTATTAGTTGATAATACTACTATTCATTTTTTTTTTGTAAATTGATACATATATACATAGAACACACCCAGACCTACGATAAATATCTGAAAATAATGGAAATATTTGTTTCCGTGGGGTCCGGGAATTACACCCGCAATCTTCTGTGTCTCAGGTGGACGTTCGCACATCGCACCACAGAGGCCGTCAAAGGCGTCAAATAAAGTTACCTACTCAATTACAAATTCTTAAAATTAGGTTCCTAAATAAAGGCAGAGGCAAAAGAGCGAAACCGAGGGTCCAAAGTATTCACTCTGCAGCTTGGCAGCAGCCACCTAACGAAGTTAATGACACACGATGGCCAAACCGTACTGTCAGAACCGGAGATATTATCTGAGATAGAGGACTTTTATGGCTGTCTGTATGTGGGACATGCTTCTTGCCCCCAACGTATCAGCCACGATTCTAGACCCACCCTCACCCGCCACTATAACGTTGAACTGCCAGAAATCAGCCAAGACGAGGTTGTACTGGCCCTGAGATAGCTTAAAAATGGAAAAGCCCCTGGTGACGTTGTTACTTCAGAACTTCAGGCTGGAGGAGCTCCTGTTGTGCAGGAACTGCGGAACCTCCAACTCCGTCCTCCACTGTGGGAGAACTCCTAAGGCGTGGGACGAGAGCTTGGTGGTTCTGTTTTATATAAGAAGGAAGATGGTACGCTTCTTAAAAATTACACAGCCCTCTCTATAAGCTGTTCTCTCGGGTGATTACAAATCGTCTTGCCAGAAGACTCGACGAATTCCAGCCACCGGAGCAGGCGGGTTTCGCGGAGGATATGGCACCATAGACCACATTCACACGGTTAGGCAGGTTATACAGAAGTCCGAAGAGTATAATCAGCCCCTGTGTCTGGCGTTTGTGGACCATGAGAAAGCCTTTGACTCTGTAGAAACCTAGGCTGTCCTGGAATCCCTGCAGCGATGCCAAGTGGACTATCGTTATATCGAAGTGTTGAGATATCTGTATGAAGCCGCCACTATGAGTGTCCGAGTACAGGACCAGCAGTCTAAACCCATCCAACTGCGCAGAGGAGTGAGACCGGGTGATGTCATATCTCCGAAACTGTTCACAAGCGCGTTGCAGGATATGTTTAAGACGCTGGACTGGAAAGGTATGGGCAATAAACATAAACAGCGAGCACATCTCACACTTACAATTCGCAGACGACTCCTACTGGCGAAGTCGCTGGAAGAGCTGCAACAGATGCTGGACGGCCTAGATTCAGCCTCGCGAAATACATTGACATGAATTTGGACAAGACCAAAGTCATGGTCAATCAATGAACCAAATGATCTGAGACCTGTCGTCGTTAATGGACACCTTCTCGAAATTGTTTCGGAATACACATAGGGGGATTACATATATCGGGCAGATATTGCAGTTGGGTAGGAACAACTTCGAGAACGAGGCGAAGAGGAGGATTCAGTTGGGTTAGGCAGCATTTGAAAAATTACGTCAAGTTTTCTCGTCACCCATACCACAATGTTTGAAAACGAAAATTTTCATTCAATGCGTCCTACCCGTCATGACATTCGGAGCCGAAACGTGGACATTCACAGTACGGCTAACCCACCAGTTTAAAGTCCCTCAGTAAGCTATGGAACGAGCCATGCTTGGAGTTTCTCTGAAGGATCGAATACGCAACGAGACTATCCGACATAGAATTTAAGTTGTCGACTATTATCTAGCTGAAGTGGCAGGTGGCCATTTATCTGCCGAAGAACCGACAACCACTGGAGTAAACGAGTTCTTGAGTGGAGACCGCGGCTCGGCAAACGTAGTGTAGGGCGCCCTCCGGCCAGGTGGAGTGACGATTTGCGAAAGGCTGCTGGTAGAAGTTCGATGTGTCAAGTTCAGAACAGGGCGAAATGGCGCTCATTAGGGGAGACTTATGTCCAGCCATGGACTGCTATAGGCTGATGATGATCATGACAATAAATAAATTTTATTCATTCAAAATGCAAATAACTATCTTTGAAATATAGGTATAAGCTGAGCTGGAAAGAAAAAGTAAAACATACAGCCTCAAATGATTTTTCGTCTCACAAAGTTGCATAATTGGGTTCCTTCGCAAATCCAGTTGACGACGCGATTCGCAATACAATTACTTGTACTTTGCTCTGTGCAATGCTTAGCACCTAGAATGGCTGTGTCAGCTATTAACTAAGCCAACAGCCTCTTTCACCATCCTCATGTTATGTCAAAGTACCTACTTCACTTCTTTATTTAATGTCTTTAAAGTATAATCTATTGTTCATATGAGGCAACGTACGTAGTACTGTTTATTATGAGCCAGCGTAGTTAGTGCGGTTTATAAGTCCAGTCATCCAGTCTTCAGTCAGGTCTTTTAAACAATCCATCCATCTCTTCTTATCCTCTCTTTAGCTAATATTCAAATATGATTGTAAAATTATTTATGAATAAATGAATTGAATGAAGCCACGCCACGGTAATAGTTATTTATAAGATACTACCAACTTCACTGCCTAGTAGTTGTAATACCTAGTTTAGTAATCCACCTTGCTACGACATGCGGCATAGCAAACAATAAAGGTATGCATTACGTCATACGGATGTCCTGTCATAGATGACAGATCGCTGCGTAGGATAATGTACTATTTTGTGAACAATAATTATACTTGATACTGGAGAAATTGTGGAAAACTATCCCAGAAACCATTTAATAAAGAAGTGAAGTGAAGACTTGTTCGCTGCCTGGCCTAGATTATCATGTATGGAAATCACGATGTTTTCCTAAATCGGCGGTTTTGGCTAATGGAAAAATCTATGTCAAGTTTATTCGATATCACTGGTTTAATGCGGTTAAACATAATATGTAGTAGGTTTTTGACCAAAAATTAGATATGTTTGGCTTTTTACCAGTAGGTATGAATCTGGCGGGAGCCAGACAATAATTAATGAATCATTCTTAACAGAGTTTTTTAAAATAAAAATATTACAATCTAGCCATATGATAGGCTAATATATAACTTAACATTGACCTAGTTTTATAAACCGAGATAAAATTAAATGAATTATGCTGGACTGCTTATTGTTCCTTACCTCAAACTAAGCAGAGCTTGTATATACATTTGTTTATTCAATTTGTTATATTAAGTATACATAGAAAACACCCAGACAAATATTTACAGAACACACAAACATTTGTCTCGCGGCGGGAATCTAACCCGCAACCTTCTGCGTCGTAGGTTTTGCACGCGCCCCGTAAAACGTCAGTCGTCAATATGATAAAAACCGGCCAAGTGCGAGTCGGAACCACGCACGAGGGATTCCGTACCGATCTATGGAAGCCCCACTTAAATATTTATTTTATTCGGTTTTTAGTTATTGTTGGTAAAGCGGCAACAGAAATAAATCATCTGTGAAAATTTCAATCTAGACAGTTAAAATTTTCACACATGATGAACCGTGATAGCTAGACAGCTATGACAGACAGACAGTTACTTAGTAATAGGGTCCCGTTATTACCCAAGAAAAACGAAACCCTAAAAAATAAATAATGATGGACAACTAGCCCCAAGCAAACTTTGTAATATTATGAGAACCACTAAACTGATAATATTACAATACATTTTTTTTTGTAAATAAATCACAGAAATACTAAACGCCCAGACCCAAGACAAATTTCGAAAGTAATAAGATTATACAAACACTAGCTTCTGTCCGCAGCTTCGCTCGCGTGGTACCCGGATAAAAAGAAAATCCAGGTCACTATGTGTTTAATGTTATTCCAAGTTTACGTTACGTTACGGAGTTGAGTGGGAACAAATATACACACACAAACTTTGTTTGAGCGCTGAAAATTGCGACTCAGTTTATACTATACTGCAAATCTCGGCGTCTCCACTGTATCTTGCTCTATTGCCTACCTATGCCAATTAAATACATTTACAAATAAAAACAAAATAATATATATTTTTTATTTATTTATTTTCTGGCACAATCATTCATTACAGAAGAAATAGATCTAAGGATCAAAGTAATGCCCATTTATAATATTAGTGTCATGACGATCACCGAAAAAAGATGGCGGTAGGCGATAATCGTACCTATCATAAATAAGCTTCAACAGAAGCGTTCTAGGAAACTTTGAAAATAAAATTATATTTTCTGAGAAACTGCAGAGTGCATCACAATCTGTCAGCATTTCCACTCGGCGCCTCTCGACGCGGACGATGGAAGCATCTTTTATTCAAAAACCTTAAACTAGGGCTTAAAACTGGTACCTAGATTGAGGCGAAGTGTAGCATGAGTTGACTGGATACTAGGTTAAGCATTCGAGCACTTAAGAGCGCTCGTACCGTGTCTTACTTCGGTGTTGGCAGATCATCTTGGTTGTCCAACAATCCGCCTAGTCACTCGGATGGGTGACCGTTTAGAAATTTATATCTGGGGCCCAATCGGGATGATGCCTGGGTAAAAAAATAATAATTCTAATTAGTCCGTGAGTTAGATTAACAAAAAATATTGGATACGTATTTTTTTATTTATCAAATCAATAGAAATTGACAAAGTTATAGAGCGTCAAAGTTCGGGAGTGGGGGCTCGTGGCGTCACTTGTATGTAAAAAGTGTACTTACCCGTGACGTCACGCGGAACTTCAACGCACTATATCTTTGTCATTTTTAGTTTAATTGACAAAAGAAAAAATACGTGTCCAATATTTTATGATAATGTAAATGACGGACTAAATAGAATTTTTTAGTCATCTAGCCTGAATAACATTGCATTTTATAAAGCGAGAAATGTCAAAACTATAACTCATACCGTCACCCCACACAATCTCTCACACGCAGAAACTCCCATAACTTCTCCGTATGAGCAGTATGAGCTAGTGGGCAACTCTGTTGTCGGAATTTTTGGGCCGACCGAAGGCCTCCGACATGGCTTAACGATTGAAAAAGCCGGGATCAACGTCTTAACGTGCATTCCGAAGCGCTGATCACAGAGAGAATCACTATTCATAGTCAAATCAGTCAGGAATTATGAAAACTACAACCTCTCAAAGATTTAAGTCAACTTAACCTGTAATGTACCACCATGCTTATTTCTGCCCTAAAGCAGCATTGCTGTGTTTTGGTTTGAAGGGTGTAGGTGCCGGTGAAATTACAGGCACATGATGCTTAACACCTTCATGCCTCAAGTTGATGGACGCAGAGTGTTGCACCGTTAGGCTCGTTCCAAACATCCGTGACCTACGAACCAATATTTGTATAGGTAATGGTTACCATTACCACTTAACACAAGGTGGGCCATGTGCTACTTCCATCAATAGGTAGGTATCATAAAAAAATGTAACCCTGTATATATATAACAGTTAAATATCACCACACCATACCAGCCTATATCAGTCCACTGCTAGACATAGGCCTCCCCTAATAAAGGGGGATATGCCCATAATCCCCACGCTGGGCATGCGGGTTGGGGATCGCAGGGCACAGCTTCTCGCACCACCGACGCTGCTGCCCGTCGGTGGCCAGGGGATCAGCTGTGCCGATGTAGGCTGTGCTATGCCGCAATGCAATCAGCCGGCCGCCAGAGCCCCGTTCGTTGTTTAGCAGGGTGCACCACGTGCAGGTGAGGTTGGCTTGGGTTCCGAAGATAAGGGTTGGAACCCCTTACACCCCAGTTAAATATGCCTGTCCAAAATAAAAACAGTCGCTGTGCCCGAAATCTGCCAGGACTTCATCCATAGTATGATTATGTTATGTTCAATCGTTGACATCCGGCGTGTGCGCATTTATTAGGCATCACGCTACTATTGATCACAAGCCAATTCTGGCTTAAACAATCGCGATGCCATTTTAGTGTTTCCTGCGCATATCGCTGCAATTGTTAATAACAGCATACGCATAGACCAAACATGTATGTTTCTGACATGTTCAATGTTCTTGTAGCATTGTGAAAGTAGCTCTTTGTGAAGGGCTTGTCCAGGGAAGTACTACCACCATGCCCATTTGACGTGAAACTGCATTGTTGTGCTTCGGTTTGAAGGGTGTGCCTGTGAATTTATAGAAACATGGGGCTAATATTCATTTTCATACTATAGGAACACTGGGTACACTTAGTCACGTCGATTTACAACAAAATGGCAAAAGAGAAACTCAAAAAATCTTTGCAACTGTACAGGGGCTTTGTCAAATATAAATAAAACCTTATCGACTTTATTTTATTTTGTATAAAATAATGTCAATAAAATTCATTTGTAATCGAGTAAAATAAGTTACATTTTAATTGTCACATAAATAATACCTAGCGTAATACATAGTTAAAATAATTGGCAAATAAAGAGGCTTTGTCAAAACTAAAACTAGATACTAAAATTGATTTTCATTTCACCATACCTCAAGTTGATGTTGCATTGTAGAGCACGTTTTAAACATTCATGACCGATGCAATACTCATACTCATACTCATTTATTACACCATAAGAACATAAAGAACACTTGGTTATGTCAATTTTTAAAATTAGTTACACAACAAAGAACTTACACCAAAGAATATAACTACATATTATTATGGCCGTAAGACTGACAAGCCAATAGTTGACATCCATTGATTTTTTTAAGTTTTTAGGTATACATATACCTATCATAGTCATAAATGAAGCTGCTGCTGTAAAGGGGCATTTTCAACGATAAATTTAAAAAAGAAGGTAAAAAAACACTGGTTAACACATAGAAAAAGTAAAAACACTAGATTACAAAAGATTAAGTCAGTCAAAGACAATGTCAATGGTCAGATAAATAGTAGATTGTTTTACAAGGGACTAAACCATCCCATTATATACGAGGTTGTTATACTCCCGAGCTTAGCGAGGGAGGATGACAAGACCGAGTTATAATGGGTGGTTTTGGCCCGAGTAAAACACTCTACTTTTCACTTCGATTGCGAGAAAATAAAACAATTCCAAATTAGTCAATTTTCAGAAATTTTATTAAAAATTAAATGTGCAGTTAGAGCAATTTTGAATGTTTAGTGATATGTTTTTCCCGGGCAATTTTATTTCGTTTCTCTGTGATTGGGATGTGATAATATTTTGAGTTGATTGTTGTGGAGTAAAAGTTGGAGAGACTCGAAACATGCTTGAGTTTCCTGCGCGGCTTCAGCTGAGTTCACATATTCATCCAATCCCGCGATGTAGATGCTTGGGGTTCTGTAATGTTTGGTAGAATATTGATTCCTTCCATAATCCGCTGCGTGACGTGATACTTGTTTTGTATAGAGTCCTCTATATAACCTTCAGCCACTTGATCGGACCTCCATCCACCGTGGCGTTTTAATGTCGTTATATTCGCACCAGAGTCCGCCAACAGAGTCGCGGATGTTCTGCGGAAACAATGGCCCGTGTAGAGTTCCGGATTTGGTAAATTTAGATAAGTGGCAATATCTTTAGGCATGTTACCAAATTTATTTTTGCCTATGACTTGCCTTGTGCATTTACCATTTTGATAATTTAGAAAAAATCTTCTCGTTGAAACATTAGTGGGACGTAACTCCTGATAGGCTTTAACTATATTAAGGTATTCTCCACTGATGACAAATTTACGCTCTTTGTTTGTTTTCGTGTTCGGCAGACTCACAGCTTGTAGGTTTGTATCCGTTTCTACGTCTTCTAGCGTTATATTGGCAAGCTCTATTCCTCTGCATGCACCGCTGATTCCATAAATTAAAGCAACCTGTTGAACAAAAAAATAAGTGTGTTAATAATCGTAATAACCTAGGTACATAATTTAGGTATGTAGGTAGGTATCTATTTATTTAGTTTGAGTAGAGTACATAAGTAGGTTACCTTTGTTGCCAAGTATTGTTTATTTGGAGCGTTATTTAAAAATGTTTCGATTTCTTGTGTCGTCAAGACTTTAGATTTTTTTGCCTTGTATCCAGTGGACAATTTCTTCAGTAAAGCCGTTAAATTTACATATTTTTTAATATCGACGTCGTGTCTTGTTTTTAAGGTCATTCTTAACATTGAATATGTGCTCCAAAGAGTCGACGATTTGAATTTTTTCGATAATTCATCAAAATAAGTGAGAAAAACCCCTTCTGTAAAAGAATCCACACGTTTCTCATCTCTCCATTTCATAAAATTTTCGTAACTCTTTAAATATATTTCACGTGATTTTGTCGGCAACAGATTCATAATTATTTCTTTGCCCTTTTCTTCCATTTGCATATTAGCATCTTCACTATCACTTGATGACATTTTTCACGTTCACAATTTGAAAGTTAAAGTCAGGAAGTTAAACGTAAAAGTTTGTGATTTGGAATGAAGAAAATTCTAGAGATTTAGCGCCAATACCATCTTTTTTTTTAAATCTCTATACCTTCAATAACCCTCAACGAAACAGTTCGCATTCTACCGTGAAGGGAAGAATCAACCTTCATAAAACATCACCAAGACGGTTCTATTTTCAAAAAAAAAGATTGACGGAGCACCAAGAAGTCGAGTTTTTATATAAGAGAACGAATGCTTTGTACGGGCTGATGATTTTAGACAAAAATTAAAAAGAAAAAATACTTTTTAGCCCTAGGTATTAAACTCGAGTTTTAGGCCCGCTAAGCTACACTATTATGATACACTTTTTGAGCAAGAGAAGTGAAAAATATATTTATAATTAAATAAGTTTAAATAATGTCCAAGTGCGAAATAAACAAATATTCTAATAGGTAATCAAAAAAGTCATGTTGTAAAATGTTACCATAAGCGATGTTTTTGTCGTCTAGGGCTTCTTGCAATGTATAATAACTTTTTCTTATTACTATTTCTTTCATTTTTTTCATAAATAAGCCACAACTCAGGTCCCTTAGGTCATTTGAAAGTTTGTGAAACATTTTTACTCCATTGATATGGTAACTTTTTGACACTTTTGTTAACCTACAATTAGGGAGCATAATGTTGCCACCATGTCTCGTGTTATAATTGTGAGAAGCAACTAAAGTCGGTAAATCATTTTGATTTTTTTTCTCATATTTTAAACATTGTAATATGTATGCTCCTTTAAGGGTAGCAATGTTTAGTTTTCTAAAAGCTTCACGACACGTGTCCCTGGGTCTGAGTCCTAAAATATAACGGACTGCTCTTTTTTGTAGGATACAAATTCTACCGGATTCAAAATTTCAATACTAGATATAGGTAATATTTACTTAAGCCTTGTCAGATACCTAGGTCCTAAGACATACAAACAATTTATCCGTCTTGGATTCGAAAAGTTTTGGCCAATTCCAAAGCTTTATTTTGAATTTACGTTTTCTAATTGGCCAAAATTTTACGTCAACTATACGCATTCTTTTTAATTTATATTTTTGTAACGAGGATTTACAGTTTTACTGCGTTAAATTACAATTTTGTATACCTACAAACTAATTAGAATCCAAATTTTGTAAACAGCTCGTAATATTCATATTAATTGAATTTATTAACAAATAATTTCTATCTATCTATCTGTACAGTAACAGAAACTACAAGTGCCATATCAAAACTTCTCAAATAATCGCAAATCGTAGTAGGTACTAATATTCTCTTGAATCGGCAACCTTTAGTCGTTTAGCGGAATTTGATAGTCACCCTTTTCCTTAAAAAAGGTGACGAATAACTATACGTCATCGGTTTTCAAGCAAAATGGTGACAAAAAAAAATCGTTCTAAACTCGCAACTGTGTTATGACTTAGCTATGGTTGACCGGCTTTTTGGTAGAATATCCGTCAGTTAGCTCATTATATTGATGAAGTCCTCGTGGTTTGGATAACGGTACATCGAAACCCAACTTTTTCAGTTGATAATATATTGTATTGTACTTGTGTATTTCAGATACTCAATTAAATAAAAAATAAATTAATTAAATTAAATTCAAATTCCACAGTTAATAAAATGGTAATAAATTACATTAGATCAATCCTACACATCATGTTTCGCGTTAGATTAGGTTCACTTTTTCACTAATTTTATTTTTGTTTTTGTGTAATGTTTTTCCTTTCTCGTTATAAGCAGTATGTGTATTCTACGTGTTTATGTATCGAAGATAAATTAATATCTTATTATCTTATCTTATGTCTGAGGCCTACGGGCTATTTATTACACTCTTTTTGAATCGTCTAAACAGGTTTTCGATAAATCTACATAAATCTAAATCAAATTAATATAAGCATTGTAAATAGGTAGGCTATTTAGCCGTCTAACCACCAGCCTATAGCAGTCCACTGTTGGACATAGGCCTCCCCTAATGAGCGCTACTGCGCCCTGTCCTCAAGTCAAAAGTAAGGTATCATATGGGAGCTAGAGGCGAGAGAGAGCGAGAGACACATGCGCAGAAGTTTCGTTCAGCGCTAGAGCACAAAATAAATATGTAGCTAGACTAACGTGCCGCTAGCTGTAGGAGAGTAGGAACGCTGCGCTGTCGCGCGACTGTCGTCGTGTGTGCGCGTGCACAGCGCGACTAACGCCAAGTGTGCAGAGCTTTGAACAAAGTATATGAAAGTTGTCGGTCGTAGCCTGTCGTCGCGTCTAGTCGCCGCGCTGTAGCTGTCGCGTGTCGCCTAGTGTGCGCCGCTTGTAACATGTAGTTTCCCACACGACACCATACGGAATGTTGGAAAAACATACCAAGTTATAATTAAAGTGATGAAACACCGATCGCTATGAGTCTACGGGATGAATCATAAGAACGTCATTACTTAAGGCAGAGACAGTTTGACCGGTAGTGGGTTCCGTATAATTGTTGACGTTAAAAAATATAAGCCAAGTAGAGTTTCTTGACATTCTTCACTGTTTGCAAAATAAAGTTGCAAAATGTTGCTCTACACTAATATTATAAAGAGGAAAAATTACAGTGCCAGTTTCAAAAATTCTTTCACCTTTGGAAAGCTACATTCACCCTGAGTAACGTAGGCTATATTTATTGCTAGAAAAGATTAGGGATCCTTACTAAAACTTAAGTAAAGTAACCCAAGGTATAAAAAAGTGCCCTAACCCGTGCGAAGCCGGGTTGGGCCGCTAGTACTAAATAAATAGATTTTGTATTTAACCCCTGACGAATATACAGGGTGTGTGTGTCATAGACAGACAGCGTCGTAGCTGTCAAAATAGACGAACAGATTTTGATTTAGTTTGATTTGTTTGTAAAGTGACTTAACGAGAGTGTTCTAGCTATGATTCAAGAAAAAAAAATCAGTCGTTTAATTCTACTTAAATCTTTCCTAACTTATCCAAAACTGTTCATTTTCGTTTCATAATTGGTTGAAAGAAAGGTCCACATAACCAGGTGTCTTACAAAAGGGCACCGCCATCACCTGCCCACTTAACCTTGATCCACCCTCGCGACCCCTAACTAACCTTGAGTAGAACGACGGACGCACTCTGTGGCGCAGTGGCTGAAGGTCCGACTGCGACGCAGATGGTTCGATTCCCACCGCGGGACAAATGTTTGCATTATCTGCAGATATTTGTGTCAGGTCTGCGTGTTTTCTATGTGAAATATACATGTATTTACAAAAAAAAAATAAGTTGTTAATCGGTCATGTGGTTCCCATAATAATCCCAAGCTCTGCTAAGTTTGAGGCTAGATGATGCTGTTCCGTAATCCAGCAATATTTATATTAATAATTAGTATATCAGTCATGTGGTTCCCATAATTCAAGCTCTGCTTAGTTTGGGGCTACATGATGCTGTGTGATAGCGTCCAGCATTATTTATATTTATAACGGATCCCTAAAAACTGGTAATACATTACTGCAATCGGATTCGACGTAGAACTGCATGAGTAACTTAATTTATGTGTTACTTAAAATAAAAGCTCGGTTTATTTTCGAAGATTGGGTATTTTTGATGTTCCTTTGTTCTGAGATCGCGTAGCTGTGTTCAATTGTCCCGAACAACTAAACTATACCTACACTATAGGCGATGGCTCATACGACTTATTCCTTGTTAGGAGTTGGAGGCCTCATTAACCGACTTCAAAAAGGAGGAGGTTCTCAATTCGTCGGAACCTTTTTTTTTCGACTTTTTTATGTATGTTCACCGATATCTCCTTCAATTGTAAACCGATTTCCAAAATTATTTTTTTGTTTATAAGAGTATACTACACAGGTGGTCCTATATAAATTTTATTTCTGTGGAATTAGTACTTTTCCCGGAAAACTCAAAAATCCTCATCCTCACTTGTAATTTTCGCCCTATGATCACCAATATCTCTGTCAATTGTGAACCGATTTTCAAAATTCTTTAGGGCAAGAAGTAAGAAGTGATTTATTTGAAGTCGGTTTGTTTTATATAAAAAGTTTATACTTGTTTACTAACTCGGTTGTACATCAATAATGATAAGCCCCGGTCCTGTTTTTACAAACATTGACAGTTTCTCAATTGACGTTCTTTGAATTTCGACTGATGGAATGTCAAGTTTGCAAAAAGAGGTCCGGTGCCGACCATTTCGGTGTGCTGGAAACAGAAACCCCATTTTTATCACACTAAACCTCCATCGCCTTTTTATTGTTAAATATTGCCGACGTCGTCATTGACAAAGTTGTGGACGCTATATCACAGAGGCCATAAATAAAAAGAGGAAGAAGAGTTTGTTAAATGAGGCCTCCGTTCTTTGTGGAATTCCTTGGGGGAGACCTATGTTCAGCAGTGGACTTCTATAGGTTGTTGATGATGATGAGTATGATGAGTCGATGGTGTCATTTTTATTACAGTTTATGGCTATTCACATGAGATAATTATGAAATTCGATCAAAACTGATGATTTTGAAAAAAATACTTCGCAATATTTTTCGAGTTAACAGATACACATAACAATACTAACTTTTATTCAAAGTAAAAGTCATTTACACAAAATAGCTACAGAGCGTGACACGGCACGGACAAGGGGCCAACCAATTGCTGGTCACGAGCGCGTCACGACCATCCTTTGTACGCGTGAGTGATGGTAGGTATGATTGATGAAGTTTGAGCTTTTAAAGAAAGTAGTCCGTTTGTGCGGTTTAAGATTTAGTGGTAAAACCAATTGCGGTGCACGGTAGTTATGCATGATGTTGATATTATTTTGAAGAGCGAAGAGACGAGGGGAATGAGCATTCTACAGTCATACTTGCAATGTATTTTGTGACATTGAATGAATTAAATAAATAAATAATGCTGGTCACTATCAAGTATCACACAGCATCATATAGCCCCAAACTAAGCAGAGCTTGTATTTATGGGAACCACATGACTGATACTACTATATACATTTGTTTAGTATACATATATACTACTTATATACATGTTGTATATATATTGTATGTATTTACAAAACAATACATACAGTATTAAGAAAACACTCAGACTTGAGACAAATATATGCAAATAAAAATGGAATCGAACTTGCAACCTTCTGCATCTCAGGTGGACCTTCGCCCACTATGCCACAGAGGCCGTCAAATTGTTATTAAATAATATATTAGCATTTATTTGCCATTTATAGATATTATGAGCGCTATATTCGACTTATTAGTCGTTAAATCAAATAAATATAATTATATTTTCATGCAATATTCATAATATGATAATATTTGGCCTGATATTGGTAAGAAATAAATAAAATCTTTGAGACAAAAAGAGTTGTAGGTGAATCAATATTATTGGCCCAATCGATTGGTCAAATTACGCATTGAGGGTGATTATGGTAGTTAATTCAAATTGGTCCTACCACATCGCGTTTCCTTAACTCCCCTTAGAACTGCGCCTCTTGTCCCCGGGCTTCTTGACCTCGAGCCTCTTAACGGGGACCTCATAACGGGGAGCTATTTAAAGTTGGGGCTTACTTTTCCTCGCAGAGTACATTCAGACTTTACTTTTTTATTTGACTTTTTTATTGTTTTTAATGTGAGGTAAGATAAATACTAGACATTTATAGATAAGTTTCTGACCTTATAGTACCAGGAGATTATAACTCGATTCCTACATCGTCTAAACTTATGTCAGGACAAAGTATAACTTCTGCTTTTTCTTCGTATGAACTTTTGGCTTACTCTCTTACTTAACTAATAGTTCAGGATATTATTTATCTTTACCGCGAATGTACGCCCGTTAATTTTGATACAATTTTGTCTGTAACTTCTACGTGCGCCGCAGTTGGCTTGCGGCCTATTTTTTAATTATGACTAATTCTAAAAAAAACAATGTGTTAACCTTAATGTTATCGGAAATAGGTTAACAGGTCATTATCGTAGACAAATGAAGGTTATTTTTTTACATTCATTTATCAGTAGTTGACCTCATTAATATATCGCGCGACGGCTTCCTAATTATTATAAATTAACTAACCTGCCCGCAACTTCTATTGCGTTTACTTCCTTTACCTTCTATCCTTCTTTCGTTCCATGACCTCTATAGCACCACTGTGCCTCACTTTGGCATTTATTTGACTCTGAGACGCATATGGTTGCGAGTTCGATTCCCCAGCCACAGCTTTAAACAGCCACGAGACTGTTTGTATGTTCGGCAAATATTGTCCCGGGTCTGTGTGATTTCTATGTTTTATATTATGTATTTTTTTATAAATAAAAATGTATGTTAGTAGTTTATCAGTCATGTGGTTCCCTTAATACAAGATCCGGGGCCTGATTCTGACGATTCGATATATTTGATTCTATTAGATATATAACGCGGAAACTGTCAAAATTGTATGAAAATTGACAGTTCTCTCGATATATATCTAATAGCAACTATAATAATCAACTATATCGAATCGTCAGAATCAGGCCCCCCTGCTTAGTTTGGGGCTAGCTACATTAAAGTGTGTGATAATGTCCAACATCAAAATTTATTTATTCGTAGTTCGTTAATGGCCAAGTCTGGTGTTGGAGGTTTTAGGCCGCCCGAAGGTCTCCAACATGGCTTCACTTCCATAACCGTAAAAGTTGTCTGAAATAGTGTGATAAGAGAGCAATGTGGAGTGAATGAAGATATAGTGACAAGGATTGAGAAAGGTATGCTGAGGTGGTTTGGATATGTAGAAAGGATGGATGAAAGAAGATTGGCGAAAAAATATATGAGGCGAGTGTGAATCGGACAGTTGGAAGGGGACAAACTCGACGTACGTTCTGCGATGGAATCGGAGACGTGCTGGTAAAAAGGAGGAGTACCCTAAACCGACGAGCATGTATGAAGATTGTGATGAGAGTGAATGAAGCAAAAGAGGTATGCCAGATCGTAGCAAGTGGAGATCCGTGCTCTCTGCCTACCCCTCTGGGAAAAAGGCGTGACTGTATGTATGTACATGTATCGTACGGTATCCAAAATATTATCTGAATCACAAGAAGACAAGTCCTTCGCCGATGTACCGTTGTAAAAACAAGTTTTAATACTCAAATAGAAGATCCAACATTCATTTATCTCAATGCTACTTTAACCGCAAAATGTGGAGAGCTTTATTTGCTATCGTGTGAATGTTCCACGGTTGGACAGTTTTTTTGCCACTGACGTTCAACGCTCGGCGAGCAGCAATTAGCGCTTAGTGACAGGAGGTAGCGATGAGCTGGCAAAAACAACATCAGCCTGGTAAAGATAAAGATAATTTTCACTTCTCTTGCTCAAAAAGTGTATCATAATAGTGTAGCTTAGCGGGCCTAAAACTCGAGTTTAATACCTCGGGCTAAAAAGTATTTATTCTTTTTAATTTTTGTCTAAAATCATCAGCCCGTACAAAGCATTCGTTCTCTTACATAAAAACTCGACTTCTTGGTGCTCTGTCAATCTTTTTTTGAAAATAGAACCGTCTTGGTGATGTTTTATGAAGGTTGATTAATTTTTAATAAAATTTCTGAAAATTGTCTAATTTTGAATTGTTTTATTTTCTCGCAATCGAAGTGAAAAGTAGAGTGTTTTACTCAGGCCAAAACCACCCATTATAACTCGGGTCTTGTCATCCATTTCATATTTTTCAGTCCACTTCCAGCTATATTATTATGAATAAGTATGCAAGTACCTATATACGTGCCTGTTCTGTTTGTTACCTATCAGCAAATTAATTAATCAAACTACATGTCCATTACCACCTCATTTATTTATTTACTATCTAAATAAATTATTTATTTATTTATTTATATAATATATTTACTTTATTTATTTACCTGTTAAGTTATTCGATTTAAGAGTATGTTTGTTTGCTGTCAATAAAGATTTTTCATATTTTCATATTTTTCAGTCCACTTCCAGCTATATTATTATTATATTATAGCTTATCCAGATAGAGCCATACCCACCACATTTTACACAAAACACAATAAAATAACTAAACTAACTAATTAACTATGCCAAGACTTCACAAAGATTAACTAAAGTTTGTATTATCGTAATAAGTACCTACGTAAATTTTTATTTATTAATTTTAAAAATTATAACACCAGCTTCAACACCATCTTCCCACGGCTTCGCTTTAAAGCGCGTTCTCTATCCCACTGCAACTTTTTTAAGGGCCTATGAGTACCCTATGTCTTTTCTGTTGTTTCCTTGGCAACGTGTTGCCAAATTTCATGACGATCGGTGGAGTAGTCAAGGTCACCTTTGCATTTATAGTATTAATAACATTAACTATTGACCATAAATTAAATTCACTGTTATCATTATTAGATAGAGTAGGTACTGAAGGTTTTTAGATAATACGAAAATAACACGTAATTTCATACATTTTCTAATGGATCTGGATATCTACTGGAAAATCAATAAAATGAGTAAGTTTTTTCATCAAAAGGCTGCTGGCAGAAGCTGGATGCGTCGAACTGAGGACAGGGCGCAATGGCTCATTAAGAGATGCCTATGTCCAGCAGTGAACTGCCATAAGCTAATGATGATGATATTGACGCGATCAAAACCGCGAGTAAAAAATTAACCGCTACAGCTTATCACTATATCCCAAAAGTTTACAGTTACGGCCCCTGACCAAATGGAGCCATCCGTCCGGACATGAACACGCTACGGCGTAATCCTACCAAATATTATACTACTAAATATAAACGTCATATTTGAACTGCGTTTTTAGCGTAAAGAAATATAGGGCACGTATAGTATGTATACATACATAGTCACGAATGACTAAAAATAAACCATGTTTTTAGCCACGCAGGACAAGGAAGGCCAAATCTGACAGTTTATTTGGGCTCTGAAGAGTTCGTAAAATATTTGTTAAGCGCTCGTAGTATAGCTTCGATATTCTTAGCAGATCGATAAGATAAAACTACCTAAACAGATAGATAAATTTTATTCAGTAAACCTTTTTTACCTTTTAACACTATTTTGTAACAATAAAACTGAGGATTGTGTTTGTACTTCGTACTTAACTAATTCTTAACTAATTATGCATAATCGGTAATTTATCTTAGTTTTACCAGGCCTCTTTCACTCCGCAGAATAGGTATAAAAATATACCTACGCATCGCCGGCCTTGCGAGCGTGGTTCGTTACGTCGGTTGCCGCGTTCTGCCAGGAACGAAAGTGTCCTTGAGCAGCCGCGGCATTTTAGTTTGCTTTTGTTAATGTACCATATTTTTCGCCAAATGAAGGCAAAAAATACTACACAGCATTTGGTTGCCTGAATAATAATAAGAAAATGTAAATAATACCAATAGTAGGTACAGAACTGAAAGTTTTTCTACCAAATAATGCGTTGTTTAGATATCAAAGTCTCCCGTATTTACTTAAGTAGGTAGGTACTTAGGTACAAGTTCTATTTGAATGCGGTACCTACCTACATAAATAAACGTAATATTATTATGTAGGTATTTTTTCATAGACAAATTTTGTGCCATTGGTAGGTATAGGTAGGCCTACATAGTGCTTTAGTAAGTAGGTATTATGATTTTGATTATGTAGACAGAGCAAGATTAGAAACCCAAGCTAGGTACATTTTTATTTGGTTTAACTTTAAGTAGGCAGTGTAGGTTATCTACTTAAAAACAGTCGGGTAGGTAGTAGGGCTTGCATTCGAATATTCGAATAATTCGAATATTATTTTTGTTCGAATATTCGAATACTGATATTTCAATATTCGAATATTCGATTTAAATTAATAACACCGAAATCGGAACTCAGATGTGCATGAAATAATAATAATAATAATATAAAAAAAAAAAAAAAAAAAAAAAAAAAAAAAAAAAAAAAAATGACACCGCTCATGTCACACGCTTTTTCTTCGCTAAAATTTTAAATATTTGATTTCATCACCATTTACCACCTAAAAATTTCCCAATAAAGTTAATAATCCATGGAATACGTGCCTAAATTTATATTTCAACAAACCTTTTCCAAAAATGAAAAAATCATAACAATGGATTTGACAACTCAGCTACACATGTCATAGAGGGAATAAAATAAACATTGATGATTACACGAAGAAAAGCAAGAACAGAAGCGGAGCAAATCGCACGCCCAACACCTCCGCCTGCTCCGTCAAGCTCCGCGTCGTCGTCTGGGGATGAGGTATTCGCCACCCCCCCGGACACCAGCGCGTCGAGCGACGAGAGCAGGCCGCCGTCGCCTCCGCCGCCGCGACCACCTGTGCGGCGTGGGCGACCACCGCTGCTGGCCGGCTTGGGGTCTGCGGGACAATCTGCCCCGCGCCCGACCCCCGCCTCCGACAGCAATGTGCGACGCATGAAGTGGACGAAGAAAATAAACGAAAATGTCATGCGCGCATATTATAGGGCTACAGAGGGAGGAACCAACCGCACTGCGTACCTTGCCCGGATGCTGCCTTTGTTTTTGACGCTTGAACCAGCTGTTATTGTCACTGCACAACGGCTATCGGATCAGGTACGAGCCATCCAACGATTGAAATTGTTGGATGATTCGGTACTTGACCGGCTTCGCGCTGAAAGTGATCAAGTAGCTGACCACTCGCAGCGGGTCCTGGCTGCCGCTCTGCCGGTTACGACAACTCCGTTACCGGTAACGACGCAGCCGGACGCCGCTGCTGACGACGTCGACTACGAGATCACCAGCGTGACAAACCAGGTAAATGAGCAATTGAGGAGGACTTTGGAGGATGCGATTTTATCGTACCGGTCCGCACCTCTCGATGAAAGACCGCGTTTGCCTCGCTTGCCCACTCACAGACGAAACTTAGCTGTAATGGAGGCCTTGAATCCTTTGTTGGTCCCTTATCTAGAGACTAGCGAAGGACTAGCTGATACCCATTCGATCCTTTACTGCGGAGCCGTGGCGGCGTGTCGTGTTGCTCGTGTCAAGTTCCCAAACTCCACGCGAGCACCACGACCTGTCGATAAAATTCCAGCTTGGCAAGTACGGATCGAACGGCGGATCGGTAAATTCAGGACCCTCATTGCAAAGCTAAGTTGCTTCAGAGAGGGCAATACCCGCCCTCGAGTGATGCGTTTTGTGACACAGGCCTTCGCTGGGACTGATACTCGGCCCCAAGATTATATGGCATGTATCACAGAACGCATTGACTTTCTGAAGCAGAAAATCTCTGCTTGGGCGAGCCGCATTCGTAGGTATCGAGAACGTGTGGACCGATATTGGCAGAATCGAAACTTCCAAAGTGACCAAAGGAGGGTGTACCGAAACTGGGAGAAACCTGACCAATGTGTGATGGACGGGCGTGTACCGGATGCTGATACCATGAATAATTTCTGGCGCAGCATCTGGTCTGTGCCCATCCAGCACACGGAGGGAGATTGGATGGATGTGGTGAGTAGAGAGTGTGAACCAATCGAAACCATGGGGGCTGTTGAGATTACCCCCATAGATGTCAGATTTGCAATCCGTTCGGCCCATAACTGGAAAAGTCCTGGACCGGACGGGTTGCATAACTTCTGGCTGAAGTGGTTTCGATGTTCACACTCTGTACTCGCCACACAATTTCAAGAAGCCCTCGAGCTTGGGTCTCTGCCAAGTTTCATGACGACTGGAGTCACCTTCCTGCTCCACAAATCTGGTAGTACCGCGGAAGCAAAGAACTACAGACCCATCACGTGCCTACCTACCATCTACAAGCTCCTTACGTCCATTCTGACCGTAAAAATTAATGCGCACATAGTTGCAAATAATATTTTGGCTCCTGCTCAGAATGGATGTAGGGTTGGGTCCCGCGGTACTAAGGAGCTCCTCCTCATTGACATGACCATTAGCCAGCAGATCAGGCGCAGCAAGGGGAACCTCTCCGCTGCATGGATAGACTACAAGAAGGCCTATGATTCGGTGCCTCATACATGGCTGGAGAGGATCTTAGAGTTGTATAAAATTGATGCAACTTTGAGATCCTTCTTAGGTACATGCATGAGACAGTGGATCACAGTTCTTCGTCATCCAGGTAGCGGACGGGATCCCTCTGCTCCGCAAGATCTGATTCGCATAGAGCGGGGTATATTCCAGGGCGACAGTCTGAGTCCCCTATGGTTCTGCCTGGCACTGAATCCTCTTAGTACTCTGCTAAAGGATTCAGGGCTAGGCTATCGACTTCGGAGAGAGGGTGTTATCGTTTCTCACCTGTTGTACATGGATGACCTCAAACTTTTCGCGCCGAGAAAACCAGAGCTGCTGACTCTGTTGAATATCACACAGATATTCAGCAGTGCCATCAGCATGGAGTTTGGTGTCGAGAAGTGTGAGGTCATGCAAGTACAGCGGGGGAAAGTTGTAAATACTACAAACTTACAGCTTTCCGATACGATATCCCTCAGATCTCTTTCCGATATCGAAACCTACAAATATCTCGGTATGTCAGAAGCGTTAGGTATAGTAGACAGAGACATAAAACAGTCGGTGAAGGAGCGATTCTTTTGCCGCCTGACTAAAGTACTCAATAGTCTTTTGTCGGGTGGTAACAAGGTTCGTGCCTTCAACGGCTGGGTTATGCCTCTGCTTATATATACCTTTGGCATATTGAGATGGAATCAAACTGAACTTGACGCCCTTGACTGTAAGGTTCGTCAACTTCTTACGACACACAGAATGCGACATCCACGCTCGTCGGTAATGAGGATGTACATCCCGCGGAAATGTGGGGGCCGCGGCTTTTTAAATGCCAAGACCCTCCATAACCGCGAGGTGTGCAAGCTCAGAGAATACTTCCTCCATGCCGACAGTGAGATGCATCGTGATGTCGTAGCAGTTGACAAGAACCTTACCCCGCTCTCACTGGCTAAGGAGAACTGGCACAAACCTACGGTGCTGAGTGCCCTCGACCGCAAGGTTGTATGGGAGAGTAAGGAGCTGCACGGACGGTTCTACAAAGCCCTTACAGGGCCTGATGTAGACCTACTCGCATCCGTGAACTGGCTACGTTTCGGTGACCTCTTTGGGGAAACCGAAGGTTTTGTCTGTGCGATTATGGATGAGGTAATAAAGACGAACAACTACCGAAAGTATATCATGAAGGATGGAACCGTTGACATTTGCAGAGCTTGTCATCGTCCCGGTGAATCCCTCAGACATATACTTTCGGGTTGTTCGCACCTCGCTAACACTGAATACTTGCACAGACATAACCAAGTAGCAAAGATCATCCATCAGCAGCTTGCTCTCCAATACGACCTTGTCGGTCCAGAGGTTCCGTACTATAAGTACGCACCGGTACCGGTTCTCGAAAATGGTCGTGCTACGCTCTACTGGGACCGCTCTATCATCACGGACAGGACTATTCTTGCGAATAAACCAGATATCGTCTTGGTAGACCGGTCGGAACGCCGGGCGATACTTGTTGACATCACCATCCCACATGACGCTAATCTCGTGAAGGCCGAGAAGGACAAGCTTAGCAAGTACCTTGACTTGGCACACGAGATTACCGCTATGTGGGATGTCGACTCAACAATTATCGTTCCGATAGTCGTTTCAGTGAACGGTCTGATAGCGAAGAGCCTTGACCAATACCTTAAGAGGCTCTCGCTAGGCAGCTGGATCAAGGGTCAGATACAGAGGGCGGCTCTCCTGGACTCGGCACGCATTGTGCGGAGGTTCCTCTCTCTGCAGGCCTAGCCACCGACCGTTTGAGCCCTGCCCCGCGGTCGGTGGTCCACCATTTTGGATATATTTTTTACTATAATGTTTTTTTATATTATTTTTGTACATAGTAGATTAATAATGTTTTAAATTTTATAGTAAAAAATGTATTTTTTATGAGTTTTAAAATGAATAAAGTGTTATAATAATATAATAATAATATAAACTTTATTTCAGGCTACAATAGAATAAATACAGATGGTGTTTTACTTATCCTACGGCCCATATAAATATATACCTTATAGACTAACATATATATTAATAAAACTATAATTAAAACACAAATTATTATTTGCCACGTAATATACACGACGTGGGTCGCGTGGTGTCCAATATTCGTCCACGGAATCGTCGGAACACGACACCCTTCGGCCAAAGCTCCTCCTTCATGTAGGTCGACAGATGTTCGGTCGGAACCCGCACCACAAAGGAGTTAAAGCTGACTCTGTGGCGGGACTCCAACCGCTCGACCCTCAGGTTGTCCTTGGTCTTTGCGCGCAAGTACTCCGCTACATCCACTTAAGAGTTCGCGCGATATATCCATACAAGACTATACAAGTTTACGTCGTCCGTCGTTCGGGTAAACAACATGTTGAACGATCCGATCCAAACCCAATAACTTTTATCGGGTTCGTAACACGGTTCGGATACACTCGGAAGTGTCGCGTAGTACATTCATTGCAGTGCGTAGTTGACGAGACTGTTCTGTCCATTCGTCTCTGTCGTTAACGTGAATGTTTATTTTCATGTTAAAATACCAACTAACCCTGTTATAAGACTGTTTTTAGAGTGACATTACCGAGCCGGTCAAACGAACCCTTTGGGTTTGTCCGTCCGTCCGTCCTTGGCGTGGTTTAGTTCGGTGTTCTTAACAGATCACCTTGGTTAAGCAACTCTCCGCGTGGTCATTACCTGGATGGATTACTGTTTAGTGACATTTAGATTTGACCACTGCCGTGCTTCGGAAGGCACGTTAAGATGTTGGTCCCGGCTTTTCAGTCGTTAAGCCATGTCGGAGGCCTTCGGGCGGCCTAAAATCTCCGACACTAGAGTTGGCCACTAGCTCATTCGAAGAAGAAAATTTTAATTTGTGGTTGATTGTGCGTTTAAATCACCAATGTCGCGTTACGGTGACATACATTATTGTATTTTTTTTTAAATTAGTTCGTGGAAAAAACGCGTTTAAGAATAAAATAAGTTGATATTTTAAACTTCTTCATGAAAATAACACTCAAAATAACAAAATATGATGTGATTTTAATTAAATCATTGTATTTTTCTATTATTCGAATAATATTCGAATAATTCGAATATTACCCGAAAAAAAAACGAATATTCGAATATGAATATTTTCGAATATTTGCAAGCCCTAGTAGGTAGGTGTAGGTAGACAAATCGATGTGGTAAGTTACCTAAAGGTAGGTGTACTAACAACTAAAACTAGATACCTAGGTTACCTACAAACCAAATGTTGTTTTTTTCTCTTGCAAATATCTAGGTAGGTACCTACCTACTAAAATTTATCTTAAGATTTAGCATGATGTACCTATCTTAAAGAGTGATTAAGGACCCAAGTACCTACCTAGTAGGTATGCCTATTTTCTGAGCTCTTAATGCAGCCAGCCAGTGTAAAATAGTTTTCTGATCTAATACTAGGTAGGTAGATATTATTTGAATTACATTGTTCCTAAAAAGAAATAGGTGGCTAGGTAACTGGATAGTAAAATGTTCAACAACAACAGCCTATAGGGGAGGCCTATGTCCACTGCTGGACATAGGCCTCCCCTATAAGAAGGGGGATATGCCCATAATCCCCACGCTGGGCATGCGGGTTGGGGATCGCAGGATACAGCTTCTCGCACCGCCGACGCTGCTGGTGCGAGAAGCTGTGCCCTGCGATCCCCAATCCGCAAGTCCAGCGTAAAGATTATGGGTATCTCCCCCTTTGTTAGGGGAGGCCTATGTCCAGCTGTGGACTAATAACAGTGAATAGGCGGCTGTAGTATTAGTACCTAGTAGATGTTTAGGCCTAGTTCGGTAGGTCTTAAAGCCTTTGACATGACGCAAAAACTTCCTGCAAGTATCAAATCATGGAATTGAAAGGCTTCTTCATTTTCCACGTCATTTGGCCGGCCATGTGTCGTAGTATCAAGTAGCTACCACCTGCCATTAGCTAAATACATAAAAAGCTCTTTCATGCTTCGGAAGGCACGTTAAGATGTTGAGACCGGCTTCTTTGCTAGTAGTAATCTTCATTATCATCATCATCTTCAGCCTACATCAAACCACTGCTGGGGATAGACCCTCCTAATAAGAGCGATAAAACTTGATCTTCATCTCTCCGCATCCATTTTCTGTCATCTTACGCAAGTCAGCGATTTACTTAGCCGCGGCTAGTGGCAAACTGAGTTCTAAATAATCGGTTTAATCCGTGCAAGACTTTTTCAATCGTCCGTTACCGGTAAGCGTTAATTAGCACCGCCACGCCCCGCCGGCGCCGCGCCGCCGTACCACACCATATCGGAGCCATTGCCGGACCCACCTGCACGAGACGCACTAGATAGAGATACATGGGATAAGATGAAGGACACCTACGTCCAAACCTGGACATCCCAAACATAAATATAAATATAAAATTATAATAGTAATGCATGGGCTAAGAAAATGTAAAATTATGAGAATATTTTTAATAAAGTATGACTAATTAAGACAGTGTTAAAAAATTTATACATTTTAAATAAAATAATGCATCATCATCATTATCATCAGCCTATAGCAGTCCACTGCTGGACATAGGCCTCCCCTCCCCTAATGAGCGCCATTGCGCCCTGTCCTGAGCTCGACGCATCCAGCTTCTACCAGCTAGTGGTAATTAAAAGCCTTTAATAAATAATGCACGAAATAGTTAAAATAAATTACATAATTTTACGCCAATTATTAGATTAAATTAAATTAGAATCAAATGTTTAATAAGTTGGGATTAAAATGGCTTATTTATTTATTTAATTATCTAATTGATTAGATAAGGCTTATAAGCTATTGACTGGATTATGATGTGCCAATGGAAAAAAATGTCCTATTTCCTACCTACGTTTTCCACATGACCAGTGTATATTATAAATTCACAACACCTAAAGCAGTATAAAAATGTAAACAGTAGAGACCGCTTGAAGCTCGCATCGGGCGGAAATTACGCTGCATCGCTGAATGCGGACGATGCCCTAGTTACGAGAGCGTACAACGGCACACTGACTGATATGCGAGAAATACTAGTAGAGATATATTATGATCCTTCTTTACTTCTTTATTTATCGCTACTTGCTGTCAAGGCGACGTTTTAGCGCCATGTCAGTATTCGGCGTACGAACTTCTTCTACATTAATGAAAGAAAGACGAAAGCTAGGCATATCAAAAAATATCTCTAGCTTACGCCAGTTGCTTCACTCGCGTGCTACCCAGATAAAAGCTGTGTTATACCAGGTGTAGAACTATACATACATGTGCAACATTTCATATCTTTACAAACTTTTTTAATATTAGTAGGATAGTAGGGGGTAAAACAAGGGTTTATTGCACGAACGTTGGCCTCGATGCGAGTTGCGCGCCCCTACGAAAGCGGTTATGAGGCCATTAAATTTCACATTTAAATTCCTTCAGACTTCAAGTTTTAATATTCTTGCGATGGCTAACCGTTAAGAGGTTACCCGGGTGACATTATCTACATACAAACGTATTCTCATGAACGTAAAGAACACGTTATGTGCAGTACGATTAAAAAAAATAAAAAATAATATGGGATATCTCACACATGATCAACTGATCCCAAACTAGGCAGAGCCTGTACTATGGGTACTGATAATCATATTAATGTACATATAAAACACCTAGACATAGAACAAACATCTATGAGCTTGTATTATGGGAATTACATACATGATTAATATACTACCTGCTTATATTATTTGATACAGGAAACTTCAAGACCCGAGACACGCAAGACATTATCTCTTGACGGGAAACGAACCCGCCATTTTCTGCGTCTCAGGCAGTTCGGAGGTCGAATAGATATTTTCTTCTCAGTCGTAACACTTGACAAAGCGCCGTGGTCGTTATGTCAGGATATACAATCATCATTATCAACCTATAGCAGTCCACTGTTGGACGTAGATTTCTCTCAAGTCTCAGTGGCATAGCACTGAGCCCAATCCTCGACACTTCTCATCCACTGTCTGCCAGCTACATTACGCAGATCGTCCTTCCATCTAGCCAGGGGGAGTCCTAAACTACGCTTACCTAAACGCGGTCTCCACTCCAATACCCATTTGGGTAATCGGTTGTCGGTTCTGCTGCATACATGGCTGGCCCACTGCCACTTCAGCCTGCTAATCCTCTGAGCTATGTCAGTCACTTTCGTTCTCTGTCGGATAACTTCATTTCTTATTATATCTTTAAGAGAAACTCCATCATAGCTTTCTTCATAGTTCGGATATACAATGCTATATTTTAATGGAAGGCTAACCTAACGAGCTCCACCGAAAACACTTGAAGGTTTCATTCAGAATCCGCAGGTGAAAACTGGATTTTATTTTCAAAGGATCCAAGAGTTACTGAAACGTATACTGTTTATCTACATTTTATACTAGTTTTAAACCATACACACTTAATACTAAAATATCTAAACTTACACACTAATGTTATAAACGCCAAAGTTTGTGTGTAGTGTGTTTTTGTGTTAGTATGATTTTTGCCACTCAACTCCGAAACGACTGAACGGATTTGGATGAAACTTGGAAAACACATAGCTTGTGACCTGGATGCCGGTACCATACCACGAAGCTAGTGAGTTATAATTACAAAGTTGTCCTGAGGAGCGTAACAAATTTTGATGCAGGCTCAGATTTTTGTTCAAAGCGCACACTGCCATATTAAAACTCCTTCGTCGGTCGTGACCAAGGAGTTCTAGGAGACCACACGACAGTATTTTCATGCTTTTGTTCCGCTAACAGTTTGACAAACGATATTGTTGTCCATAATATGTGCGCGGTATTCAGTCAATCTTAGTAAGACTTACTGACTAATTAGTCAAGCCTAAGACCGACTTAGCGCTCTTCTACACGAACTGCATGCCGCCAACGGTAGAGGCAACTGCAGCCTTTTGACGCGTCGACGGCAGCCGTCGACGTGTTGGCAGCAGCCGTTGAATCGCACTTTGCCGCTCGTGTATAAGAGCCCTTTGTGACTTACTGTTAATATACTACGCTAAGTGTAAGACAGACTGAATATCGCGTGGTCTAATAAGCCTTATAACTCTTTCTTTGTCCTTGTAGAGTTTGATTGCAAAGAGGTTGGAGTCTTTGTTCAAAAACACTCTATACTCCTTGCAATTTGCTACCAACCTCCCGGCGTTTTTCTGAATTACTTTTCCCGCCTTTGACGTGGGCATGGGCTCAGCGCTATTGTGCTACAGAACTAACGATGCCTTCTAGTTAGGCCTGGAATACTGGCTGGAAGAGATCGCTGAAAGCGATAGGACCGCCTGTTGTGTTACCATAAAGTTTAAGTTTCTTTATCTGTTACCTTTTTAATATGTTATGGGCAAGCTCTTGACGTCGAATTATTAAGGCGCCTATACATGTCAAACCTCCCTCTCGCTCGCACTATTCAACATTTTTGAAGATATAAAATCACTGAATGTAGTTATGAAAAATAGCAAACCTTCACGGCCTAGAAAATAACAATACAAAGGTTCAGCAATAATATCATTTTGATTCTATCACGTTTTCTTACCAAAAAACTGGTACCAATGTGATCAATTTGAAGGTTTGCTATTTTGCATAACTACATTTAGTCGCTACCACAGGCCAAGATCTCAAATACGCGTCAAGCTCATCTCGCCATCTTTTTCTGGGTCTTCCACGTCGCCGTCTGGTGTTTGGTGGGATCCAGTCTGTTGTCGTCTTTGCCCACAAGTGGTCGGACATTCGGCAGACATGTCCAGCCCAGTTCCACTTCAAGCTGGCGATCTTGGCCTGTGGTAGCGACGAAACGCGAGGAGTGGAAGGAGGGGAGGGAGGCCTTTGCCCTGCAGTGGGATCAAAATGGCTGAATAATAATAATAATAATAATAACATTTAGTGATTTTATATCTTCAAAAATGTTGAATAGTGCGAGCGAGAGGGAGGTTTGACATGTATCGACGCCTTAATTAAATTTTGCATGCGAAATGATTTGGTGAAATATAGAATCCTGTAACTTAAGAACCTTGTAACCACCATCAACATCATCATCATCATCATCATTATCATCATCATCGGCATATAGCAGAACACTGCTGGACATAGGCCTCCCCTAATGAGCGCCATTGCGCCCTGTCATCAGCTCGCATCCAGCTACTACCAGCAGCCTTTCCAGCTAGTCTTGTAACCATATTTCTAGTATAAACCACTATTTCGAAGCTTGCTTGGGCGAGAATGACGTTGACAATGGGGCGAGCTTTCCCAGAGGTCTATTATTATATTATATATAGCTTTTATATATATTAATAACGTTCTTTTGAAGCCGTTAGGGTTGTAAATCAATGGAATCCGATTCCAAATTTTAGTAATGCGCCTTATAAATTATGTTCGGAAGAGGTTTGTCCTAATTATTGGAATATCAACCAGATGTGGAAGGTAGTTAGCAGTGCGTCTGAAGTTTCTACTTTATGTTTTGTCGCGAACAAAGTAGTGTAAGCGTCGAGCAAGTCCTTGCAGTGGCCTAGAATTCAGTACCTATTTAAATATATTTGCATACTGAAGTATAGTCCGTTTCGTACAAAAAGCTCTGTGAAAAGTCGCAATTCTTTTAAATTAAATTCAAGATCTTATAGCTAGGTGTTCTATTAACTGAATTAAGTAGGCACAATCACTTTCATAAAATGTAGTCAGTAGGTACCTTGAAAAAGAGTTGGCTTTTTTTTACGTTCTTTGTATGAGCTAGTGGCCAACACTGGTGTCGGAGTTCTTAAGCCGCCTGAAGGCCACCGGGGTGTAAGTTCCATTTCCATGATTGAAACTCAAACCAACCTCACCTGCCCGTGGTGCACCCTGCGTGGTGGCATCGCAGGGCATAACTTCTCGCAACGCCACACAGTGGTTCGAATGTACCAAAATATGCTCAGGAGAAACAGTGGACTGTATAGAATTTTGTTTGCGCTTCAAAATATGAACTCAAAGCAGCCTCCTACCTGGACTTTTGGGATCCGCCGCCTGGTTCCAAACGAGTGTCTCCGACCGGCGTGCTATGCCACCACGCTGGGTTCGAACCCGCACCACACACACACACACAAGGAATAAGTCTGAGATTAGTCCGAAAAGTGGATATTTTGATATTTGTAAAGAAAAGAATGCGCGCCTGCCGCCGGTTAGATTTCGAGATGATGGTTGGACGTTCGCAGTTGATGTCGACATGTGCGCCAACGTGGCTGCCTGTATGCCTGCGTATTTCATTCATTAATTTGAAGTTTAATTTCATTGTATTTTTTAGTTTGTGTGTGAGTCAATAAATGTTTTTTCTTACTTACTTTCTTTCTTTCTATGTTTTAATCTTCTAATCTATGGTTCTAATTATGCTCTTGTTATTTTCAGGTAAGTTCAACTTTGACTTTATCTTATGTCGTAAGTATATGTTTCTAACCTAAATACTAATTTACTTTTTATATAATTTTTAACCGACTTCAAAAAGGAGGAGGTTCTCAATTCGTCGGAACCTTTTTTTTCGACTTTTTTTATGTATGTTCACCGATAAATCAATTGAATTTCAACAATTGACGAATTGTGGACCGATTTTCAATTTTTTTTAAAAGAGTCCATACTTCACAGGTGGTCCCATATAAATTTTATTCCTGAGTGATTGGAACTTTTCCCGGAAAACTCAAAAAACCTCATCCTCACTTGTAATTTTCGCCCTATGATCACCAATATCTCCGTCAATTGTGAACCGATTTCCAAAATTCTTTAGGGCAAGAAGTAAGAAGTGATTTATTTGAAGTCGGTTTTTTTTAAAGTCCTACTTGTTTATGTGGCATTCATCATCATTATCATCACCATTATCATTAGCCTATAGCAGTCCACTGCTGGACAAATGGCCTGCCCTAATGAGCGCCATTTTGGCGTTACAATAATTTAATTTTCTGTATCTTCTTAAGCAATGTTATTTTAATATTTATTTATTATTAATAATTTAAGTTCTTAACCAAGATAATCTGCTAAGAACATCGATTTAAGCCACGCCACGAGCGCCCGATCGAAATAAATAATCGAGCACAAGACATAGCCAGCCAGGTAACTATACTAAACCATTCAATTTCAACAACACCAGACTATTCAGTCCACTGCTAGGCAAAGGCCTCTTTCTATAAGAAGGGGCATATATGCCCGTCGCTCGGAGCGGTCAGAGGATGTAACTGTGCCGGTGTTAGGCTGCTCTATGCTGCAGTCAGCCGCGGCAAGAGCCGTTTGTTAGTTAGCAGGGTGCACCATGGGCAGGTGAGTCCATTCCACCATTTCATTTCAATAGTGTGCAAAATGCAAGCGAATACATAGTGTGGGTCGATTAGCTTCCCACATAGTAGATGGTTTTTCTATCCGTACAACAAATTGCCGGTCCAATTATGATGTAATCTGAGGATACTGCACTGCATCCCACCGTTACAGTGTCGTTGACCTACTTACCTGAGGGCTACTGTGAAACGATCAATTTTATTATATAATTCTGACACTAAATAAATTCGAAAGGATAATTATCATGATTATTATGGTGATAATCCTCCTCCGTCTTTCCCTCAGTTCAGAGGATCGCGACTCGTTTGGTGCAGTCTCATCACTGTATTCCTCCATCGGTTTCTATCAGCCGCCTGATGGAGAGCCACGCTGACCTGTATCTTTAGGTGTTCGGATACTTGGTCCGTCCATCGTTTGGGACCTCTTCTGGAAATTGCGGGTGGGACAGCTAGCCTGGTAGATATTTGATTAAATTACGCGTAATTTCATATTTTTTTCTATTAAGTACTACGTATTGTGCAACAAGTAGTTACAAGAAGTAAAAAAAAAATAAACGAATTAATATTATAAATTAGCGGCGACGGGGTCGGCCGAGGATGCGTTGGCGGGACGAGCTCGATGCCTTCAAAAGAGAGTGGAGGGAGTTGGCTCGGGATAGAGATGTTTGGAAATCTATGGGGGAGACCTTTGCCCAGCAGTGGGACGAGAGAGGTTAATTAAAAAAAAAAAAAAAATTATAAATGCGAAAGTGATCTGGTTTGTTTGTTTGATACTCTTTCACGCCTTAAACGATAAAGATAGTCAATACATCCAACATTATTTAGTTAAGCGATGGTTATAAAGGAGAAATCCTTTCAGAGTAGCGCCCGGTAAACGCCCACTTTCATTTAGAACCTTATTATTATTTGCATAAGGACTCATTTAACGAAATCTCAGCTACTGTTAGTTTCTTAGGTTATCGCTAATGTAAATTTAATAGTTTGGTTTAGATAAGAAATGATAATAGGTTTTTTAACTAAAGAATTCCTGGAGCCTCTTTTGAACCAGATAATGGTCCAGGAAAATCGGATATTTCCTCAGAATACAACAACAACAACAACACCAGTCTATACAGGCCCACTGGTGGACATAAATAGATAAAAATAGTAGTATAGTTGGCTGGTATAGTAGGATAGTATACCTCTCTAAAAGCTGTGCCCTGCGATCCCTAACCCCCCATTATTAGGGAAGGCCATTTTCAGCAGTGGACTGATGAAGACTGATGTGGTGTGGTGGTCCATCTGAACTAGTTCCTTTGGGTCGGACTGTACTAGGATTGGTCCAATTGTTTGCTGAGCAATTTACAACGCTGAACAGATTTTGATCAAACTTGGAATATACATAGTTTGTGACCTGGATCGTAGTTTAAAGTCGCCCAGCGAGCTATTGAACAAGCTATGCTCGGAATTTCTCTGAAGGATAGAATCCGTAACGAGACTATACGACACAGAACAAAAGTTATCGACATAGCTCAGAAAATTTGCAAGCTGAAGTGGCAGTGGGCTGGCCATATCTACCGAAGAACCGATAACCGTTGGGTAAACGAGTTCTTGAGTGTAGACCGTGGCTCGGCAAATGTAGGTTAGAACGCCCTCCAGCTAGTTGGAGTGACGACTTGCGAAAGGCTGCTGGTAGAAGCTGGATGCGTCGAGCTCAGAACAGAGCGCAATGGCGCTCATTAGGGGAGGCACATATCCAGCAGTAGACTGCTATCGGCCGCTGATGATGATGATGATGATGATGTGACCTGGATTATCACTTGGCTATTTTTATCCTAATTCAATTAAATTGAATCCTCTCGGCCTAGTCAGCCCTAGATTAAAGCTCCTTGATTATCACCAACTGTGATGCTGATTACATAAAATCTCAAATGACAGCTACATCCACCGCAGATCCATCTCAATAAACCTCTGTCGCTTGATGTAAACATTGTCATGGATTAGTTAATACGATACTGACGCACAGATGGGACAAACTGAAAACTCTAGTTGATTGTGCGTACAGAAAATGTTATGCATGTATTTGCCAGGTATTTTTTGTATTGCACAGTTTAAAATAAAACTGATTATTATGCCAATTTTTTTTAAATGTTTGATAAAGTGAGAAAGTTTATTTTATTGTACGTTAAAATATAGCGTGAATCATATTATAAAATTCAGAATTAAATTATTGCATAAGTTAATTTTGGAAATTTATTATTTTACCATGAATAATAAAATATTTAATTAACAATTTAATTTTATACCTGATGCACAAACATTATAATATTATTAAAACTAAAACTTAGTTTTAAAACTAATTCTGCACACGCCGTGGCTCGAAATCCCTAGGTTTAAAACTACATTTTAGCTTCGATTTAAAAGTTTTGAACCATTCGTTACAACTTTAATACGATGCGGCGACTGTGAAGCGAATATCTCTGTTAAATGTGGATAGGGGTTTCCAATTTAAATTGTACTTTGATTTCATAAATGACATTAATTTATTTATTAGTTGAAGTTTCAAAAATTTTGTATTGCATTTGATAGAATACTGAGTTGACGGCTGATAGAAGTAAAAAGAGAAAGAAATCATGTTCTAGAGACCTCACCTAGGGCAATAAAGGCAGCCAATGATGATAAAATAATACCATGTTTTTTTTAATAATAATAGGTAAATCTACGTTATTTCACGCGTGAACCTCACGTGTACTTCCTACCCCTTGTTTAACTCCAAGTGGAAACGCCGGATGTTGGATGGTTTATTTTCTATATTGTCTTATATTTTATAATATTGTTCTGTTTGTTTCCATAATAAAACAAAAAAAGGTTTCAAATACGAAAAGTTCCTCCAAGAGTTTATTCAATTGTAGGCAACTGAAACCTGTCCACTCTATACAGCCATGTCCAATCACTTCCCTTTCTGCCGCTCGATCCTTCAGTGCCGAGAACTGCGCGCGCGCAGACTGACGTCTGCAGTGTAACAATAGTGCTATTGTGCTCTTATTACGGTTACTGCATTCCTGTTATTGTGATCTTATTGATGGGTTCTTCTTTAGATTTATTTTAGTGTTTCACGATTAGCCTGTTAAGTTCCACTGCTGGGCAAGGGCATTCCCACGATCCCTATATGAGCTTTTTGTACTTGTTTAGTGTTTTAGTGTTAGTAAATAGATATTAAGGTAAGTTAGTAGGTACCTATTTAGGCATTTGTGTTATGTACCTAACAATACCTTACACTTCAACTTTATCAGAAAAAGTAATGTGGTTAATTTGTGTAGTACTTTAACATGTTTAAATATCTTTTAAAAATACGAGATTTTTTTGATGAAATACCATTGCAATAACAATACCAACCTATTCAGTTCACTGCTGGATATAGGCCTCTACTATAGGGGGATATGCCCATAATCCCCACGCTGGGCAAAAGGGTTGGGGATTGACGGCCCAGCTTCTCGCACCGCCGCGGCGACGACGCTGCTGCCTGTCCACTTCCAAGGGACTTAGCTGTGCCGAATTAGGGTGCACCACGCGCAGGTGAGGTTGGCTTGTTGACAGCAACAGAGCTGGCCACACAAAAAAAAAACTAAAATATTCTAATTCAATACTAATCAAAATAATTATAGTGTTATTTATTCTTCAACTTTTTAATGGGACTACCAAACGGGAAGTATCATTCCAGAACAAAAAAACAATTTTCCAAATCGGTTCATAAATGACAGAGTTATGTTATGACTTTATGAGGTAACAAAAAAAAATTAAACCGAAATGAGAACTCCACTATTGAAGTCTGATAAAAATCAAAACTTAGACTTAGGTTAGGTACCTGTCATGTATTTTATATTATGTACAAACACGGAAAAGTGGCATTTAATACCCAAATACTCAGACTATGACTTTATGAGGTAGGTACCTAACAAAAAATAATAATACAACTGATATGAGAACTCCACTTTTGAAGTCGGCTAAAAAGCAAAACTAGGACTTAGGTTAGGGTACCTATCATGTATTATATATTATGTACAAACACGGAAAAATAGCATTTAATACCAACAATAGCCCGACTAACAGATAAGGGGAAACAATATTAATTTAACCTGCATAACTAATTATTAAAATATTTACCTTGCGATAGCATTCCCCAACCCGTGTACTTTTGCTGTCCAATGATGCAACGCCCTACTTTAGGCATGAAGGTGTTAAGCCTCATATGCCTGTAACTTCGCTGGCACCCACACCCTTCGAACCGAATCAGCAATTCTGTTTCACGGCAGAAATAGGCATGGTGCTAGTACGCACCCGGATGAGCCCTTCACAAAGTTACTGTCTTATTCCAAAACGAAGACTAAAGATCTGTAAATCTGACATTTTGTATACAAAATACCAGTTTTAAACCTAGACTATCGTTAGTCTTCGTTTTGGAATAAGAGTTTTAACGTCTAAACACACTATGCCGAAAATTACGCGACGTAATTCGCTGATTTTGACAAGTTCGGTTGTACGCCATAACGCAACGTAATTATAATAAATAAATAATGCTGAAACATCACACAGCATCATGTAGCCCCAAGCTAAGCAGAGCTTGTGTTATGGGAACCACATGATTGATATATTACTTATTATATTTCTTTTTTGTAAATACATACATATCATACATAGAAAACACTCAGACCCGAGACAAATATCTGCAGACCATGCAAACATTTGTCTCGTGGCGGGAATCGAACCCGCAACCGTCTGCGTCACAGGCGGACCTTCGCCCGCTGCGCAACAGAGGTTGTCAATGTCAAATTCAGCATAATGTGTCATCTGTAATTCAAATCGCATTGCAGGCGTAATCATGCCGAACTTAAGCCGCGTAATTTCGGCTATAGTGTGTTTACACACTTACTTCAAGCTTGGAAGTGTGTTCGAGTTAAAGATGTAAGGGTGACTGTCGATCCCTAACCCGCATGCCCAGAGCGTGGGCATTATGGGTATATAGCGGGAGGCCTTTGTCCAGCAGTGGACTAACAGACTGGTGTTGTTATTGTTATAAAACATTTAATAGTTGTCTGAATTACACTGATTTATAACGAACGGTGACAAATGCAACAATATAGGGAAATCTATAATTAGAACAGATGCAAGTATTTTGCCTTGTTCGTTTGTCATTCATATCAGGAAAATTATCACATACATGTAAAAATATCCTTGTTTGTTGAACTAAAATAAAAATGGGGTTATTTTGTGTTCATAACAGAATTATATTGGTAAAAAAAACAAATTAACTAATACCCTAACTTTCAATCGTCAGTGACATTCGTTACATAATTTGAATGAAGAACGAATAATTTCTTAAATTTTTCTTTGGTCTTTGATAGGACGGATCATCTGACAATTGAAATTGGAAATAAGATTAGTTACATTATGAACTTTTTGCTGGCTGAGTGATGATAATTTGTTGCCTTCATAGAGAGCGTATTAGCAGAGTAGTATTACCCAATAAGCGACTGGTAGAATGCACCTGCGTTGCGTGGCCATTTTGTTCACAAAAAACTGGCGGTAAAATTTCTACGGCTTCATTGGGCAGACCCTTTATGACCTGACCCTTGCATTTTTTGCTGATGCAAAAGAAACACTTTTCTTAGTGCCATATGGTTGGGTTACGTTTGCCAACAGACGTATTCCTGCTGAAATGGACCAGAGCCCAAAGTATTGTAGGCCGTAGGTTGTCACAGTTTTTATAAAAAGTGTCTTAGCTACACATGCGCGCTTCGGGCAAAGGTCTGTAAGGCTAATAGGTTCGTAACCAAAGAGGTTGGATTATTTTCGTAACACTGCGAACCTTCGTCGGAGGGTGCATATATATTTTACAAAAAAGAAGTCTTCGCAAGATTTTCGCCTTTTATAAAAGTTAAAACTGGTTAATCGGTATTTCGTTATCAGGGCCAAGTTATTTGCGGACGTAACATTTAACTGTTACGCAAATATATTTTTTACGATACCTGCAACAGTTTTTTAATTGATCTACAAGTGTTTGTTAAATTTTTGTTCGTTCTTTAACCTTATGTCGGAACATCTATCCACGCGAGACATCATGGATTTTCTATTGTGTCTTGTATCCATGCTTACAAAAAAATGTGTTAATCTAGGTCACAAACTATGGTTATTCCAAGTTTCATACAAATCTGTTCTGTAATTTTTGCGTGAAAGAGTAACGAACATCCGTCCATCCATCCTCACAAACTTGCACATTTATATTATTGGTAGACTAGGATTCGTGAAGTGATACACGAACATATTGAGCAATGGAATAAGACATTTATTTTGATCCCCAATCTGTTTTAAGACCTAAAATTGGCTTCACCTTTCTTACGCGTCGCATCTGCTAACCAATTATTCTTTGTCATTTTTTTGCAAATATATTTTCATTAGGTCTTTGTGTAGAATTCTTGGGTGGTTTCGTCGCCCCTATGGTGCACTGAATTTTCATTGAATTATCTGCGCCAATGAATATCCACACTGTTATCTTCTTGTAAGTATTGGTACACACGTGCGGGTTTTTGCCGTGTGGGTAGCTTTCCTTCATCCCCGGTGTCATGCCGGCAATGCTACCGCTTATAAAGTCCAGCGGTGTACCATAGTGTACCGTATACATTGCATACAAATACATCGTATATAGGTGGGAGGGTTGCTCCACCTAACCATATACCAGTCAATGAATTGAAGCTAAAACTTGTTCTTTTAGATTCAAAGTAATTTTGTTATCGTTCACTAATTGTTGTTAAATGAAATCGGTCATTCGCCGATTGAATTGAGGCCGTATTTTCGCGTGCTGATAACGTATCGGTGGGTGTAGCAAGTGACGTAACCATAGATAAAATAATAGGTATTATCTATTTTATACATATACCACAGACAAACATAAGATAATGAATTGAAAGCCTCTTTGGCGCCGAGTACTTAGTAGCCGAAGGCCCACACCAGAAACAGAAGATTGTGGATCCGATTCCCGCCGTGAGACAAATATTTGTATAATCTGCAAATATTTTTCTCGAGTCTGGTAAGCTTTTTTTTTTACCTACAAAAACTTGGCTAAAAAAAGGCCTTCTATTATGAACGCTAGTTTGCCCTTCAGCTTCAGGCATCTACCAGCAGCCTTTTGCAAATCACTACACCTAAATGTTTTATTTTTTATTAAACTTATAAAATATTAAGTTAGCAAGTATAATTTTATTTTTTAATATTAATAAGGATGGATTAAGTTTAGTTTTGGTTAGTGGACTTGAAATTACTTTTGAAATTACTTTATTCAGTTACAAACATCACAAATGCTAAGAATATTGTACAAACATTTTTTTTCACTACAATTACAATTCCTGGGTGGGACAACATAGGTATCCAAACTAGGAGAAATCCTGAGAGATGGCATACCTATGCCCTCCGCCAGACAGCTGAGTGTTATTCTAACATAATATTTAGCAATGTATTTTAATAATGTACATAACATCTACTTAACCTCATTTATACCTGGCCCAGAAGCGCTCGGACCACTAATCGCGCCATGTATTGACCGGGCGGAGAGTTGCTTCGTATTATCTCATCTTCAGCGCGTATCATTCCAATACGGGACGCACACACAGGACTCTCCCAGTAAGCGCCACTGAGCCCGATTTTCGGCTCTCCGCATCCACCTCCTGCCGCCCGGTAGTCATCGCTCCACCTGGCCGGAGGGCGCCCTACACTACGTTTGAGACCCGGTTTCCACTCAATAACTCGTCTACGCCATCGTTTATCGGTTCTTCAGCATATGTGAGTAGCGCACTGCCACTTGAGCTCTCGTTACGGATTTTACCTTCAGAGGGATAGTTGCTTCATCAAGATGATCTGCTAAAAACACTGAAGTAAGGCATGACATGCAATTACGCGGATATTGGGGCTCAAGTGGAGTTGGGCAGGACATTTGGCCAGACGACGTGACGACAAGTGGACCAGAGCGCTGACCGAGTGGTGGCCGAGCGTTGGTTAAAGAAATCCTACAGCGAGATGGGTTGACGATATTAAAAAGACCGTGGGCAGCACCTGGTTCAGACTAGCGCAGCATCTAGGCAAGTGGTATAATCAAAGCAAAACCTATTCCCAGAAGTGGGTCGATATAGGTTGAAATGATGATGATGAAGCCATGCCACGAACGTTTCTACGATGAGGTTTTTATGTCTCACTTAAGTTAATAAACAAAACAAACAAGCACTTACCATGGTTGACATTGAAGGCCAATTATTCCAATCCACTTGATGAAATGGATAGCGTGTCAGCAATCAATTGATGCAAATTATGTTGATGGCTGAACACTTTTGCCCACTAAACTATGTCGGTATATATCTTATGCTCGATGACGAAGACTATCGAAAAAGTATTCGTATCGTAGACCTAAAATTTTGACCAATGAGAAAGCGTAGATTCAGAATAACGCTTTGTCATTGGCCAAAGTTATTCTTTGCGCTTACGATGCGTCAGGTTAAAATATTCGGAATCGTACTGATCATCAGCTTATATCAGTCCACTGCTGGACATATTCATCCCCTTATGAGCGCCATTGCGCCTTGTCCCGAGCTCAACGCATTTAGCTTCTACCGGCAGCCTTTCGCAGATCGTCGTCAAATCATAATAACGCTACTGTTCGCAATTTCCAATTTTCCATTTATAGATTTTCCGGATTCAAGACGTTGTTGTCATGCACTAAAGAATTACTTTGGAAGGTTATCACACAAAAATCAAAACCAAAATACGTTTACTCAGTAAGCGCATAAATTTGAAACACACACCATCATGTAGCCCTAAACTAAGAAGAGCTTGTGTTATGGGTGGGAACCACATGACTGATAAATTGATAATACTAATTGTAAAGTCAGTACCTACAGTGATCTACCACACCAACACCTGTATCAAATATTTACAAATTATGCAAAGATTTAATCATCAGTGGTCATCCGTGACTTTTGGCAATGTTTTCATTTCATGGCATGTCCTCCAATTACGGAGAGTTGGAATTTAGAAGCGATTTTGGATAACGATTCGCGTCAAGCCTTCGAAAAGATTCAGACAATATCACAAACAATTTCAAGGTCATTAGGGTCGGGTAATCAGTTCACGTATTTGAACCGTGGGAGCCATCACCATACCACCGTACCACCATTACAATCAACACAGATAAATCGCTATGCGAACATACAACGACATGACTTTGTGGCTCGAGTGGTTTTGCGGAATATGATTGGTTGTAGGATTTGGGAGCCCTGCTATGTTTGACCTTGACAGATAGTTGTGCGGAATATGAATTGTTGTTGGATTTAGGAGCCCACCTTGACAGAAGAAGACTTGTTTCAAGTATTTTTCACATATCTTGTATATTATTTAAGTATTGATGTAACAGGCACATGGCTCACCTAATGTTAAGTGGTAACCATGACCATATCATGAAATGTATTGAAAAAAATAAAAAATATTCATTTTTTTTATTTAATATGGGCCAGCTCTTGACCTCGAGGCTTGCATAGGCAAGGATGAGGTCGACGATGGGGCGAGCTTTCCCAGAAGATGCCTATTAACTCTTTTTGAAGCCGTTAGGATCGTAATTCAATGGAAAAACAGACGCTGGCAGCTGATTCCATATTTTAGCAGTGCGCATTATAAATGATGTTTGGAAGCGCTTAGTCCTGTTAAATGGAATATCAACTTCAAGCGGATGGTAGTTAACAGTGCGTCTAAAGTTCCTATGGAAGAAAGGTGAAGGCGGAATAAGGTCATGTAGCTCCTGCACACACTCTCCGTAGTACAATCTATAAAAGACCGACAAACACGCAACCTCGCGACGATGGCTCAAGCTCTCGAGCCTTGCTTTAGCAAGATACTCTTGACCAATGAGCCTCTTAGCCCTGCGTTCAACTGAGTCTAGTGCGGCAAGTTGATACTTGGCTGAACCATCCCAAAGGTGGCTGCAATACTCCATACAGGATAATACATTAAATTGACCTAAAAAGTATTAATAAACAAATACAAGATCGTTGTTAGAGACCAGGTAAGAATAACACATGAGCCTGAACTAGGTAATCATCAAATAATCTAAATCTAGGTAATCATCTGGAAAATCATCAAATTATTTTATGTCACGCGTGTTTGGAAAGTGCCATACGATGGCAAGTCTGCGTCCATCAACTTGTCGACGTGGCCCAAACTACGAGTATGAGCATATGGTCGTACCTTTATTGAATTTTGCAATGAGTTTTTTTGACGTGACAGTTAAAATATTACAAGAAAGTTTATTATTATGTTTAATTATTCTCTTTTTTTTTTGCGCTAACTCATTATTTTACTTCTATTTCACTTGTAAGCACTACCTATCTATCTCCACACTACGCAAAGGTTATCTGGAAGAAAAAATATGTACATGTTTTATCTTGTGGAATAAAGAATTTTCTATCTATCTAAGCTAGGCTTATCACCTTCATGCCTAAAATTGATGGATTGGCAATGTAACAAACGTGCGTGACCTACGATGCAATGACGTGATGTTTACAAATCAATATCAGATGGACCGGAAAAACGCATTTTTCCTTTCAGTTCTTTTTAAAACTCTTTGTAATGTCGATAAGGTACCTTTTATTCATTTCGGAGCATCCAAAAAATATCACTCCTTTTCACACCTACTTTGCGACTAAGCCGGGATCAACATCTTATGCTACTTCAAACAAGATGTTAGACGTCAGAGGCTTTCAGAACTTGGTTGGTCATTTGGCCAGTGGTCACTTGGTCCATAGAACAGTAAACCTACCCAATAGAAGCGCAATGCGTGGGTATTTGTATCGGAACCGCTTCGCTTCCTCTTTCTCAGACGTACATTCAACAAATATAACTATTTGACAACATTTGTGCCTCAGCGAAGGACGCACAAGGTTGCGGGTCGATTACCGCTGCGACAAACGTTTGTATTCGGCAAAATATTTGTCTCGGACCTGGGTGTTTTCTGTCTATGTATATATGTATGTATTTACAAAAAAAAATATAAGTAGTATATCAGATGTGATCCCATAATACAAGCTCTGCTTAGTTTGGGGCCATTATAATGCTGCTGGTTTCCAGTATTATGTATATGCGTATGCGTATTATGCGTATGTATAATACGCTCAAAATGCATGCTCATAACTACTACTAAATACACAAACTACTAAGAATTACTAAGAACATGGTTGCGGTTGAGATATCCGCGCTAGACTAATGGAAGCTCTCGGTTTTTATGTTTGAAGTGTAAGCGTATACTCAAGCTCATAGTTGTTTCACGCTTCGCGACTCGTCGCCATTTCTACTGAGTAGGTTACTGTTCAGTGGCTTACACGAAGTCTAACAAAGCCACTATGATAACGTCAAGTTATCAGTTTGCCCTCGATTTCGTCTGTAGCCGTCAATCGTGGTCGGCCACAAACACGATCCGGTTGAGCTGAGCTAGATCGAATGTCTGATCTTCCGGTTTATCTGACTGCGAGGAGGCGGTTGCGGTTAATGCTCGGGAATCTAAATAATAACTGGCAAAAGTTTAACAATATCAGTTTTTTATTTTATTTGCAGAACATTAAGTAAAATACTTACATTTAGGCCTTAACGCTTTAAGTGCTGAATAACACAACAGCGCTGGATCAGCTCCTCGAATCATGTCCGACGCCCACAGTCAACGTGCTAACGTGTTAAGGGTTCTGCCTCAAGAAAAACTTCATTAAGTTAGCTGTCATGACCATTAATGTCAGTCATAATAATGTTTCAATCAATAAAATCGGACCACTCAGAATCGTCGATAAAACAGTGTTTTATTTTTTGCTTTTTTGACCAATTTCAGAAAATACCCAAACATACGTCTTTAATCAGAGTACTTTTATGCTATTAGTAAAACACATTCTTCGTAGAAAAAAACGCTTCAAGATGATCACAATAGCAAATCTATCAATGTCAATTTACAGTTATTTCATCTAAAACCCACCAAAAAGGTAAAGAAACGGTCAAATAGCAAATAAGATGGCGCTAAGCCCAACACCCACGCGCCTATTTATTTGCTCATGTGGGTAGCCCGATAATCGAATTTGTATTTCGAAGGTGAATGTGATGTGTCAGTCGTGCGTTGGCGGCTAAGATGGCTAGACGCTATAATATAACATTCCCAAATTAAGACAAGTTCAATTTCAGATTTCCATCGAATAAGTATGAATAATTGTATAAGCTGAATCTGAATGTATCTTCTTTATCTTTGTATTTGAGTTTATTGAAATTTCAGACGATAACAGGGTAATTTGGAGTTGCCTCGCGTACGCAAATATTGGTTTTCAAAGGAAATGAGTCTATTTTGTATCCTTTATGTTACTAACAATGTTTCTTCGGAATAAAGATAATGGAAGTTTTCTCAGAGTATGATGAGTAGAAATCTAAGACGCGATAAGTGCCGGTTTAAATTCCATTCCTGTACAAAATATTCCTTCTTCATATGCGCTAGTGGCATCTGGCTTTCTCTGGCGTTTTTAGGCCAGTTCGTTGTCACCATAGTTCTAAATCGTCACCTAAACTTGACGTAGGTATATAGGTAGGTATATAACAAGTTTCAACCCAATAAAACTATTTTCTGAGGAGTTCCTATTGATGATAATGCAGAGAAATAATCTATAATCAAGGTCAGTATTTTGTGTGTCAATCTTCGGAGGGACATTACAAACTGAAACTCTGTTTAAAACAATGCGCTACTCGAAGACTCGACTATAAAACTGACTGGAGCAAGCAGCGGCGCTCAAAGATACTCAGTAATGAGTGGAACAGCCGGGCAAAATTCATCCGAAGCACGGATGCGCTCAGTAAGACGGATCACGAATATTTCAAACAGACATATCGAAAACGTAACGAAAACTTTTGCCCAATGACAAAGCGTTATTTTGAATCTGCGCTTTCTCATTGGCCAAAATTGTACGATACGAATACTTTTTCGCTAGTCTTCGTGATCGAGCCTCAGATCTTAATACCACTAAACGGTAACCCATCCAAATAGTGACTAGGCGGAGTGTTGCTTAACTAAGGTGATCTGTTAAGAAAACCGAAGTACGCCACGCTATGAGTGTAACATTATAGTTTTAAGTAAAGAAAAAAAACACAATTTCAATTTCACTTTATTCAGATTACTTATAGCATTACAGAAAAATATTCAAGGCGTCATACATAAATAGCCAATAACTCATACAATTGGGTGGATACACATTCTGACAAAATATAAACACAAAATATTGTGTAGGTCAAAGCAAGACTACCTAGCTACACCTACAGCAGTCTAGACGTCTGAATAGTTTCGAGAAAGAAATCGACCAAATTGCATTCTAGTTTGTGAACTGTGAAGCCACATAGACCTCGGTTCGTTGCTCGTCTGATACCATGTTAAGTAATTTAATACCAACAATACACAAATTATAATCCAGCTAAGCCCGCAGATTCGCTCGCGTTAAAGCAGATTTTGTCTCTCGCCCACTACGTCATTGAGGCGTTGTTCTTCTTCTTAGTAGTTTATCGTTCTATAGCAGTCCACTGCTGGACATAGACCTCCCCTAATGAGCGCCATTGCGCCTTGTCCTCAGCTCGAGGCATCCAGCTTCTACCAGCAGCCTTTCGCTGTTCTTTTACTTCGCTAATGGTTAACTCTGCTGTTGGAGTGGAGTGTCGGACATGGTTTAACTGAAAAAGCCGAGACCAACATCTTAACGTGCCTTCTGAAGCACGGAATGCTCAGTTTAAATATATAAAATACAAACGATTAAACTAAATTCGTTATTAAACAAACTTCGGGAGCCCGGGAGGTTAAAGTCGGGTTGTGGACTATGATGCTGATTCTCTGGGACTGAGTGCCTAGACGTAGATTTCTTTGACGGGCAATAAACAAGTCTTCCTAAACGGAGCTTACCCCGTGCACAACTGTTTGCGAAGACGTGGACTCCTCGCCACTAAAGTTAAAATAAATCACAAAAAAAGTTTACTGACTTTTTCAAACCGCAACGAAATAACAATTGCTTTTCAAAGCTTCCTACTGGATTACAATGGTGGACTTGCCAGTTTATTCATCTGCTTCTACAGAGGAATTTCAGTCCTATTATTGTTGTAATAAAGGTAGTAGGAACAGCATTATTGCATAAGATCTCGTAATATCTGTAGCGTAACAGACGTCTGTTGAATCTGGAGCGTTGAGGCGGAACAGAGCTGGTACAATTTACAAGAATCTTATTGTAAATAAATAACTTGAACATCTACACTAATATAATAAAGAGGAAAGATTTGATTTTTCCTATGTTTATATGGTTGTAAAGTATGTGTAACGGATAAACTCAAAAACTAATTTAAAACATTCACCCAACCCATTTTAAACATTCTTTCAACTATAGAAACCTACGTAGAAACGTAGGTCCAGGTCACCATCTATATATATTCAAAGTTTCATCCAAATAGTTCTGCTGTTTTGCATTAGAATTGAATCAGAATTGCATCGCCACTCTTCTTCAGCCGGCTACTCGACCGCCAGGTCTTCATTTTCTATAGTCTTTCATAAACAAGCATGAATGGTACAGAATGTATTTCCCAGATTACAATAAAAAAGTTAATAATTGCTTGTACCTTGCACCGTTACTCGAAACAATGGTGGTTTTTTCCCATGACTTAGTACAGTCAGTCAGAGACAAAACATGAAAAAAATGAAATCTAGCCTACTAATATTATAAAGGTAAATGATTGGAAATGACTGTCCTCATAGCTCAATTGGCAGTTTATCTGCCGTCTATTCCCACCCAGGACAAACATTTGTGTGATGAACACGAATGTTTGTTCTGTGTCGGGTGCTTTATAAGTATCTATGTATGTTTATCAGTCTCTGGTACCCATAGTAAGTACTGGCTCTTCCTAGTTTGGGATCAGTTGATCGAGTTTGGAAGGTCCCGTATATTTATTTATTTACTTAAATGAAATATTACATGATTGACCAGAAACTGCGTTTTAGGAACATGGCTAGGACTTGATAAAATTCGCGAGGCTGCATACAAAATGCACGTCAAAATGGTGGTGCCTCGCGAGCGGCCTCGTTATCTACAATAATTCGACACCATTTCGACACACAATAAAAGTTAAAGTAACCTCAAATCTTTATTACTTTTTTCGAAAGGTTTTATTGTTCTATACTTATTATAGGGGAAAAAAATTACAGTTATGCTAGATTATTTTTAACCGTGGTATAAATTTAAATCTTGTATTGATTTGAATACACACTGCATTTCGCTCTGTACTCATATCGCGGACTGTACCTTTGCGCCGGTCACGCTGGATTCTTTAGAAACAACGACCACAGCATCTGTCTGGCTGGACATAGCTCTATCGGATATTTTAAAAATGGGTTAACATTCACAATCAAACTTCCAAAAATAATGTATTCAATAAGAACCTTAACTTAGAAACACTGAATCTTCAACTTGCATAATATGGACTATCAGATTTTTAAAAGAATAAAAAACTCGTACCTTCGCTGGATAAATTTCGATAGTGAAGTATCTATATTCGACTTTAAGACCCAAGTGTTCTTATAGGTGTTTGAAAATCAAAAAAGTGTTTTTAGTGCATTACTTTTAAATTGTTTTTTTTTTTGAAGTCCGACTTTTTATTTTTTAGTAATTTTTCTTAAATTTAGGAACATATTACGCTCAGTTCCGTCGATACATATAATCAAATTCACAAAATCTTACTAATAATATACAAACATGACAGATGAAACCCAGAATAATATTGAAAATGTTAGACTGCCCTATGCTATCAGCCGGCCGCCAGATCGTTTGTCGTAGTTAGCTGGATATGTACACCGAGGGCCGGTGAGGTCTTGCCGAGGGCCTAATTTCCTTATTGGCTACTTGGTAACACATAGGTGCTTATTATCGGGGTCTTCTTCTTCGTATGAGTTAGTGGCCAACTCTGTTGTCGGAGTTTTTAGGCCAACATGGCTTAATGACTGTAGAAACCGGGTCCAACATCTGAACGTGCCTTCCAAGGCACTGAAGCGCTCATACTCTATCTATTATCCGAGTACATCGCGACTTCGTGAGCAGATACGCGGGTAGAAACTAGTATAGTTTCTTAGACACGGTGAATTCCTGACGCGTTATTATCCGTGGTAGAAAGAAACACGAGGCATCACGTCTCCATCAAGGTCGATTTCAATCAACATTCCTTGGAGATAGGCAGTTTTGCTGACGCGTAACGAAGCACTTAATTCAAGTATTTCTGTGTGTTATGTAGTCTGATGCAATTGCTTTATTACGAATGTATTAACGTACTTATTACTTTCTACTCGAGAAAATCTTTAATTGACTTTCTGTTTTATCAGTCTTATTAAAATGTTAATCATAAAGATATTATTGTTATATTGAAATCTTCATCATAAAGGTTAAGTTACTTCAGCTCGGTTTTCCTTTATTAATAACACTAATATGATAAATGTGAAAGTTTGTGTGTGAGTATGTTTTTTCCGACTTAACTCCGTAACGGCTGAACGGATTTGGATGAAACTATAATGTATGATTCACACCTACCGGCATGCGTCGGAGAGCATCGAAGCCTATTTTAAAACATGCTAGAGGAAATTGAATCGTACATTATAATATACATAGTTTGTGACCTGGATTAACACATGCTATTTCACCAGCTAGTTAATAAATAAATTAACCATGATTAGAATATAAAAAAGTATTTTCATCATATTTTGTGCACTAGATTTTTCAATGGCCAGATACGACCCTCATGATGATGCGTATAAATAAAGCTGTCATGTCGTAGAAGTTGCCCAAACATTTCTGTTTTCAATATAGTTAGGTACCCCCCTTACTTATAAATGTTACTCAAAGTTAAGTATCCAACGGTAAGAAATGGCAATAGCCTAAGCGTCGTTTATCTTTTGAAAGATGTTCATAAGTAAGGCTATTCATTATTGTAACTCATTCTTCGTAAAACTTCTCTGCTAATTTGTACTTCATGTACTGAAAAAGCTGGTCTCAACGTCAAATGCAACTTCAGTATTCTTTGAAATGATAAATAAGTTTTTTATTTATTATCGACAGATTTGAGACCGTTTTATGTTGTAGCAAATAAAAACTTATTCTATTCTATTTATAATAACATCCCTATCAATAATTTCTCTAGGCGAGGACAAGTTTACCACTCCACGCGTTAAGTAATTAATCCAACACGTGTTTCATTACCAATTAACATCACGAAGATGAGTTTCTAATCGAAAGTGTGGACACGTCTCATTTATTAGGGGTAAGGTCTGTTACAGACTGATCAGTTTTTTTGGTCAGCTAGTCAAAAATTTTATGCATGCGGCAGCAATTTCACGTTTCATATTTTTCATTCATTTTTATTCAATGGCATCTGGGATAATATTATTTCCACTATTTCACCAATATAACGTATATTGTTCATAATGAATAAGAGGTATCGTTGTGCGTTACATTAATCAATAAAACTCTAGAAAATAATATGAAACAAATATGTACAACATACCCGTCGTTCAAGATGAGAAAATGGCATCCCCCAAATTTCATATTCTGCATGGTATTCAATTCATCTTTAGCTAGCCGATACTTTCACCGCCAAAGGCAGGTCCATACATAGATTATGTACCTATTTCACTTTTAATATTTGTTTTTTCTGTTTATATAACGTTATTTTAGCTCTTTTTATTATAATTTATCTCTAGCTAGCCGGAAGGTTAATCCGCCTACAGACGGTCAGTCAAGTAATCGTCACTTGGACAGCCCTGACTATATCAGGCCATGTTGTAATTATTTTTTTACTTGCTGGAGGGTTAGGTCTGCTATAGACTATCGTGTTTGGTTAGTCAGTTAAAAAAACATTGTCATTGTTATGCTGATTATAACATAACTATAATATTTACTGTTACATTTAATTCCTATAGGTTTCCTTCTGGAACTCTATTGTTTCACAACAACCCGACCACGTGTTTCGTCTGATCTTTGTCTTACTGATATCGATTTCTTCCCCTCCTGACTATCTACAATCTAGGTCTAAATTGCCTGTGTCTAGACACAATTTCAACTTAAATTTCTTTGTCAAACTAACACATTAAGAACAACAAAAAAGGGAAAAATAAACATTAAAATTATAGAAGAGAAATAATAAAGGATATTTACACATATTTAATAGCGCCTCCTATCGGGTGGCGAATGCACTCGTTCAAATATTGTTGCACCAGGAATGCTGGCTTGTCCCGTTTTACTCCATCTAGTGAGAAGATTCTGAATTAGTCTGAAAACGCCATCTATTAGCGATACGATATTTTATTTTGTTCGTTAGCTGCATTTGTGCATGATGCAACTGCGGTAACGAATGCATCATAGATGGCGCTTTTTATATTCTAGATACTTTAGTGCCTGCTCTCTGTAGGTAGGTACTTCGTATATGGGGAAAGCGCGCTTTGAATAAAGATCTCCCAAATATTAGGGTTGTGTCTCGTGTCCTCTTATGTGTAACACAAAAGAGGAAACGGGACAAAACCATAATTTGGGAGAATATATTAGACACATATTTTTGTTCTAAGCGCGCCTTCTCTTATTAAGCCGCCTTGTTTAATGACACTAAATATTAACTTACATAAATCATGGCCGCGGCCGGGATAAGGATATGATTTCATTACACAGATATTAATACCACGAACGGTTACCCACCCAAATTTTCATCATCTAACGTTAGGTACAGTCAACCACAGAACTATACATCTCAAACCTCCCCCTGGCTCGCATTATTCAACATTTTTGAAGATATAAAATCACTGAATGTAGAAATGCAAAATAGCAAACCTTCACGGCCTAGAAAATAACAATACAAAGGTTCGACAAGAATATCACGTTGAACCCAATACGTTTTCCTACCAAAAAACTTACAAAAATTTGCTTTTTTGGTAAGAAAACGTGATAGAATGAAAATGATATTATTGCTGAACCTTTGTATTGTTATTTTCTAAGTCGCCTTAATACTTGAGATTTTCAAACTGCTATAATTTTGAAACGACCAATCTTCTGACTTAACTTACAAGCCTAATTTGGAGGTTTGCCCTTTTAATTCAGAAATGGCTTGGTCTAAAATACAATTTCAAGTTATAATGATTTTGAAAACACATTTTGTTCATCGATTTTGTGGCTCCTTCCACCAGCTCTTTCCACCTCTCTGTCTCTAGAGGCTCTATTCCATGTCTTGCCTGCAATTCTGACTATGTCATCGTTCCATCTTTTATGAGGTCTTCCAGGTTTCTGCTTTTTGTACATGGGATACCAGTTCGTAACAGTTTTGGCGGGGATCATCATCATCATCATCAACATATAGCAATCCACTGCTGGACATAGGCCTCCCCTAATGAGCGCCATTGCAGTCTGGTGATTGTTAGCACCCCCTGCCCCGCTGTTACCATGGCCGCTACCTGTATGGCCGGGAACTGGGGGCCATTTCTTGATTGCGTCTATCATTGAGGGGGATATGCCCATAATCCCCGCGCGGGCAAGCGGGTTGGGGATCGCACTGCTTCTCGCACTGCCGACGCTGCTGCCCTTCAGCGGCCAGGAGATTTAGCTTTGCCGATGTAGGCTGCGCTATGCCGCCATGAGCCAGCTGCCAAAGCCTCGTCCTTTATTTAGCAGGGTGTACCACGTGCAGGTGGGGTTGGCTTGGGTACCGATGATGAATGTTGGAACCCCGTACACAAGCTGTCATCCACCCAAATTGTCATCTAACGCGCGAATACTGAAAGGCTACACAAATACGCTAGAATTCTGAAGGATAGCGGGTCTCAAATGCTAGAGACGATCTCAAGTAAATAGTTAAGTAGCATAACCCTTCGTAAGTTCTCAGCATCTTTAGTGATCACTGATCCATGAATATCTTAGTTTAAGATAAGAGGCCTATTCACAAAGATTAGCTTAAATTTTTTTTTTGTGGTATTTGAAGATGGAACAAGCACAAAACCCACCTGATGTTAAATGGTAACCATTACCTATCACAAAGCATTGCATCGTAGATTTGGAACGTGATTACGATGCAACGCCCTGCTTCCATCAACTTGAGGCATGGAGATGATAAGCCTCTTGTGCCTGTAATTTCACCGGCACCCACACCCTTCAAACGAAACACAGCACAGCTGCAACACGTCAGAAATAGAAATACTTATTTCCCCGGACGAGCCCTTCACAAAGAGCTCTACTACTAATATAATTCCTACGTAAAATTTGAAAGTAGATTCGAAATAGTAGTGCTAAAATTGGCTAATACTTTTCGTTACGCTTTACTACGCAAACATCATCTTCATTATCATCATCGTCCGCAGCCTGATTTCACCCACTGCTGAGTATAGGCCTCCCTTTGCTCCTGCCACTTGCTATTACTACGCAATACGACTTTTAAATTACCTAATTACCTACCTACTAGTCATTAAAATCAAAGCAATGGGTATGGCGGTATAGGTACGTTTCCTAACCATCGAGATCACCCTATAGCTTTACCACGAGCGCTAATAAAACAAACTACAAATGAGGTTTTTGTAAAATGAAGCACGCCTACCACCATCTTAAAATAAACCATACTTGCTGGTACGAAATGTTCCTAGCAATAAAACCCATCTTTAATTACATTTATTGGGTAAATAAATCAAGTCGTTGACAAGGCGTCAGAAAAACAAACATTTATAACAAGTTTTCACACCGACCGGAAAGGCTGACTTTTTCCTCGAAATTCCCTACATTGATGAGCAGTCAACGACTTCATAGCAATTATATACAGGAAACCAGACTACTGTGACAGTGGACAGGAAGTCAATTATCTGCCTAGCTTATTCGACCAGCAGGCTGATCAGCTAACTCAGTTACACATCTAATAATTATTTTAGTATATATGTATAAGTTTTATTGTTTTGTTTGTTTCCCAAATAAATAAATACAAAAAAGAAAAGATTAGCTATCTGTTGAAATTCAAAGAACGTCAATTGACAAACTGTCAAAGTTTGTAAAAACAGGACCGGCGCTTATCATTTCAGTGTGAAACTGAGTTAGTGAATGAGGCCTCAGGAAGCTGATATGAAGTCTCCGTATTTATATGTATCTATTCTAGTTGTATATCGAGCAAGTAAAATTGAAATGCAGCCTGATACGTCAGAAATACCAGCATAAACAACTCAAATCAATATATATTACAACAAAAACAATTATTTGGGAAAAAATAAAAAAATAACAAACATACGATCATAGTTCATTAATGCCATGACGGAGGTCTTCGGGCGGCCTAAAAACTCTACTACCACTAGCGAACGTCAAACTCCTGTGACCTGGATTAACACTTCAGCTACTTTTTAATGGTTACCACGTGAGCTAAACCACGGGGGGAAGCTAGTGTGTATTATAAAATGATCGAAAATGATAAACATTATCGAAAGACAAAAAACTTAAAATCGACTTCTAATATGTATTTGTAAAAATGCTCACAAACTAACAGCTAGAGGCCAAAACGTTACAATGAGCCAGTTCAAAATAATCAAATATCACCTATGTACTATACAAGTACAAGGTTAATAGGTAATATGTACTATACAAGGTTAATAGTAACTTCAACTTAAAAAACGAATACATATACCAATAAAATGAGGTAGCTTCATGTGGAACATATGAAGTAGGGGTTCCTGAGCTATCATAGCATTGAGTAGTGTGAGGGCATGTGTCGTAGGTTCATACCAGAAATACCTGAATCTGAATACTTATTTTCTTACCTACACTAAAAACTCAGTTAGAGAGTTAGTTCCGATGACCATCTGGGGCCGTACCACCGACGCTCAATTTTGATCCAGTTCTCGATAAATTTGCAATTTACTGTTATTTCGCACTATTGAAACCAAATAGAGAACAGGATTTGAAATGACACCTGGTGGAATTTATTTGAAATAAACTCAATCGACTTTATCATTTATTTGGCACTTTTGAATGAATTTGACGTTTACAAAACGAGATTTGAATCGAGTTTTCCTCAAAAAAATCATTCAACAAGCAATGATTCTACGTTTCATTCTACCATAAGTATTTAATCCATTTTTTAGCTAAAGTACTTTCAATTAAATAACCATCATAAGAAGTGTTTTTTTTTGGAAAAAAGTTATTTAATCTGGTTGATTTATTATTAATTTTATAATTTTAATTCAAATCTTATTGTTGGTACATCGTTTTCGGTTGAGTTTTCTATGGCTACACGAAACAAAAGATTTGGCGGTATGTTTGATGGACTTTAGCCTGCCCAAAAGGCGAAGGAAAAAAAATTGTATCAAAATAAAGTCAATCAACAACGCGGTTTAAATTTAGAAGTCGATTTTATTCAAAAGTGCCGATTAGACGCTAATCGAGATCAAAACTGGATTGTGATTTGAATTGGAATTGGAATTGAGCTGGATTCGGTGGTAGGCCTGCTGTGGTCTTCATCATCAGTTCCATTTCACCAAATGGTGCATGACTTACTGTACAGTGTACACTAAGAGTTACTACAAAACATACCCAAATCGCTGTAGATGTATAGATATTTGAAGAGTTCCCTCGATTTCTCCAGGATTCCATCATCAGTTCTGATGACATTCGTACCAATGAGAAAGTAATACTACATCAAACAAAAAAAAAAAATTATTCCAAATCAGACCAATCGTCTTCCAGAATTCTTTTTCATTTTTTTTATTATTACTTGTTTACTAATTTTATCATTGAAAATGAAATGAAAATGAAAAATATTTATTTTGCAGTAAAACAAAGGCAAATTATTTAAAATTAAGGTTAATTACAAGTTCTACTATACAAAGTTTGACTGACAGGTATTTTTTATTAGTAATCGGGGAACATACATAAAAAAAAAGATTCCGACGATTTGAGAACCTGATCCTTTTTTTCGAAGTCGGATATGAACTACGATATAAACGATCTCGCTCTGGAATTTGATTGGCGGCCTAAGAGCTGATCCAACTGACAATTACAAACAGGAAACCAGCCTGGACAGGAAGTCGACAATCTTCCATTGGACGCTAATTAACATGGATGCGCTTGTGGATTGTATTAAATGGCCATAGTCACCATGTTGAATCACTGAGGGCTCTCTCTGAAGCGCTCCCATTACTCCATGCCTATTTCTACCATTGCTGTTTCTTCTTCCTTCGTATGAGTTAGTTGCTAACTCAGGTGCTGGAGTTCTTAGGCCGAAGGCCTGAAAAAGCCAGGATCAACATTTTAACGTGCCTTTCGAAACAAGAGCTTAAATCTAAATGCCACTAAACGGTCACCGATCCAATACCACCATCCGAGCAGTTTTTTTTTTATATTTACTATGGGCCAGCTCTTGACCTCGAGGTTTGCATAGGCAAGGATGAGGTCGACGATGGTGCGAGCTTTCCCAGAGATGCTTAACCATGAAGATAATAACAACGAACGACACATCACAAGCGCTTCAAGCAGTGCTGTGTTTAGGTTTGTAGGGTGTGGATGCCGGTGAAGTTACATGAGGCTAACACCTGTATGCCTCATGTTGTTGTGCGTCACCATCGCCTCTAAGGGCAGCCACATACATTAGGAATATCGATTCGAACTCAGTATATCCATACAAAACTATGGACCTATTACTTATCGGCACTGTCACTGGTAGATGTCTACTTTTTATTCGACTTAAAAAAAGAAGGAGGTTTTCTTTGAGATGTTTTTTTTTTCATGTTTGTTACCTCATAACTCCGTCAGTTCCGACTCCAAAAATAACAGGTAGATATCTAGATCTACCTATGTGGTAAACGCATAGATCGTACGGGATAAATTGATAGAAAAAAAGATTGATTGTTAGTTGTAAGAACAAAAATTAACCAATTGTTTTTGAAGTCGGTTTTTATTTTTATTTTAAATAACCATAACTATATTAAAGCACGCAAACGAAGTTGCGGGTGGGTCAGCTCGTTATTAATAATAATAAAACCTCAGTATATATTTACCTACCTAACTAAGTCGTAAGTCGAGTACCTATTATATTACTCAGTGCGTCGCTTATCGGGTTGCCACATTGATTTCCGCTTGTACCGTTATGATAACATAAAAATGTATGACCAAAGAGTAACAAGACTCAAATAATAATGTTAAAAATCAACATTAACTAGTCTTCTTCTTCTTATGAGCCAACACTGGTGTCGGAGTTTTTAAGCCGCCGGAAGTCCTCCGACATGGCTTAACCAGTGGCGTATTCGCAGTATACACAGTGAGTTTGAATCCATATCCCGAAAAGGGTAAAGCTATTTCCAAAGGTACACCCTTACCCTGGTCGATATTCCACCTTGTCGAATCAAGCGATTCGATTCCACGTTTATTGTTAGTACTAGTAAGGAGTGGACCTTGCTCCCGACGTCTGTTTTCCTGGACTAGTACAATCTCGGAGTCTACAAATCCAGAGTGGACCGGTTCCTTCTAGACAAGCGTTCTCCACCTGAAACCACATCTTCACCTGTTTCAGGTGTAATAAATAGTGAGCAAAGCTTGATTATATTATTTTGTAAAAAAAAAACTTTTCTTCTCAACATTTTACCGAAGAAATGGCTTATAATGGCTTGGCATATATTTAGAGTAACGATTGCGAGGCAGCTAATTTTATTGAACTCTGTTCTTGACTTAAAAATGATACTTAATGATAATAGCTTCTCCTTCTGAACAATAATTACACAGGCAAATCCTATCCTACTTATTAATATTAGAAATGCGAAAGTTTTTGAGTATGTATGTATGAGTGTTTGTTACTCTTTCACACAAAAACTACCGAACTGATTTGTATGAAACTTGGAAAACTTGTGTTAATCCGGGTCACAAACACAGTTTGTGACCCGGATTAACACATAGGCTTTTTATGGCGGTACCACGCGAGCGAAGCAGCGAAAGCTAGTTGTGACATAAACCCAGTTGCGCACGGGTTACCTGTAATTCAATAATGACCACACTTAGCATGCAAATTGGCTCTCATTATTAACAAGATTAGTAATATCTTGTATCTTAATGCTTCCGATCTCTGATTCATTAAAAAATATCGACACCGGAATGACGTGTCACAAATAGCAAGTGGAACGAGTTTTCTCGGAAACACTATTATCAGGTTGAATTGAAATACGCTTTATTTCCGGCAAACAATTTACATACCTCAGAAAAGTCCTCGTTCCAATTAAAAAACAGATAAAAAAAAACTTTTATATAAGTTTTCCAAATAATAATAGTATTACATATACAATGAACTCATTAAGGAACTGACATTCTCCGAAACTGACAATAATTTCAAACAAAAAACTGATTAAAAAAAAAGATGTATTGGTGGAGAGTTGCTTTAATCTGTTAAGAACATCGAACGGAGTAAGCTCTGTCGCGAGCGCTCCACAATTCACATCAAAAACGATCTTATCAGTTCATCTTTTCATCTAAACTGCTCAGCTTCAAGCTCAGATATGCCCCATTAGGTCTATCAATTTGCCCATTAACTGCAATTGGCATAGATCTGGTACAGTTGGCTTTATTAAGCCATTAATTAGCTGAATACAATACGATTTTGTTGATGGATTTGATTGCGTGAAAGTGGTCTTAATTTGAAAGATATTTTTAGATCTGAGTTACAAACTATAGCATAGCAAATGAGGTATTTCTGGAACCTTATGAAGCGCGAGGGTGCGAGAAGCTGTGTCCTGCGATCCTCAACCCTTATTCGAGATTCTGGGCATCTGCCCCTTCTTATTATATAGGAGAGGCTTTTGTCCAACAGTGGACTTTAGTATTTTTCTTATTTTTCTGAGCAATATCTGAAGATACCCATCCCATAGTGGGTAAAAAGTATTGAAGATGTATAATGTACGTAGTTAGTTCGGTATATGATATTATTTATGTAGGTATTCGTGTGTACATACGCCGTCTGTTGTTTATTGTGCTATCCTCTCCATCCAAAGCTTGTCTGGAAGAGATTAGTTTTTAGGCTTCTGTTTGACCGCCATCTCACCTGTTGGTAAGTTATGATGCGGTCGACGATTTAGCACGCTTGCCTAGAATAGTATATATGTATTCTTTACTTGACGACCCTTTGGTCGTAGGGATCAGGAAACACTACACAGAACTATAACAGATACTAATTTACCCGAGGGCTGAAGCAACCCTTGATGGATCTACTTATCTTTCACATCTGCCATTTGATAAAATCCATAACAAAAAATGTGCAGCAATTTTTAAATTCTCAAAAAATAGGACTCTTTCTATTAGCAATTTCAACCCAAGACTTTCTCAGTAACACTAATCCGTCCATTCATAAAAATTACACGAAAACAATCTTTACTACCTTGTATTATGATTCATAGAAGCGCATAATGCAATCGATCCATCATTGTCCCTACGGCATACTACAAATTCTTCATAACCGTTATGTTCTGGGTGGTAAGGTGCAGAATTACGCTACGTTATCGTATGTCAAGTGAAAGATAATGAAGCGTCAAGGCTGGCTTCTGTCTTTCAACTCAATGATAAAAACTGTGCCATTCGCGTTACAGCCGTCTGCGTGCGCGCACGTATCTTAACATTATTTACGTGTTCGAGTGTTGCTATTGTGTACAGGAAAATAACAGAACTATGTATATCATTTGTGTTATTGGATTGTGTAACTAAGGATAATTAATTACTAATTATAGTAAATAATATTACGTGTTATGTACGAGTAGGTACTGTTAGCAGTGTAGCTAGACAGAACCCATCAATAATAATTGTTTTAACAGTAAGTAGTGCGGTGCCAGTGATACACAATAATGCGCCGAATGAAAATGAACCTCGATCCAGACCTAGGCGATCTAGAAGAGATGCTAGCTCACGTCCAAACCCAGTTGGAGTACGAGATCGATCTAGAAAAAGACAAGGATAAAATGCCCTCACTCACCAGTGTCCAAGAATCCCCCAAACTAGCCAAACGGAACTCATTCAAAGCTGACACATTCTCCTATCGCCCGAAGAACCGACCGCATTTAATCGTGGACGAAGAACCAGTCTACGCTAATGGATATGAGGGTGATAGCAAGAGTGAATATCAGCAGCCATATATAAGTAAACATGGCTCGCAGACCAGCCTCAAATCGGATGAGGTAGGGTCTCAATGTTCGCTCCAGTCTTTCCGATCTGAGCCCACGCAGAGGCTGTCAATGGCTAGTCTGCCGGATAAGCGAAAATCCTCAGCGTCTCTGAATGGAAGGGCTAGAACTGCGACGCTGCCGAGGGGATACGGTTCCAGCAAGAAGACAGAGGAGCCGAAGAAGAATTGGGAAGATTACTGGGCTAAGTAAGTGATTTTTTTTTTTTTATATGTTTTGAGTAAGGTTATACTGCTTGTTTCGTATGCCAGTTCACGACAGTCATATTTTGATTTGAGATACATGTAATCAGATTAAATGACCGCGCCAGCAAATATTTTTTTGGAAATTTTTACTGTTTTTAGTGCACTTTGGTTTTTTCTGCTGAAATTTAAAACTCCTGTACCTGAAACATCATCGCATTGTGAATTAGAATACATTAGAATATTATGTCATTTATGTATGTATATGTCGGCCGTTCTGTAAAGCTTACAGTTTATGGTAGGTAACCTGATAAAAAAATATTTAGCTTTCATCAAAGTTACGGTACATTAAGTTACATTGATTTTGATGTTCGATATAAGCAATTACAAAGTAAATACGTATAGATCTACACATAAAGTAACTTTCACTCCTCTTAAATTCCAAAATTGAAGTGGCAAATCTAATTTTTGATTGTTCGAGCATCACATCAAAATTACCGTGATCATGGAAAACGAGTGGCGGGCACGACTACTTTTGTAATAGGATTCGTTTTAAGTTTTCGCCTTTGTCATAGTTTTTTTGCGTTAGATCAACAACACTATATCAGTCCACTGCTGGACTAAGTAGACTTAGGCCTCCCCTAATGTGAAGGCGGATATACTCATAATTCCCCACACTGGGTGGGTATGCGGGTCGGAGATAGCAGGGCTCAACTTCAGCTGTGCCGGGGACTATAGACTATATATAAGTATAGAATAAGGTGAGGAGTGGTAGACTGGCATGGTATGGACATGTCATGTTGAGGATGAAAGTAGGAAAGGACTAAAAGCATGATGAGTATGAAGGCTGCACGAATAGAGGGAGACCGAAGAAGATATGGATAGATTGTGTGAAAGAGGATATGATAATGAAAGGAGTGGACACAGATGTGACGGCTGAAAAAAGTGAGTGGAAGAAAAAAACATGTGCCGACCCCACCTGGCGTGGGACAAGGGCAGAAGAATGATGATAGCTATAGCATCGGCATATTAGCTTATACTGCAATCAGCAGACCACCAGAGCCCCGTTTGTTAACTGGGCTCACCTGCCGCCCGTGAGGTGAGCCTAAGTCAAAGACACGAGGTTAAAAACTCCCCACACAAGACTTCAAAGATAAGAGGTTAAAAACTCCCCAAATACCTTTATGCGTTAGATCGATGGCCTGAAACTACATTCGAAGCCATTTCACCTTGAATATAATAATTCAGAGGGCTTACCACAGGTTTTGATAGTTTTCGAAAACTTTATAAGTTTTGGTATCTTTCCATACATTTTCGTAGTTCATGCACGTTTCCCTAGAGGCGCTGTACACGAAAATGTATGGAAAGATACCGAAACTTATAAAGTTTTCGTAAACTATAAAAACCTGTGGTAAGCCCTCAGTACATCTACCGTTATCTCCTCTCGATTACCTTTGTGTGCACGTGGTGATTTTATCTTATCTTTATCTTGACTGATCTGAGATGAACTTATCAATTCGAGTATGGCCTTGGATTAAAAGAGAAATTCTTACCAAATCACATTCAGACTCCCTTTCTCATAGTTCTTTGTTGTATGAGCTAGTATCCAACTCTGGTTTAGGCGTTTGTAGTTATATAATTATACTTAGATCACTTCTATTCAATGTCCAAAAAAAACAGATTCTTTTTAAGTTACGGTTCTATGAAAATAAGTATAGTAATGATGTAGATAACTTACTAAAGTTTAGCTGATGACCTAACAATAACAGCCTGCGCACATTGGACGACAAACGTCAGCGATTAGACGCTACGAGAAGCTGCGGGGGACAATTTTCATACATTTTGTTCAAAGCTCCGCACACACGGCGACAATCGCGATAGCAAGATATGACAGACGCTCGCCACTAAGCCACCTCGCAAACGCGACGACAAAGCGTCGTGTTTGTGAGGTCTGTAATGTGAGATATAATCAAAATTTATAGAAGTTATATATACAAAAAAGCTTGGGATGAAACTGTCTCCAACTCCCTCAAAAGCAATGTATATATGTTAGGAAAAAATATTGTAAAAATGACATTACAAAAAATATATAAGCCTAGCAGAGTTTCTTGCCAATTCTTTATCTGTATAGTCGCGTTACGAATTGGTGTAAATTAATAAAATTACGATTCAAAGTGTACTGTATGTTCGTACTGAATAAATAAATTTTCACTTTCACTTTCACATACTAAAAGCTAAGAAAAATTGTATGTCCTAGGTACCAGTCACACCACTCTTAATCAATCTAGGGCATTCATCAATCTCTTATTAGTGGAGGCCTCTTTACAGCAGTGGACTGCTATAAGCTGATGATGATTATGTTACGTGATATTGGCGAAATTGGGGTAACATTATCCTAGATAACCATGCCAGATGCCATTGAATAAAAATATGAATGATATTTGCGTGTGGATCGGCTAGGCTAGTAAATGTATATAATGCTTATAATCTTTGATTATGTATACTTGATATGAGAATGTTATGAATGATTATCTCGATTGAGGGATTATGTAAACTTCGTTTGTCTTTGCGAAGATGTTTAGTAAATTTGATTTGTACTATCAAAACATAGAAGCACATAGTATTACTCTGTGGTATTAGTTACTACTCGACCTGGCCGTAGGGCGTCCTACACTACTTTTGCCGGGCCGCGGTCTCCTCTCAAGTACTCAGGTGGAGTGACGATTTGCGTAAGGTTGCTGGTAGAAGCTGGATGCGTCGAGCTCTGGACAGGGCGCAATGACGCTCATTAGAGGAGGCAGCTATGTCCAGCAGTACGCTGATGATTATCTTGAGTTCATACAAATTCAATTTATATAAGCACTCATAATTATTTAACATTGTAAAACTGTGAATCCTTGTTTAAATTAAGCACTTTTAGTTTATCCAAGTTTTTTTCCGAAAAACCTTTCTAGATTAATAAGAACATTTAAAATAATATTAGCTATATACCGGCCCAGCCGTTGTCAGGTGAAACGAAATCAACAGTTAGTACGAAACAAGTTAGGGTAAATTGAATTATTGTCCATTTAATTATAACGACTAGTTTGTAAAGGATCAAAGGCGGCAAAAAGGTTTAGTTCTTTGGAATTTGAGACAAAAGGTCCCTCCCTGTCCCGAAATAAACAATTCTTTTGAGTTAATTTGAAATCCGTCGTACCTGTATGTGTTCTTGTTTTTTTATGAGCTAATGAGAGAGTATCTACTGCGTCGAAATATCGGGAAATAACAGAACTCACAAATCATGGTAAATATCCCGTTGATATTAATAATTATGTTCGTGATAAGTAAGTAGGTACTTAAATAAATAAATAAACTAACGTTCAACTGATCCCAAACTAGGCAGAGCCTGTACAAATGGGTACCAGAGACTGATAAACATACATAATTATAGTTATTAAACACCCAGACACAATATACATCCATGTGCATCACACAAATGTTTGACCTGGGCGGGAATCGAACCCGCGACATGCAGCTCAGAAGGCTACTACCAACTGAGCTATGAGGCCAGTCTTGAATATGAACAACCGAATGGTTCACCTGATGTTAAGTGATAACCATTACCTATAATACGCACGACTCTGTTAGTGCCCTACAACGCAACTAAAGTATTGAATGGCCTTGCTAGGAACGATGCATTGCCTTGTATCCATCAACTTGAGGAAGGAATTAGCCTCATAAAAAATTTAGCTTTTTTGGTACCTATATGTACGTTAACCAATTAATGTATGTTTATGATATTCTAGTCTTATTTAGTCTTATTATTTATTTTTAGAGTTAATTTTATTTTTAGTGTTTAATTTATTAAAGTACCAATCTACCAATCTATCTCCACACTACAAAAAGGTTCATCATCAACATTTTAGCCATTTTTGGCCCACTGCTGGGTAGTTCCCTTTGATGATGCCACTCGTCTCAGTCTGAGCCAGGTGAATAACAAAATGTTATCTGGAAGAAAATGCTATTTAGCATTCAGTTCGCCAGTTTACTTATTTTATCTATTCGCGACACAGTAATATTTTACTCCTGTGGATATCATCATTTTAAATTTTAATTTTTTGAAAATATTGTTCATATTCCAAATAAAGGTTCTGTTTATTATGTTTATCTCATGCAATAAACAATTTTCTATTTATATATCTTTGCGTCTCTAAAGTCACCGGCACCCACACCCTTCAAGCCAAAACAGCAATGATGCTTCACGCCATAAAAGGCATGGTGGTATTTTTACGGACAAGCTATTTAATAAAACTCATATTACAGCTTCTAAAAGGGACATCAAACAGACAAAATATAAAGGGAGAGCGGAATACAATTAGTCTAGACGTATCGACCAGTCTGCGAGCAGATACAGCTTCTAAAATCTGTACAGGTACCTTAAAAACCTATTCATTTGAATTATATATATTCTCGACTCGAAGTACTCAGGCGTGAATTTTTCTACAATGATCGCCGGTTCTTGTGGGAAGAATGTTAAAATTTTAAAATTAAAAAAGTTTTTTAAGTTAGACGGATTTATATAAAAGAAAGGATAATGATAAATACATAAATAATAATAATAAATAATAATGCTGGACACTATCACACAGCCTCATGTAGCCCCAAACTAAGCAGAGCTTGTATTATGGGAACCACATGACTGATAAAGTACATAGGTATATACTTTGTAAATACATACTTACATATTATATATTGAAAACACCCAGACCTGAGACAAATATCTGCAAATAATGCATACATTTGACCCGCGGCGGGAAGCGAACCCGCAACCTTCTGCATTTCAGGCGGACCTTCGTCCACTCCGTCACATAGGCCGTCAATGATGTACATAATGTAAGTACATAAGCAAAAAAATATTATTAGGTAGATCCTAGGTACAACACCATTGTCCTCTCCTCAACAATCTAGATTCTAGGGCATTGATCAGGTTCAAAAATAAAATCATGGGACAACCTGAGTTTGAGACGTAGAAGATACAGGTTTGATTGCTAATTCGAGACAAATGCTTGTATGATTTGCAAATATTTGTTTCTATGTATTTTATTTTCAAAAAAAATATAATTAGAATATTAATAATAAATAGAATATTATTTTAATGGCATAGGTCGAAATTATCAAAAGTAATAATTGATGAAGAATATTTATGAAATATATCAGTCATGCAGTTCCCATAATAAAAGCTCTGCTTAGTTTGAGGCTAGATGATGTTGTGTCAATAATGTTCGGCATTATTTATATTATATTTATATACGTAGATAACATTCTATAAAAAAACTGGTAATTTTGACTACCTATAATTGTTGGGTGTCAATGAATCTGTAAATAAGCAGTTAACTAAAATTAGGTCATTGTGAATCCCATAAATTACGCAACATATCGAAGAGCAATGTCCCTTCTGCAATCAATAACTGCATGCATGCGCTCTACAGTCCTCCGGCTAAGCCTTTAGCGGTCTGCCATAAACCAGGTTTTGGCTAGATCTGGCCACTTTTCAAGCCAGTCTACTAGTCAGTCAGTAGTCAGGTTTTAGGATTTTTATCAAGATTTCAATGTTGTACTCGTAGCCAAAGTATACTAGATTGACAACGCCTTGAGTATTTTAGATAACTTTACTCTGGCAACCTAGCCTTCTAAGCGATAGTGATAGCCTTATAATTATTGTATACTAGCTGACCTGTGCGCAATTTTGTTTGCGTAGAGGTTATAGACATTTATTTCTCAATAAGACAAAAGTCACATAAGAAACTACAGTTAACTAATTGCTTAGGTATCACTTAACATTAAAGTACGTTATGTAAAGGTCGTTTGTTTAAATTTATAATGTAGGTAGGTAATTAGGTTAAGACTTGGACAGTTAAACAACTCTTTCTCCGTATCCATCTTAATCGACTGTCATAGCTCCTAGATCTTCGTAAGGTATAAATGAAGATACTTATGGTTGTGCTGTGATAGGGTGATTTCAATTAACTGTAGCGAAATAATTCGAAGTGTAGTCTCAAAAATCTAGCGAAAACTAGGCATAAGCTGGCAGCATCGCTCTTCAAAGTTCAGTGCATCCCCGCGCCGAATAAAGAACGCGCGTGTAGCTCCGAGTATTTAATAATGTGGCCAAAAAACATGAAATTTTATGACTATCATTTCCATTTCTATATCTATATCGTTAAATGGGCGCGAAAAATATTCGAAATAAAGATTACTGTCATCATCGGAATCAAACAGAAAAAATCAAAATCGAAGTCAGCCTAAATTTTTTTATGATGATATAAAAATGGACGACAATACACCTTCGACCTCATCACCATTTCAAAAATCAGGGAATTCAAGGAGTTCTCCGAATCCTAGAGCGCCTATTCCGAATTCGAGTGTACCAACTCCGAACGGCACAGTGCCATCTCCGCATAGTAGTGCTTCTTCGATAGAAAATTCAAGTTATATACAAAGTATACTAACTTCACGTTTAAGAGACCTACTTCTTAATGAAGGCGCACCGAATCCTAACGTAAGCACACCATATCCGAACGGTAGTGCATCAAATTCTGAAGAAGAACCATTTTCGGTTGATATAATTTCTGTCGAGGACATACGTCTACAAGATCTGAACGAAACATATCCGGACGCAAATGGACCAAATCCTGACTTTGGAGTACAAAGTTCGATCGAAATAGAATCGACCGAGTATGTAAGTCCACAAAATGCGAACGAACCTCAGCCAACAAGATATTTCTATGTAAATCTTGTGCGCAGACCGATAGTGGTAATCGGAGGTAGACCCTACGAGGTCACCATCGCGATCCGCGGTACCATTCCTAGAGGACATCTCCAGCCTCCAACACAGGAGGGAAATGGAGGCGGCTAAGAAGATGACGGATATAATGCCCTTGTAAGTTGATTTAACTGATATTTTATTGCGAAAGTTTTACTTGTTCTTTCTCTGATTTGCATGTGAATCTGTGCACGCGTATGCATTTTGTGGAACTAGTCAGAGAAAGTTAGCGGAATTTAAGTACCAACTAAATATTTTGCCGTACAGAATATATTGGAGGTTTTACACCAGCATAGATAGATATACCTACCATTATTGCACACTTTACAAAGAGTTACAACTGAATGAAAAAGGCATTAAATGGTAGTACCTTATCGCTTAAACCGATCTCTTCCTATAAGCTTACTATAAAATCATCTTAAAAATCTGATACACTCATAAAATTACCATTGTTTCCATCTCTTTTCAATATTTGAAAGACAGAGATAGGCTTACTCTTACTTTATTGAACGACGACGGGTCGACGATTTCACGAAAAACCGTGGGCGGCGCCTGCCATAGCTCAAGACCGAGGCGAGTGGCTTCAACGAAGGCCTAGGCCCAGCAGTGGGCTGAAAATAGTTGAAATGATATGTCTCTGAAATGAAGAAGTTGACACGACACATAAATCCGAAGGAATCATGCTCATTGCCACAGAACTACTGTTGTGTGACATCAAAGGGTTTCGGAAAATAAATTATTTTCTTTCTTTCTGTTTCGGCATCGTGGGTGAAGGTCTGCCTGAGACGCAGAATCTTACGGGCAGATATTTGCCTCGGGTCTATTTTCTATGTATATTATGTGGTTCCCATAACACTTACCACTAGTACCTAATGTACTTATACCTACTCATCAATTTCATTATTTTTAACCTGCTCATTGTGACGTTTTGTCCTCTAGCTGTTAGTTTGTGAGCATTTTTACAAATAAATAAATAAATATAAATAAACACCAGCTCTGCTTAATTTTTAGCATTATTTATTTACTTATTTGTTCCAAAATAATGCGGAAAAGCCGTGGACAGAGGTAGGTACTTGATTTATAAAATAAGTCGGTAAGCCGCAAGGAAGCAACAGGCTGCGGTTTTCTTATGCTGGCTCCTTAGCCACGCCCAGTGGGAGGTTCTTAAAGCCGTATTCACGCGTTTAGGCCGTATTTTGTAAATCTGCAAGGAATGCGTGCTTTCTTTGGCGAATGGTTTTTTTATATTGAATACGCAGGTTACGCAGGTACGGCGTTTTTAGATTTTCTCTATATTCATATTCTTATTTATTTAAACATGCATAATGTCCTAAATCGCAGTGGTATGTATAACTTAGGTCTAATTTAGCTTATGAGTAGGTAGTTTGGCCCTGCAGGAAAATTACAGAAATCTCAAATTTAGGTCAATTATAGGTCTTTCTCGCCGCTATCTCAATAGTCCTCTCCCTCTCGCTGCAATCAATCATTTGGTGCATGCGTATTCACAACGACTACAAATATTTTGATGAATATTTTATTTATGAGTTATCTAGATAAAACATTTTAGTTTTTGACAGGTCATTTTTAGTTCATTATTGTCCCTTGATCTCTTACTACCATTTCGGTACAAAAAATAAAATAAAAAATATCTTTTTTTTATTTATTTCTTCATGAATTCTTATGATATATTGGGATTCTTAGGCATTTAAATGTTTTTACCTATTTTTTTTTTATATTGGATAGACTTGCGTTTGATTACAACTCGCCTGATGTTAAGCGAAATTGCAGTCTACGATACGAAATGGAGCTGGTGGAATCAAGTTGTACAGTTCCGCTGAAACCGATACACTCTCTGAAATGAAACCGATAAAAACAGAAAGAGTTGCAACTTTACGACGATGTTCCAAGCTTTGGAGTCTTGCATCGACCAAATCATCATTGCAAATGAGCCTCTTGGATCTTTTTTCAATTGATTCAAGTGCCTCAAGCTGGTAATTCGCTGAACCGTCCCAGAGGCGAGAGCAGTATTCCATACATGAACGGACTTGTGCTTGATACAGGTTGAGCAACTGTCCTAGTGTGAAATACTGTCTCACCTTAGCGATGCCCAGCTTTTTGGCGGCCAATTGTGCTCTTGACTCGATAAAAGAGCCAAAATTTAGAGTTGGAGTTAAGGATATGCCAAGAAGCTCGAGGTGGTCAGATATCGGTACGGGTTCATTTCGGAAAGTAGGATTTAGTTGTAATTGACTCCGTTTGGCGGAGAGTAGACATGCTTACCAGTAAGGCTATCATGCCAAACCCTATCGAAAGCTTTAGAGATATCCAAAGAGACGGCCAGTGCTTCTCCGTGCTTCTCAATGGCCTCACTCCAGATATGCGTGGCATATGCTAGAAGGTCTCCAGTTGATCAATTTCTACGAATGCCGTATTAGCAGTCACTGAGGAGATCGTTTTCTTCTAGATGCCTTAGGAGCCTGTTGTTCAGTACCCGTTCCATAGTTTTGCAAAGTATAGATGTGATTGAAATGAGTCTGTAATTCGAAGGGTCGGTACGACTGCCCTTTTTAGGCACGGGCTGCAAATTAGCAAGCTTCCAGAGTTTCGGCACTTTACCAGTTTTAATAGACAGGCGAAAGAGGCGTTTCAGTACAGGAGCAAGCTCGGGTGCACAGGATTTAAGCACGATTGCTGGAATACCGTTAGGACCACTGGTTTTGTCAGCGTCCAGACTCTGCATCGTTTTTCGAACGTCGCGTCGGTCTGACGGATGCGGATATCCGGCATAAGCGCCCCACAATCAGGCAGTTTCAGAGGTATTCTGCCTGCAGCGTCCAGACCTGAAGATTCAGCAAAAAGAGAGGCGAATAAGTTCGCCTTCTCCTCAGCTGTGTGGGCCAATGTCTCGTCAGGTCTCAACAGTGGTAGGCCAGGGACCAAAACGCTTTGCTACCCGAAGGGTATGAAGCTAGTCTGTTCCCAATTCGGACTATGTGGTCGAAACGTGCCTTCTGTAAAGCCTTCTTGTAGGACTTGGTAGCTTTGTTATAGACTGTCTTCTTTTTGGATAGGTCCTTGCATTTGCGGTGCCTATTATAATTTGTAATTTTAACGTAACGAACAATTTTCATATATTTATTATCAAGGTATCATCTATCTCACCTGATCTTGTAATATAACGGAACAGACGCCATCTTGTTTACGTGCATAAATCAATCACCTGATGCATGCGCGCTAGGGACTAGACACAGACCGCCCGGGAGTCTAGTTATCAGCTATCCGCGATGCTAACTAGTAGACATGTACGCAAAATTGGTCGTAAAAATGCGTGCTGTTACCGCGGAAAGTAATCCTAGAGCTAGGTGCCCGTGTTCGCCTTATCCCTTCGATAACATTGAGATAAAAGATATTAATAACAACACATATCATGTAAGTTTAATTGTTGTCTGTATTTAGTTTAATGGGGTAATTTATTGACTAAGGCTTGACTTTGCGGAAATATATTACAAGATAATCGAAAGTCAAAATATTTTGCACAAATTTCTGTAGCCTTCTCTGACAAGTTTCACAAATCGGAAAAAACTGTTTGGCGCTTGGCGAAGTAATACGTCTCCGGAGTTCTGCAGAGGTTCGAAGGCGGACGAGCAAGTCGATCATTTCCTGAGAATGCCTTATGAGGAATTTGTACTAAATATTTTATCTTTTGAATAGTTTTATGCTGTTGCTATGTTAGTTAACTAGTATTTATGTAAGTGTTAACTATAGTGCCTGGCGCATGAATTGGAACTCACATGCATGTCATCTCACAATTTCACTCCTTTGGAGTATATTATTTCAGATAAAAAGATAATGCAGCTTGCTATGCGAATACCTTAAACTACATAACTTACGTCTTCTGCTCGGTGACCCATCAGTTACTTCATCATCAGCATCATCATTGATTTCTATTTTGTGGTCATTATATGGTCAATGAAGTAATAAATTCTTTGATTTAACTGTTGCTGTTGCTAAGCTTTTAGGACACACACACACACACACACACACACACACACACACACACACACACACACACACACACACACACACACACACACACACACACACACACACACACACACACACACACATTCACACAAAGGGGACTGAGTGAACTGCTTAACTAAATGGTGCTCAGTAGCAAGTTTGCTAGCTAAAAAGTATTTAATATTCCAACATTCCCATGGCAAAATGTATTAATGTTTCTAAATAATATAAAAAAACATATAGCTATACTCAAAACATCTAAAAAATCATTCTCAATATTGCTATATCTACACGCAAAATATTTTTCTCTATTCTGCCGATCAAAACATTTGCCTCTACCCATCATGCTTAAAATTTACTAGACGGGATAAACTCGCGCCAGATGAAGAATCTTGTGTAGCCTTATTAACAAGCAAATATCAATAATGCGGACGAATATTCCACGAATAGACTAGTAGACCTTGCGATGGACGTTACAGGGGATTGGGGGTGGGGGGGGGGGGGGGGGGGGGTGGTGTCGTATTGTAGGTATATCTACTACTTTAATTTCAACAAGGTGCGGCCAACTGGCCCTCCGACTGGGCCGGTTACCGGAGGGGTAGGTCAGCCCGGGGGGTTGGAGAGAGCTCTATGGAAGTGGTCGGAGAAGTAGGTTAGCCCGGGCGGGGCGAAGAGAGGTCCAGAGCCTCGGCCCATGTAGTCTGATAGCTTCGAGTGAAAGAGCAAACTGACTATATTATCAGCGTACATGCGCGATGAATGCACGCATAAATCAATGATGCAGATGTTTTTTCCACGAATTCTGAATCCCGACATCGGAGGTGAGAGACAGAGAAAGGTAGTTTGTTATATCAGGGTGTGTCTGGTCAGGGGAAAAGGTCATTCCGGGCGGGATGAAAGGCGCGTTGGAGCAGCTTCGGCTGTCTTCGGATCGGTGAGAGGTCCGATGGTATTGGGAGGTCTACTGGCAAAATACGGTGGTAGTTCGGTCGTTAGCACAAGTGCTTAGTACGTACGTACTGTCTTGTCTGTCTTACGGCCATGATATATGTAGTTATATTATTTGGTGTAAGTTCTTTATTGTGTAACTAATTTAAAAAATTGACATAACCAATTGTACTTTATGTTCCTATGGTGAAATAAATGAGTATGAGTACTATATTTGTCTGTCTCTCTCTGTCTATCTGTCTCTTTCTGTCTGTCTCTGTATGTCTGTCTTTTGTTAATGAACAGCATTATTATTGACCTTTAGCTTTAGATTATGACAAAGAACAAATGAAAATTTGAAATTTTTTTTAGAATCTTATTTCCACATCTTAAATACGTATGAAGATTTAAGAGTACTTCATCAGATAGAAGTTTAGCCTTTCGGAACAGAGCGATGTAAAACAAACATCAATTTATGATTTGATGAATATTCCACTAATAAAGACTAAGCTCAAAACAGATAAAGTCATAAGATGAAAATTACACCATACCAGCCTTTAACAGTCCACTGCTGGACATAGGCCTCCACTTATAAAGAGGGATATAATGCTCACGCTGCGCTGGGCATGCGGGTTGGGGATCGCAGGGCAAACTTATCGCACCGCCAAGGCTAGACAAATAAAAATATAACACGTATGCTTTATAAAATATATTGTATTCAAATAAAATAAGGGGCGGCTCGTCTGTCCCTGACCTATCTTGCTTACGCGCCTGTGCCGCACGCGACATGTTAGAGAGGGTACTTCGGGAAGTGGCACTTATTAAGAGGTAAATTTGGACAAGACGAAAAAAGTTCAAGGGCAGTAGTTGAAAGTAAACTTTGTAACTCGAAGAGTGGTCCAGATCAGCACATGTTCGGGTACTTCTACAAGTTGCGGCCAAACAGACAGAGGGGTAGTAAAACTCGGGTGGGTATTAAAGAGCTCTAGAGCGGTAGTTTAAGGGGTAATGTGTGGGTAGTGAAACTGGATGGGATGACGGTTGGTCCAGGGCGGCCTCGCCCTCGTTCGTTTAGTCTCGAGGCAAAGAGCGACCTAGATTTATAGTGGAACTACCTGCGCGTTGGATGCTCTCAACACGTATCACGCATCAATCAATATTGCAGATGTTTATTCCGAGAATTGCCTAGGGCTCTAAGCTGGACCTCATAGGGAGAGAGGGGGAGGATAGTGAATAGGTTGTGAGTACATTATCAGTTCGTGTCAGAACAGGAGGGTAGGCAGCCCGGGCGGGATGAGGGGCGCGTTAGAGCAGCTTCGGTAATGCTCGTATTAGTGAGCGAGAGGTCTGATTGTAGGGGTAGTACTTCCTAAAGCTGGCTGCGATATTTTAAAGCTCCTCTCAACCTCAACTCAGTCCTAAGTGTTAGACCGTGTGCGCAAGATCGTAGGCTAACCTCGTACCATTTTTGCTTAAGATATTTAACAAAAACCTTGATGAGTTAAAACTTAACTTGTGAATATAAATAGCAGTATTTTGTTGCATATACAATAAAAATAATACAAATACAAAAATCTTTATTCATAAAAAAACAAGGTACTAACGGTGGTAGAGCTTTGTCACCTGCGGTAGCTAAAATCAGCTGTGTTACAGGCGACAGTGCCTTCCCATTAAAAAGTATTTATTTATTAGAAAAAGATACAAATCTCTTCGACGGCCTAGACAACTGAAAGAAGAGAAGAGATCTGTGAGTACTTTCAAAATTATACGATTTTTTTTTCCGTTGCTCTCTGCTGTACCCGGATAAAACGTAGCTTAGGATATTTTATTCTAGGTCACATATTTTGCATATTCCGTTCAGTCGTTACTTGTGAAGTTGGATGAGAATAAATGTACAAACATACATATTTTCGCATCTATAATATGATTTTTTAAGACAGATTGTTTCTACAGGTAAACATTTTTAAAAATTTATTGACATACCGATATCAACCGATTTACTAATTTTCTGGAATGGAAATATTGATCGCTCATTATCTATATATGGAGCGTGGGTAGTAACAGGAAATTCGGTGAAGTGGGGCGTTTAATAAGACAATTTAGGAACGTATATCTAAATATATATACAGGGCGCGCCCAGCCTGCCAGAGAGAGAAAGAGAGTGAGAGAAAAGAAATTAGGGTGGGACGAAGTTCTTACCGAATAGCTTCGGTTGAGTTCGGAAGTACTCGGGTTAGTGAAATTGCTGACATGCGCAATGAGGGTATGACGAGAAATAGACCGAACTTTGAAAAAGCAACAGGAGTCAGTCGACTGCGCCGCTTGCGCACAGACGGTGGCGTTTTGGTCTCTTTTCAAAGCATACTTCCGGAAAAATAAATGAGATTTAAAACATTAGAAATACCAGTGGATTTTTGATAACCAACTAATTAAAATCCACTGAAATTTGAATTTAAAGATGTGTGACATCATTATAGTTAGTTTGGTTGTCGTGATCAGTTTCTTGTTTATTGGTCCCATTCATCTACTATGTTTGTACCTACTATTTTTAGTTCTCCACCGTTTTTGTCGTCGAGGACTACGAAAATTAATTAATCGTTGATTTGTAAGTTTTTATTTTATTTTAAAATTATAATAAATTAATTTAAATAATTCTGTGGACCATTACACAGATACTTACTACTTACTTTACTGATATACTACTTAAATACCTTTGCCCAGCATTGGGACGAAAAGAGTTAAAATTAACAGCTTTAAAATCTAGGTAAAGGTGTTTGTACTCTCACGCATATATCATTTCGATTAAAAGACGTGGGTCAGGAACAAAGTTTTCTATAGAATGTTGCTATTATATGAAAATGTAGGTACTACATTATTTATTTATTTAAATTATTGATTTATTAGTGCTCTCTCTCTCTCTCTCATCGTTTGAAGCTAAATCTGAAAAGAAATACGTATAGCTTGTTTTTTTAACTTTATTATTAAACTAAATATCCGTATTTAACCCGACTGAAGTCCTCTTCAGTCAGGTTATGTTTTTAGGGTGTATGTATTTTTGTAATATTATTTGTCGGTCGCTGTAGCCCAAACGGCTGGACGGATTTTGACTAATGAGGTGTCGTTGGATTTGTCTAGATCACGAGGGTGACATAGGCTATATGAAACTTCAAAATATCCAATATGGCGACTGTAAGAAGCCATTTTCAATTTATGATGAACTAACAAGTACTAAAAACTTCCTGTCTATGCAGTCGGGATCTTTGTTTTTATTAAATACTTGTTTTCTTGTCAAGATACTAGTCCCTTGTCAACTGCTAAGTCATGTCGAGATAAATAATTAAATAAAAAAATTCAACCGAATTGAGAAGCTATTTTTGAAGTCGGATAAAATAAGAAGAATGGTCTTCATGGACATGCGCAATAAAGATGACGCTTGCAATCAATATAATGCAGGTGAAAATTCTGAGAATAGACAGCCTCCCGGACGGGCTGTTACAGGGGGCGCGGGGTAGTATAGCGGAAGGCCGTTACAGGGGTGAGCGGGTAGGGTATGTTGGTAGAGTCGACCGTAGGAGTCAGTCGTAGGCGCCGCTTATGTGAAACGCGACCTGGTTTGCTTTTTAGACATCAGCGTAGTCAACATGTGAGATATGCAGAAAAATCCAGCCTCCGTAAATAGTGAGTTTAAACATAATTATAAAATTTGTCATTCTTCTTAGTATTTTTGTTGTAAAACGGTTTCTGTCATCGTCATCTTAATATTGCCCTTTTCTCTTTCTAGCTTTCTGTCTTATCTTGTTGCTTGCATGATAATTTGATATTTACGATATGAGTGATAGGACAGAATATCATGTCGATGTAATCAATAACGGGCGCTATTTCGAGCGTGTTCCGCCCTCTGTAGGTGAAAGGGGGTTGCAATCTCTCTCCCCCCCCCCAATCATGGCTAGATAGACAACATTGCCTGTAACAGACGTACGTCAGAGCGGGGGTCGTCAAAGGAAGTGGAAAAGTAGCGGGTAGGATTTCATAAATCGTCGGGGTAGTGGTTGTCGTATTTCATAAATCGCCCGGATAGTGCACAAAATGGGTAGTATTCGTAAATCATCTGGAAAGTACGGGTAGTCGTAAATCATCCTCTCCTCACCTCATAAACTACCCGTACTTTCCGTACGGGTAGTTTATGCACAGGGTAGTATGATCAAATGGGTAGTATACCAGTTGAAATATTAATAATAGATCGGATCGTGGAATACCGTTTTGATATATTGGTTCTATAAGTATATACTACCTGATGGTAGTCCTGGAATTTACTACCCGTTTATAGTCAGGCAGCGCCTGGTTCATAAGTTTCGCGTCGACACAAGCAAATACTTGAACATGTAAGAGTAGAAATGTCAGTTGTACCCGTTCTTAAAATATTGGGTTATTTAAAAGGTTGATAAGTGCGTGTGCGAACGCCATAAGTGTTCATACCTGAATTGAAGTTGATGCGTGTGTGCACCTCAATATTCATGTCTATATTCAGACCGGAAATACAGCTCGTTTATACATTTCATTCCTTCTTGGCGCTTGCTACCTTGTCGCTTGCTACCTTGTCGCTTACTGCGAGTACGACCAGTATCGCTGTTCGTACCTGAAGTTCATGGTGTGCTCTGTAGTATTATGACTCTAAGGTTTGAGTACTTCATTTGATTCAATTCTAGGAAAATATTTCAAACGTGTAGCCCGAATACTGTATCGCACCCTGATACAAATTCTATGGGGAAGTAGGGTAGTTGGGGTAGCTTGGGGAGGGATTGTCAGTTTGTTAGGTAGTACGGGGTAGTGCTAGGGTTATGAACAAGTAATAATTGGCGAGGTAGTCTAAAGATTCGGGTAGTGCAGGGCTGTAGTGGGGTAGTTAGTGCGGAGGTATTTTAACTAATATTGGGAACATTTCAGTCCGATGGGAAGTTAACTGGGTAGTTGGTTAATTTAATTGGTTTGGGGAGTTGACTGAGATTTATTTTACTGCGAACTGGTTGGTGGTGTATTTGTTTTGTATGCCTGGGCTCGGTGACGCGTAGGCAGTAGGGTAGTTTACCGGGTGGGGAGTTGGTAGCCGGGACAGAATGAAAGTTTTGCTGTATGCCCGTATGCGGTAAGATGTTTTTAACATCTTGGTTCGATTGAAAGTTTATGAAGCTTTTCATAGCTCACGTCCGATCATTGCGTCGGATAGTTAGTCAATGGATTATCATAGGCCTTTTACATTTATTAAACAAGATTTAAGCAGCTTCCTTCAAAGCTCTGCACTAACGAATTTGTAAATGGATAAATAATTCAATTATTACGAATACGATGCGTTACGAATTAGTGTAAATTAAAAAAAAATACGGTTAAAAGTGTACATTACAGTTCTTAATGAATAAATAAATACCTATTTACTTTTTTTAGAATAAACAAATCAAGTACCTAGGTACATAACTAATAAATTATAAAAAAAAAGAACGCGTGGTTTAATGCATATTTTTTTATATTCATGCTAATTACAGAGCTATCTGAAAAATCGAACACTCGATAATTTATTAGATTTAAATAAGTGGAGAGTCATAAAAAATATTATTAATCAGCGATTCTTAAATTTTTGCATCTATTTTGGATGCTTTGGTAATTTACTCACTTGTAGGGACGCTGTAGTGCCTGGGACATGGTTAGATGCACATAGTCTTCAGCATCTGTACCATCCTATCAGCCTAGTCGGCCTTACACCCAGGAAAGACATGCTCAAAACGATTTCCTTCGGCCATTTTGAGCATGTCCATGCGCACATTCTAACAACAACCTTATTAGTCCACTACTAGACATAGGCCTCCCCTAATAAGAAAGGGGATATGCCCATAATCTCGCATGGATTATGGGCATATTGCCAATAATCCCCACACTGGGCATGTGGGTTGGGGATCGCAGGGCACAGCTTCTCGCATCGCCGACGCTGCAGCCAGAGGATTTAGCTGTGCCGGTATTAAGCTGCGCTATGCCGCAGTCATAGCAGGGTGCACCACGGGCAGGTGAGGTTGACTTGGGTTCCAAAGATGGAAGTCGGAACTTTACAGCCCATCGCACATTCTAAACTCGGTGAAAATTAACGATGCATTAAAAACACTCTATTAAGGCTATCTTGCCTTTCGATTTTAACCCATTGTGTGGTCATCCCACATGGTCGTTTTTAATAGTTTCGCAAACCCATGGCGCTGGCGCCATTGCGTGGGTTCTTAACCGATGAACACAACACCTACATGTTTTGCAATCTTCCAACCTTCTTTAAAGTTAAACGTTCAAACGCGAGATCCAAAGATTTCATCATCCAAATCCGCATGTAGAAATCTTTATTAATTTATATATAATTTAAGTACTACTTACTACTAAATATTTTGTCTTGTTGAATTGGTAAAATTTAAGGCCGCCAAATGTGTTACCTTCATATTGCTTAGCTTAAACTGTTACTTTTTTTCTGTATAAGGGTCATTCTATTTTTTTTTAAAAAAAGCGCTTTGACTATGAATTTTCTAACATAAAGCAGCTAAATAATGTTATCATGCTTTGTGTTCATAAAATATAAAATACTATTATTCTAGAACAAAAAAGGATATATAAGTAATTCATGTTTTTTTTTTATTTAAGTTTTAACTATCAAAATTGTTACTTCCGTGGATAGGACACGTTTCTGCACTCGTTTCATAAAGAAAGAAAAATTCCTGAGTTTTATTTGTCAAAGTGAGGTTGTAAAAAACTTGTGCAAATATTATCTGGAATATATCTACAATTTATTAATAAAACGTGTGTATCAAAAGCTACTAAGAAATTCATAAACTTTGACAATAAGTTTGAGATCGATTTTTATGTCACTTCCATGGCCTGTCAAAATGAGAATTATGTTGTGACCATATATCTATCTGTCTATCTATCTTTGATGGGAACGATCTGGGGCCTGATTCTGATGATTCGATATATTTGATTCTATTAGATATATATCGCGAGAACTGTCAATTGTCATACAGTTTTGACAGTTTCCGCGATACATATCTAATAGAATCAAATATATCGAATCGTCAGAATCAGGCCCCTGGAACGATGTCTCTACGCTTTCTCATTGGCCAAGTCAAGGTGTCCAAATGTTAACTATCAAAAATCGTTGAAGCGTCGTTCACATACATAAAACATCAAATGACACATTTCCACTAGTTTACACGTTATGTCGCTTAAATAGTATTCGATGTATAATAATTTCTGCTGTAGACATTTTTTAACCGCGATTTTGGCTCTAGAGTTTAAATAATTAGGTAGGTATTATATCGATGTGAATGTCTACGATGCGAATACTTTTCGCTAGTGTTTGTGCTCGAGCCTCTATACGATATTGGTATCAAGGATGTTTAGTAAGGGAGGACGCGCTTTGAACAAAAATCTGTGCCTAATGTATTCTCCCAAATCAGTATTGTGTCTCGGTTCCTCTTTATTGTTACACATAAGAGCCCTAATCCCCTAATTTGGGCATTTTTATTAAGAAAAATCAGGCACAGATTTTTATTCAAAGCGCGCATCACCCAAGTTTGAAGTACTATTATTAATTCCATGATCGGTATCGCCTCGTTCCTTCTATATGATCTAAATATATCGTTACCATGACAACGTTCTCCTGAATGTAAACAAGATATAATTACCGTAGTATATGTACGTACTAGTCTGTGGATATAATACCTGTTTACTGGAAGGCTCTCAGGTTGTTTACTAAACATTCTTGTAACGTAATACATAATCAATAGTACGATGGGAAGGAAACACTGAAAATTAATGTCTATTTGTCTTTTCTATGTATAATATGTATTTTTCTACAAAAAAAAACATTTAATACAAACACAAAATGCAAATAATATGTAAGTCGAACAACGATAACGGCGATCTCTGTGGCGCTGTGGGACGCCCACCTGAGCTGAGACACAGGTCGAGGGATCGATTCCCGCCGCGTGACAAATGTTGGTATTATCTACTCTAATATTATAAAGAGGAAAAAATTTTACTTTTGTGTGTGTGTATGTTTGTAATGAATAAAATCAAAAACTAATTCAAAATTTCAAAAAGTCAATTCCAAAAATTTGTTCACTATTGGAAAGCTACATTCACTCTGAATAGGCTATATTTACTATTGCTAGAAAAGATCAGGGATCCTTACTAAAACCCGTGCGATGTAGAGTTTGTAAATATTGTCTAATTAAACTAACAAACGGGGCTCTGGTGGCCGGCTGATTGCAGCATACCGCAGCTTATTAATACCGGCACAGCGAAATGGCCTGGCTGCCGACGGGCAGCAGCGTCGGTAGTGCCAGAAGCTGTGCCCTGCGATCTCCAACTCAAATGCAGAGCGTGGGGATAATGGTAATATCTTTCTTAATAGGGAAGGCCTACATATGTCCAGCCGTGGACTGCGTAAACCAAACATAAGTTACATGAAATTCGCCAATTAGGACTAATCCGAAAGTAAATCATCACTTTACTCTGAGAGATGCTCAGTCAATTACCTAAGAAGGTCGCGGTCGCATCAGCAAGTTAAAGTAGGGTTAGGTTAAACAGCCGTTTAACCCAAATCACATCCAAATGATTACGTCCGGTGATTTTGTCGTTTGCTGTTTTCAGCATATGCATACCAGTAGCAGTAGTAGAGTTCTTCGTAGAGTCCTTTCTGCCGTGAAGCAGCATTGCTGTGTTTCAGTTGCTGTTGTAACTTAAAAACTTAGTTGCCTTTTTCAAGCATTGCAAAGAATAGAAATAATAAAGAGTATTTGGTGATTCGATTTACTTAATTTTACTAAAAAAAAATTAAACTAAACATAATCCTTCTAATATTTTATATGCGAAAGTTTGTGAGTTTTACTTTCACGCAAAAACTACTTAACGGATTTAGATGAAACCCCTTTAAAAATACCTAGATAGATAGATAGATAGATAGATAATCATTTATTTGTTAATACAGGCACACAATTTACATTAATAACAAGATATAAGCACAAAAAATAACATTAATAGAAAGAAAGAAACGCAAACATTTCAAAGAACTTAGGAATTATGAACTTTTATGTAAGTTTGTGTGTGCTGCAGCAAGACAAAAAGGCCTTGCCTCAGTGAATTTTTTTTGCTTTAAAGCAAAAACACAGATTTTCAGTCAAGACCTGATCGAGAGCGAGCAGAACGAGCCGCAAAATAATGTGTGGTTACGTACCTAGCTATGAAGTATGATGGTTGTGTAGCAAATAACATTCCTAAATTTTGAATTTTGAAAATAGTGTGTAATAATAATGTATAATACCTGTTGAACTTACAAATATATGTTCCTTAATATGGTGTTCTATATCGGCTATAATTTGTATAGTTATTGCTGTACACATTCAATTTACTTTTTCATAATAAGGTTCATTCATTGCCATGTTTGCTTAGTCTTCAATTTTTTTAAGTAATACATTTTCAGTACTTATATAGTTAGAACATAATGTGCTTGCGCTCTGCACGGTGGCGCCACTGAAAACCAGCTTTAAGCACTTAACTACTGTTTATTTTGTACATCTTGTGAATCAAATAAATTTTTCATATATCTTTAAACTTGGAATATACATAGGCTATGACCTGGATTCAATACCTGGATTAACACATAGTACTTTCATCCGGGTACCACGCGAGCGAAGCTGCGGGTGGAAGATAGTAGAACAAAACTTTGAACACAAAAAGCCTTTATATTGCATATATACATACATTATACACTAGTTCGGTAGTATCAGGAGTCCAAGCAAGGCCACACAGTATTATGTTTCGACACATTACTATAAAGACTTAGACTTTTTATACCGCAAGCTGACTGACGGTAAAACACTCGACCTTTGAGTGGGTATGATCGTAGATCGAAGGGTTTGCGTAACTTTGAACGTAACATGTTATGCATAAGGGCAATTAGGGCGGTAAACGAGGTCATTTGTCGACGTCTTTATTGAACTATCTGGCGAGATTATGCGTTTGTGTCCTCAATCCTAAATGACGAAGGTTGTATAAAATAAAAGGTCGTAAAAACGTTTTACTATGCGGCCTTGTCACTATTTGGGTGGGTACCTTGTATGATGAACGCTAGTATAGGTTCCGGCACTATTTTATACGACTGAGTTGGAAACAGTCCATACAAAAAAAAACAACCGAATTGAGAACCTCCTCTTTTTGAAGTCGTTAAAAACTGTAATATTGTGTTCTGCGCAAAGGTCAAACGTATTTAATCCGTGCCACTAGCTGTACAAAGTGGTAATTCTATAGTGGGTGCAGGGTGCTGAGGATTGCTGACAGTCTTGTGGCATTAGGATGGGTGACGTAAATGCATCCTTCCTTACCTATAATAATACCTACCTATCTACTATCAACTTGTTATAATAGGCCTAGTTTACATTGTACCTTCTTACGTTATATTCCAAGACTGTTTGAATGAACCAGAGAAGAGAGGGGACTCTTTTAATACAGGTTGATTAAACTTAAAAGAAGAGATCCCAGCCCATGTAACAACCAACTTGTAATTTATGAATAAATCATTGGACATTTTGGAAATGAGATCCACGTTTTTATTTTACCTGAAGATGGACCTGACACATGGCCCACCTGATGTTAAGTGGTAATCATTACTTACCAAGTACTGCTTAGTAGCGTCGATGGCCCAGCGTCCAATAACTTGAGGCAAGCCTCATGTGCCTGTCATTTCACGGGAACCCACACTCTTCCAACCGAAACACACCATGGTAGTACTTCCCCGGACAAACTATTCAGAAAAAGCTGCACTACTATTACTTTTTTTGGCCAACAACATGTTAGAATAAGTTATCTTTTTGTATTTTATTTTTGCTTTGTATACCTAGTACTTTTACTTATTATTTTTTCCTTATCGATTTTTAATTTATGTAGGTACCTATATTCTACGTGTGTGTGTGTGTCAGAAATAAACGTAAAGCTATCTATCTATCCATCTATCTGCCACTGCTGAAAACTGGATACTGGATTTGGGCATTTTTTATTTTTACACAGCAAGGTTGTTTAGTTCACTTCCTAGCACGTCGGTTCTCTTTCACGGCCTCTCTTCATTTCTCTAATCTACTCCTTCTCATTGCCAACAGCGAGCAGTCCATCAGCAGTGCCCGTGCATCGGTGATGGTCTACGACGACGGGCAGAAGCGCTGGGTGCCCTCGGGCACCAGCTCGGGACTGTCCAAGGTCCACATCTACCACCACACGCAGCACAACACGTTCCGGGTGGTGGGCAGGAAGCTGAACGACCACGAGGTAAGAACTTCAAAGATAACGTCCTATATGTCCCTATTGTCAGAACGAATTACAGACAAAATGCATTTTTGATCAGAGCAAGTTGCTCGTTCAACTCCTTGGCTAAAGCAAATATTGATTTAGATTTATTTAACACCACAACGAGTAAGCTTAAGCGCTTACTAAATGACAATTTCTTTAAACCAAAATAGTATAGCATATGAAGTTTATGTAATCTGTATTATTGTATTTTGTCGTCTACTTGCTGTTTTTCATACCTATTTTTGTAAATTATTTGTGGAAACTTGTAATTGGCCATCAGGGTACATGTAGAAACGTATGTGTGGCTGCATGTATTTATCATTATAGTATTGTGCTCCCACTTAGCTGTAAGTTTTCCCAAAACTTTAAAAATAAAATAAAATAAAATAAGACTTACCATATTTATTCAGTTTTTTTATGGTACTTGAAGATGGAAGAGGCACATGGCCCACCTGATTTTAAGTGGTAACCATTACCTATCACAAAGTATTACATCGTAGATCTAGTTTTTTTGGAAGCTGCTCTAACTCTAAGTGCCCTGCGTCGATCAATTTAAGGCCCTTCAAACCGAAACACAGCACAACTACTTCACGGCAGAAATAGGCATAGTGGCAGTACTTTCCCGGACCTCCACAAAGAACTCTACTACTACTGAAAACAATACAGGCGAATGACGTCTAACCACCATCAGCCTGGTCTTGGCCTTCTGGGTCTGGGTCTATCGCCTTTTCTGAGAAACCATCATACTAGTATCAGGTTTTAAATTTCAATATACGTGTAAGTGTTTATTGGTCGTGAAACTGTATCCGAAATCAGAGTAAGCGTTACCTACGCAAAAATATAAATAATATCAGTACGCGGTTTCCAAATATTGTACCAATATCACCAATATATAGGTTTCGTATAATATATACATGGTGAAAACCATGGTGAAAACCAGAGGTCCACCTCTGCCAACCGCAGGTTACTCGCGCGATACACCGCATCAGGTCTCGCGTCCCTGCCATAACCCGATATTGGCCTAAGTTATGTGGTTCGCCAATGTCATCTTATTTAGCCATGTGTTTCTGGGTAGGTGGTGATCAACTGCGGGATAATACGAGGGCTGAAGTACAACCAGGCGACGGCGACGTTCCACCAATGGCGCGACGCGCGTCACGTCTACGGGCTCAATTTCTCATGTCGCGAAGACGCAGACAGCTTCGCGCGGGCAATGATGCACACGCTGGAGGTAAGGCAGTTTGACGGCTTAGAGTTTCATCATCATCACCCTGTCCTCAGCTCGACGGATCCGAGTTTGGCGGTTCACAATTCTCGTATACGTGTACTCTTTAGATTTACAACTTGTGGTTTTCGGTTTTTTTATTCGGGTTTACATGACAAAGTGATGCAATCAGTATGATATACTTGTCATAATATAAGGTAATGGCCAGCTTTGTTGCTGGAATTTTTAGGCTTCTGAAAGCCTTCGACGTAGCTTGTCTTAACACTTATAAAAAACCGGGACTAACATCTTGGTCCACGATTGGACGTGTAAACGTACTCTTCTGAGGTACGGTACGGAAGTCATCATCATTATCAACTGTAGCAGTCCACTGCTGGACTTAGATATCTCCAAAGGTACGCCACTGAGCGAAATCCACCCAAATGGTGAGGTCACCGCTCAATAAATAAATATATAAAAAATTGATTTTTATACTATCGCAAATTTCTTACTCACGACCTTTCCATAAAAACCAGGACGCGCTACGAACTACGCTACCATGTCAAATCACCGAGGAACTCAGGATATAGCACAATGGCGCTCATTAGAGGAGGCCTATACCCAGCAGTGGACTGCTATAGGCTGATGATTGTGATGATGATGATGCCACGAATGCTTCATGATTACTGTAATTCTACAGATTCTGGCGAACAAGCCAACAGGCAACGCGGCGCCGCCCCCGCAGCCGAACGCTCCAGTGCCGTACAACGGACACAACAACAACCCTCACTATGACGAAGACATGGGGTACAGGTATGGTAGGGGTAGCCTTTACAGGTCAGATCAGGAACAAGCTGGTTCAAATCTTCGGGCTGTATCGACGCACACGTTAGCATCTACTGCTGGACGTACTCCTCCACTAAGAAGAATGAATATGTGTCCATAATCCATCCCCATGCTGGGCATGTGGCTTTAGGATCTCAGGGCATAACTTCTCGCACCGAAGATGTAGCTGCCCGTCATCGTCTGCTGCCTGCAGCCCTGACCCTTTACATTTAGGTATGCCTGTGTCAGGCTGCGCTATGCCGCAGTCTTTTGTTCAGCAGGGCGCACCACGGGCCAGAACCCAATCAAATCTACCAAGTGTTTAACGTCCCCTTACCAACCAATAGGTTATGGAGCAGACGATTAAACTGGCAAATACCAGAACCTGCGAACAGTAGGCCTTGCTGCCGAAATGCAAAGTGCACCCCGGTACTCAGGTGACGCTCAGGTGAGCTGAGGTACCACGGGCCAGTGAGGCTAGTTCAGGTTCCGAAGAAGGGGATATATCAAGTACTTACAGGTTACTTGCTGGATAAACAGCTGGTTCTAATCTTCAGCCAGTATTAACGAAGAGCACAGCTTCTTGCACCGCCGCTGCTGCCTGTCGGCGGTAAGGGTAATTAACTATACCGGTGTGAGGCTATGCTGTGTCGCAGTCAGCAGGTCGCCAGAGCCTGGTTAACTACCATCACGGGCCGGTGGGATTGACTTTGGTTCCGAATATGGAGGCTGGAACCCCTTACACCCCTAATATACATCGCACATATGGTAAACATGCTGTAACTCTCTCCAGGACGATGACGCGCGAAGACGCGGCAATTCTCCAACAGCCACAGTACCACGCGCCTCAACCGCAGCCCCACCACCAGCAGTACCATGCTCCGCACCCCCCGAGTCAGTACCACGCGCCTGTACATCAACACCCCCAACACCACCCGGTAAGAGCCATCAGCAGTCGTCGGTCAGGGAATTAAGCTGTGCCGGTGTTAGGCTGCTGTATGCTGCATAGATATAGACTCATGATTTATTTGCCACTTAGCACGTGCAATACAGAATACTTATTAGGGCATGTGATTAGGGCGTAGTGATGGTAAAAAAATTATACACAATACAGTGCTTATTAATTATGATAGTGCAGTAGACAAAAAGGTGTCTACGGTTAGAACAGCCCCAATAAAATCTACAAAGTGTTTAATGTCCACTTACTAACAGGAAAGTTATGAAGCAGACGAATAAACTGGCAAATACCGATGGAGTATGCAGTAGGTCTTGCTGCCGTAATCTTAAGCGAGCTGTGGCGGCGTTTCTATGCCTGGGTTCAAAATAACGATATACATGCCACAAAAGGAGGATATAACTACTATTCCGAGTATCTGCTTGTCAAGTACATTATGTAGATGTTTCAGATAAATGACGGTGTTAATATAAATAGGTATGATTACTATGTGAGTCGATCTGGACCTCTTGGATGGACCCCAAGGGTCCATGAGAATGCGTCCTCCGCCCCTCCATTCTCAAGCCTTACGCCACCTTACTTATATTTAACATTCTACATTCTATAAAACCGTCGAGGTTATCGTCTCACATAATAAGCATATGACATGGAACGAACTCACCGGGTTTCTATCCTGCGTCCCGGGATGGATACCGTCCGCCCCATCCCCGAACTTCACTTCCTATTCCCCCTGTTCTTATCTGTTCGCTCGCCCCTCACAAAGTCCGTTTTTGTTCTGCCTACCGTCAGTGTCGCCGTAACATGACATTTTTGTTTCTACTCTTTTTATTTAGGGTTGCCGTTACAAAATTACCATAGTTACGCTTGCTCGCTAGATATATTAATTTATTCTCACCTAAATATATAAGATCGCGAATCTCCGCGACATGAGCTACGGTACTTAGACTGAAGCCGCATTCTACAATTTGTCCATGCTACCTGCCACAAGACCTTGTGAGAATAACTGTATAGCCTATATGCCGCAATCAGCCATCAGAGCCCCGTTTGTTAGTTAGCAGGGTGCACTACAGGCGGTAAGGTTGGCTTGGGTTCTAAAGATGGAGCCCCCAAGAGCACCCATGGCTTTGGCATATAGCGTTATGATGAAACACCGTCGTGGTTTTGGCCGGTAGGAGTCCGGCATAAGCAATCTGTTGCCCCGTACTACCCATAAGATTTCCCCACGTAAAAAAAGGGTTCTAAAGATGGAGGTTAAAACCCGTTGCTAGTATAAGTTATTTATCTGTGTCATTACTGCAGCCGGCCGCTCAGCCGACGCCGCCGGCCCCGCCGCCTCACGGGATTGTTCACCACAACACTCACACGCTGCCTCACCAACCCAGTCAGCCCACGCCGGGGCACCATCGCACCAATAGGTGAGAACATACGTGGTATTCTTTGTAAGTGTACATCACCCTTCAGTCCACTCCTGGACATATGCCTCCCCTAATAAACAGGGATATGCCCTCAATCCTCTCGCTGGGCATGAGGGTTGAGGATCGCAGGGCATAGCTTCTCGCACTGTCGACGGTTTTGCCTTTCTGGTTAGGGAATTTAGTTGTAGGGCTGTGCCATGCCGCAATCAGAGCGCCGTTTATTATACAACATGGTGCACCAAGGACAGGTGAGATTGGCTTGGATTCCGAACATGGAGGTTGGAACCCCTTACATAGATCACCGTGGAATTTTATGTGTAATATTTAAATCCTCTTTCTAACTATTCTAACTATTGTAGTGCCCATTAGGGTCCATAAGAACTTACCTTTATACCTTACCACCTGTATACCTACTTATTTATGGAAACAATAAAAATATTGAGTATTGAGTATGTTTAGGGTAAAATGGGGAATGATACAAGTAAAATGTTTATATTGGTTGTAATGTTGAGTACGCCCGGCCAGGACCAATAGATTAAGGGCCTTACTTATAAAATTCTGTCAAAATATAAACAATGCCTATTGTCATCTCTTACCGTTGGCTATTGACAAGGATAACTTTAAGCAATGGCAAAATTTAAGTAGCGTTTATAAGTGAGGGAGTAAGACCTAAACATGTTATTTTCTAGAAGTAATGGTCAGGCTAAAAAGGGTATGTCGTATCCACTATACTCACACATTATCAGTCCACTCTTGGACATAGCCCTCCCCTGATAAAGGGGGTTGTCCCAAAAATCCTCACGCTAGGTATGCGGGTTAGAGATCACAGGGCACAGCTTCTCGCAGCCGACGCTACTGCCCGTCGGCGGTCAGAGAATTTATTTGAAAGAAGGAATGTTCACATGAGAATATTTGGAGTTTAATGTTAAATTTTAAATACATCTTCCTAAACATGGGTTCTTGTAGTAAATAAAATTTAAAAAAAATTAAATAATTTATTCAAAATTTCTTAAATTTGTTAAATAAAAGTAATGTACAACATAGCAATCTTAATTAGACATAGGTATAATAATAAAATAAGAGTCTGAACTACGTAATCCTGTGTTTCATGCGAAGAGAGTTAACAGATAAATAAATAAATAAAATAATAAATAAATAATCCTGACGTTATAACACAGCATCATGTAGCCCCAAACTAAGCAGAGCTTGTATTATGGGAACCACATGATTGATATACTACATAGATACATTTTTTTTGTAAATACATACATATCATACATAGAAAACACCCAGACCCGAGACAAATATCTGCAGAACATGCAAACATTTGTCCCGCAGCGGGAATCGAACCTGCAACCTTCTGCGTCACAGGCGGACCTTCGTCCACTGCGCCACAGAGGTCGTCAGATAGAACGTAGGAATAATATAAAATAAAATAATAACCTGTATTTACAAAGGTACGACTAAATATTTGATAGGTATGTACATTATAAATAGTGAATTAAAACTAAATCAAATAATAGTCTATAATGTCGTATTTCAGAAATCCTATTTGACTTAAATATAAATAAAAATAAACAGATGCGTTACAACTTACTTTAGTTTAGTTTTCACAGTTAATAACTTCTCTGTATCATCGTAGGCCACGGAGTTTCAGGGTTGCGCAGAGGGATTCAGATGGAAAGAGTCATGCTTGGAATCACCTTGCGGTCCCAAGCGAAACGAATGGATCAGACGGACAACTAAATTGAGAGACGTCAAAGTAATTGCTGAGCGAAAGTGGAGTTGGGCTGGTCACATTGCTAGGTTTGATAGACGAGTCCTCGAATGGAGACCGTGTACGAACAGAAGACCAAGGTGTCGTCCACCGAAACGATGTGTGAATGACATAAAAGGATACGCGGGCTACCAGTGGATGGCAAAGGCCACTAACCGTCGAGCATGGAAGGCCTACGTTTAAAAATGGACAACCAACGGCCGGAGATGAAGATGATGATGATCATCGTAGGAAATTTTATTATAAAAAGTAAATATTTCCCCCACAGTGCTCCAATGGCGCCAAACATGACGCTATCGGCGGTCCCGCCCCCCGCGCCGCCGCCCGTCCCCCCGCATCAGAACCTTCCCGCACCCGCCAATGTAAGTAACTACACCCAGTCCACTGCTGGACTGAGGGCTCTTCACGAGCGGCACCATGTCTACGGCAGAGGTAACTGCAGCCGTTGACACATCGGCGGTAGCCATTGACATATCAATAAGATTGTTTCTGTATTATTCATATTATATAAAAAAAGTTTTTTTAGATTCCGTTATTACACTGTTAGTATTAATACAGGGTGGGGAAAATTTTTACCTTATTCAGGGCAGCTACCTATTCTTTTGTAGTTAGGTTTTGGACTATAGGTTTATTTTGAAGAAAAAGAAATATGACATTTTTGCATTTTAGAAAAATGTACAGTCAGCTCAGAAAATGACATTTGTCAAAAAAAACAAGTTGGTCTCAATCAATTCTCTATTTCCCAACCGGAACAATTTTCCCAAAGTAATTTACCTAAAGTCGTAATATTTCGCAAAAATCCAAGAATAGTTTTCCAAACAATTTCGACACACCAACAACACATGTTGGTGGCTGGACACTATCACACAGCATCATGTAGCCCCAAACTAAGCAGAGCTTGTATTATGGGAACCACATGATTGATAAATTACATAGATATTTTTTTTTGTAAATACATACTTATTATACATAAAAAACACTGATAACAAAAAATATTTGCTGAACGTACAAACATTCTCGCGGCGGGAATCGAACCCGCAACCTTCTGCGTCTGAGGCGGGCCTTCGCCCACTGTGCCACAGAGGTCGTCTATAGTCATATATAATATACCCTCCGCCTATATTTTATTATTATAATTTAATTTCAGGGTAACATAGCGCCACCGACGCCGCCAGCGGCGCCCCAGCCTCCACCGATGGTATGCGTTTATTTTAATATTATTTTAAACGTTGATTCTTGACGCTTATTTGTAATGTTTGGAAGAAATCATTTTCAGCGATAAGCCTGCCCTCTACCATTTTTAAATATCATTGGGTTTTGTTATATGTTTCACGCAATAAAGTGTTCATTAATTTATTCATTCATTATTTCTTTCTTTCATTCATTCATTCTTTCATTTACGTTCTACGTCATCAGCCTATAGCAGTACATCGCTGGACATAGAATGGAATAGAAAACGTTATTAAACGACTTCAAAAAGGAGGAGGTTCTCAATTCGTCCGAACCTTTTCTGAGCTTCTTTAAGAGCTGTGTTCTTGTCGGCGTAACTGATGCAGCTCCTTCCATCTGCCTCTCTCCAAAGCAGCCTCCTTTACTTCCCTACACGACATAACATCTACTTTCTCTTTAATGTGACTCATATCATTTATCCTTGGTCTTCCCTTCACCTGCCTCTCTTTCTTTCTACTTCTCCCTCTATGATGTTGTGTATAAAGTTGTCATATCATATAAGGTGTCCAAACATCTTTCCTCTTCTGTTTTCTATATTATTTACATAAGTCTATCTTCGGCAACTCTACTTCAAACTTACCCAGCTTATTCTTTCCATTATGCTCCAGCACAACATTTCAAATGCTTACAAAATCTCTTTGTCGTTACAGTTACCTTTAAATAACATCGCTGTTGCAAAAAGGTCCTAACTCAGCATATTGCTAGTTGTAGACGAATACAGGAGCTGGTCTTCCGTTAGAGTCATTTTGGTGTCGTCACGAATGGACGTAGATATAGTACGAGTCCCGTAAAAAGAACGTTGAAATTTATTTATTTACTACGCAGCTTAGCGCCAGCGTTCAGGATATTGTATTGCACGCATTTAACATGTGTTTTATTGAAAAATAAATTATTTGTATTTGTACTTTTTACGTGTCGCGACCTCTACGCTAGACTTTAACTATAGACTTAATTTAAACCTACATAGGATGTTCTATATTTTTTTTCTCTATCTCCAGCAACAGCCTCCGACCCCGCAGCCGGCGTCCGGGCCGCCGCCCCCGCCGCCGCCCCCAGCGCCCGCCCCCGCCCCAGCCCCCGCGCCCACCCCGGCGGCGTGTCCACCCCCGCCGCCGCCGCCCCCAGCCGCCTCCAGCCCCCCCGACCTCTCCGGACTAGCGGCGCAGCTGCAACAGGCGAGGCTCAAGAGACAAGCTAAGGTTAGTAACGTATCAACTAATTCCCTTAAAACCAATGTAATAGATAGGATTTTTTTTTGTAAAAATGTCACTAAAAAATTATAAGCCTATCAGAGTTTTTTGCCAATTTCTTTTCTCTGATTGGTCGCGTTACAAATTGGAGTATATTAAAAAAAAACTTGTTTATTAAGATAGATAAATTATTTATCGTACAGTAAAAAAATTCAAAAAATTGCACTATAATTACAATTTCGTGCGTTGTCTAATAAGCCTTTTAGTTTGTCACTAAAAATATATAAATACGAAGAAATTCCAGTACTAAGATGTTCTTACTGACTAATTAGTCAAGCCTGAAACCGACTTAGAGGCTTATGTGCGCTTTCTAGTGGACTGTACGTAGATAGGTATGGTGCTGGTCAGATAAACATACGGTGATCATAACTTGCATAACACGTCTGCTTTTCAGTGCAAAACAAGAAGAAGAAGGAATTGTAAATTTTCATAGGCATATACAATATTATTTATAAAACCTGTGTTGCTAGCAACAGCTTACTCTTATTACACTACGCTAAGTGTAAGACAGACAGAATACCGCGTGGTCTAAAATGCCTTTAAAAGTTGAATGAGTGAAGCTGAAGTGTTGAACGCCTTACACCCGTGTATGATGGTAATGTTAAGTTGATTGTTGCAGCAAGCGGTCTCCCAGCCGGCGTCGGAGGCGGCGTCGCCCGGGGGTGGGGGGGGCGGCGCGGAGGTGGTGGGGGCGGGGGCGGGGGGGAGGCCCACGCTGCACTGCATGATGAACGAGATGGCGCGCACGCTGGCACGGAGGCGGGCGCATCTCGACAAGGCAGAGGTCAGTGCGGCTAATATCTTAATATGAGATCTATTTAAGCTGAGAGAGGTCCTATTTGACCCACACAGTACCTGCGGAGGTGGCTGATTGGTGCATTAGCAATTGGCGGCAAGTGGGTCGGTAGGTATCTGTTCTGCATAGGTACCTACTGTTCAGTTTTGGAACATAAGGGAGCCTAATTCTTTAGATAAATTAAACACCAACATATACACTTGACTTGTATTTATTAATTTCAAGACAGACAAACGACACGTCCATTCAATAGAGGTTAGGAACGAGAGATATTGACATAAATCAAAGCTTTTACTAAGGTGCCCAACACCTAGCAAACACCTTAACACACTCACTATGAAAGCATAAAGAGGCTTGAACACCTACTTGCCTATTTTTTATTTTATTCACGTGTGATACCTGCCTACCTACCTTCCTTTTTAGTCGTTGTTCTTCATAATGTTTGTCTATTGTTATCACACCAGCCTATATCAGTCCACTGCTGGACATAGGCCTCCCCTAATAAAGGGGGCTATACCCTTTTGTTATCGTTTTCTATAATTTATGTTTGTGTGTTATTTTATGTTATTTTTCTTGACCTGTGTTTCTATGTGTGTTGAATAAAAATATATTCTTCTTCTATTCTATCCATTACAATATATTTATTGCAAGTAAGAGCACCGTGCAATTCACAAAGTCATAGTAAATGTACATTTTTACAACTATCTAACTGACCAGTGCCTTCACCGATGTAATGCACCACGTAGAAATCTATAAGTTTAGTATTGGAAATAGCCATGACAGTTTAAAATCATATAATTGATACCTAGGTATACCTCCATAAAGCCCTACCTGGTAGTCAAAAAACTGATTCCACTGGTAGAAATCTTTAAGTGAGAAATCTTCACGATTTTTTATGAGATCTACTTAAAGTTACCCCCTAATACAAAAAAAAACATCAAAATCGGATCTCATAAGGTGGAGATATCCATTAGCCTCCTTTTCCCTCGTTTTGGAGGAAGTTCCCCTCAAAAATTCCCATCAGCAAAAACATCCTATAAAGTCTAGCCTGTATTTTCGTTCAGATCGGTTTTAAAATACGACCTGTAGAGGAGTCCCAGCAAACTGGGCCACGATGACAAATTTGGCTAGACTTGAAGCAGAGACGCTTCACTCGCTTCGCTCGCTCGGTCAATTATTAACACGTTCGCTGCGAGAAATAATTTGATTGTTTTTTATGTAGTGCGATACGAGGATGATGAGCCTGAAAGGTATCTTATCACCAGTGCTATTATGGTCTTTCGACCTCGTATGGTATTGACTGCTTCTTATCCTATTTACTCTTCGAAAACTTAGTTTACTTATAATTAACTAAAACCATGATGTTGTAAAAACCTCAATTTATCTTATTTTAGCTTCGCCTGAAGATCTGTAGGCACATTTCCGAGGAAAACATGAAAAATGATGCGAGGTGTTTATGCCTCGCACCGCACTACTTTACAAGTACAGTTTAGTGCCTAGCTAGTGTTGTGCAAACAATAATGAAACCAAATTTATCGATAAAAATTTATTGATACTTACTTATTTTACATGTGAGTCTCATAAAAACATTGCAGGCACATAGGTCTTTCACATTCAATGCAGAATGATTAAAACTTGGTATTGGGATCCAGTTTTAGGACTAATGAAGATATTTTTATCTTCACTGTGTTCTTCCTTGAAGGATGTAACTACCCTTCGATGCTTAGGCGCACCCGCTAAATTATGAGTGCTCGGACTTTTTATAATACCTGGATCAGGAGGACGAACTTGGATATTCTCTAGAATTTTTATTTCAGAAGTAGCTTCTGATGTAGACGGCTGGTTTTCAGATTATGGAGTCATTCTTTGGTAAACACGACGAAATTTTGAAGCTGAAGTGTCCTCCACAATGTCTTAGCTATCTTGCCTAGTCATTTCAAGAATTTTTCTACACCTTTTGTTGCTACGAGACATGTTATCTTAGAAAATATTTCAGTATTCTATTTTACACAACGCATAGTACGCACCGGCACCTACGCGTCACATCGATTACTGTACACTGCACTAGTTGACAAATATAAAACAATTCAACCAAATTCACGCGGGCGGGGGTGGGAACGTCCGCCCTGAATACGAGGTCTATGTGCCTCGAAACCGCACTGAATAAAGTTTTTTTTCTTTCAGTGCGATGCGAGGTCTAATAACCTCGTGAATTTTTTTTTGCCTTACCGAGTCCCACTTAAAGAGACAAAAATAAATCTATACTTGTCTTTTTCTTACACCTGTAAATCCCTGAGTTATGGGCTTCGCACCAGAGGGAAACGGCAGGATTTTGTCGCGCACTGCGCGGGAGCATACATACGAGGTTTATAGACCTTGTAGAGCAGTGAACGTGTTAAACAAAATCCCCCAGCGCGTCTGTCTGTCTGTCTATTCGCGATTAGCTCAAAAACTACTGAACAGATTCTCATGCCAGCCGTTACCCGCCGCCAGAGCCCCGGCTGTTAGTTAACAGGATAAAAGAGTATATTAGTTAAAAGTTATTTTACAAGTCAAATGTGTAGGTCGGTATCATAATGCTTATTAATTATGTACGTACATGAGTAGATACCTACTCAAAAATAATATTTATCATATTTATTAAATAATAAATTTTTTAGTCATGGCTTTTTGTAAAAAAAACTAATAATTTAAATATATGCATGCTAGGAATAGTAATGTGCCAATCTAATTTTAATTATAAAGAACCTGTAACCACATTATTCGCTAATAAATATGATTTGATATGATCATTATTATAACGTAATTATGATAAATGAAACAATACAATTTGTCATATAAGTACTTAGTTAAAAAGTACATACTTAAATATTCACTGGAGACGGTGTTCCGTACTAGGAATTCACCTATACTGTAAAACATCCCCTCCAATAGCCACAACCTGATCCTATTTGGGTGCACTATGTTAATATTAATTTATTAACCGACTTCAAAAAAGTAAGGAGTTCTCAATGCGGTTGTATATATATTTTTTTTGTTTTTTATGTCTTATAAGTTGGTACATATTTCTGTTGCAGGAGTCTTCAAACGACAGTTCTGTGAACAACACGCCGTTGAAGACGTGGGAGCGGTCGGCAACTCTCCCCCACAGACTGCCAGCCGCCTCATGTAATGGCAATAACTGTAAGTGCTAAACAAAATACATTTCAACGTTAGAAAACTGAAAAAAATTACCTACGTGGTTTTAAAATAACCTGTGTTCGAATATATTATTTTAAATAGTCATTCTTTTGGACCGCGTTCAAAAATATTTAAAATCCATGATGTTTCCTTCTAGTACTTCCTTACATACATTCATTGTTTTTGTGTTGTTGAAGAATGCTTGTCATGTCCTCTAAATAAAACAAATAAAAATTTGATTAAATCCAATAGTTATTTTTTTATTAATTTTTGAACCTCTATAAATAAAAAAATGTTTTTTTTTTCTCAGAAATTTTTATTCATTGCCCTAGAATATTATGCTCCAATTCACCGAAAATAACCTCCCCTACAACCTCCTAGCAGGAATAGGTGTAATATCAAGTAACGCTGTATATATCGGAACACGAGATAAATTTTCAATTATATCTGGCATCTAGCATACCAGAGGTAACGTTCGAATAGTTGGGACGGCCTCGTTAAAGTTGGCAGCCTTAGTCAAGTACTGAGCATGCTGTATGTACAAGTACATATACATTGAAAACTCCCTCCACCCCTCCACCTAGACCACTTGCTGCGATCCTGGTAGCGCACAGAAATAGGAACAACACCTGGCAAACCATTTCCGCTTCACATTAATTTTCGTATTATATTTTAGATAATGAAGGCTAGGGTTCCTTATTAAAGAAGACCGGTCATTTCAGACCTGACCATAAATGGAAGCGGCTAAAAATCCGAAATATGTAAAAATATTCTTGATAATGGAGTATTGAAATTATAACTAATAACTTTATTTATTAAGGCCGGAATACTTAGTAAATTAATAATATTGATCGCAATACGCCCTATCATAACGTATCATTGTTATTGAACGCACTCTCACCCACATTGTGCATCTCTCGTCCCAATGTCAACCATCTAAAACAAAACTGCCACTAAAAAAGCACGCGTTTGGTTAGTTTTTGTTTAATGGCGCCAGTGTCCTAATCGATCGTAACCTAAAAGTATAAAATAAATACCCAGAGAAAATCTCCAGCTTCAATAAAAAAAATGTTTAATTGAACATGATATCCTGCAATTAGAACTATCAACTAGGACAAAGGTCATTTCTAGACGCGACATTTTATGTCAGGTCTTAGGTCACAGGTTGTATGAAACTGACCGATCTTCTTTAAACTAAATAGATGGTACAAAGTTCTCGAGTTTTTAGGGATCAGAAGAGGAAATATTTTTTAAAAGACGAACAACATAGTAGCTAATTTTATTTGCCAAGAAAAAAATAAAAATTTTTTTTTCAAACAATTCAGGCATAGAATATACGGAGTACGAAACTCCACAATAAACACTTTTTCAAAGAACCTGCACAGTACGAAATCTCGAAGTTTGCCGCTTCATATGCGGAGGGAGGGTTGGGTTCAATATCGGCGTCTCGTAACAGCATGTGTGGTGTTGCAGCGAGCTCGGAGTCCCCAGCGCAAGGCGCGCAGTCGCCGCGCTCCGTGCGCAAACGTTTCGGCTCCGCCAGCGAGGAGACCATTCTCAAGGTACGCCTCACGCCTCACACCTCACGCCTCGACCTGATTTATTCATTTTTAAAAATTCATCAACATAGTTATACACCGTAAAAAGAAAAACAGTTCACAGATTTAAGTACATGCTAAGAACAAGACCAGAATTATAGAATTACAATTATAGATGACAGACTACATGACAGACATAATACATCGAACGAGTATTATTTCTGTCATGTAGTCAATTATTTTTATTTTATTATTTATATATAATATTTGAAAATTATTTTTTAATACAGGTGCTCTAAAAGTGTCGTATTGCAGGGACGTATAGCGTTCGGGATGTGGGCTATTACATACTCGAGCTTTTTTTTTACCTTTTCCGAACTCGTGCGTTCTCTTTCCCAACTGTCAAAATAATGTTTATTAAAAAGAAAAAACCAACCACGAAGTTTTTACTAAAAAAAAATTCATAGAAGTTTTTATGATTCATGCAAATATTTCTAAAACGAACCTACTAATTTGTTTCAACATCAGATATAATGATTTGATTCAATGAGTTAAGGTAAGGTTTCATTTCATTTCATCAATAAAAAAATTCTACTGAAGACTTGGCTGTATGGGCATTAGTTTCCTTTGCCTACCCAAAATGGGTGAAGAGAAAAACAATCTCTGCATAAATTATTTTACGGTTGGCGCCATTTTCTAGAAATTTCCTTTATTAAATTGCTTAATTTTTTCGCAACTGTATTATAAATATTTGTTCAGTACAGGTGCGGAACCGTCATTGCAACTTGTTCCTATTACAAATGTAATGTTCCGATTACATTACATTTGTCGGAACTCTTTGCAATGACAGGCTTTCCGCACTCGTAATGAAATATACTACTAGTTTATGTAACATGCAAATTATTAAGGATTAAAATGTAATATTTTAAATTGAAAATTACATTTGATCGTTATTTAAATGAAAATAAATTAATTTCATCTGATGTTGTCAGCCCCGGGCTGCAGACTCGACATGGTTAGCGTTCACTATCTAACGAAATTCGGTGCGAGCTCTGAAAAGGATTTTCATAGAAAGAATGCAGCGCGCGTTGAGGCGAGCGGTGTCAATCATTTCAGAGTCGACACTTTACGATTACACTCACAGATTTATAGTAGATTAGTAAATAATAAATTATGTTTACAAATTATGAAATATTTATGTTTCCAGCAAGTGAACGGCGGCAACGAAGGTTGTGTGACGGCGGCCGAGTGGGACGTGTTCAAACAGGAGATGATGCGGGAGATGCGGCAAGAGTTCAACAAGATGAAGAAGGAAATACTAGACGGTATGTCCAAGTCCATATCTTACATCAACAAATAATTATTTACCAAAAATAAATTGATAACAACAGCGGCCTTCACACTAGCCTCAACACTACCTAGTGTGTGCAGCCTGTATCGTGGAGACCAATAGGATGACATAATTGAACAGAATTTCGAATGTATAATTAAGCATTACAAAATAAATTGTGTTAAATCAACAAAAACAACAATTTTATACTTACAATGCTACAATTATACATATCGTGGTACACCCTGCTAACTAACAAACGAAGCTCTGGCGGCGGCTGATTGCGGCATAAGGCAGCCTGAAACTGACACAGCTACATCCCCAGACCGACGACGGGCAGCAGTATAAGTACACCTGCAAGAAGCTGTCCCCAACCTGCGTGCTCAGCTTAGGGATTATGGGCATCATCATCATCAGCCTATAGCAGTCCACTACTGGACAAGGCCTCCCCTAATGAGCGCCATTGCGCCCTGTCCTGAGCTCGACGCATCCAGCTTCTACCAGCAGCCTTTCGCAAATCATCACTACCTCGCCGGAGGGCGTCCTACACTATATTTGCCGAGCCGCGGTCTCCACTCAAGAACTCGTTTGCCCCAACGGTTATCGGTTCTTCGGCAGATATGGTCAACCCAATGCCACTTCAGCTTGCTAATTCTCTGAGCTACGTCGACTACTTCAGTTCTATGTCCGATAGGGCATATCCCCCTTTATTAGGGGAGGCCTGTGTCCAGCAGTGGACTGATATGGCTAGTGTGGTGTGGTGGACCGTGTGTGAGATGTCCCGAATTTTTATTTATGCTGTATTTTTTTTTTCAGCAATGAAAGCTGAATTCGCGCGTAGGTAAGCACTTACCGCAGCCACGAGTGGAACTAGTCGACTGCCGGGCGTTATGGATAATTTAGTTTAGTACTTGCGTTAGTACTTGCTTGGTGTGTGGGGTGATTGCGCTCCCGCGGTGCGTTTAAGTGCGACGCTTCGTGATTGGTTGATTCCGCGGAGTGAACCAATAGCAAAGGACCTGTCATTGTTGAAGTTGACATTTGCATGTGAAGGTTTATAAATAGGCAAGTGACAGGTTTTCTGTTAGAACTGTCAAAGTATTTATAATGTTCGGGATATTGACCGATTATTAAATGTCTAACCGTACTTTAGTAAAATGTATAAAATAACAATTGTCAAGTTTATATTGTAAAAACTGCCACATTTAAGTAATTTTCTGAGTACATTTTTAAACAAAAAAACAGCTTATTGTATAACTGTTTATATTTGAATTTTTTAGTAAAAATAACATCGATTTGTATAACCCGGTTGAGTTATACATTTTTTTTGAATAATCAGCATTTTTTGCAAATAACTTGACTTTTTGATATTATACAGTTTAGGTAATCGTTATTACCTCCTCTATGTATAAACGCGCGAAAAGTGATGGAACTGTCAAACTGACATTGACAGCTGTCAATGTTGACATCCAAATACAACGACTCTGAACATTATGGCAACAAGTAATGCCAGAAAATCGGTCTATCAGTGATTCAATTGTGAAAAGAACGCACGAATAAACGATGCATAAGTTGTGTTTTTTTTAAATTTTATACATAAAGGAAATACGTAAAGTACATAGTTATAATGTTCTTTGGCTTTGATTTTTACATTTTGCAAACAAACTATTAAAATTAATTATTGATTATTATCTAAGAAATAAAAAGGATTTTAGTCGTAATATTTCAACCTGACCGTAATAAGCGTATCATTTTTTTTTGGTAAATAGCAAAGCGTTCTTTTGAATGTACGCTTTCTCATTGGCTAACATTTGACGTCCACGATACGAATACTTTTTCGTTAGTGTTCGTGACGAGCTAATGTTTATAGGTTCTGAAACGAACTTCATTCCTCGGCAGTACAGCGGTAACAGTTAGGGTTCTGTCGGACAGAAAGCGTTCACGCGTTCTGCGTTCGTTGTCATGCACGTTACGTTACATAGACATGCACACACAGCAGACGTTCGGTTCCTACAATTTCGTACTACAAATTCGTACTACCATTCTATGACATAGAACGTAGAACGAACGCGGAACGCTCGAACTCGTGAACGCTTTCTGTCTGAAAGGACCTTTAGTGAGTAAAAGCTACTATTAGAAGCTTGAACCCAGATTCAAATGCCTAACTTTAGCCGATTGACTTCGAAGGATAACGATTATTTAAAGGAAACATTTCGCAATATATAGAACATAATTCTGTAAAAATGTCAATTTTCTTAACTTATTTTTTTTTTATTATAATAATCTCATCCAATCAAATATGTAAATATATTGAACTAAACCTTATATTTTTGGTTATAGGTTCGACTTAGCATCAGATTTTGACCTAAAAGAATTGACCTTGAGGTCAAAGCTTAGACCTTCTTTATAGAAGGTTTGACCTTATGGACAAATAAAAAATAATTATTTTTGAATGTGTAAAAATCAAAAGCCAAAGTCGATGTTTTTTATTAAATGTAAAAGTAGCGAAAAACTAGTATTACTAGAAATTTACTAATAACGAATAATTGTGTAAACAGTTAAAATTAGCCATAGCTATAATATACCATAAACTTCATACATTTACTTAAACATACTTCATACATACATACATCAATCTATAACCGCAACCGAGCAAATCGAAGAATTAACATTACTTTTTTTATCCTTAAATACTTCTAGTCTTCAAGTATACGCTAGCTATTGAGTTCGGACATATTCCGTGCGGGATTCCGAACGCACAGGCTACCATGCGGAATTTTGAATAAGAGAAAACTACGAACGGAAAACACGTACCTATATGATATGGAAACATGTATGTGTGCGAATGTGATAGGGACCATAGATTTGGATTGGATACTGCGTTCCAAATATCGAATCGATATTCCGAAACGGTTTTTCGAAACGCAATCCTTATTGTATGTTAATGCCCTTAATGGACTGTGCAAAGACCAAATGGGTATTGGAGTGTCGACCGCGTTTAGGTAAGCGTAGTGTAGAACTCCCCATGGCTAGATGGAGTGACGACAGTGGATGAGAAGAGCCGAGGAACGGACTCAGCGGTGGGCAGCTTTATGTCCAGCAGTGAACTGCTGTAGGTTTATGATGATGGACTCTCTGACAGATTAACCCCTCCAAAATAATGAGATAAAGGATAGGAGGAAGCGAGAGAGTAAGAGGGACCGCGCAGACCCAATGGACCACTGCGCGAGTCTACGGAAATGTTAGCAGTGGTTCGCGCGGACCACATTCCGAGCTGTGGTGTTAAAATCGTGCCAATTAACATACTGAAAGCACTAAATAACTATGTGCATAGTCCTAAAAAGATAGAAAATGGAAATCCAGCCATTTTCATGGAATTGGTTTTTTTTACTAAAATTTCAATTCGAAACTTACAGTTCATGTGATTTCACTCTTAATTATAATCGTTATATTACTCAAATGATATCTGGGTATTAAATCTAATTGATCTTTAGTGATTTCACTTAGAATGAAGTCGGCTTTTGACTAAGAGATATCAAATCTTGAGCTATAATATTGTATCCCTCATCATACATTTTGTCCGACGGGGGAGGTGCCCCGGACCCCGCACCTCCCCCTGCCTCGCGCTGAGTTTGAATGGTGACGTTCGTGGGTAGAAGTGTCAAACAATCACGTAAAGATTTAATATACATTACATACCATAGTCTAAAGGCGGCTTAATCCTTGTGATTTTACTCAAATGATGTGATTTCACTTAAAATAATCCTTGTGATTTAACTCAAATTATATGTGTGATTTCACTCTGGATTTAGTAAAAGTCACTTTTACGTTGCCTGCGGGCCTCGCAGCAGCAGGGTCGAGTAGCAGCTCGCGCCCTAGAGCAAGTCTGTTTTCAGTACTCAAAGTGTTATAGTTATCCATTGTGGTTTAATGTGATCCTATGTTATATGTGACTCAAAGTGATCTTATCCGATTCCACCAAAAAACCTGGTTCCACCTTACCACTTGAAACGATTGCCACTCGATATCTCTCCGTGGGGGGACGGAGATTAAGAATACTTTTATCCCCCCCGTCACCGGGCAAGCGAATCGTAAGAGGCGATGAACCCGGGCCTGGTGGGAGGGCGGCTGTGTCCGCCTGGCTAGCGACCACCCCCCACAAGGCACCCGGTCCCGACCAAATCGCTATGCGTTGTTGGGCCCGAGGAGTGAGGGAGCCAGTCTTCTGTTCATCTCCTTCCGCGCCTACATCCAGCCACGCGGGAATCAACTTCCCTCGTAACAGTTGCTTATGTATAGGGTGTTGTCTGTAGCTTTTGTACTTAGTTTAGTCAGTAACTGTGGGCTGGTAGTTCCGGATGCGATCAGCAACTGGGAGGTAGAGCTAAGGCCGCTCAGTTGTAAGCGATAACATGGTCTGTTTCGTGCGAGTTGCCGAAGAGTCCTCGGACATGGATTATGTTAAGGCGACTATAAAGGTCAAACCTTCCTCTCGCTCGCACTATTCAACATTTTTGAAGATATAAAATCACTGAATATAGTTATGCAAAATAGCAAACCTTCACGGCCTAGAAAATAACAATACAAAGGTTCAGCAATAATGTCATTTTGATTCTATCACGTTTTCTTACCAAAAAACTTGCACCAATATGATCAATTTGCAATTTTTTTGCACATTTTTGCTAATTTTTTAGTAGGAAAACATGTTGAGTTCAACATGATATTCTTGCTGAACCTTTGTATTGTTATTTTCTAGGCCGTGAAGGTTTGCTATTTTGCATAATTACATTCAGTGATTTGATATCTTCAAAAATGTTGAATAGTGCTGTGTGTGCTGTGTAACGAGAGGGAGGTTTGACCCTTATAGTCGCCAATTTTACAATGCTGATTATCTACCTTTACGGCAACCGGGTTGCAGTCTTAGTTCACTTAACCAATGACATGGGTTCACCTGAGCTCGAAGACATTCAGATGTAACATAGAACTGTGTTGGTGGAACAGACAGTTCGTGTGAACTCTGTCATTGTCCCAGCCTGGTAGCATTCCGAAGCGTGTAGGTTGCAACCACTTTTTATATTCAACATTCTGTTGTTTTGCTGTTTCTATCCACGCGACTTTAACCTTGGGGAGAAGATTTTGGCAATTCACTGGTGATTCCGGTCTAGTAGTGTACTTTAGTCCCGATCAGGGGACTAATTCTCGGGAATATAACATTAGATATACATATATCGCGTGAAGTGTCTAAATTCTATGTAAATTTGTCAGTTCTTGCGATATATGTCTAACGTGACAATCATGTCTATTTTTGAGAATGAGGCCCCTGACAACGGTCTGTCATGTATAATAGGGCCGAGGTAGTCGTGCGGTGCCTTCACCCCTACATTAACATATAACCCTTGAATGATTTTGCGTCCCGTTTTAGTCACGCGTGGATACCCTCTCGAAACTATCGCCAAGTTTTCATTTAAAGTGTCTGTATTAAAATTGCGGGCTCTGGTTTGCAAAAGTTTGTAGAATGAGGTGATCAAAGGTTTTCCGAGCTAAGCGGTTTGTGCAAGGAAGCTTGTTCACTATTCCATTATCGCAAACATCGCGCGCGAGTCGCTTTGCTCGGAACACTACCTCATAAGGTATAGCGATTTCCTACCGACATTAAGAGACGTCCGTTCATTTTAAGAAGGATCCTTTTTTCTATTATTTCAAGAAGAAGGCTTTTTATATCTTTACCGGAAACATGATCGCCCCGACACAGTAGGGTTATGACTAGATGCAATGAATTGTGACAATTTCGGTAAAAACGTAACTTAGCTTTTTATTTCGTTTCTTCTCTTGAAAAACGAATAAGCAAATAACCAAATTAAGCAAAGAATTTCGTTGCGCGTCTGCACACTAGTATTATGTCGAGCAAATTTCTGAGGTGAACAAGTTTAAGTGTAACGAACTATGATAACGAATGATAATAAACATGTTCGTCGATGAAATCATCTCGATTTGCTTCGTCCACGTACGGCATGCGAACTTAATATTAATATGTAATTCTCGTAAAGATGCTCATAAACTCTCAATGGCTCCATTTGTTACAACTATGTGAAGGACTAGTCAGCAGTCACCGACCAAAGTAGAGACTGCTGGCTGGCTCATAACATCGCTTTTCCGGACGTTACTTAAGTCCTCTGTATTAGAATCGTTGGGATGCGTTAGCATGTTGCATTTTGACGCACCAAACCCCTTGTTGCCCGGAGCAAGACGGCTCTTACGTTAAAACGTACTCATCTCGCACAAATTAAGATGTCTTGGTGTTCGGTGCGTGAGAATACAAAAATGCTGCAAACTGGTGCAGTTGCTCGCTATGTTCTATGAGTTAGATAAACACACTCAATTTACACTCTCATTGGTAAAGTTGTGACTCATTTTTACAACGACCGGTGAGTTAAAACTAGACGAGGCCGTTGTCTTTCCGCCGCAGAAACATAGCAGTAGTTCGCTTTAAAAACTGGTCGACTGCCACAGATACTTGAGAATGGCCGTCCGCGGAGATGTAACCGACGTGTCTGAACAGATTTAAATCACGCGGGAAAGATATCATAGTCAAATCGGATAGTTTTGCTTCTGTTTAGTAGTACAACGGTTTCGCTGCTATGGTGTCTCGGCGGTGTGCTAATGCCCTGAAGTAACTTCACCGCGCTATCTCGCTGACAATGAAAAAATCTGTTTAACCATCTATTTCTGTTAAAGTAGTCACCATCCTTGACGACTATATCTTTGTATCTAGTATAGATGATGTAACTTTTACTCACCGATGCTGTAGTGCCTGAGACATTGTTATCTGAGGCTCGCCAGCAACTTGGTCAGAATAAAAGTTGCCAAGACGCTGTATAAATTATCTGACTAGACACATTTAAACAGAGCAGTAAGCTACTTAAGAACTTACAGCGAGTTACCTTATAGTTAACTGGCATCCCTTATCAAAGGAGTGTATCTGAGGCCGCATTTAGTAACTCAGTTGCCCACTGAAATGATAAGCACCGGTCCTGTTTTTACAATTTTTGACAGTTTGTCAATTGACGTTCTTTGAATTTCGGCAGATGAAATGTCATGTTTGCAAATAAAGGTCCGGTGCCGACCATTTCAGTGTGCAACTGAGTTAGTAAATGAGGACTGGTCACCTACATTTGCCCAACACGTTTAGAACATTCTTTGAAGAGCTTTAATTCCATCCGGAATCATGAATTTCTTAGTGTTGTGTATGCCATAGTCGTGTTTGACGTTAGATAAAGGCTCTACGGTGTTAAAGTTTGAAGGTATCTGCATTATTTGTTCGTGCATAGTAATTTGAACGTGTTTGAATTACTATAGAACATGTATAATCAATTTGAACGGTTACTTCTGATTGGTTTCTGTCGTTTTTGATAGTATTCAGTGTGGTCTGAACAATGTCTGTTTTTCCACAAGACAGGTTTTTATCTCCTGTCGAACGATACTTGAGTACTGTCACGAGCAGATTTTTGCAATACTTTCGTATGGCAACACTGTAGTAAACCTTCGGTGAGAGACGGGAAATCGCTGTACGTCAAACATAACGGTGGCAATCTAACTGTTATGCCTGACCATTGAGACTTCAATAACATAACTTTTGGCCTCTTTAACGAACTTAGATTATTGGATTCGAACTCGATGATCCCTTTTTCAGTAATGTGTCTATAACACCTAGATTTTTTTCATTAATTTCCAACGTTAAAATATACTTTGGTCCAGGCATAGACATAGAACACGGTGTTGCCATCTGTTAAAACTCAACTGTACTCAAATGTTTTTCTTGCGAACCGTTTAAAGTCTGCTTTCTAACTATGATTCGCCATGCCGGATATGCTTGTCCAAAACAGACGAGGACCGTCCCCGGTTTTAAAGGTTACCTACACCTGGAAGTCTGTTTTTTAATAATGATTCGCTATCACAACTGTATGTGCCAGTCTAAAGCAGACTGAAGTATGGGCGCATTTTTTTATTTTGTCATCTCATCTCATCCGTGAAAATTAGAATCGTCCGATAATTTATTATAATTTCAATTTTTTTGAGGTTTGGTGTTCAACAAAAAATTTTATCGAAATTTTTATGTTGCAACACCGCTGGGCAGAATATACAAATTGTACTTGCCAATTGATCAAAAAAGAGACAAACCTCATATTAATAATAATTTATTATCAGAACTTCATTGTTACAGTAAACAATAATAATATTAACGTTTTAATAATGGAATATAATAGGTAATAATTCTCTACAATAATATAAATGGTACTATGTGTGAAAATATTGATAAGTATTATTATTATGTATGTAATTTTAATGCTAGCACAGTCCTAATGAACAGGGGTCACATTTTTACTAGTTAAAGTAAAATTTTGTGTCAACTAATTTTACTAACGATTGAATAACTATAATTGTAACAATAGTGTAACTGACTGAATTACCATTCCCAGGTCTAAATTGGCCTATTTTTTGCTACATTCTACTAAATCGACTGAGATTTATTAACTGTCAATTTAAAGTTTTCACTTTAGACTCTAATCAAAAAAATTGGAATTACAATTTTTTTGTCTTTCAGTGTGACAAAATATACCTGAGTTATTTTATTATATAGTATAAATAAATCTAAGGTACTAATAAAATAAATTTAAAATCTTTGTTAATTCAAGAATATGCCAAAAGTAGCACAATAAACTTAAAACAGTTAGTCCAGGATCGAAAACAGATTTTAAATCAAATGCCTTAGTCACCGATGAATCTCAAAACATTGAGAACCTTATCAACCAAACTATTTCTTAACCGATAAACCATCGGTGTTTTATCAGGGATATTTATTTCACTTTTATTAAATCCCAAAGTTCGCAGTAATATCATAAAAGTCTATTGTTACACCGAGCACCGATCAAATTCTCAATCTAATTCAAAAGCGTAAAACCTTTGGTTTAGGTGGTAGGGCCATTGTGCACCGCCCGACTGGGGTGGTACCACCGCCCTGCCCATTTCTGCTACCGAACAGTATGCTTATCATTACTGTTCAGGCAGTAAGGTAGGGAAGCCAGATTATCACTGCACACAGGCGGACCAACTACGTCTGGCCAGGTCGATGCCGTAGCAAATACGAGAGTGGAGAGGTGAGCCAATAAAATCACGAGATGGTAACGCAATTCTATTGGCTGATCGTCGTATTGGCTACGGCTCGGCCTACAGTGGCGAATTTTATACAACACAGTGACGGTAACCGCTGTTTTGGTTTGTTATGATTTAGCGCACCGTGCTGGGGTAATTCGCCACTAATTAGTTCAGTTTGTTTGATTTTGGACTTTTGAAAAGGGTTATCGCACACAAATGCAGTGTTTTTGACGGCGTTAACTTGAGCATTGGGCTCGCATGGTTGCATGTATTTGTTCGCACTGATGTCTAAACTTGTTCGTTGGATGGCCGGGGTATCAGGGTCCTGGTCTCCAACATCAAGCGCTAGACAAGGTGATCATTTAATACATGGATTCGTTTTAACTTAATGCTTAAGCGTGGGCATGCCAAAGCATTTGCATTTGTTCACCATCACTTATGATCAACACCGGCATCCTAACTGCGAACCGATCAGAGTTCTGACTCTGATTGAGAGGCTTTGGTATCGTTGCCTTAGGTCATGTCAGGTTATCGTCCAGCGCTGGTCTTTATGTTGTACTTTACCATTCGTCGATTTGAAGAGTACAGTCAGCATCGATGCTCCTCAAATCGATGTTTGAAGACGTAGGACCAGTGCTGCCGTGTGCGATGGAGATAACCCTACCCGAACTCAAAGTCTGTTTTCAACAAGCTTTCAAGTCAGTGAGGGTGTGTTCTAACTGCAGTTGTTTCTAGCTTTTTTGTCTATGGAAATTTTTAGTTTTCGAAGACGAGAGTTGTCTAACAGCTGTTAATTACAACACGGTTAAACAGACGGTCGCTATAGCGATTTGCCTGATCGGCGTGGCGTTCCGAAAGGTTTCTTTTAGCCAAGACGGCGAGCCATACCGGCAATGGTACAGAGGCCGGTCGCGGCACCGTTATAGCCATTAAGAAATCTAGTATCGCAAAGCCGGACTGACACGCTGACCTAGCAAACCGTACAGTCTATTGCTGGTTTAAAAACATGTTGAAAACAATACCTGCGCAGAAAATGAATGTGTTGGTCCCACCGTTAAATTCAACAACTAGTTTTGTGTAAGCGGCAAAACTATTTGTCTGAAAATGGACGGTAACATTCGCACTTAATCGACATGGTTATGAAAAATTGAAGCTTTTCGGTGGCTTTGTTCTTGAACGAATCGTAAATATTGCGAAACACTTGTCAATTGTCCGAAGATGTTCGGGCGGTTCAACATGATGCGCGTGCAACGTCAAATATTTGACTATAGAATTTACATAATACAAGATGGCCGTTTTTTTACGTTTTTCGCAGATTCCGTATTGATTTTACATTATTTCCAATGAGTTAATGAGTATTTTGAATTATGTTGGTATCTTTAGGAATTTGTTAATATTTTAGTTTATTGCTTTGATCATCTTACATTTTTAAATTAAATTCTTTTATACCATGTTTTTTTATAGTTTAAAATTTAAATTTATCGTCTTGTACTATGGAAAAATCTATCAGTGTGAGTCAATGTATGGACAGTTGCGCGTATGCACTAAAACTACGCCTGAACATTACGTCATTTGACAAGTGTCTGTCACAGCATAGAAATTTTCAAACTGATTTTCTTAATCAGTATGAAATCTTTCCAAGGGCTATTTTTCCAATTGTAGGCCTATCCATTGAATAGTTTGAATAATTTCCATTTAGCGCGTTTATTATTCAAATTATCCAATTATATTGATATTTGACAATTGTAAAATCGGCCCAAACCATGCTGACACCGTGAGTATGGTACAGAAACTGTGCTGTTGAATCAAGTCTATATTTCAAAACGTAACGTTTTCTTATGAACGAGAAAGCATCAATCACTTCAATAATCGTGTTTGAATCGTGAACTTACTTGCGTGTATTGGGAGGCATTGATGTTTCAGTATCTCATTGAGGAATGGTATATCAATGCTTCAGGCTCGTCCCGAACCGCTCGTCTCGTTCCGGACTGATCAATTGCGTTTGTCGACCAACAACTTCAAAAATACTTATGTCCATTAGAAATCAGTATCTTAGTACGTGCTATTCTCATTCATTTAGTTATAATTGTAAATAGTATCGAATAGCATAGCATATTCTAAGTAGCTGATTCTTCTGGACATGAGAATTTACTGCAAGTCAGGTATACTAGGTGCGGCTGTTGAAAATCTCAGTGACTTTAGTTTGATAGCTTTTGAGTGAGAAATCAAAGTCGGTGAGATCTTACCGGCACCCTTACCACCTTTCGGACAAGAGGGGGATGTTAGCGATCGCTTGGAGTGTCACTCAAGTCAGTCGATGTCAGTCACTCGGGCTTACAGGCGGTTGCCTACTATATCCGTCACAATGCCTACTGACATTTTATTCGGTGCACATAATTGTAAAAATTACGTATTTGACCCAAATATGCCGAAAGTAAGTGTCGGCTTCATACAGAATTCTAAGACATTCTGGCTCGGGATTCTAGTTTCTTGTATGTGTGTTTTGCAATATATTTGACTGGTGTAGAGGTATCTCTCAAGCGTTAGGTCGAGATGCTAGAGTTTCGCATGCCCGTTTGCGCATGACTATGGTTTTTTGGCGTGAGTCAATTTAACTAGTCGGGGACTATTTGTGTTCTCTAGTGCTATAACGGGCATTGCTCAGGCTTGGCTAAACTAAGCGTGGAAATAAACAGTACAATAGTTGACACCATTGTACTGTGTAAATTTACGCCTTTCGTGTTTAGTAGCCGACTCGGATGTCACTGAGCTAATAATCTTCAATCTGAAATAACAGTCATAAGTTTTAAGCAAATTTCCATAAAAATGCTGAAACCAAAAATATGTTGTAGGTTTTCTATAAGATATTGTAAACCCAAAAAAACTTCAAAATAAAAAAAACCGTTTAGCAAATTTATGGAGATTTGCCTAGCTTTCTGTTATAGCGGAGTGTGTTTTGATAATTTAGTGGCATTTTCTATCTCTCTCTAACTCTTGGGTAGATGCTAACGTTTCTTCCTTGTCTTAAAGGGTGGTATTGAGTTCGGAACATATGTCTTGGGTTCTTTACACTGAATCAGACCCCAATGACAGACAGCTCCAACTGTCACAATAGTATTTAATTAATACTATGACGATGGAGCTACGAATTTCGGTGTAAACCTATCGGTTCCGAAATTGGGGTTTTAAATAAAAATAACTGCCTAGAAATTGTCACAAAGAGTATTACTGAGGTGAGGTATCATACACCTATCTCATATTAAAAAAATAATATTTAATTGCAAGAATGCATTTTTTCGGATAAATATCGACGTTTAAAAACTAATTTGGAAACTTTAAATCGCCTAAAACCTTTGTAGTGTCTAGATTAAAATTTTTATTTGATTCCATACTGCATTTATACATTTATAATATTGTATACATTTCTCTCGACGCAAAATGGCTAGAAAGTGATTAATATTAGTGATATTTATAATATAATAATAATTAAGAATAGTTATAAATAATAATTAAGAAGTGGCGTAACTAACCAAATTTTAGAATGATTTAACTAATTATGTAGGCATGGATGTTTATTGGTCTCATTACGTCGAAGAATGTATTTAAATATTTCGAATATTTTACGCCTAATTATAATGTGCTTATAATTATTATAAGAATAATTTAAGAACTTTTGTAACTTTTAAATCTGTAATTTATAAAAATGACTGTGCGATATATGTAATGAATTATTGCAGTAGATAAAATATCATGGGAACCGATTCTCATGGTATCATATTATCATTATAATAATTATAAGATATTGTAATTTTTTGTAGGAATGTGTATGTGATTATTTAACTCAAATTACATCATTATAAATATGTGGTGCGATTAAGTATCAGCTTGCACCCTATGCAAATATAACGAATTATTTGATTTTGTTTTATAATTGGCAATAATTGTGCCGACAAAAGTTCATGACGTTTAATACATCCAGAATGTACAATTTTTATTTATTTACGAAGCGTTTGTAGTAAAGGTTAGGATAAGGTTACCAATAACTCATCTAATATACTGATTAATTAGATTAGGAACATAGTCACATCCAATTGTACATATATTTTTTTTCGAATTATATTTTTGTGGACGTGTTTATTTTTGTTTTTTATTTTTACCTTTATTTATTTATATTTTTTATATTATACATAATTATGGTTTTTATATAATTATTTTCGAAAAAAAAACAACTCGATTTTATGTTTGTGACGCTGTTATGTTCTATAATTTTTAACATTTTGGAATATAAGTAATGGATGAAAGTATGTGTGTCTTGTCTCGAATGAATTAATAATTAAAATACATTAGAATTCTAAATGTATTGGAATGGCTGTATAGTGTTCCATAAAGTTCAAAAATGTAGATATAAAAATCAGTGTCATGAAGCAATCAATACTATGTATTATGAACAACATTTTTAATATTTCTTAACTCATGTAATTTATTTCCATTTCTAATTTATAAACATTAAGTTAATTATAAAATAGAAATGTTTCATAATAAATATTAATATTATTAATTATGTTATAAACCTATATAACGACCTACTAATCATTATATCGGCGAAGGGTGAACTGAATCTGGTAGATTTTTAACTGTATTAAAATTTAAAAGTAAGTTTTATGTAATTTTGCATGAAAATCAATAAAGTTTAGCTTATTGTGTAAGTGTACAGTATAAAGGCAAGTCAATAAATACATTAAATTAAATGTGATTTGTTTGTTTTATTTTGTATTGTTTTCAAAAAGCCTAAAACTGACTTATAAGTCAGTCTACTATGCTTATAAGTATTGTACTGGTATATTTTTATTTAATTTTATGCTATCTTCAGAGGACCCATAGGATCTTATAAGATAGATAGATAGATAACGTTTATTGACAAACAAGATGACATGTTTTTAGTTAATAGTGCCTTAAATCCTATGTTAGGTTTATCTAGACACTAGAGTCCTCTGAAGATAGCATAAAATTATATAAAAATATACCAGTACAATACTTATAAGCATAGTAGGCAGTTACGCGGTAATAAGGTAATATAAGGTGAGAACTAGTAGTGAGATTAAAAGTCATGAGAATTTTATTTTATTTTATTTTATTTTATTTTTAAAGTTTTGGGAAAACTTACAGCTAAGTGGGAGCACAATAGTATAATGATAAATACATGCAGCCACACATACGTTGCTTTGTTTTTTGTTTGTAAAATCATTTTACATGTAATTTTTTTTATAAGATAGGTACTCACTTATGTTGTAGGTACGCAAATCATGACTTTAAGTAAAAAAAATCCTCTCGCCTCTCGTGGAAAAGTGCCGAAACTCTGGAAGCTTGCAAATGTGCAGCCAGTGTCCAAAAAGGGCAGTCGTGCCAACCCGAAACAGTTCGAGCTTCTCGGTATATCCTTAACTCCTACTCTTAATTTCGGCTCTTACATCGAGTCCACAGCACAATTGGCCGCCAAAAAGTTGGCCATTCTCGCCAAGGTGAGGCCGTACTTCATACCAGGACCGTTACTCAACTGTATCAAGCAAGTCCGCTCGAGTATAGAATACTTCTGGGTCGGTTCAGCGAAGTCTAGCTTGAGGTACTTGAGTTAATCGAAAAAAAAGTTTGCAATGAGGATTTGGTTGACGTAAGACTCCAGAACTTAGAGTATCGTCGCAAAGTTGCCAGTATTTCTGTTTTATCGGTTGCATTTCGGAATGTGCCGCGGAAGTGCACAATTTGATTCCACCACCTCCATTTCACCATCGGACAACGAGACGCGCTGCATGGCGACATCGTTATTATGGTAGATATACCTTACATGCGCACAAAGCGCTCCTCTTCCACTTTTATCATGCGCACCGCTAAGTAGTGGAATGACCTAACCGAATGTGTGTACCCCGATGATTACCTATTATCTGGGTGTCTTCAAGTCTCGAGTGAGAAGGTTTCTTCTAGGCATGCTCCATTGTAGACTGCATTTTGCTTACCATCAGGGGAAATGTAGTCAAACGTAAGCCTATTTATTATATAAAAAAAATGATACTGTACCAACCTTGGCGTTTTAATGTGCTACGAATTCTTCTGCAGTCATTCAACTGCAGGAATTTAACATTGATTTGGAAAAAAACCTGGGTAGTTTTGTGATCAGAAAGTACCAGAGTGTATTCTAGAGACAGTAAGTAGTAGCTGTTCAATAAATTGACTGAACTATCAGTTATTTGTCCACATATTCTGAGTTCTGCAGAGATAAGCTGGCAAGACTATTCGTGCCTACTTTAAAGAATAGGAGTTTCAAACCCTGACTTAGCGAATAGATAGAATTTGGTAATTTTTCAATAAATTGACTGAACTATCAGTTATTTGTCCACATATTCTGAGTTCTGCAGAGATAAGCTGGCAAGACTATTCGTACCTACTTTAAAGAATAGGAGTTTCAAACCCTGACTTAGCGAATAGATAGAATTTGGTAATTTTTCAATAAATTGACTGAACTATCAGTTATTTGTCCACATATTCTGAGTTCTGCAGAGATAAGCTGGCAAGACTATTCGTACCTACTTTAAAGAATAGGAGTTTCAAACCCTGACTTAGCGAATAGATAGAATTTGGTAATTGTTCGGTAAGTTTAGTAAGCAATCAGGGTATTTTGCGAAGAAAAAAACAGATTGAAAAGGCATTATTTATTAAAAAGAAGGAAATAAAATTACATAGAACACATCGCGCAACATTTATATAAATAATAAAATTATTACCATTATGGAACCACATAAAAATTATGCGTTAACAATCTTAGTATAAGAGTACAAATATTTACTTACTTTGTCATGTAATATTATTAGAACCATTATTTTTAAATGCTACAAAAAGAAATATCCTTTCACCTACTTAACTACATCTTTCCAACATTAAAAAAAATAGGTGATATAAATATTGATTGAAAAAGTACATAATATTGCCATATTTGAAAAAAAACTAATTTTTGTAGCATTTTGTCAGTCACTCTAACAAAAAACGTGTTCTGTCCGTAGAACAGTATTTCTTAGAAAATATACATAAAATATAAGTAAATTGTGATGGTCCATTAAGATCATTGCCTTTAACCCTAGGATAGTAAAATTTTGAAAGCTCGAAGCGCGTGTCATTAGATAATTATTGCACATTTCATAGATCACATTGTGCAAGAGCACTTAAGTTAAAAATAAATATTCGAGTCAATTCCATTCTAAACATTTAACAAAAAACGAGGTAACTAAAATGTATGGTAACTTTCACTGTTCTATTTGAAATGAGGTAGACCTCTTCAATTTGGCTGATATATTTTTAGAAATAAACTTTTTTTTTAATTAAACTGGCTTCAAAATGGTGGGATCTAGCGATACCTAAAACTATTTGCTACGCCAATCGCCATCCGTGACAGAAAGCGAGTAAGTACAATTTTAGAAAAGTCAGCGTTCAGAACATCTACATCTTAAACCTAGTTATATAACATTATTATGTAAAAAGCCTACATATTGTATATAATGTAGTCAGCGGGTTACGTTGTACTTAGAGAAAATTGTATAGCTTTTAATAATTTAAGTAGATTTCAAAAGATGCACCTTATGGATAGTTTGTGCACTGTTAAAGCTTACAGTAGCCACGTTATTACTGCATTTTTGGACAGATTTCATTTCGCAACTAGCGTTTTTAAAGTTTATACACAAGCACACTAGCGACTTATAGGTACAGGCACTGAACTGATCACAGCATCCTTATGTTTTTGTCACTGAACGGGGATGAGATGTAACTCCTGTAAGAAAAATATTACATTACATTTAAATGGTTTATGTAAACTCTCAGGGTAAGGCAATGCGCAGATCAGAGTTATGTATTTTATCTGTTATCAGTCTTCAGACTATAAGAAGGTTTGGTGTCGGTATGATTTAGCATGTAAGAGAACTGGTCCATCGATCATTTACCCTTTCTTATTCATCATGCACCAAGTTCCATGATGTGTTGTCTGCGCAGCCTCGTTGGGTAGCTGATGGTGATTAGCTGTGAAGCATTATCATACAGCCGTTTTTTGTATTTTGAGGGGAATAAATCAGTTCCTGATTCCTCCCGCACGACGAAATATCGGAAAATACTCTCACAAATCGTGGTAAATATTTCATCGACATTGATAATTATGACAGGAGAGGTCTGCGCGTGTTTAAGATATTCTAAATTATATTTTTGTTATGTAGGTAGAGTCCAGCTAACAATAGTACCTACACACTAAGAGACTAAAAAATATCAGCATTACAAACCCAAATAATAAGTTTAATTAAAAGTGTACCTACATCCAATGTAAGTTCAGCGTAAAATAATAAATAAAAAATCGAACAATAAAAAATTATAACAATAAAAAGTGTGCGATCAAGCTTAATTGTTATTTGTGCACCTTTTAGGTTAGGTAAGTTCCGTAGTTACAAGGTAATTTAATTACCCCTAAGCATTAATTTACATAAAAAATTTTAAAAATACAGGCAAACTACATGTAAAGTACATGACAGTTATTATTAAAAATAACTAGGTGCATAATAACATCAAATATTAAACTCAGGGTGCTAAATAAATGAAAATAAAAATGCTTCAAACATTCAAAAATAATTAAAAAGTGTGCGATCATGCATGTTATTTCTAAATAAACCTTAAAATCTATCTGAAATAGAGTAATTAAGTAGGTAGGTACTCATTAATTTACATGCAAACCAAATACGTTAAAAAAACAGGCTAACAAAAAAATTAAAAATACATGCAGCATTGAAAATAATTAGGTGCACAGCAAAATAAAATTTTAAACTCAGCAGTGCTAAAAAAAAAAAAAAAAAAATGCTTCACACATCCAAAAATAAAGCCATAATTTATAGGACTACAAACTTTATAATATTCAAAGAACCTGAGTGGCCTGTTATATTTTGTATATATTTCTTGCAGTCTTCTCACTTAGCTATTCACTTAACACTGGGAGCATGGATCTAGAAAAATAATATATAATATATTATTATCATACATTAGTATACTACATAATAATACAAAAATATTGTAACCTATAATACCTACCTATAGATTTATAGATGCTTAAATCCCTAGATATGTTAGGATAAGAATAAAATGCGACTGTAAGGATGAATTACGTTTTCAAAATGTTACCTGTATAAAATTAATTAATTAATTCATAACATATTTAAAAATACTTTAGTAACTGTGGTTAGAAATGCATAAAATTCTTAATTTATTTACCATAAGCAAAGCTAAGTAATAAACTACCTAAAAATGAATTATAGTAGATAATTAGGTAAAAAATGAATACTTTGCAGTGATAAGCAGAATTGCCTATATTTCTGATAATAATACCTATATGTTTTCATATAATAAAGCTGATTGGCTCTAAGTTGTTTCTTTGCTTTCTAAAATAAAATAAACTACTGATTGGACTTTATGAAAAGGATCAGCAAAAAGCTACCTATATCTATTAATTTTTATCAAGTGAATAGTGATTAGTTATTCTTTAAAAATTAAGCGCAAAATTGTATACCCGAAAGTATGTTTAAAAATATTTTAATGAACATAATTTTTTTAAATGAAATGCATTTAGATACAAATATGAACGCTAAACTTCCATACAGGTAAGTTCGATAAAATCAATATTGCCATTACAAAAAATAATTTTCATATCTGTATTCTATGGATCCTTTTAATAAAGTCTAAACTTACACTAAATACAATAATGGAGAAAAAATACCTTCCATTTCCAAAGCTATGGGAATGGGACCTTGGCAGCGTAAAAATAAATGACGAATAAGCATTTTAATAGCATAAAATAGGATTTAATTAATTTAAAGTTTATTGAGGTTTTAAGAGCTTCATTTATTGTATATTACAAGGCTTTTTACTAAGTCAAACATGACACCAATGAAACTCTTGAAAACCTCCATAAAGCTTTAGTAAGCTTTGATCGGAAAAGCTTAGCGATGTTATAGATTTCTAATTTTACTTTAACCAGTATCACACCCGTATTTTAAAATATACATGGACTGGTTCTGTGATATGTTTCCCCTTGAATTGCGCGTGCAATAGTTTAGGTGATTTAGCCGACCCGCGTGGGCCATGGGCGAGCCAAGTTACCTATAAAAGACTTAAGATAAAAAAACTACTTATTTACGCATAGCACAGAATCGGTACCAAAATAAAGCCAAAATAAAAACCTCTACACATGTTTATGTATGGTGAATTGTGTTTGGAAATGTATTACGATAAGTAAAAATCAGATTTTGTTATTTATATACCTTTTAAGTTATAAATGTGGTGAATGAAATGTAGGTAGCTTTAAGACAGCTTTTTGTGTAGGAATACGCTGTTAAATATTCTAAGTAGAAAGCTGTTTAATGCTTGTTTTAGTAGGTAGTAAATGTATACAGGGTGTAATCGTTAAGTGTGTCCAGGCGATTATTCCGTAACTATAACAGATATCAACCTATTTTAAACTGATATCGAAAGTACGTTACCTAATCAGTAAAATGACAATAATCACTTTTCTAAAATTAAACGAGAAGAATCCAAAATAGTAACATTTGACACTCCCATAGATTAAGTATGGAAACTAAAACCTTTCTACTAATCTCATACTAAATGTATACGTGTTTAATTTCAAAATTTTGGATACTTCTCGTTTGATTTTCTAAAAGTTATTGATGTCATTTTACTGATTATGTAAGGTACTTTCGATATCAGTTTAAAATAGTTTGATATCTGTTTTAGTTACGGAATAATCGCCTGGACACACTTAACGATTACACCCTGTATAATGGGATGGCCAATTATAGTCCTCGGTATTGATTTATAGGCGCAAGCTAAATAGTGAAGATACTGCACAGAACAAGTAGACCAAACAGTTCATACAAAATTGTATTAGGCATGAAGGAGAACTGGCAAGTAGTTGGCACTCGCACGTGACAGTGCTTGTGGCGAGCTGACTCTACCATAGCTGTCCCATAGGTAAGTGTCAATTCAAGTGTAATCAAGGTCTAAAGTCATTGACACCAATAGATTCCGTACAACGATGCCTCATTCTTACCCTCCGTTTCGACTCAACAATATACATAGACCATGTTTTAAAACTTTATACTTCAAAGAGTTTGAAGGTTGTCTCATCATTATAGAACTTCAAACTTGGAAAAGTTGAACAGTTGAAAAGTTGATATTACTGTATAATAAACATCATTTATTGACTCGTGGAAACGCACGGTTATATGATAATAGATAGGTACTAGGTAAGTATATAATTATTATGAGATTGTGGAAGTGTGGTTCTATTGAATTGAATCGATTTTATTACAAACAGTAGTGATCAAAAGTGATGTTAGTAATATAATCCTCAAGGTGTTTAGTGTTTTGCCAATATCCACATTAACTCACATAACTTTGGACATTTTAGATGAGCTGACATTTTAAAATCCTTTATTCTCTTGATGGCTTTGATAGAAAAATTAAAGGCTTACCACCATAATCATAACCAAATGTCAATTATTTAGATCACTCGACTAAAGTAAGCTTGTATCTATCATTAAAATGTAATTACAAAGAGTCGACATGATATTTAAACGCTAATTTAGCTAGGTTTATAGAACTACTAGCCTCCGCCCGCGGCTTCGCTCGCGTGGTAACGGGATAAAAAGTAGCCTATGTGTTAATGTGGTATATTTTTTACTCAACAAGTTTCATTCATTTTGTGTGAAAAAGTAACAAACATTAATCCATTCATCAATACATCAATACTCACAAACTTTCGCATTTATAATAATAAGTTTGATTATGAATAGGAGGGTTAGTGTAAATGGGTGTTTGAAGTACTCACAGCTCCATGTTGTGCACAGAGGAGTGATGGCAGACGGTCGGCACTCGCACGTGGCAGTGCTTGTGGCACTTGAGCTGACAGTCGCGGCACTCGTAGCCCTGCTTGCCGAGGCGGCGCGCTATCGTCTTAGTGCACACCTCGCACACTGTGCCGCTGGAGTTTACAGACATGTCAGAATTAATAAGTGGAATAAAAACATTGTGTTTTGATACCCAAGAAATAGAAAAAGGAAAGACAGACAGTTTCGAAGCTGGAAAGACGAAATAATGGCCATAACAGGCTTGGGGCAGAAAAGCCTTAGACAGAACAGAGTGGAAAGAAATGGAGAAGGCCTTTGCCAAAGTTGGGCAAATAGACCAAGTTGTCGGTGTCAACGACTCGATAGAGTCGTCAATTTAAGACATAAAATAATGTAAATTTGTGTGTCTGAATTCTGTCTGCAACAAGTCCTTGAGTATTTTGGTTTCGTTTAGCCAGAAAGCGCAACGACAACCTGGAGAAACTTGTAATCGCGGGCAAAATCGAGGGGATGAGACCGCGGCGACGATTAGATCCGCACCACCCTCGACTCCGATTTCTTTGAAGCCTTGCATTGCGCTGACAGATCTTGGTAGCAAATCTGTTGTCAGCGCCACAACAGATTTTTTGTTTGTCCTGGAATATTTGTCCGTCGAAAAATATTCCAGGGAATCAGCATAGAGGAAATTGACTCGAGGAGGAAATGTAAAATAGGATGGAGGGTTAGGCTCCAACTATATTCTGGTCAGCTTATCTCTGCAGAACACAGAAAGGTGGAATAATTGATGGAAACACCTGCACTTAAATACTGCAGTTAATTATCTTTTTAGTGTCATTTCGTCATCTTTATTCTTTTAATGCTTCTTTTACTAGATGTACTCGTATATGTTCTATTCTGCCTATTTTGTTTTGTATCTTGTATCTGTGAGTTCGTTATATCATTTTGCTGTAGTCAAATAAATGTATTCTATTCTATTTCACTCACCCGCTAAGATGTTTCGCGATAAAGGTATGCTCGTTATAAATGTGCAGTTTGACTCCCTTCCGTCGCCATCTCGACCTCTGTGCTATCGTCAGCGGGACGAGGTAGTGCTTCTTGATGCCAGCCTCGATGGTCTCCAGCACCAGGGTCGAAGCCTCATGGATGAAGGTCCTGGCTGATGCTGTACTGAACCCGGACACCTCGCTGAGAGAGGACCTACTCGATTATTTCATGGAATCGGGAGGTTGAAAAGGGTTGGGTTTGGATTGTTAATTAGGTTGGAATTTAAGGTAAGGTTGAAAAAGGATGGGATAGAAGTTATATAACCAGAGGGGTTTTGGGATGAAAAGGACCAAGGGGAGTGAATTGGGAGGTTGAAAAAGGTTGGGATTGGGTAGTTGATTGGGGGTTGGAATGGAAGGTAAGGTTGAAAAAGGTTGGGATAGTAGTAAGATAACCAGAGGGGTTTGGGATGAAAAGGAACAAGAGGATTGAATTGGAAGTTGAAAAACGTTGGGATTTTGTGTTGGACGATGATGAATAATGTTTGACGAAAGTGATCGCATTATGCAGAGATTGAAAAAAGTTGAAATATTGAAAATATAATCAAAAAGGTGGAAAATAGGTTGGTGATATAAGCACAACCCGTGAAGTATAAATAATATTGTTTCCAAAGTTTCAGTAAATGTGTAAATAGTAAATCATTTTAAATGGGATATGTTGACCAATTAATAATGGAGAAAATCGTAGGTGAAAAAGGAAATTCATGAAAAGATAATATTTTGTGCATTATGTAATAAATAAGCAAAAGCATGCAAAAAGCATAGAAATAAAGTTTTAACATGCATATAAATTGTTCGAAAAAAGAATTTTAGTATGTAATACCAGTGTTACCAGATTGCAGAGTGCCAATACCCCCAGCGCATGTGAGTGTTGCCGGATGAAAAAGAAAAAATCCACCATTAGTGCCGGTATTGCCATTATTTGAATAAAATCTCCCAGGAGATGGGATATTTTATGGAAAGACAAAATTTCTTTGCATTAAGAAGCCAAGTATTTATCTGTGTGAGACATTAGTAAGTTTTAATTTTAAATATTTAATATACATATTTATAAATTAAAAAGCTTGTTAATGCAAGTATTGCCACACTCCATTGAGCTATAATTTTAAGTAAGACTTTATTATAAATACAAGAAGTAAAAAGAACTTTTAATATCACGCATAATCAATAGGTACCTACTATAGATAAGAAATTTATGCGCATAGCCCCCTTCTTATAGGGGAGGCCTATGTCCAGCAGTGGACTAAATAGGCTGGTGTTGTTGTTGGTTGTTGTTGATAATAAATCGCTACATGGTCAGAAGACGAGACATCAATATTTTCAGACAATTCACTCTTCTTCTCTGATGGAAATTTGGTATTTTTACTACATTTGTCAATTAAAAAATAGTGCATTATGCTTTTGTGCAGAATATTTAAGTAGTCTTTTAGTCACTCTATTTTAGATTTCTAGAGCATTTTTTTCAATCGTCAGCTTTATCTGTTACATAATTTGAAAAAAAAAAATCGTATTATTTTATGTTTTTTGATATTTACACAATAGCTTTTAGCTTGGGTAGCTTATTTCGGCTAGCTGTTAGCTCCACACGTATTGAGCATGTCTTTCCTGGGCGTTAGGCCGACTAGGCTGAGAGAATGGTATAGGTCCTGAAGACTACTCCATCTAACATATCCCAGGCACTACAGTGTCTCCAACAGTGAGTAAAAGTTACCACTTGACGCTGTATAAATAATCTAGAATAGATGCCAAGGTCTAAGAAGAAGAAGTCGTTTATCTGATATCTGACAAGTAAAAAAATTGCCCCATAAATAAATCAGCACAATTCTAAAGATTTTCTCATGAAGCTAACGTGAATCAACTCGTACATATAAAAACCGGAAACTTTCACGCACCGTTCCATCGGTGAAGACCGACGCCGTTTCAACTGTGAACGAGTTGAAACGGCTTCCGTGTCCTCATCGATTTAACTGTACGTTAAGATTGCCGTTTTTCAATATGAAGCTCTAAAGTGAATTAGATTGTTACATACATTCTGGAAGTCATTTAACTGATAAATGACAATTGAAAAATTTGCCCCATGAAAAATTAAGAGTGCAAAATCAGCACAATTCTAAGGGTTTTCTCATGAAGCTAACGTTAATCAACTAGTTCATATAAAAAACCGGAAACTTTCACGTACCGTTCCATCGGTGAAGGAAAACTGACGCCACGTTCTTCACCGATATAACGGTACACGAAGACTTTCAATATGAAATTCTAAAGTGAATTAGATTGTGACGTACCTTCGTGAAGTCCTCGATTCGTCTCCGGACTGCGCGGGTGATGCACCGGCCGAGTAAACGTTTCGGTTCGGGACTGCTAGGACTTTTTCTGAAATAATTACATTTATTATTTTTTACTGTCTAGTGTCACAAATAAATGTCTCTTCTTTCTTTTTTTCTGTGTATTTGTGTGTGTAAAATTTAGGATTCAACCCTCGGGCATGGCTCGTAGCGTCCATCAACAGTTGCATCATCGTGTTTTCACCTATAGTGGCTAAAGGAAGTTTCAAAAATATTTGACGGGGAAACTTCTAAATTCGAAGTTTCCCCGTCAAATATTTTTGAAACTTCCTGTAGCCACTATAGAGATGTATATATGGAGAGGAGTGGCATAATCGAAGGGAGGCCTATGACCAGCAGTGGGCTGAAAAAGGCTAAGATGATGATGATGAATGTACTGACCATGGTTATTCCTTTCGGCGCTGATGCTGCGGATCCTGTGATTCTCGGCTTCGGAATCTGTCAGGTCCAGCGATGCGCCTCGGGTGCGCGATCGACCCAGTCTGAAGTTAAAACCATTATAAATATTTAAACAGGACCTTTTATTAGAGATGATCCGAGTTCACTTCGTACTATATAAAATTACCACGTGCCCCATACTTATGTATCTTTTTTATAAATTTCATTTTTTCTATTTTTCGGCTATTTCTTTGTTTTGCTTAGGCCACAACGGAATTGAGTGGATTATAACAAAAAAAAATCATATTGTTCGAGGCATTTTCGAGTTTTTGCTTGACGCACAGCAATAAATTTTTGTATAGATAGATTTGAATCCTCCTTTGTTTCTAGGAATGAAAAAAGGTGGGTAGAAGTAAGTTTCGTGCTATGTCGCTACGCTATAGAACCGTATTCAATATCCATCTATTTCTATAAACGTTAAATACGGTTTCTATCATTTAAAATAATGATGGCAACATCAACTTTAGGACTTAAAAGATATTTTAGCAAAAAAAATTTAAACTACTGGGTAGTTTAACAAATTTTTGCTAAAATAGCTTCGTAAGTAGATAGATAAAATTTATCAAGAATAGATTTTTTTCAGTATTAGAACCAGTGAGTGTAGGTCAGTGTCTTACTAACCTTCTTTTGATGGTACCAAAGAAGTCTCTCTTTCGTTTCCTTGGCGCTGGCTCTGGTGGTGAATTCTCGCTGTTTAGCTTATTCACGTAGTCACCCTGCTGAAAGATACATACAAAATAGAAAAAAATCATTTTCACTGTTTAAAATTTGTGATTTCTCATGAAGCGAAATGTAAATTTATTTTGAGAATAAAGTTCAATAACCATAATTTTTCTAACTTTGTAATAGTAATAAACGGTAATGCAATCAGTGGGCCAATTACGAATCAACCTTTCGTGCAGTATCGGTGTCTCTAATTCGGCCAGTGTTAGAGCATAGATAAGAAATAACGGTTTGTCATTGGTTAAAATTTAATGATACGCTTACGTTACGAAAGGTCGAAATATTTGTGATAGGAACCACCCTGCGACCACGATGCGTGCCCCACTGTATCTCTAAAATGTACCTGCCTATAATCATAAATAACAATCATTTGTATATCGTGTTTGTATTTATTTCATATTTCTTGCATTTTACTCTTGAACCTAACGAGAATTAACAGCTCGTCCATATCGTTCTAATTTTCAATATGAGATTGTTGTGTGGTTGAGCATTTATGTACTGATCCTAAAAAAAACAGAAACCTAATTGGAGAAAATAGGGATGACGAATGGGTAAAAAAAATCTAATTCTAATTAGGCTGTCAGTTAGATCAACGAAAAATACTGGACACGTATTTTTTTATTTATCGAATCAATAGAAATTGACAGAGATAAAGAACGTGAAAGTTCGGGGGAAGAAGTGCGGGCTCGTGACGTCACGCCTAGGTAAAAAATTTACTATATCGTGACGTCACGCGGAACTTTAACGCACTATATCTTTGTTATTTTTTGTTTAATTGAGAAAAGAAAAAATGCGTGTCCAATATATTTTGGATATGTAAATAACGGACTAATTAGAATTTTTCAGTCGTCTAGCCTATTGCCTTTCTTGGTCCCATGATCTAGAAATGTAGGTACATAAATGTGCGCAGACTCAAACACATTTTTAGGAAGAAATTTACGAACTTTTTTAGGGAAAGTTTTCAATATACTTTGTAGAGTGCAAATAAAAGAAATATGTGCCAAGAAAGTAAAAACCTGAAGACACTTGAAATTTTTAAATAGAGACGAAACAATTTAAAATACTACAAAAGTGCAATTTATTTAGATTTCAAACTAGGTGTCTACGCATTTATTTAAAACAAAAGATCTAACTACAAGGTAACCATAGTAGATGGTTAATATTATTAGTATCTACATAGAAAAACACGCAAAATCTTACCGCCTCACCGCTATCTCCGTTCATTTTGGCGCCATTTTCTTTTATCCTGACAGTTTTCCCAGGAGATTGACTTGGAGATGCACTAACAGACTTAGCTATCTCACTCTTAAAACTGTCATCGTTGTCAATGGTACTTTGGTCAGTATCTTCCTTTAGATCGTTGCCATCTTTGACATCTCCATTTCCGCCCTGGATATTTCCGTTTCCGTTCTCTTTAGTCTTGTCTATGGCATCGCGTTCCACTTCGATGAATTTGCCGGAGTCAGTTAGTTCCACCTTTTTGGGAGGTTTTGTTAGTGTGGCAACACAGCAAACAGGTTTAGGAGTAATTTTGAACAATTGTTTCATTTATTTACCATTTAATTTGCGTGTTAAGCCCTAATAACATAATAATTACAATTATGTAAGTATTAACTGAAACATAACTCGAATATTTGAGTGATAAAGTGATCATTGATTTCAGTATAAATTCTGTAGGATACTTAAAAATAAATATAAAGCCAAGCAGACTTTCTTGCCAATTCTTCTCTGTTTGGTTGCGTTACGGAGTCGTGTAAATTAAGAGTTTAGTGTTTCTCATGTAAAGTTTCTAATTGAATAAAAAAAATGTTTGAAGTATAGCGTCGATAGATTACCTCAAATATTTGAGTAGCGTCTCAATATACGAGGTTTTAGAATTCAATTCAAACGTGATTGAGATTCAAGCAGAGATTGTTTTAATATGAAAATCTATTCTGAAGCCACGACTCTGTTAGAACTTCGATTTGTTCTTGCATACTTTGCCTCAGAGCCTGCCTTCAATCATTTAATTTTAATTTACGTGTATTGGTATGTATTAATACAATAATTTTATTTTATTGATCATACATTTCAAATGCATTGTAAGTAAACGCAAATCAAAAAATGTAAGAATCAAAGTATTAAGAAGATCGTACGTATTTAAACAAAATTACTCCCAAGTTACATGCAAACGAAATATATACAAATATAATTATTTTCAAAAATCTACTTTGTTCTAAAAAGCTTTATATAATTTCAAAAACATACCTTGATAGATTTCTTCGGCTCCTGAGTATGTGTCAATCACATCACACCACACGCAGGCAATGGAAGGGAAAAACCAAACATGATGTTAGCAACATTGATATGTACAATTTTTTTAAATGGCAACACTATACAAAAGAGGACCTAGGAGGAAAATAGGACCATGATTATAGAGTTATAGTCCACGCGACGACTCAACTCTGAAACTCGAGAGAATTCTAATAAATAAAACCAATATTTGGTTTTATTTCGTTGTTATTTACAATAATTATGCTCTTCTTGTTTAGACAAGAAGAGCATAATATTTATAATATATATATAATATTTATATAGAGGTATTTATTATTCCGGACATTTCGCAGTCAAAATCTCTCGTAGATATCCTTAATTAGTGCACTATCGGGATCCAGTTTTATTTTGCCGTTGGACTTGAGTCGTAGCGCAGACTCTATAACTGGATTCCACACTTGTCGTGTGTAGGGAATTCATTTGGTGGATTTAGGTGTCTCTAATGTATTCTTAGAGATAAAAATATTTAAAAAACCAAACTTATTTTAAGAAAGTGTTATGAAACTCAACTTACCCTCTGCACCGAGTGTATGATGAGGGTAGACTTGTTGGTTGCGGATTGAGGACTGAGCTCCAACTCACGGAGGGCTGACTCGGTCAGTTCTGAGTTTTCTAAACCTTGGAACAATAATCACTAATGAACTTTTGAACTTATAATATTTAGAAACTACAAAATAATATATAAAAAAATAGGTACCTAATTTATATATAATTTTTTGTTCTTATATTTATTTATTGTTAGAAAAAAACAACGACTATTCACTTATTTTACAGATCAGTAAAAGTATTATCAAATATTATTGGACAGAGTCACATTGCCATTAGAGGTGTTTACAAAATACTTTAAACAATATATATTTAAGTAAATTTAAAAATAATTACGTCTTTATGTAGGTACTACCTAGCATGCACGAAGCATTGGCAAAAAATTGGGCATTTAATAACTAGATGAGACCAATGCAACTTGATACTATTCAAGCTGGGACTAGCTCATAGCTATTTTAATTTTCTTCTTATATTAGGTCCTTACCTATGAAATTGGCGTTTTGTATGGAGAATTTCGAGATAATTGATTACTCAATACATACATTTTTGTATTTTTTCTGGAAGTACAAATCCTATTCCCCTAAAATGTTGTGTGTATAATTGGATAACATTGTGAAAAGTATGCGTAGCCTTATTTAAAAAAGAAAACGAACACATAAAAAATACAATGAATTTAAGCATTGAAAGCGACAACACATGAAATGAATTGTTTGTAAGTTAAATTTTTTTTGGGGATGAACTTCCTCAAAAATAGTATTTATTGAATTTTCAATCTTTGCAATAATGTAACTTTCAGAATATAAATTAAATTTAAGAATATGTATGTGGTTCAAAATAAAATAGAGCGAAAAAATGCCAATTTCATGGGTAAGGACCTAATAAATCAAGGGGAATCAAGAAAGACGGCCATGACCGACGCTATCGGGCGGTCTACAAACTCCGACACCAGAGTTGGCCACTAGCTCATACGAAGGGTGGAACTGACCGTTTTGCTTGAATGTAGTCTTGGTAGTGGTGGTGAGGAGGCCCTGAGGCGAGAGCGTGCGGAGACTCTCCTTTATCTTGACGGGTCGCGAGCCCAGCTCCGGGATGTCAGCGCCTTCGATGAACAGGAACTGGGGGACAAATATAAACATAAAGAAAACATTTTTTGAGTCAGCCCATACGTTTACATATTAAGAATAAAGTGCTTAAATCAGCATATGCTGCAGAAGCATGGAAACTACTGCAGCGCTGGTTTACAGTGGCGCCACCGTGCGGAGCGCAGCAGAAACTGTGAAACGCATTAAGTTCTTACAAATAAAATTAAACATTATTTACTTATAACAATATGAAGATTAAAAGCAACCATAGCAATGAATGAACCTTTTTATGTAAAAGTGCCTGAATTAAATGAGTACAGCATAAATTATACAAATTACATACCATATTGAACGACCATAATAAGGAATAGATATTTGTAAGTTCAATAAACTTGCAAAACTTTTTTGGGGTTGTTAAGTCGGCAGCCCTAATCGGAGGTAACTGGGACTTGAGGGCCGTTCTAGTATTACGTAAGCAGATCTATTACAATTTTAACCCCCCTCTACCCCTGTCAGCAAAAGTAAACAAAGCTCTTAAATGATAACATTGATAACTATATGAATTTATATTTTAATGTATTCTGGTTTGCGGATCTGGTTTGGGTTGCCAATGTGTAAAAAATAAATAACTACTGCTGACGTAATCGCCATCTAGACCCCCCTCCCTACCCCCATGTCATAAAAATAAGCAAAGCAAAAACCCCCCCAGGCCGTCCTTTAGTGCTTACGTTATACTTGAATGGACCCTTGTAGAAAACTAGCAACAATAGATTTTGGGGTTGCCAATTGCAATTATTTACCCTAATCGAAGGGAAATTTGCAAAAATAACAATAAATAACTATCAACACTTGATTTTAATTTTTAAGTAGCAGTTCTTTGACAATGTGCTTAGTTTTTTCGGCTTCACATTATATCGTACGCGCAGTGCCGTTCCTACAATTGGTTCGGATTGTACTAGGATCCCTTGCATCACGATCTACACTTGCTGCACCATTTGCTGTACGCAAACAAAGGCGTGTTTTCACCTTGCACGTGCAGGCAAGCCATGGAGCCTGCGGTGTCCGCGAACACGCAACAAGCTTATTACTTCGTGTTGAATTAAACTTAATGTGCCGTTTTGTGGAAATTAACTACCAATTTATATAAACTATTTTATCGTTTGCTGCGTCTAACTTCAAAGCAACAAAAATCTGTCCACGTTTGCGCAGCCCTTAAGCACAAGCTAGGGTTAGAGAGCCAGACTCACCTCTACAGTGAGAGTGCCGCTGACGTCGTGTTCCTCCATAGGGCGGGTCTGCAGCGCTATCTGCTGCCGCTGCGACGGAGCTGCCAGCAGCTCGTCTATACCCACTAAACCGAGACCTAGGAACCTGGAAAGTTTTTATTTATTAATAGAGATGTTCCGACTAGTCGGTAAAGCAAACTATCCGGCCACTTTCGTTGTCGGCGACTAGTCAGTAAAGAGCGGTGACTATTCGGCTTCTTACTTTGTATGTAAATCTCAATCACAATCTCAAATTAACGAGTCTTTCTTTTTTGACGTGATTAAATTTCTATGGAGCTCTTTCACTTTTAATGAACAATAATTATCGGCTTGGTCGACTGGTCGGCGTCTTTACAAACGACTAATAGGCTAGTCGGCCAAAGTCATAGTCGGCACCTCTCTAGTATTTATTTGACTAATCATGGTCTGGGAACTCTTTTAAATCATAGAATTGTTTGGTTTGTTATGATTGTTGGTCTGGGACCTCTTTTAAATCATATAATTGTTTGGTTTGATGTGATTGATGGTCTGGGAACTCTTTTAAATCATAGAATTGTTTGGTTTGATGTGATTGATGGTCTGGGAACTCTTTTAAATCATAGAATTGTTTGGTTTGATATGATTGATGGTCTTGGATCTCTTTTAAATCATAGTATTGTTTGGTTTGATATGATTGATGGTCTTGGATCTCTTTTAAATCATAGAATTGTTTGGTTTGATGTGATTGTTGGTCTGGGAACTCTTTTAAATCATAGAATTGTTTGGTTTGATGTGATTGATGGTCTGGGAACTCTTTTAAATCATAGAATTGTTTGGTTTGATGTGATTGATGGTCTGGGAATTGTTTGGTTTGTTATGATTGTTGGTCTGGGAACTCTTTTAAATCATAGAATTGTTTGGTTTGATGTGATTGTTGGTCTTGGATCTCTTTTAAATCATAGAATTGTTTGGTTTGATATGATTGTTGGTCTGGGACCTCTTTTAAATCATAGAATTGTTTGGTTTGATGTGATTGTTGGTCTGGGAACTCTTTTAAATCATAGAATTGTTTGGTTTGATATGATTGTTGGCCTGGGAACTCTTTTAAATCATAGAATTGTTTGGTTTGTTATGATTGTTGGTCTGGGACCTCTTTTAAATCATATAATTGTTTGGTTTGATGTGATTGTTGGTCTGGGAACTCTTTTAAATCATAGAATTGTTTGGTTTGATGTGATTGTTGGTCTGGGAACTCTTTTAAATCATAGAATTGTTTGGTTTGATGTGATTGTTGGTCTGGGAACTCTTTTAAATCATAGAATTGTTTGGTTTGATATGATTCTTGGTCTGGGAACTCTTTTAAATCATAGAATTGTTTGGTTTGATGTGATTGTTGGTCTGGGAACTCTTTTAAATCATAGAATTGTTTGGTTTGATATGATTGTTGGCCTGGGAACTCTTTTAAATCATAGAATTGTTTGATTTGCTATGATTGTTGGTCTGGGACCTCTTTTAAATCATAGAATTGTTTGATTTGCTATGATTGTTGGTCTGGGACCTCTTTTAAATCATAGAATTGTTTGGTTTGATATGATTGTTGGTCTTGGATCTCTTTTATATCATAGAATTATTTGGTTTAATGTGCTTGTTGGTCTGGGAACTCTTTTAAATCATAGAATTGTTTAGTTTGATATGTTTGTTTATGTTTGATCTCTTAGGTTTAGTGATAATGTGCTACCTGTTATATTGTTGTATTGTGTATACCTGTGCTGTGCGGGGCCTCCCCCGGGCGAGGCGGGCGCGGTGCGGTCGTACACCTCGAACAAGAGCTCAGCTGTCTGCGGCGAGAGGTCACTGCAATACGCAAAAATAATATCGACTCATTATAAATGACTGAACTCATAGCTCGATTGGTAGTAACACTGCCTTCTGAGCTAGAGGTTGCGGGTTCGATTCCCGTCCAGAACATTTGTGTGATGATGTTTTTAAATATATGTGTATGTTTATCAGTCTCTGGTACCCATACACAGTGTATTATGGAGACCATTTTTCGGACATCGGCTTTTTTGGCAAAAACGGATAGGTCTATTGATTTCAAACGTTAGAGTAGAACTCCCGAATGCCACATGTGTAATTAAGTAGAAATATTTTTTTTGGCTCGGCAAACGTATAGTGTAGGACGCCCTCCGGCCAGGTGGAGTGACGATATGCGAAAGGCTGCTGGTAGAAGCTAGATGAATCGAGCTCAGGATAGGGCGCATTGGCGCTCATGTGGCCGCTCATATATCCAGCAGTGGACTGCTATAGGCTGATGATGATGTTTTTTTTTTTTTTTTGAAACTTGAATTATTTTTTCCAAATATTTAAAAAAAAGTCCTGCGCCTAAATTATAAATACTTTAATAAAATAACAAAAACAGTTTAAAAACCTATCTTATGCTCTACGTATTAGAGCTGTTATGGACCTTGTGACTATCTTAAAACACGAAATATTAATATTTTCCGGTTTTACAATTTTATTTTTTTTCTCCGTCATTCTACAATATTGGGAAAAGTTATTTATATGGAAATAAAGACCTTTATTTTCATATAGATTCCGTATATTTAAAACTAAGATTTTATGTTCAGAACAGATTTTTCAATGCCACATCTGTAGGGTGATCATGAATATTTCAACCTGACGTATCCTAAGTGAGGTGTAAGGGTTCTAACCTCCATTTTCCGAATCCAAGCCAACCTCACCTGCCCGTGGTGCACCTTGCTTTTATCGGACGGACCTATGCATTTGATGTATTTTAGGTGGCAATCAAGAAACAGTAGACTTTTAGGTGAAGCAATAAATTGTAGTGAATGAACGGAAAAGGTCCGAACTTGAACCCTGAGGTAACCCCTGTTCAAACACGAATCAACTTACAATAAAAAGTGTTCTTCCCACTGTGGATTGACAGTGTCCTTCTTGAAGGCCGTCTGGTTCTTCTGCGGTGGTTCGTCCATCTCCACCACGCAGTATGGTGCCATGCAGCCGGACTTGCCTGCCATCGAAAGCATAAGTTACGTCCAATAAAATCGTTTCAGTATTCAGTCTTCAGTATAATATTATTTATTGCAACATGAACCTTAACAACTATGATGACTTTTATCTTAGTGTTCAGTTCTATCCACCCTGTTTAGAGGATGTGGCAAAAGGCACTCATAGTGCAGTTACAACAATTAGGTACAATTATTATACCTTTTGATAATAAAAACTATAAATAGTTTCCAGAGTGTAATGAATATTGATTTCTTCAGATTCATCAGTTTTTAAGACCTCTACCCAATGGGTGAAGGCCCTCCTGATACGCAAAAGGTGGTGGGTTCGATTACCACCGTGGGTTTGATGATCTCTATGCCGCAATAGGTGAAGGCCCTCCTGAGACGCAGAAGGTGGTGGGTTCGATTAACACCGTGGGTTTGATGATCTCAATGGCGCAATGGATGAAGGCCCTCCTGAGACGCAGAAGGTGGCGGGTTCGATTACCGCCGTGGGTTTGATGATCTCTATGCCGCAATGGGTGAAGGCCCTCCTGTCGTCTGTGGCTACATAAAATAAAATAATTACACTTTCGCCTTTGTACCATTAGTAAGGATCAGTATGGATGAATGTGGTTCAGAATTCAGATGGGCCCAATGATGAGGAATCCTTACCTCCCAAGTCCTTGGCAGCCACCACCTTGACCAGCAGTCTCTTGTCGCCGAGGAGCTGCACGCTGCCGGAAGTCGAGTTAGGGGTTGACGTGTACATTTGTCTTTCGTGTTGTAACTGGAATGTTTTAAGAGTTTTTAAAGATCGACCCTCAAAATATGGTAAGTTTAGAGGTAATTTTGGAAGGTTGTGTGCGAATCGAGCCAGTGTATCAATGGACCAATAAATTATGTGCATTAATCACGTGCTGTAAATGAATAAATAATAGGCGGTTAATGTCGTAATTTTCACTTGTTTTCAGACACTAGTAAGTGTTTTCTACCATCTTACAACTAAGGTTAAGCAAAGTTCTCGATTTGTTTTGTAGGTAGAAAGGTACCTAATGTTTAGGATTTGCTATCTAGGTAGGTACCTACTTTACTTGAATATGTTCTATTACAATTAAGTCATTTTGTAGGTAGGTTTACCTATCTACAATACTTGATTAAACACAGGTACAATTACGATTAAGTCTTACTAGATATCACATATTTCTAGGCTTTCATTAATCTACACCATGACAAACGTAGTGTTAGATCGAGCGATAACTTGCTGGGAAAGGCCCATGTCCAGTTGTGGGCTGATACAAGCTGAAGATGATAGCATCACGTTCTAGAAACCGAATAGAACCAGGCGCCGATCCACCGTTGTGGGCACGATGGGCATGCCCACAACCTTAGAAGACTTGTGACGTCGCACTTTCACGGTTTATTGAGATTGATAGGCCGATATCCAATGCATTAATCAAATAAAAAACAAAGAATCGTGCGTGATTCGGAACGCAGCAAGTACTTATTCTTATCGTAACATAAAAGACCAAGGAGTTTTTATATGCTTCCAGCATCTGTTGCAGCTGCTCCATCGACTCCGCAAGTAGGACTATGTCATCAGCGAATCCTAAATGTGAGATATTCGTCGTAGGCGACGATACATGTCAAACCACCCTCTAGCTCGCACTATTCAACATTTTTGAACATATAAATCACTGAATGTAGATATGCGAAATAGCAAAATTTCACGGCCTAGAAAATAACAATAAAAAGGTGCAGCACGAATAACATGTTGAACCCGACACTTTTTCCTACCAAAAATTTTTAACCTTTCCCGTATAAACGTCTCAAACATATCCTCCAACGCGCTTGTGAACAGTTCGGAGATATGTTATCTCCTTGTCTCGTTCCTCTGCGCGGTTGGATGGGTTTAGACTCTGACTTCGATGTCACCACCACTTGGCATCGCTGCAAGGATTCCAGGACAGGCTTCGACAGGGTATGAGAAGTATGAGAAGGCCTTTGGGCCTTCTAAAAAATACACGGCTCGCACCGCTCGCCGTCTGCATTTTGATTTTGTTTTGACGTTGCTAACTAGATGCCTCATCTTCAGCCTCTTGTTAGTAAGAGAAACTAAAATGTTAAGAACCACTGCATTATATGCACTGCATGAGCGAGTAAATATTCACACACATACGACACGCACTTGACCGATTTTCTCCGCGCCTGCATAGAACAATTTACAAACGTTGAACCATGAATAGGACTTACCATGGAATCATAGTGAAGGGGCAGTCTTGGCGCAGCTGATTCGACGTATCTCCTCAGCCGCGGACACGTGGGGTACTGAGACAGGTTGAACTGAAGATTGCTGTTCCGCAATGCATTCACCACTATTTCACTGGAATAGAAGTCATTTATTATTCCCACGCTCACTCACACGCACTACACACTCACATCACATAAATACACCCCCACACCCTCGACATATGCCTTCCACACTATCATACACTAGTAGTAGAGCTCTTTGTGGAGGGCTCGTCCGGGGAAGTACTGCCACCATGCCTATTTCTGTCCTGAAGCAGCTGTGCTGTTTCGGTGTCGGGGGTGTGGGTACCAGTGAAATTCAGGCACAAGAGGCTTATCATCTTCATGCCTCAAGTTGATGGACGAAAGGCGTTCGTAGAGCACTTTTCAAAAAGGCTTTGTGACAGGTATCCTGATCCCCATCTTCCAAATTACTCGTTATTTAAGTTTGAAATTGATATATAAGCAGTAGAGTTCAGGACTTACTCTATTCATCATAAGAATCGAAAACACGATAGCATAAAATTTTATCTATAGAAGAAAATCGCAAAGTTACCCCAAAATTTTTAAAACCTTAATTTCTCAATAAATTCATGTTAAACATCTTAAGAATAAGCATAGTTATTGAACTAAGTTTAAAGAACATTTTATATGAAGCGTTTTTTTTTAATAACTATTATAATGTTCGAGGGGTGAAAATACCTACAAATCGCGTCGAACCACCTGTGGTATCGCAGAGTTGCCCGCGATCCTCGCGAAGTGGGTGGTGTTTGCGACGAAGTGGGGGTGAAGTCAGGTGGGCCATGAGCTTGTCCCATCTTTATGTATCATAAAACAATCTTGTGCAATAAATATCTTTCTATCTATGTACGTACCTGACTGTTTGTTGCAAGTTGCTCTCAGTGGCGTTAGGCCGAAGAGCTCCTACAGGTGCTAAAGCTATCTTGACTTCAGGCCATCCATCGCACTTCAGTTCTCCTGTCAACTTGTCCGTAATACAGGTGATGTTGAGTCGGGCACGGAACCTAGAAATAAATATATAGATTTGTATTGATTAAGCACAACCCTATTATGAATGTACACCATGTAGATACAACACTAGCGCGGATGCGTCTGCTTCTGGGCTCTCGACCCCAGGCTGTCATGGCGGCACAAATGTCTCCGCTAATGAACGCCATTCAGTGTTCAGGTTCAGCTCAACGAATCCAGCTTCTACCATCCTTTTGCAGATCGTCACTCCACCTAGCCGGAGGGCAACCTAGTATGCCGAGCCACGGTCTCCGCTCAAGAACTAGATTGTTCCAACGGTTATCGGTTCTTCGGCAGATATTGCCAGCCTCTGCTTGCTCACCAGCTCTCAGTAATGGTTTTCTCTGAGCTATGTCGACAATTTTAGTTCCATATCGGATAGTCTCATAGAGAATACTCATACACATAACATAGATACTCATGATATAACACTCAGGCACACAACATGTCGCAGAAGGTTGCGGGTTCGATTCCCGCTGCGGGACAAATGTTTGCATGTTCTGTAGATATTTGTCTCGGGTCTGGGTGTCTTCTATGTATGATATGATTGATATATGTATGTGTTTACAAAAAAAAATGTGTAGTTTAACAATCATGTGGTTCCCATAATACAAGCTCTACTTAGTTTGAGGCTACATGATACTGTGTGATTACGTCCCGCATTATTTATATATTTATCGCACAAATGTGTGTCCTGGGCGGGAATCGAGCCCGCGGCCAGTCCAATAAGAAATGGACTATCATCATCCAGTGTTTCCAATAACGAGACTATGTCGTGGTAACATTTGCTGTTTTAAGTAACGAGATGATGATGATGATGATGATGGCAAGGACGCTGATGACCACGGCCATGATGTTGATACAGAGATTTTGTTGAATGATAAACAATAAAAAATGCGCCCGAATGTGCAGTGGGGAGGCATGGAGACATTGAGATTATACTCTAGAGAGAGTCTAAGTACAATCTCGATGCATGGAAATGATAATAACTTACTTGTTGACATTGACCCTGTAATGCGAGACCTCGACTTTCTCCCCCCGCTGGCTGAAAGCCTTCAGCTGGAAGGCAGGGGTGGCGTCGCAGTCACATGTGATGGTCTGGAATTCGAGTTAGCTAATTTTGTAATCGATGCTTGTGATGTAGCCAGTAATTTTTTGACAAATTGAGAAAAGAGTAGTAAAAACACATCCTAGAAAGTTTTACTTTTTTACATTTATCGAGTTAATTTTCCAGTTCCAACCGATATCTTCGGACCCAAGCCAACCTCACCTGCTCGTGGTTGCTCCCCCCTAATAACTAACAAACGGTGCTATGGCCGGCTTATTGCGGCATATCACAGCCTAACATTACAGTTACATCCTCTGGCCGCCGTCAGGCAGCAGCATCGGTGGTGCGAGAAGCTGTGCCCTACGATCCCTAACCTGCATGCCAGCGCTGCTTCCCCCCTTGGGGATAATCCCCTTTCTTAGTAGGGCCCAGGCACGAGGTATAGCAGTAGACTGATATACCTAGATGATAATCCTCGATTGAGATTGCACCTACAGGAAAAGAAGGGGCCTGGCCGCCAGAAACATTTTGGAGTCTCGTTACTACCTACATAGGTTCAGGGAACGGGTGGATAACAACCTAACCGCTGGTTCATCTTGCTGTGTACCACTGAGCTTATGCGTAGAGAGTGATCCAAGTTAGGTATTGTCCACTTATACGGACTATAGTCCAGTACGGAAACATCCGGAATATAGGATTACGGATGTTTCTCATGATACGACCTCTGTGGCGCAGTGGGCGAAGCCCGCCTGGGACACAGAAGGTTGCGGGTTCGATTCCTGTTGCGGGACCAATGTTTTCATGTTCTGCAGATATTTGTCTCGGGTCTAGGTGTTTTCTTTGTACGATAATGTATGTATTTACAATAAAATTACATACTCTGTCCATAATACAAGCTCTGCTTGGTGTGGGGCAACATGATGATGTGTGATAGTCCAGCATTATTTATTTATTTATGATGCTCCTTGATATTTGATCAAAAACTCTTCGTATGAGCACGTGAGGTAGTGGGACCAACTCTGGTGTAAGAGTCTTTGGCCGCTGGAGGGCCTCCGACATGGCTTAACGACTGAAAAAGCCGGAACAAACATCTTAACGTGCCTTCCAAAGCACGGAAGCGCTCAGATGTAAATGCCACTAAACGGTCACCCATCCAAACAATGATCTCCTAAAAACACCAATTCAAGCCACGCCACGAGCGCTTGTCAATAACTGAGACAATCTTGTCCTGTGTCAATATATAGGAGGTTATCATCATCGGCCTAGAGCAGTCCACTGCTGGACATAGGCCTCCCCTAATGAGCGCGATTGCGCCCTGTCCTCAGCTCGACGCATCCAGCTTCTACCCTTTCGCAAATCGTCACTCCACCTGGCCGGAGGGCGTCCTACTACGTTCGCTAAGCTCTCCACTCAAGAACTCGTTTACCCCAACGGTTATCGGTTCTTCGGCAGATATGGCCACTTCAGCTTGCTAATTCTCTGAGGGCACACATGAGGTCAATATCTTCTTTATTAAGAGCATCAACTACCTCTACGTTTGGTACTCACTACATCATCCCTCGAGTCACACTCGCAGAAGACATTGGAGACGCTCGGAGGGTTGCTGTCGAGCGCCCGCACCAGCTCCACGCCAATGCCTTGCTGAAACAATAGGATATCGATGTTAAACATCATCTTTACATATCGTAAGAGCAATACACCATAACTATCATAATCATAATATTATTTAACGAAACATGAGTACATGAGTTGGTACATAAATGTATAAGTTCAGTCATAATCAGCTTGTGTAGCATGTTAACCGGACAATAGATGAACTAAGCGAGTAACAGAGTGCACCTCGTTGGAAGGAAAAATAAAACAAGGAAGACAGAAAAAAAGATGGAGATATATTGATTGGATGAGGAAAGCACAAGAAAGGGACGTACGTGGAAGGATTTAGGGGAGGGAGGCCTACGCTACTGAGCCGACTACTACAAAGGGTACAGAGTAAGGAAAAAGAAGGAGTTAAAGTGTTATTAATTTAGTTGTTTTAAAATGTGTGATGTGTGTCTATGTATGTTGCAGAAATAAAAGGCTTTTTTATTTTTATTATAGCTACTTGCCTCTGTTGTTGTGCATGAATATAATAAAACAGAAGTATTTAATGTAAATTAACAGGACAAGTAAGTAAGTAGACCGACTTCAAATAAATCACTTCTTACTTCTTGCCCTAAAAAATTTTTAAAATCGGTTCACAATGGACGAAGATATTGGTGATCATAGGGCGAAAATTACAAGTGAAGATGAGTTTTTTGGCCACCCGAAGGCCTACGACTGAAAAAGCCGGACTAACATCTTAACGTTTCTCCGAAGTTCCGAAGTACGGAAGCGCTCAGAGTGCCTAGCGCGAGTTTTTTTATCTGCTCGATCCGTTTTGTAAATTTATAATTTATATGGAAAGGAATCAGTGCCACGCGTCTCTCACTAGATGGTGCTTGCTTGATGCCATATAAATTTGCGCGAACGGAAACGCGATCGAGCTGGTAAAAAACTCGCACTAGGCACTCAGATCTAAATGTCACTAAACGGTCACCCATCCCAGTATCGGGTTGAGTTACATTACCAAGAAATAGGATACAATAATAAGTTTCAAGATCCAAACAAAGTCACGTACTAGAAGCTAGTGTTACACAATGTAGTAATCGATCCTATGCATTACTTAACGTGTAACTTGACATTGAGTTTAATTACCTAGTTTTATGTAACTCATTGAAATGTACGGACGTTGGTTGAGTGTTGTTTGAAGACGTGGCTCTTGACTTTAAGGCCATAACCTTCATTCATACTGCATACCTACACCAGCCTATTAATAAAATAATGTAAAAGTAAAAAATCTCTATTCATTTAGCACATAAAGTAGACTTTGAAACGTACTTTTTTTTAATTTACACTAAATAGTAATGCGACCAAACACAGAACAATTGGCAAGAAACTCTGCAAGGGTGTTGGAGGCAGTTTTATCCCAAGCTTTTTTGTCATAACATAATGATATATTTTTTAATAGGCTTTTGTGCCTACAGAGATTACGTTTAGCAACATTTTTGATCAGACTACTTTTTGTAATAGGCTTTTGTATCTGTACAAAAAATTACGTTACTGATCAGCAACATTTTTTATCTGACCACTACTGGACAAAGGGCTCCACTAAAGGGGAATATACCCATAATGGTGGGCATGCGGGTTGAGGACTGCAGGGCAAGGCTTCCGCCGCCGACGTTGCTGCCTGTCGGCGGTTAGGGGATTTTGGGGACCTGGATCTTAATCCAGATCAAAGTATGTGTCTTAAGACATACTTTTTGTTTTTGACAGCTGTTTTTGCCGCAAATATGACAATGCCTTTATACAGCAGCTAGGTTCCTTTTTTTCTCACAATCTATTTTCTTTTTGACATTGAAATTTGAAATTTTGAACCTCATGTATATGACACCATGATTTTTTTTATTGTAAAATTTATTTTTGACTTTCGGCCCCTTTACAGCTAATCAATTAAATATTATTGTTTATGTTACCTTTGACAATGCTGATTCAAAATGTTTTTTTTGTGGCGTCGCACGGTTTGTGCATTTGCCATTTTATGTCTTCTTATATTTTATTTTTTTAATTTTATAAAAAATTTGGGAACTATTTACAAAATTTATTGAGCTTAAGAAATTTGGAAAAGGTTCAGGAGGGTTAATGAAGAATAAAAAGGATAATAATTTAAGTACATACATGATACTTACAAAAAATATGGCTATATATTTATATTATTAGTTTCTATAAAGGAAGCCTAACATTGATATATACAGGGGTCCAAGGAAGAAAGTAAAACAGTAATATTTGTAGGAAGCGGGACATGGAGGGAAATTCAATCATTATATAGAGAAAGGTGTTCATATTTGCAGCAGGAAAAGAATATATGATTAACATCGCCAGTTTCATCTCCGCAGTCGAAAGTTGCATCAGTTATTATTTTCATTCGGGCTAGATGAGCTGGGGTACAAGTGTGCCCCAGCCGTATATGAATTAGCACAGTCGTCGCTCTTTTACTCAGTTTAAGTTCAAAAATGTATATTGATTTAATGAAGTGACATTATGTTAGTATTAGTTAGAATTATGTACATTTCATTTCATTTCAACTTTTGACGAAATCAAGTGTGACCTATGGTGGCAATAAATGAACTATGAACTATCCGGGTACCTACACTACCTACCACGCGAGCAAAGCCGCGGGGAACGGCTTGTATTGCATAATTGTACAATTATCATACGTCTTCAACTCTTCGCGTCACGTCCTTGACTCTACGTTTAATCGATTACAATGCTTCAATGCTTCCACGTGGTTCATCATCATCATCCGCATCAGCCTATAGCAGTCCACTGCTGGACATAGGCCTCCCCTGATGAGCGACATAGCGCCCTGTTCTGAGCTCGACGCATCCAGCTTCTGCCAGCAGCCTTTCGCAAATCTTCACCCCACCTGGCCGGAGGGCGTCCTACTCTACGTTTTCCGACCCGTGGTCTCCGCTCAAGAACTCGTTTACCGCATCGGTTGTCGGTTCTTCAGCAGATAAAGCCAGCCCACTGCCACTTCAGCTAGCTGATTCTCTGAGATATGTCGACCATATGGTTGGACGCGATTTTGTTATAAAACTGGTCCCGCCCGCAGTTTCGTTTGCCTAGCCTTGCAAGTTACAGTGTTAAGTGTATGTTGGCGGTAGCGTTTTAGGAACTAAAACTGAACTGGATGTTTGATGCGTGTAAACAACTCTTAAAAGAACCAGCAGATTGTTACATCATTTTGTCAAACCCGCAATCAGAGGAGATTAAATACATGATTAAGCTGTATCAAATTAAATTTTCCATATTACCCAACTGAGATGAGTATTACGTGTGTAAATACCGTACCTACCGTATTTATTAATTTTTTAATAGGGACATATCAATAAGCAACACGTAAGATATTGTTGTTTTTAATACGAAACAAAGAGGACGAAAAGTGGTCAATTTTGGCATAAAAATGTGCAAAATACTATTGGCTTTTATTTAGTTTAAGGTAAGTATTTTGTAAAAAAAAAAAACTATCCAGAAACCTAGATAAATACTATTGGAATACAAATAATACAAAAATATAATGGAAATATGCTTCAATTACAAATCATTTTGGTATTAAGTTTATATGGGCAATTCGTCCTCCAGAGGAAATAAAGAGAAGAAAAAAGAACATTGTGATAAATCTGTGATAAATCTGCGAATAATTTTTGGGTTTCAAAATGTGTCAAATAAGTTCAAGAGAAGTGGTTCAAGAGAAATCGTTACCAAGGTGCATTCATTTTCTCATTTGAAGCACGGTGGTGCACAGCCTCGCCAAGTTATACTTCTGGCACTGTATCTGGTGGGGGGTCTCCCCTCTACTTCGTCTTCCAGCAGGGTTGTTTTAAAACCTTCGAAACGTTTTGGTATAATATGTTTGTATCTTATGTCAACCATTCATAGAACTCGCTTTTTACTTTTTTTATCACCACATCATAAGGAAATAATTTGTACCATTAAGAATAATAAAAATAATAAGTAATAATAACTGCAACTATTCACCAGCGGTCTGGGACCTTGTTTGTAAATAAAAAAAATATCGTTGATTTAAAGTGTACCTTATGGTTTCAACTAAATAAAGAAAGTTTGTATTTTGTAATCGGTAAAAAGTAGCCTATACCTATATTCAGTTAGAAAGTATTTTGTATGTACTGAACGGATTTAAATATAAACAAACCATTTTAGTATTAAAAAAGTTTCTATGCAAACTCTATGGAACAAACACACTATAATACCTAACAAACAAACTTTGGCATTTATACTATTAGTGTAATGTTATTACAGAAGATAACTTTATATTTTTTAATTATAATGATGATATCATTAAGTAGGTTATGTAGTTACTTAATGAAGGTTATTAGGTTATTTTGGTTCACACACTTATCATTTATATTTGCGGTAAACATTGTTTGAACTATGATAACACAAGGTTATGGGAAGTTACGTGATGCTGCAGTGATGCATTGGCATTTTTATGGAAAAATTCATAGTTCGTACGGAATGACAATTAAACGAACTTACATGTAAGTGAAGTTCTATTGTAATTATTTGAAGGCTACATATTGTGTGATACTACCCAGCAAGACCATGGAAGCTTTTAGTAATTTCTTTGTGGTACAAATTCATGAAATAATATGTACTATTTTGTACCATGGAAGAAAAAAATTGTACCCTTATAGTTTTGAAGATACAGCATAGTGACTTTGGTCGTGCCAGGAAGGTACTGCCCAGCACGACCACGAGAGATTTATAGGAATTAAGATCATGAATAGGCTCAAAAAAAATTGTACTATTTTGTAGGTACTCCAAAATTTGTGTTTCGTACTTCATAGGTTCAAAAGTTATAGCCAATTTAAAGCAAACTTGAGGGACACAGAAAATGCCTTGAGTGACTCCGAAACTTTTCTCACTTAAAAAAACTTGTAGCTGTATATGAAAACCTATCCACTTCAATCTACCGACAACATATATAATATAATAATAAGTAGTATCACACTACATAATAGCAAAATTTATGTTTTATCGGTAACGCACAGAGATCGCCAGTCGAACTTTTTTGAGAGTTTCCTTATATATCAAGGATAATCATATATTTATTTGCCAGAATGTAGGTACATTATATAACAGTTCTATTTTGTTAATTATTTGATCCTGTACATTATTACTACTAAAGCAAGCAAATTAGGTAATATTGGTAATATAACTTAGATGTCATTAACATAATAGATTAATATCTAGTCAAATTTATCACTACGAAACTTTGGTATTGAGTACCTAGTAATATTTATTAATTAGAAATGCCTTATGATTCTTCTTAAAACTAATAATGTTGCCTTCTTTTATTATCTCTGGTACCTTGTTATAGATTTTAGGGTACCATTGTATGTCCGAAATGGACAAACTGCTGTGTCTTAAATCTACTCATAAGACCTATTCCTTACAGTTTTTACAATAAATGATTCTTATTTCTTATTTCTATACCTAGTTTATATTATCTGATTATTTAGATGACAAAAAAGCTTGTGATGAAACTGTCTCCAACTCCATCAAGAACAATGTAAAAGTTATTAAGAACAATGACGTTAAAAAAATATAAGCCAAGCAGAGTTTCTTGCCAATTCTTCTCTGTTTGGTCACTTTACGAATTGGTGATAAATTTAAAAAAATGACGTTTCAAAGTGTACTATACAGTTCCTACTGAATAAATGAATTTTGAGTTTGAGTTTGAGTTTATGAAATAGAAAAACAGGTATCCTAGGAACCAAATGAAATCACCCGAGATGCGCATGTCACCTCATGACATTGATGGAGACATGATAAACTATTCTAAACTATAGGTACATTGTCGTTACAGCCAATAACCTTAGAAATCTGGCACCGGACCAGATAGGTGTACCTAGTATAACTATACGTCATGTATGTTTGTTTGTATCACTATGTTATATACAGTTCTCTGTTATGTCGATTTATTATGGGCCAGCTCTTGACTTCCAGGCTTGCATAGGCAAGGATGAAGTCAACGATGGGGCGAGCTTTCCCAGAAGATGCCTATTAACTCTCTTTTTGAAGCCGTTAGGGTTATAAGTCAATGGAAAAACAGACGCCAGCAGCTGATTCCATACTTTAGCAGTGTGCATTATAAATGATGTTTGGAAGCGCTTAGTCCTGTTAAATGGAATATCAACTTGATGCGGATGGTAGTACCAGTGCGTCTGAAGTTCCTATGGAAGAAAGGTGAAGGCGGAATAAGGTCATGCAGCTATTGCACACACTCTCCGAAGTTCAATCTATAAATGACCTACAAACACGCAACCTCGCGACGATGGCTCAAGCTCTCGAGCCTTGCTTTAGTAAGATACTCTTGACCAATGAGCCTCTTAGCCCTGCGTTCAACGGAGTCTAGTGCGGCAAGTAGATACTTGGCTAAACCAAAGGTGGCTGCAATACTCCGTACAGGATCGGACTTGAGCTTTATACAGTGTCAGAAGCTGTCCAGGTGTGAAGTATCGCTTAACCCTATTTAGGATGCCCAGTTTCTTGGCCGCAGTTTGTGCTTTAGACTCAATTGTGGTGCCAAAGCTGTGAGTGATATTTCGATCTGGGCTCTTATTCTCTACGACACAAACGATTCCTTGCCGATAACGTGTGACGTCAAATGCGTTTCCAAAACACGCCATGGCATCACGTTTAGAAATTTGACGTGGGCATAGAAATTACGATTACACGCAGATTCCACGCAGGTATCGTAACGAGGCGTTACGTTTGCGTTTGGTTATAGGGAAAAAGGGCCCAGTGAACTTCCGTACTTTGGTTGGTCCTGGCTTTCGCTTAGTCAACATATTTGGCTACGAGAAAAGGAGGCCTTCATCATCATCAGCCAATAGCAGTCCACTGCTGGACATAGACCTCCCCTAATGAGCACCACTACGCACTTTCCGCAGCTCGACGCATCCAGCTTCTACCGGCCGATAATACACTTCCAAAAATTTGAGATGAATAAAAAGCTTGTCTGTGAATTTAGCAGCTACGGATTCCCCCGCGCCGTTGGAGTCAACACTCACACTTGGCCGGATGCCAAGCTGATTGTTGTAACCAATTTATGGTTCTGGGGTAAAATGCTGATATATTTTGTAAGTTTTCTTTTCCAAGCGTTGCCAAGAAGGGAGTTTTTTTTTTGTTTGTCTTTATGTGAAAATTTATGGGGCACAAATAGCGCTGGCTTAAAATAGCAATAATTATTTTAATGGCAACATAAATAAGTTTGATTTATAAAAAATATATTGTACATCAGCGCACTAATATTATAAAATGAGAAAGATTGTGTAATGTATGTTTGTACTCTGTAATGTATGTTTGTACCGTAAGGTGTAAACGGATTTAAATGAAACGTGCAATGTACATAGTTTGTGACCTGGATAAATAATACTTATGCTACTTTTTATCCGGGGCGAAAGGTAGTTACCACAAATAGACAGCTAGACTAGGCGAAAAACAAAGTGGTCCTCTACCTTTTTACCTCTTCAGGTACGGAAAACTAAAACACAAGAAAATGAAATGTATGTAGTTACTTAGGTATCTAGTGTTCTGTCTGTGCATTCCAACACTCACTCATATTCCGGCTAGTCCACCAGTTCAGACCCTCAGCGAGATATGGAACGAGCTATGCTCGTAGTTTCTCTGAAGGAAAGAATCCACAACAAAAACGAAATCCACAACTATCCGACATAGACGGCCTCTGTGGCGCAGTGGGCGAAGGTCCGCCTGAGACGCAGAAGGTTGCGGGTTCGATTCCCGCTGCGGGACAAATGTTTGCATGTTCTGCAAATATTTGTCTCTGGTCTGGGTGTTTTCTATGTATGATATGTACCTATGTATTTACAAAATAAAAAAATATTTGTGTAATATATCAATCATGTGGTTCCCATTATACAAGCTCTGCTTAGTTTGGGGCTACATGATGCTGTGTGATTACGTCCCGCATTATTTATATATTTATAAAACTAGAATTGTCGACAAAGCTCAGAGAATTAGCAAAGTAGCTGATAGAAGCTGGACGCGTCGAGCTCAGGACAGGGTGCAATGGCGCTCATTAAGGGAGACGTGTGTCCGGCAATGGACTATGATGCTGATGATGAGGATGAGTGCATTCCAACGATCAGCAATTGAACGACAACATTTTTTATTCAGTAATTGGTAATTACAGACATTTTTCGACGGAAGTGCGGAACGTAATGTACCTAATTGCTATCGCAAGTGTCGCATAACTCCGCTTAGGTACCCGACCTAGACACAACACAAGAGGTGTCACGAGAGAAAGCTAGTGTTATTTGTAATATACTTGTAAATCCAATGTAACCGATAAAAATGTAACCGTCTGACCTCTATGTATGTTAATCACGTTAATAAAAATGTATTCGTACCAAATGACATGTAGGTACCGCGTTTATAGGGTGCGCACCGTGCGCATATCGAAATAGTAGAGTACTATCTCGATGGGTGGCCAATAAACACTTCACTTCACTTCTTTATTAAATGGCTTCTGGGATAGTTTCCACAATTTCGCCAGTATCAAGTATAATTGTTCATAATAAAATGAGGCAACGTAGTAACGGTTTCATCATTTTCCGTTCTAAAATGCTATTCAAATTCAACTATTGCTTCCTTCACTTTTTTATTCAATGGCTTCTGGGATATATTTCCACAATTTTATAATATAATGCTGGACGCTATCACACAGCTTAATGTAGCCCCAAACTAAGCAGAGCTTGTGTAATGGGAACCACATGATATATATACTACATATTTTTTTTTTGTAAAAACAAACATATCATACATAGAAAACACCCAGACCCGAGACAAATATCTGCAGAACCTGCAAACATTTGTCCCAGAGGGGGAATCGAACCCGCAACCTTCTGCGTCTCAGGCGGCCCTTCGTCCACTGCGCCACAGAAGTTGTCAGATTTTGTCAGTATCAAGTATAGCTCTTCACATTATTATGAAGCAACGTAGTACGGTTTATAAGTCCAGTCGCCCAGTCTTCAGTCCTGTTCTGCTTTAGCAATGGCGACTATAACAACAAACCATTTTTTTCATCTTGAATGATGTATGCGTCATTTTTCTTTTGTTTTATTTTCTGGTGTTTTTCTGATTTATGTTATGTAAAATTATTGGCGTTTTAACCAGCCGACGTTTGTAATAAGATCCTAGTATAATGAAATGAAATAAGAGTTTTCGACTGGAATTCTCGGATGAAGAAAATGGTTCGCTGATTGTTTTTGTCATTGCTATACAAGAACCAGCAGCCTAATCAGCTAAGTCTGAAACCCAAAGCAAGACGTCCTCAATCGCAATCCGTCATGTGTAAAAATAACAAAATTAATCTAATTCTTGGCTTCACGAAACAAAGCCTTATCACGCAATTTAGCCGATAAGGCTTCAGATCCTGACTGAAGACTGGACGACTGGACTATATATACCGCATAATAATGCCTCATATTTCACATTATATAATACATACATTAAACAATACAGGTATGTGATATAGGAGAAATTGTGGAAATTATATTATCCCAGACGCTGCATAACAAATGAATGAATGGATGAATGAATCGTTTATATTTTGAAAGATTTCTAAAAAGCCATTTATTTTTAAAGAAGACGCTAATAGTTTAAATATAAAAGGCGTAATTTTGTAAAAAGTGAAGATGTGTGTTGTTCTTCTTTCACGCAAAAACTGCGGAAAGGATTTAGCCGACGGATATGTAAAATACATATAGGTGATAAAGATAATATATATAGTTACCTGTAATAACATACACCTAGGTTTCGTTTTATCCAGGTACCTCGCTAGCGAATCCACGAGCAGAAGCTTGAATTATAAATGTAGGAGTTTGTGTTTTTGTGTGAGGGTGTGTTTATGTTTGTTCCCACACACGTAATGGCGCGGGGCGTGGCGGGGCGGAAAGAATCGAATTGAAATTTGGATTAAATTATAGCTAGGTAGGGGACTACAATATTAGTCCCGAATGGGTCACGAACTATGTAAGTACTAGACGTGACCTGAAATAAGTGAAAGTGAAAATTTCTTTATTCAGTTATACATTTTGAATCGTCAATTTTTTAAATTTACACCAATTCGTAACGCGACCAGAGAAGAATTGGCAAGAAACGCTGCTTGGCTTATATTTTTTTAAATGTCAGTCTCAACAATATTCTTTCTTAAACAACATTGGTTTTGAGAAAGTCGGAGACAGTTTCATCCCAAGCTTTTTTATCATCTAAATAATCAGAAATTTTAAAATAAGCTTTATTACAGAGGTTACGTTTAACAACATTTTTGAATTTACTTACAGATAAATTAATACGTCATTTGGGATTTTGTTAAAGAACCATAGGTTTAGCCCTTTAAATGATTGACTAACTTTATGGACATAATATAAGACAACAGACATTGAACCAATACCTACCTAATGTAATAATAGCTATGCGCGTTTTTATTTCGTTATAAAATATTAATTCAATCAATTCATAATTCATTCGTTCATTAACTATTTTAGGATTCCCTATACCTATTATAAATGGTTACGGTTTACTCGTCGGTCAAACATCCAAGTGTCACACTGATAAGATAACCTTCGGTTAGCTAACTGCTGCTGGCTCCAGCTATATCATGTATCAATACGAGTACTCTAGTGTCAGTCATGAATTATTCAGTAGAAACAATCGATTTACACCTCAATTTGACTAAATTAACCTATGAATTAAAATTCGTCAATTGACGATCAGTTTTGCAACAAGAACCTCTTCGGTAGGTTTTTATTTTTCATCAAACTGTGCAAAGATTTTAAAAACACTGGCTAGTGAAAAGTTGAATCGCTTGATAGCGAGCAATGTGACAACCATGGTCATACCATACCAATTCAAACTCAACTCGTATAATCAAATTGTTATTTAATCAGCTAAACAAACTACTATCTATATTTAATTAAGTGAAAAAAACCATTTCCCAAAGCGTTTCGCTGATCATTCATGCATTAGTTCCGAACAACACGCATGTAAGATACACGAGAAATGTTGAATCATAATCTATTTACATTCCATGCTGAAAATGTATGGACTAGATTCAATCATTTATACAATGATAAAGCGCTCGTGGCATGGCTTACTTCAGTTATAGGGTTCCGTACGCAAAGGGTAAACGGGACCCTATTACTAATGCGGAGAATTCACTAGACGGACATGTCCGCGGGCAGTTTGTCGGGGCATGTCTGTCGCCATAATACACTACAAAAACACAGTTTGTTGTCTGTGTCTCAACCGCCGGACTGACTGCGACGGTCCTACACTAGCAAACATTGCACAGACCTATAGAAGCGAGGTCCGGCGGGCATGTCTGCAGACTTGTCCGCGGGCATGTCCGTCTAGTGAATTCTCCGCATAATCCACTGTCCGTCTGTCTGTCTGTCTGTCACCAGGCGGTATGTCATGAAACGTGATAGCTAAACAGTTAAAATTTTCACAGATGTTGTATTTCCTGCCGGTTGTATGTTCTGTTTCTGTTGTATGTATGTATGTGTTTTTGTATGTATTTTATTCATCAAAACTTAATACTATTTTCATCAATGTAAACTGTAAAAACCCGAAGGGTTATTTATATTTTTATTTAATTTGTATTTAGTGGGGGCCCATAGAACGGTACGGACCCCTTTGTGCGTGAGTCTGAGTAGCACTTGGCCGGTTTTTAGCAGATCAGTTTGGATAAGCAACACTTTAAACGGTCACTGTATCGTCGACCTCATCCTTGCTCACGCAAGCCTCGAGGTCAAGAGCTAGCCCATTCTAAATTAAAAAAAACGAAGAAAATCGTTCGCTGATCGGTTTTTGGAGGACACCATTTTTTTCATTTTGAACGACGGTTGTCATTTTTATTAAATTTTATTTTCTAGTGTTTTGCTAATGTATGTCGTTTATAAGGCATGGTATTATAACCGTTATACGTTAGTTATAAGACACAAGTATTAGTGAAATGGAATAAAAGAAGATTGAACGGGAATTCTCTGATGAAGAAAATTGTGCGCCGATCGTTTTTGTTATATTCGCCATGGCTATAGCAGAAAACAGGACCTGACTGAAGACTGGACGACTGGACTTATAAACCGTACTACGTTGCCTCATATTATTATGAACATTATACTTGATACTGGTGAAATTGTGGAAACTATCCTAGAAGCCAATTAATAAAGAAGTGATCGGTTTTTGTTTTATATAGTCGCCATTGCTAATAGCAGAACAGAGTTTGACTGAAGACTGGACGACTGGATTTATAAGCCGTACTAAATTGCCTCATATAAATAGGAATAATTAAACTTGATATTGGAGAAAGTGTGGAATACTATCCTAGGCGCCATTCAATAAAGTGAAGTGAGATTTAGGCGTACGAATATACATTGGTAAACTTTTATGTAATTCCTTGTCCTGCCGTTCGACGGTGTGCATTATAATAGTTATAGGCCCCGTTTTGTCAGGGACCCCCATCTCACCCACCCCATCACCCTGTTTTGTTTGCATTTTGTTCGCTCTCGCAATAGTCTGACCTTTTTGAGACACCCGTTACAAACAGACTATACCTAACTTTATACTTAGGCAATGGTATAGCAGTTCGCTTGGCACCAACCTACCTAAAAATCGGTATTAAACTAACTAAAACCCTAATTCCTATTCGGTTGTTTCCAAATTAGCGTAAATTTTAGGTAAATGTTCTCAAAATATTCGTAAATTCTATCACTAAATTAGAAAGGCTACTAAAATTTATTTTACTTCTTTTTTTAAGAAAAATGAACTAGAAAGAACTTTTATCCTTAAATTTAATCATTTGAATGTAAAATCATACATTTTAGTCAGCACCTAAAAAGGTGCTGAATAAACAATAATTTAAAATAAAAAAAAACGACTTCAAAAACATTTATTGAAAAAACTGTTAAACTAAAAAGTTAAAAATAATTGCTTATTTTTTGGTTCATCCACCTTTTTTCTATAAATTTATCCCTTACGATCTATGCGTTTACCACATAGGTAGATCTAGATACCTACCTGTTATTTTTGGAGTCGGAGTCAGCTTTGGAGTACGACATTATAGCAACTACACTTCTCCCACCTCGGACATGCCCTCCTGCGCCACCCACGCAATAGTTACCTACCTTGGCGTGCCTTGGCTGACCCTTTCCAACGAAAAAAGAATTTTCCAAATCGGTTCATAAATGACAGAGTTATGAGCTAACAAACAAAAAAAAAATACAACCGAATTGAGAACCTCCTCCTTTTTTTTGAAGTCGGTTAAAAAGGTGTAAATTCCACGTGATGATGATTTTATATCTAAAATAAATAAGACGCTTTATTGTACCTACCTAACCCTTGAAACTCAAAAATTAAACATACAGATCAATCATATTTAGACATTTATTGATTTTGTACAAATCAAACACTTGAAATAGTCAGTTTTCCACGTACGATCAGTTTGAAAAAATGTGTGTATTTCTGGCTGAAACATGTAAATACCTTGAATAAAATACCTAGCCAAGATATTTTTATTTTTTTGCAAGCTTTGGTGCGCAAGATGGCACTATAGGAACGAAAACAAAATGTTTGATGTAACATCAGAATAGCTTTTAAATTTAAAAAAATCTAAATTAACCTAAATTTAAGCATGACTAAACAGCCGAATTGCCACCAATACAGGCATTAGAATGTAAGTAATTACGTATTTTTGAATAACATTAAAACTTGTAATATAAATATCAAGTTTCACACTTTTAAGTAGTACCTTTTTATGTACATACTAAAGTAGGTGTTATTATCAAAGTTGAGTACCTAATTACATTAACGTTCATTCACTGACCTCTCAAAAGTGACCTTAAAAGTCTTTTACCTACTTAATGTACCTAACTACGTTTTTACGACGAACCTTCGTATTACTTAAGTACTTAAGTAAGTAGGTCAGTACCTACTGTACCTTGTGAACTTATTTTTTGTATGGACAAGTGCATAAGGAAAAAAAGTGGCAAAATGGGGTGCAAGGGTTTCCAACCCTATCTTTGGAATCCACGCCAACCTTACCTGCACGTGGTGCACCCGGCTAAATATCAAACGGGGCCTGGCAGCCGGCTGAATACAGCATAGCGCAGCCTAACATCGGCAGTCGGCACATCTCAATCCCCTGGCCGCCGACGGGTAGCAGCGTCGGTGGTGCGAGAAGTTGTGCCCTGCGCTGCGATCCCCAACCCGCATGCCCAGCGTGGGGATCATGGGCATATCCCATCCCCTATATGCCTATGGGATATCTATGGGAGGCCTAAGTCCAGCAGTGGACTGCTATAGGCTCATGACAATGACCTAACTACGCTTAACGCTTAAGTACCAAGGACGCGTATTAGATGGGGTAAACTAAGGTCAGAAGGGTGCTTTAAGTCCTTGACTCAGATAAGTCTTGATTGAATAGACCCTGCTCTCAACGAGCTTTGTAGGGTCGATGAAAGGGCATTATGTACAAAGACATTCTGAACAATGGACCAAATTTTTAATATAGGTACTTGCCTTTCTGCTTTACCCTAGGGATCCTGTTACTTGTGCCAGTTTATTTTTTTGGTTTTAACGCGTTGACTGTAGGCCTCGTGCGTGGCGTTATTTTAGGTAGCTTAGGCCTAATGAGCGCGCCGTGGTAGAATCCTACCGGGACCCCATGACCCCGTCAAGTGCTACTACAGCTTCGAGTCCTTCATCAGGCGATGAATGGTTCGATGATGCACTGCGGTGAGTGAAGGAACACAGTGTGTTTTTAGTCGGTAGGCCGCCGAGCTAGCGAGAGCTAGTAGCTGGTGGAGACCCCTCCAACTCTCCCCGAGTTGAAGGCTTATTTTCACATCGGACAAAAAAGCCTAATGAGCGCCATTTCCCTGTCCTCCCTGCCCATTTAGCATAGAAGTTGACTGAATTTATTTCAAAAATAGTACTTGCAGGTTTTTTTATGGCACCGGAAGATGAAACAAGTACATAGCCCATCTAATGTAAAGTGGTAACCATTACCTATCACAAAGCATTGGTTACCCATCTTTGGAACGTGCTCTACGCTGCGCCTTATAGCGTCGATCAAGTTGAGGCATAAGGTGTGTTAGCTCTTACCAAGAAACAAACATTAGTTAGAGATAAAGTAAAAAAAACATGTCATGATGATGTTATTTTGTAATTTAGTCTTCTCGTGTTTCGTGTCTTGTCTAGGTACAAAAAGCTATGTTATTTTTTTAATGTGTGATAATGTTATATTGTGTTTGTTCAATTTAAATTTATAATTATATGGATTTTTAATCTTAAATAAATGAATAATGGAAACAACAACAAATTTAATAATGCAAACAATGGAAACGCTCACACCAACAAGCATAATTAAATATTTCGTTTTATGTTGATACAACACCATTCATCATCATCATCAACAACCTATAGAAGTCCACTGCTGAACATAGCTTTCCCCCAAGGAATTCCTCAAAGAACGGTCTTGAGCCCTCTCCATCCACCGATTACCTGCAATCTTGACGATGTCGTCGTTCCATCTAGTGGGGGTTAACTAACAACACTATTACAATGGACTAATCCGTAATCTCCTACTCCACTGATTATCGATTCACTTTGCAATGTATCCCTTAATAGACTAGATTCAAATGATTATTCGATTTCATTTGATTTGATTTGTAAACATGCATCTTCTCTCTTTTTGTGGAGGGCTCCTCCGGGGAAGTACTGCCACCATGCCGATTTCTGCCGTAAAGCAGCTATGCTGTGTTTCGGTTTGAAGAGTGTGGGTCCGATGAAATTACAGGCACAAGAGGCTTATCATCATCATGCCTCAAGTTGATGAACACAGGGCATTGCATCGTAGAGCACGTTCCAAAAAACGTGATCTATGATGCAATGCTTTGTGATAGGTAATGGTTACCACTCAACATCAGGTGGGCCAAGTCCTTGTTCTATATTCAAATATCATAAAAAAAAAGTATTTCTGCCCTGAAGCAGCATTGCTGTGTATCCGTTTGAAACGTGTAGGTGCCGGTGAAATTACAGGTACGTAAAGGTAACACCTTCAAGCCTTATGTTGATGGATGCAGAGCTTTGCATGGTGGGGCATGTTGCAAACATACATGACCAACGATGCAAGCTACTTCAAAGGTAATGGTAACATTATGCCATGTGTGCTTTTTTCGTCTTGAAGTTCTTCCATACCTACTTGGATAGCACAAAGCCAGCTTTGGCCGTCAATTTAATACGAAAGTTTGTTTACCCCGATTAGCCCGTCAAGAAATTATATTTTAGTATGAATTTGCAATGGTTTTCGTGATACTGACAAGAAATTACTACTAATGTATAGCCTATACTCCTTAAAACGGAGTTGTCTCGTTTCATTTTTAGGGTTACACTAAAGAGAAAACGAGACAGCACCTTTTGGGCATTTTTATAGAAACTAATTAGGCACAGTTTGTTAAAAATCCGGCGACCCTCGCTCACAACTTCAATTCGAGGCGCGTGCAAAGGATCGCTCCAAATATCGCTATCTCTGTTTAACTCATGGATGATTTATCCGTGCTTGCGGGATAGCAATATTGGCCGTTCAAAATTTGATATGAATTTGGTTGTGTTCCATAATACCAGTAATGATGACTGAAAACTTTATGTATTCTTTACATAGTATTGTATTGTTATTATTTTGTAATTCAATAATATAAGCTATGTTCTTTAACAAACTACACGTAAGATATTGATGTTTTAATACAAAACAAAGAGGAAGAAAAGTGGTCAATTTTGGCATAAAAATGTGCAAAGTGCTTTTATTTAATTTTAGGTAAGTATTTTGTAAAAATAACACTCCAGGAACCTAAATAAATACTATTGGAATACAAATAATACAACAATATTGTGGAAATAAGCTTGAATTAGAAATCATTTTGGTATTACGTTTGTATGGACAATTCGTCCGTCGGAGGCCCCTTAAACCGCACACTCCCATTATAAAAACTCCTTAGGTACTGTGCAGTATGATGTCACTCTGACGTCACAACTTGTTCATGATGTCATCGGCTGTCAGACAGAGAGACACAGTCCGCCCCCCTCCACCCGTTTTAAAAATAAATGAAAATTAGGGTTGTGCTTTGAAAGCAAATAAAATTTTATTGAGAAAGTTTCTCATTGCAGTCTGGATATGATACATTTTAGCGAATGGGATTTATACTAGAAAACAAATCTAGTTATTTTTGCAGATTTGGTCGAAGCTTAACGTTGTAGGTTTCTGATCTCTATGAAAATATAAATCAGAAATTATAGTTGGTATTTTTCAAGAACAAACTAAACTACAAGGTATAATTATATAGTTTTAGTAAGCTACAAAATTTTCTCCTTGACAGCTAAGGAATAGAATGCTCTTCCAGTGTTTCCCGATCGCTATGACTTATAGGTCTTCAAGCGTAGAGTAAATAGGTACATTCTAGGCAAGCGTACTACATCGTCGATCGCATCTTCGCTTTCCGACAGGTGAGATGGCGGTCAAACGTAAGCACGTAAAAAGGTCAAACGTAAAAAAACAAAACAATTCTATAGTTGAAAGAATTTTAAGTAATAAATCGGTTAAGTAGGTGTGTTTTGAGTCAAACAAAGACACATACATAAAATCTAATCTTTCTTCGTAGATTGTAGACAGTGGTAGCCCTGACACTCAAAATCCCTGCCAACAGGCGAGGCCTGACTCACGTCCTTGGCATGACATAATTGTCACTCATAATAATTTTATTATTCAATTTAACTAAAAGGGTGGTTAGGTCAAGCGATGACCCTGGCAATTGGCAATTTGAATGTCGGGCTCGTACCTAGAAAGGTGAGCTGTCAATGTCAGAAACATTTTGCGAATGTTTCGGAACGAAATGTCAATGGCGTAGATTTGGGTGACGCAACCTATTTAAAAAACCAAAGAGTTTACATAGAAACTTTTTACTGTTGCATAAAACTGACATTCATTGTTCTATCTGCTTGTTCCAAGTTTGTTCGTACTTATGGTAGAGTAGGTATTTGGGGGACCATGTTTTTCATCTGAACGTCGGTTGTACAAAAAGAAAATACAAATTCTTTACCTATCATTTTTGTTTTTAAAGTTATTTTCTAGAGTTTTCTTATTTATGATGTTTTAAATATTGGCAGTTTATCTAATCTACGTAGGTACCTGACACTAGTGTAGTTCGAGGTTCGATGGCAAAATATAATAAGGGCATAAATAGTTTATTTTTTAATTTATTTATTAATAAAACACAACAAGAAGAGTACATTAATATTATCTAAAATAACTCAAAATCTAAATTAATGACATGGTTAAACAAGACACAATGTTATAATTGCTTGCTTGTTAGAATTGATTTGTTTCTTAACTTTGGTTAAGAAAGCAAAATGATTGCATTATAAAACATAAGAGAAAAACTTACAAACAAATTTTAAAAGTTGAGGTATTTAGGTGCCTAGCCTACGCAATATGTTCAAGGGCCGTCAAATCAATCGTCAGACAACTCGTTAGTTAATTAGTCTCTACATAATTTAGATTCTGCACCCAGATTTTAATTTCCACGTCCACAAATTTCATTATAGCCACCAAAAGTATCCAACTACTGTATAAAATTTTAACTATTATGAACCAGTTAAAATTTAACTATTTTCCGTGGACTGGAATTACCGGCCGTAAACCAAATTTGCATTTTGCAGCGGAACTACCAAGCAATGCAATTTCAGAATAAAATACAAAATGGCGGACTAGGTGAAATAAATATAGCTGTAAAACAATTCAGACAGTTTTCCATGATGCAGGTAATATGCAATGCGAAAAACATTTATCAAAAGAACTAGGAGCTCTTTTTTATTCTACCTGCATCGTCCCACTTATTGGGCTTTCTTTATAATTAAAAAAAAATTGCCAGGGATTTTTTTATAATCTATCGTACCAAATTTTTAGTTAAAATAAAAAACCTTAGCAACTTTGACCAAAACAAACATTTGTGTAATTGAGTTTTTTGTGTTTTACTAATTATACGAAAATAGTTTTTCGCCCGTTTCGCTGGTGTAGTTTCCGGATAAAAATAGCCTATATGTATATTCGTCCAGAAATTATATTGGGCAACATTTCAGGTTATTTATTTTAATTGATTTATAAAAACACCCAACACAGATTAACTCTACACACAAACAGACAAAAGGTTAAAGTCTCAGTGCACCCGTAATTATAGGGTATCACAACATGCGCATCAAGCAACAAGACAACACAACGTTAGTTAGTACTTTACTTAGGTTAGTTAGAAATCATACTACATTGAGTATTTATGATGATTAACAAGGCCGCGAAATGATAGTCTTTCGCTTACAGATTTATGCTATCCTGGTACTTTTGTATGATTGATGATGGACGGAGAGGGATTCTTGTATGAATTTTTGTATTATTATTAATAATTAAGCAGTCTAATAATCTTAAAACGTGAATGAAGGACATACATTTACTTTATACACAAACTTTCACCTTCATAATATTAGGATTACTATTTAAATAGGTAGATATAAAAAAACCCTTTCAAGATACAAGATACAAGGTCATTAAGATCATTTATTAGCATAGCAACACATGTTACAATGTTTTCTTTCATGTATATATTTTCTTAACCGACAAAAAGGAGGAGGTTCTCAATTCGTCGGAACCTTTTTTTTCGACTTTTTTTAAGTATGTTCACCGATATCTCCTTCAATTGTAAACCGATTTTCAAAATTCTTTTTTTGTTTAAAATAATATACTACACATAAATATAAATTTTATTGTTTATTATTTTTATTGTTTATTTTTTATTTTTTGTGGTCTCATATAAATTTTATTTCTGAGGGAATGGTACTTTTCTTTGAAAACTCAAGAAACCTAATCTTCACTTGTAATTTTCGCGCTATGATCTCCGTCAATTGTGAACCGATTTTCAAAATTCTTAAGGCAAGAAGTAAGAAGTGATTTATTTGAAGTAGTTTTTTTTATGAAATGTTTATACTTGTTTTAATCAGTAAACAGCGGTTTACAATAGTGTAGTTGCAACGGCTGTATATCCCTTTGAAGTTACGTTGAGCCAAACGATTCGATCAATCCTAGTACAATCCTACCCAAATGACGATGCGAATTCAAAAAAGTTCCAATTGGAAATTGTACCAGGGCACTCGAATCTAGTGCTATGCAGGTTCGTTATAATGCCCTAGTATAAACGAAGTTGCAGCAATCGCATTGAGATAAAGTATGCATCCCTTCTAGTTAATGATAAATGGACATAAGAAAGTAGAGATCAGCCGTATGAGTTAAAAAAATTAAGATTCCTTCTAGTTCTTTTTCATATTGTGAGGTTATGACTATTGTACTGAGTTATTTGATAATTGTAAAAAAGTTGCCCTAAAGCAAACCTGTTTAATGATAGAGAACACGCGGCAGCGCAGAACCTTGCATAATAATGTTGGCGTGTTCGGCAAAATAGTAAAACTATTTGTGGATCCAAAGCTAATTGATTATTGTATGTGTATTTATAAGTTTGTTGCCAAAGTCTTTATTTACCCACATAATACGTATATTTAAATGTATTTGATATGATAACTAAAACAAAAACTACTTATATGAACCAAAACTATTAAAAAGCAAAAATTACTGAAAAATCAGATTTCGTAACAACTATACGTACTACTTCTTTTACTGTGTAAATTTTTGTAATAAAAAAATATAATGGGACCACCTGTGAAAACATTTCCAAAATAACAGAATTTGGAAAATCGGTTCGGTGAACATAAATAAAAATACTACAACTAATTGAGAACCTCCTCCTTTTTTGAAATCGGTTAAATTAAATTTTGTAAGTTATTTCACTTGTTTACAGCGAAAAATTGAAGTTTTTGACCTAAATATAAAGAAATAGAATAACATATTTCTTTATCGATGTTTTCATAGGAAAGATTTCAACGCACGCCGTCTACGAGTTTCGTAGCAATATCGTAGCTATTGAAATTTGACGTAAAAAACAGTAGGTATGTTAAACTGAAATTTGATTCATTTAAAATATTTAGTAATTTATGGTTTATAATTTTTTTTTTGGGTTTTTTTTGACATACAAGTAAGTTTTTTTAATGGATGGGTGACCGTTGAGTGGGATTTAGTACCTTGAGTACCTTGTTGTAGATGGCACCTTTAGAGGTTGGTCCCAGCTTTTTGAGCCTTTAAGCCATGTCGGAGGCTTTTGGGCGGCCTAAAAACTCCGACACTAGAGTTGGCCACTAGCTCATTACGAAGAAGGAAGGAATTCGTATTCGAAAAGGAATTATTTAACCGCCCTATTCATAATAGTTCTATAAACCTCAGATAGCTAAAATTGCGTTATATAAAAAATAGAATAGCCAAGCAACATTGAAACGTAAACAAACGCATTACAAGGTCGAATTTGAATAAACGATTACATGCCTTAAGCTTAACACTACATACGCGATTAAATTCCATTGATATTATAAATACGAAAGTTTGTACCCCTTCTCGCTAAAACTATCTGTCAAGTCTAAATAATCTAGCTAGTGGTAGTGGGTTGTTTTAGAGAATAAAAAAATCGATTGGTGCTAGGCCGGGATTTGATACGAATCGAAATTCGTTTCACAAGACATAAAACCGACCAAGTGCGAGTCGGACTTGTGCACCGTTGTATCGGAGCCCCACTTAAATATTTATTTCATTGTTTTATTTGTTGTTATAACCGCAACAGATATAAATCATCTGTGAAAATTTCAACTGTCTAGCTATCACGGTGTAGGAGATACAGCCTCGTGACAAACAGACAGACGGACAGTGGGGTAGTAATAAAGTTCCGTTTTCACCCTTTAGCTTTGCGTATAGAACCCTAAAAACAACTACAGTAAAATAAAATGTTAATGACAACCATAAATCGTGTTCACAACCCTAATCAAAGATTAACATTTCAACTCAAAAATAACGTTACTTCCAAAGAAATAAAGTTGATAATTAATTAAGACGACCCTATTACATATTAAATTCAAGCAAAAATAGATCTTAGCGAGTTGAAATAAGAATAGCGTTTTTCCTTGCATCCGCTTACTCACAGGAAATGCTTGACTGAGACAAATGAATTTCGACCCAATCTTGTGACTCATGAAGTTTGTTTATCCTTGGCAATAAAATCTAGTTGAAAACTCAAGTAAGTACGTTCTGACAGATAAGTTTAGTTTTATTGCGTGTTGTAAGATGTTGAAATTCCGATTACTGAAAATTCAGTCGCTGAAAATGTAGGAGTAGTTGAAAATTTCGTATTTCATGTTTTTTACAGTTTTGACCCCTTATTCCAATATTTTCTTTACAAAACATCAGTTTTAAAAGGTTTTGAATTTCGAACATTCGCCTTAAATGTTCGAAATAAAAATTCGAAATTCGAAACCGAAAAAGTGATATTTTGTAAAGAAAAGGTTAAAATAGGTGCTAAAACTGTAAAAAAAAACATGTACTAAAATTAAGTGTAAAATTAAGATCGTAATTATGTGTAAAATTAAGATCGTTGCATTTTTATTTACATAAATGATGGGTTAATTAACCAAGCAAACAACATTTTGAACTCTTTCAAAACTATTCGTTTTTAAAAAGTAAACCTCAAGTAATCTTTGTAAGAATTTTGTATGATAGATAAGGGCCTATCCTCACTAGACCAGAAATAATGCCGGTTACTTATATTCGCATGTATTCGCGAGGCGACGATATTCGCAATGTTTGTGCAGTTTTTACGCAGTGTCAATTTTTTTAGGCAATGATTCGTACATTAAACGAATGTTTCCCCGCAAGTGAGTGACCGGGGTAACATTAAGGCCAGTTCCAACCAAAGCAAAGCGAAACATTTCAATCAATCACGTCAATGTCACTTTGACAACTCCATCCTTGTTGACGGAAATCAGCTCCAACACCCATAAAAATAAGACTTAAAATCAAAAACTCACCTCCTCCACGGACTTCTTCGAAAACTCGTTCATGGACACAATCCATTGCTGCACTAGCTCATTCACGATAACTAAATCGTTATATAACCACGTCAATAGATCATTAACCCATTGCACTGAAGGCGGATCAGCGCCTGTGCAGGTTGGGATCACTAGGGACTGGTGCTTCTTGAGGTTTAGCTGTTCTGGGCCTGGGGACATCCGCCCAAGGCGTCTCTTGTTGGGAGGAGTCGGTGGCACGAACGAAGATGGTTTAGAAGCTTTCAACGAAGCACTTTTCACCTTGGCACTCGTCGCCAAAACACTATCCGCACTAGCAACTATTTCGACAGCCGCTTTTTTCGGTTCTTCAATCGTTTTAACTTCGGAGGTTCTTGCAAAGCGACCGTATGCCCATTTAGCGGTGGCTAGGACCACGAGGGATATCAGTATCCAGATGAATACAAGCATAACTAGGTTGTCCATCGCTGTGTCCATAAAATCGAAGCTGCAGATCAGGTCGTCAACAGCCTCGGCCAAGTCCGCCATACTTTTCCATTCTGGCCACCATCTGGGCGCGTCCGGTGTGCCCGCTTTGCTGTCTGCCACTGAGCTTGGCATTTTGTTTTTTCTATTTTCGTACGGACTATTTTGGGAAAGCAGCTCTGTCTCGCTCTTTTATGAGTTTTCGGGGCTCATTGGATGGTGGTGGACTTGCTGTCTCTTTTTTGCAGTGCGTTCAGTTTTCAGGATTGGCGGGAGCTATTGCCGCCAAATGATTCGATGCGTTCCGTTTATGAAAATTGTTTTTTTAGATTCATATTTTGTATATTAAAAAAGTTAATTTATTAGTGATCAAGTGAACCAAGTATGTAAATAAAAAGTGCGTAAATAAGTAAATAGTTTTAAATTGGGTACGAGATTATAAGCTTCTCATTCAATATAAATTGGGGGAGACTCGTTCATTCACTCTATCTTTATCACTGAAAGAGTGAAGGGAAACGTTCGTTCGTTCGTGTTCATTCGTGGTTTAGTGCTGCGTGACGTTTTTTATTCAAACCAACATGTCGAAAACCTGAAACAAAGGAAATAGATTTATAAATAATAATAATAATATAGGCTTTTTATTTCCTTCATAACAAAGGGTAGATAAATTGTAGGTTGAACGGGAAAGCAATCCAAATTCACAATAATATCATATTTAAAAAATAAACTTCTAGAATCTCTTGCATTCTAATTTAGTACCTGAATAATTTTATTTTTTTATTTAAATTTTTTATGTGCTTTATATTAAGGATCTTTCAATGAGTAAAGGCTTTTATATAGTTGTACAGTTTTAACTAGTTAAAGTTAAAGACATAAATGGTCTCATTGGGGTGTAAGGAGTTCCAACTTCCATCTTCGGAACCCAAGCCAACCTCACCTGCCCGTGGTGCACCTGCTAACTAACAAACGGGGCTCTGGCGGCGGCTGATTGCGGCATAGCGCAGCCTAACACCGGCACAGCTACATGCCCTATCTGCGTACGGGCAGCAGCGTCGCGACGAATCGGTGGTGCGAGAACCGGTGCTCTGAGATCCCCAACCCGCATGCCTAGCGAAGGGATTTCCTTCATAGAGGCCTATGTCCAGCAGTGATTTTAGAAGGCTGGTATTGTCTTTGTAGCTAAATAAAGCATTTTCTCAGTACAAAATAGTGTTTAGGTACATACGTTCAATAGCACGTGATAACGAGATTACAATTCCCCCATGCGTGTCCAATCAAAGCCGGCAACGCATGAGATCGTGTTCACAGATGGCTAGTGATGCCTTATTTTTATACTAGTGACCCGCCCCGGCTTTGCACGGATGCAAGTTGTACATATAAACCTTCCCCTTGAATTACTCTATCTATTTAAAAAAACCGCATCTAAATCCGTTGCGTAGTTTTAAAGATCTAAGGATACATAGGGACATACAGCGAGAGGTGACTTGTTTTATACTATGTATGTAGTGATGAACAAAACATGTTATTGGAGAATGGAAATGTATACACACGGGTAGTGCTACTTGTCAGTAATTATAAAAAACAAAATCCTAAACTAAAGTCCATTATTATAAAAAAAAATTAAAACAAACGAAATCACAAATAAGTTAAAAAGAATTTTAAAGAAATAAGTTAAGAAGAAATTTGAATCAGTAAGGTAATCAGTAAGGGCTACTTACTTACTAAAGTCGATGCTCATGCTGTGCACCATACCCGCGGTTAATTACCACATTTGTGATTTAGCTTGTTTGACAAAATAAAATTTTGAAAAGTGGACTTTAGTCTTAGGATTTATTTTTTTATGATTACTGACAAGTAGCACTACCCGTGTGTTCATTTAATGTCGCCATTACAGCAACACCCTTTATAAACCTTCCTCTTGAATCACTTTATCTATTAAATATTCTATAAAATATCCATTACAAAAAACCGCATTTAATCCGTTACGTAGTTTTAAAGATACATAGTTAGGGATAGAGAGCGGAAAGCTACTTTGTATACTATGTAGTTATAGTGATTTGAAAATACTACTATCGCAATCGAATAAGGCCAGGAAAAATTATAACACCTCTCAAGATTGTATTCAGAGTTGAGATCAGCTTAATAACAGCCTAGATGAATTGAACTCTGATTACTCATTGTTCAATTTCGAGGCATAAGGTCAAGTGATGTCTGTAATACGTTGATTCAGGTCGAAATGTCTAGACTATTGCAACGTGACTAACCTAACCATGTTTGTCAATCTTTTAATTACACGCGCATGTACTAGTTTTACTTGCGCAAACGCAGGTTTTGAATACCTACAATTAAATACTTGATAAGAAGCGGTGGTAAGGCTAGTGGCACGTAAGTCTAGCAGTGAACGAAGCTTCTGCGCATGGGTCTCTCACTCTCTCTCTCCTCTAGCTCCCATATGATACCTTACTTTTGACTTCTACGCAATAACGGTCAGCGCTAGAGTTTCGTGCCGCTACTTGTATAGGTCGCGTCACGTAAAAAGGAATTATTCCGGAAATCCCCACCAAGCCGCCCCACTGGTGGGGATTATTGGAATTTTTTTCCAATAATCCCCACCAGCTACGCCGTAGTCAGCTACGACGTAGTGGTGGGGATTTCCGGAAAAAAAATTCCAATAATCCCCACCAAGTCAAATGGCAAATTTTAATCACTCTTATTCCTTTACTTCGTGGTATTATGATGTTCTCTGTAGTGCATCATATTATAATAACATAGGTAATTTAAGTAGGAAGAGTTATTTCCTTATGTTTATAGCAACATTGGATGTTAGAAAAAAATAAAAGAAAAAGTAATTGTTATGGTCTTTAATATAACTAAATTATTTATAAAATTATAATTCTTTAATTAGTTAAATTATAATCAGTTATGTATTACTAATTATAATTAAACTAAATTAACACTATAAACATAGTAAAAATCAACAAAGTGCTTATTTCTACTAACAAACATTTATAATCACGTTTTTAGTATCACACATAATTTTTATTTTGTCTTAAATAGTTCTACTAATTTACAATAATTGACTAGAACTAAAGATTAATTTCAATAATTACGTTGCAATCGTTTTGGTTCTAGTTGCGCGGCAACAGATGAATGGTTTTATTGCACCCGGGCTTCAAAACAACAGACCATGTGAACATAAATATAGTAAAAAATCAACATAGTCATAAAAATACTTACTAACATCTAAAAATTAACTAATTTACAACAATTAAAAGGTAAATTTTTATTTAATTGTTAATAGTACCGTGACCAAAAATTACTACAAACTTATATAATTAATAATTAATATATATTATAATGTAATTATAATTAATTATACATATAATTATAATATACATATTATAATATAATATATATATTATAATATAATTATAATATACATATTAATTATACATATATTTTATAATATAATTATAATATACATATTAAACCACCAATGACTAACCTTTTATCGGTTTGCCACAAAGTACCTACCTAGTAACAAGTTTTAACCAATAGGGAAACAGCTAATTGGTGGTCTGTTGTTTTGAAGCCCGGGTGCAATAAAACCATTCATCTGTTGCCGCGCAACTAGAACCAAAACGATTGCAACGTAATTATTGAAATTAATCTTTAGTTCTAGTCAATTATTGTAAATTAGGTTAATTATTGTAGTTTAGTAGAACTATTTATGACAAAATAAAAATTATGTGTGATACTAAAAACGTGATTATAAATGGTTGTTAGTAGAAATAAGCACTTTGTTGATTTTTACTATGTTTATAGTGTTAATTTAGTTTAATTATAATTAGTAATACATAACTGATTATAATTTAACTAATTAAAGAATTATAATTTTATAAATAATTTAGTTATATTAAAGACCATAACAATTACTTTTTCTTTTATTTTTTTCTAACATCCAATGTTGCTATAAACATAAGGAAATAACTCTTCCTACTTAAATTACCTATGTTATTATAATATGATGCACTACAGAGATCAACATAATACCACGAAGTAAAGGAATAAGAGTGATTAAAATTTGCCATTTGACTTGGTGGGGATTATTGGAATTTTTTTTCCGGAAATCCCCACCACTACGTCGTAGCTGACTACGGCGTAGCTGGTGGGGATTATTGGAAAAAAAATTTAATAATCCCCACCAGTGGGGCGGCTTGGTGGGGATTTCCGGAATAATTCGTAAAAAGAACGCTGGCGGTAAGCTGTGCATTAGACGATTTATCGGTATTTACCCGTGCGCGAACACACCCCTTCCAGTTCTTACAGCGCTCTTTTTACATCACGCGTTCTTTATGCGGATTGGGGATCGCAGAGCACAGCTTCATGCACCGCGCTGATACTGCTGCCTTTTAGAGTTTTTAGAGGGAAAACACAAGGTAATTTTTTTTTTGTTAAAAGCGCGCATTTACTTGTGTAGGTATAACCAGTAGTAGGCCATTCATTCATTCTTTATTCAATGGCTTCTGGGATAATTTTCCACAATTTCCCGAGTATCTTATAAATGTAAGGCAACGTAGTACGGTTTATAAGTCTAGCCATCCAGTCTTCAGTCAGGTCCGACTCTGCTATTGCAATGGCGTCTATAACAAAAAACAGGCCAAGAGCCAGAGTCGGACTCGCGCACGAAGGGTCCTGTATCTGTACATGTATGAGAGCCCCCTTAATTTATTTTATTTTAAGTAAATAAATAAATAATGCTGGACATTATCACACAGCATCATGTAGCACCAAACTAAGCAGAGCTTGTATTACGGGACCCACATGATTGATATTATATATATATGTGTGCTGTGTATATATGGGTTGCAGTAGACGATTGATTGTTGTAAATTGAAATAAACTCGAAAAAATAATTATTTCTCTCACAAATATTTTAAAATTTGTATATGACAGTCGTGCTGCAGATGTGCTTAAAAATATCTACGTTACATTAGCTATCCAGCAAGGTATAACATGCTAGGGTATTATCAGAATTTTTGATGAAAGGGTCTACTAAGGTAGTAGTATAAATAATGGTACTTAAGTCAGAAAACAATAATATAAAATAATAATAAAAATCTTTATTGACAAATAAGGAAAACAGGTTATTGTATATTCCAAAAAGTAATAGATGAAAGACAACATAAAATTAGCCAGTGCGCTTTGAGTGTCGTACAATTTTATAACAATGTGGGCTCCTTAACTCCTAAACTAAGTTAGAAAAACTTGTGTTTTAGGAGTCCGTGTTCCTCCTTTAAGGTAAACAGTTACAAAAAATATGTTTGTACACGACGTTTATACAATGTAAAAAGGTCAATCCTACATAATAAAATTAAGTGAAATGTACATAGGTGTGTGTGTGTGTGTGTGTGTGTGTGTATTTCAGTGTATGTTTGGGTGGGTTATCCTGTTCCCCCCAGTCTCTTGAGAGTCTGGTTATCACAGGAATAACCCACGGAGCGAATTTTGTATGTTTATGGTGCGAAAGAGTGAGTGTATGTGTAAAAGCAAGCTTTGTATCTTAAGTGTGTATGTGACTGTACTCATGCCAAGCTCAGTAGTATGTGTTCAGTATCGTCGTAACTCATATTATGTAACCATTTTTGGACTTTTATCTGAACTACATATTTGTTGACAGCATAGATGGATAAGATTTTATTTATTTCGTTATGTAAGAAAAAACTTAAAAAGTCATATTGACGTTTAGCAAAAGTAGTTCTGCATTTCGGTAGGGGGAACAAATAGGAAAACTTTGACGTCTGATTGCTAGATTTGGATCAAATGGCAGTGTTGAGTGTTTACGACAATAAAACAATCCAAATAGGTACAAAATGACGTTTATAAAGTGGATTAAAACACAGAATGAGAGTTTGTGTGCGAAATAGAGGCGGACACGTAGAAGAAGAACTAACTAACAAAAATATCGGTATGTTTTTTAAAAAAACTTAAAAGTCCAATATCGTTATAAGTTCCATAGTCAAATCAGTCAGGAATTATGGAAGCTACAACCCCCTCCAGGATCTAGGTCGACTTAACCTATAACCCTGTATTTACATTTTTTTGTAAATACATACATATCATACATAGAAAACACACAGACCCGAGCATAATATCTGAAGAACATGCAAACGGTCCCGCGGCGGGAATCGGACCCGCAATCTTCTGCATCACAATAACTAAAACATACAACTAAAATTCTGGAATATTACAAGCATCTTTTTGCGGTTCATATCAAGCAAAAAACGGCAAAAAATCATGATTGTTGTATGTGAGCCCCCTTATAAATTTATTTTATTTGTTGTTATAGAAGCAACAGAAATATAATATCATTTGTGAAAATTGACAAAAATTACACAACCGCCGTTTAAGATGAAAAAATGCGTCAGGTCAGCTAGTTTTTAATAAAACCTATTCGAGTTTGACTTTAACATACAAATGTAAAATTATTATTCAACTTATTAAACGGTGACTCCATCCAAAAGCGTGTATGACTTCATGAGAGCCGAACAAACTTGGATGCAGTGAGCGTTGCAATGACGTAACCATACATAATGTAAATGATGCTAATTATGTTCCCTTTGTTTGGTCCTTGTAATTAATGTAATGAGATTTGAAGGCTTGGTAGCTGTCTTGGCCTAGTGGTGCCGAGCCGTGACTTTTAAGAGCCTATCACAGACAATTTTACCTACAAACCGATAGCATTAGCCGGCTGTACCTGTGGGCAACTGACAACAGTTGGCCTAAACGTGTGCTAGGTCAATCGCATATTGAGCCACTAGTCGCGGCCACTAGACGCGACCACAAGCTGCGGACGAGTTTTTTGGACGACCTCTGTGGCGCAGTGGCAGCGAAGGTCCGCCTGGGACGCAGAAGGTTGCGGGTTCGATTCCCGCCGCGGGACAAATGTTTGCATGTTCTGCAGATATTTGTCTCGGGTCTGGGTGTTTTCTATTTATGTTATGTATGTATTTACAAAAAAATAAAGTATATATGTAATATATCAATCATGTGGTTCCCATAATACAAGCTCTGCTTACTTTGGGGCTACATGATGCTGTGTGATAGTCCAGCATTATTTATTTATTTATTTCATACATTTTGTATAGTATCGGCGCAAACTGAACGTTCGAGCGGCTGCGCTCGAGCCACAGCTGCGGGAGTCGCCCGAGCTCGCTACTTGTCGCTCGCAACACGCGCATACTGAGCCACATATTATACATTCAACAAATCAATGTTTTAGTTTTTTCACGCGCAAATCGCGGCGCTCTCATCGGTTAGTTAGTACAAGTACGAAGATAGAGACTCAAAACAACGTACCACTAAACTTATTGACAAAACTGTATGAAAGTGAAAGTATAAGCGAATGCTTGAATGTGTAGCCGATGATCAAAATATGTTTTTCTTTAAACCTACCAATTTTTTTCATAAATAGATAGTTAAATTGCCTATTTTATAGTTGGGATACACACACGATACCAAAAAAATTTTTAAGCATCACGCAAAAACAGCCGGAATTTTAATGGGACTTTTAAATTATTTGCAGGTTTTCCTATCGACTTTGTATCATTTGAGCATTATGTTTTCCCCATACAGATATAAAACAAAACAAATCTATAGAGCCACAAAAGAGTTTGGATTTTTTTATATACTAAATCTACGTTAGCCACCTGTTTTTTTTAACCTTTAACTATTTTATAATACTAATTGATTGTAAATAATGATTTTAATGATTGGATTTTTACATTTATTTTGTAAATGTATTTATTTTGTAATTGTAAATATATTTTTGATGATTAATTTTACCATTTTATTTTTTTCCAAACAAGTGTATGGTCAAAATCTCTTTTGTAGGTTTTCCATTACCTTTTTTTACTAGCTCGTTCCAAGTATAATTCTATGTATATATATATAATTATAGTAGAACCAAGTTCAAGAATAGTACCTACTATTTACAACTTTAATTTTAATGGGCGAATATTACTTTGATGACTCTTATTAAATATATAAATAAAAATTGGGAAGGGTAAGGCAGGCTGCACACCAGAGATACATTTGTATTACAACAATAGGGATGACGAGTGAATAATTCTAATTAGTCCGTCAGATAGTTCAACAAAAAATATGGGACACGTATTTTTTCTTTTTTCGATTAAACAAAAAATTACAAAGATATAGTGAAGTTCCGCATAACGTCACGGCTTACTACACTTTTTACTTACTTACCGTGACGTCACGAGCCCCCACTCCCGAACTTTGCAGCTCTTTCAATTATTATATATTTGCTAAATAAAAAAGTACGTGTCCAATATTTTTTGTTGATCGATCTGAGGGTTTAATTATTTTATTTTTTACCCATTCGTCATCCCTATTTGTGGCGCTACGTTTCGATGTTAAAATAATAAAAGAAACGGTAAATTTTCATTAATTTTTTACATCGAAATGTGACTCCACAATAAATTGCCGTGATACATTTCTGTGTCTGGTGTGCGGCCTGGCTTAGTCGTAGTGAAGCAAACATTAAATTCGGTACGAGCCTATTTTTTGCAAGCATTTCGCATTCCATGTGACAGGTTGTAAACCTATGCCGATAACATAATATATTAGTGTATGACATAATCCTACCCATGTCTACGGCCAATAAATTCTTACTCACATTTTGTAAACCAGTCAAACAAGCGATAAGAAATAATGGCCGCTGATAAAACCTACGATTTTGAACGGAAAATGAAGGAAAGAATTGTTGAAAAATACTAAAAATTACCGAAAGACCAATGAAAAAATTAAGCTATTAGGTTTAGTACTCGTTACACTGGACTAAATTATTTGTTTACGTATGTTTGTGATAAAAATATCATTAATTATAATACAAAAAAAACTTTGTGTGTTAGTTTATTTTTATGTTCAGTAAACCCATCATCATCAACATCAGCCTATAGCAGTCCACTGCTGGACATAGGCCTCCCCTAATGAGCGCCATTGCGCCCTGTTCTGAGCTCGACGCATCCAGCTTCTACCTGAACCTTTCACAGATCGTCACTCCACCTGACCGGAGGGCGTCCTACACTACGTTTGCCGAGCCGCGGTCTCCACTCAAGAACTCGTTTACCCCAACGGTTATCGGTTCTTCGGCAGATATGGCCAGCTGGCCACTTCAGCTTGCTAATTCTCAGAGCTATGCCGACAACTTAAGTGCTATGTTCGTTTTTTTCTTCTATGGCGCTCATTAGGGGAGGCCTATGCCCAGCATTGGACTGCTGGTGACATAGGCTGATGATGATGTGTTTTTTTTATTAACCTAATTTACCGCTGACTACTGGTAGGTTAAGGCACATTTTTACAGATATTCCTGTAAATAGCTCAAAATCAGCGTAAATGTTAATTATTAATGGATAAAATTAGGGTACGCGTTTTATTTTCAAAATAAGTAGCTGATAGTTGTAACGGTCAATTAAAAATTGATGAAACGCAAATACTACCTAGTGCAAACAACAACTACAACAACATCAACAACTGCCTATATCAGTCCACGGCTGGACATAGGCCTCCCCTGATAAGAAGAGGGATTCTCACACCGCCGACGCTGCTGCCCATCGGCAGCCAGGGAATGTAGCTGTGCCGGTGTTTTAGGCTGCGCTATGCCGCAATCAGCCGCTGCCAGAGCCCCGTTTGTTAGTTAACAGGGTGTACCATGGGCAGGTGAGGTTTGCTTCGGCTCCGCTTCCCGAAAAATAGTGTATTATTAGCAATTCACTGGGTAGGTTGGAGTAGCTCAAATCAAAACAATAAATCTAAGATAGTGCAAGTCCCGCACCGGGAATTGATCTAACACTACATCTTGGCAGTCTGCTACTGGTTCACTATATATTTCAGGCAGCTCACACCTCGGGATGTATGGCAATCGTCATCATCATTTTCAGTTTTTCAAAACCCACTGCTGAGCATAAGCCTCCTCCCTCATGTAAATGTAAATGTCGATAACCCAAAAATATATACTTACCAAAAATATGTATAGGTACTTTTCCTTTCCAATCACAAAATCACACGTAATTTTTCTCTTAAAACACTTTTAAAATACGAAAACCTAGTAATTGATCCCTAAAATTCAACCAAAATACAGACTATATCACACAATCCCTAAAATAATACAGAATTTAGACAAAATACAGACTTTTTTAACAACAAACATGTCTGCTTCACACTGTCCGCGCACGCGTACTGATTGTTTGACGATATTTCATAAATTTACATATTCGGTCATATTGTACCGATATCAAGGTTACAAGCAGGTAGAGTAACCATATGCTATAAAGAGCATTTGAGTATGAACCGGTTCATACTAAGAATTAGAATATAGATTCATTTATGAAAAAAATACCTGTTAAGTAGGTTGAGACACAAGAGTTTGTCCATTTCCTCACTTAGTATGCCTAATACTCAAATTATATGACGAGCCACAATATTTAAGTAGGTTGTGGTAGGCAAGTATATAAACCATAGTGATTATATATCTAAAATTTATATTTATTTATAGAGGGTTTTTATTCACAATTTGAACATGCCACCCTGGAGGGGCAGACTTATGCTAATAATCATTTACGTTTAATTCCTAACTTCCTAACTATCTATCTTCCTAACTATCTTATGTAAAATTCTAGCTTGAATAGTTGACTGACCTCATAGCTCAGTTGGCATTCGGCTTCAGGTTGCAGGTTCGATTCTTGCCCAGGACAAACATTTGTGTGGTTCGGAATAAAGGTTCCTACTGAATAAAAAGATTTCTATCATTTAATTTATCCTTGCCTATCAACATCATAGCAGTCCACTGCTGGACTTAGGCCTACCCTAATGAGCGCAATTGTACCTACCATATTCTCCAGTACCCCTAGTACGAGTTGCTTAATTCGAAAACTTTTTTGTTTACGATATCGAGCTCAATTTTAACGTACGTTTTTTGGAAATTACGCAATTGGTTTTATGTAGAAACTGATCGAACAACGTAGGTAATGTAATTTGCTAGGAGATTGCAATAATTATCACTCAAAACGGTGAGGTAAATAACGAAAAAAGGTACTTCAAAATTTAGCTCGATATAGTATACATAAAAGTTTTCGAATTGTGCAGCTCGTACTAGTCCCTCCGACCTATGCTCAAGCCTAGTTTTAGGTTATCAAGTTTTTGCAATCATTATTTATGATATAAATATACATTCATAACATTAGCAAAATTTTATAATATATCAAATCTGATACTTAAGATAAGGCCATATCTTGCTCCTATAACTCTCGGAGCTCATTCTATCCTATGCTTACAAATATTGCCGTATTGAATTGGATTATCCTACTAAAATAAAAAGTGCGATAGTTTGTATGTCATGACTCATGATGTATTTAGATAGATAATATAGATAATTTAGATAGATGGGTTTAGATTTATTTACTTACACAAGCCTATTCATCAAAGACATCCTTCATATTACCGGTGGCTCAGATGCTCATAATCATGTCACTTGATCAGCATTTTATTTCAATTTTTTCTCATTTATTTTTTGCAATTTCTTTTGCAAGTTTTTTGAACATGTGTTCAAAAAACTTGAGCTAATGGAATGTGAATAAAAAAAACAAGTAAACAAGATAAACTACCTATGCATAACAAAGTTGGAAAACAATTTCAGGCGACAATATTATTAGTGCTAAGTGGAGAGAAAATGTTTTCTCTCCACTTAGCACTAATAATATTGTTTTTAAAATGCGCACTTAAGTAATGTTTGAAGCCAGATCAAAACCGTTGAATTTAATAAGATATTTACTTTTATTGCTTGTAATGTGTAATGTGTGCTTAAATAAAAAGACTTTCTGCTTGGCGCTCGGCGAACCAAAACGTCTGCGAATTTTTGCGGAGTGCCGAAGGCGGATCGTTTCCTGATGATGCCTTATGGGGAAAGCGAAACATTGTCGAATTTCTGTTGAGTTTTTTATGAAACTCGTCAGAGAGAGTTGGCGGAATTTGTACTAAATATTTTATCTTTTATTTAAAAGATAAAATATTTAGTATCTTAACCCGCATGCCCATAGTGGGGCATAAGGGGCACATCCCCCCTTCATAGGGATACCTATGTCCAACAGTGGACTGAATATTTTATTTTAATGAATTGAATCAGGCGTGACTTTGCGGAAATCCATTACAAGATATTTATCTTTGCGGAAATCCATTACAAGATATTTATCTTGTAATGGATTTCCGCAAAGTCACGCCTGATTCAATTCATTAAAATAAAATATTCAGTCCACTGTTGGACATAGGTATCCCTATGAAGCCCCTTATGCCCCACTATGGGCATGCGGGTTAAGATCTCAAGGCACAGCTTCTCGAACCACCGACGCTGCCAGAACCCCGTTTGTTCAGTAGGGTGTACCAGGGGCAGGTAATGAGATGGAGCTTGGAATTGGAACACCTTATACCCCTGAAAACTTCATAGTATTAGGTGCTTACTTATGAAAAAGGCGTTTTTAGAAAATTTATCTTTTTTTTATACTACTTGTGGATGGAACAAGCACATGGCCCACCTGATTGCTTCGTACATCACGTTTTTCCGGAACGTGCTCTACGATGCAATGCCCTACGTCCATCAACTTGAGGCATGAAGATGATAAGCCTCTTGTGCCTGTAATTTCACCGGCACCTTTCAAACCGAAACACAGCTCAGCTACTTCACGGCAGAAATAGGCATGGTGGCAGTACCTCCCCGGGCGAGCCCTCCACAAAGAACTCTACTACATGCCTATTTTGATTTCTCCATACATACATTTTTGTATTTTTTTCTGGAACTTATAATCCTTATCTCCTAAAATGTTGTGTGTATAATTGGACAATATTGTGAAAAGTTTGCGTAGTATTATTTAAAAAAGAAAAGTTACATATAAAAGAATACTACGAATTTAAGCATTGAAAGTGACAACACATGAAATGAACTGTTTTGCGGATGAACTTCCTCAAAAAATTGTATTTTATTGAATTTTCAATCTTTACAATAATGTTACGTTCAGAAAATAAAATAATTTTGTATACGACTTTTGAATTAAATATAATATGTGAAAATTGAAATAGAGAGAAAAAACGCCAATTTCATATGTATACATATCACACCTTTATACACATGAAAATGATCAAGTATTATACTAGTCAATGACCATAATAGTCATAAAAGTAAATTCCACATTGATTGCACTGACCCTGACTTATTAACACTGAACAACCTCTTAAGCATTTTGTAGTTAGAAGTAGCCAAATTAAACGCTGTTTTACAACTCTAATAGAACTATTGTAGTCCAATTAGGATCGTAGCCCAGTTTACATAACGTCTGCTAATGTGATTATCGTACATCAAGGACAACAGTTTCAATGATTAATGCACAGCCCTAAAGGAAGCCTCGTTTATATATACGTAGCTTGTTTAGTACGTAGCGAGGCTAGGGTTGCCAGATGACCGGGACTTCCAGAAAAGTCCCAAAATTTCACGTGTGGTCCCTTGTCCAGTATTACACTCTACTGTCTCGAAATTCATGAACACTAGTTTTTTTTTCCCACAAAGTTACGTTACGATACGGCACGGCGCGCATACCTACCTACCACTGACAATACAGTGTGTTAAATAATATCAATAGATTTAATAAAAAATAAGTACCTAACAAATAATTTTGTCATATTTTTTCTACTGCCCGTCGAACAGCAAACATTTGTAGTCAGATTTGTATTTTAAATCTTCGTTTGTAACCCCAGAAATGTCCAGAAAATTAATACTAAGCCCGTATCGGGCAACCCTGAACGAGCCAGACATTTAAACAACAGCACACGACGTAAACAAACGCCATCAGGCAAAACACCACACCACACCACACCAGCCTATATCAGGCCACTGCTGGACATAGGCCTCCCCTAATAAAGGGGGATATACCCCTAATCCCCACGCTGGGCATGCGGGGATCATACAAGTCAGGCAAAACACCAAGCCACTGAATAAAATAAAACCAAACCCTTCATAATGAACTCTACTACCTCAAAAACCTACTTTTGTAGTTAGTAGAGCTCTACGTGAAGGGCTCGTCCTGGTGTGTATTACCCCTATTTCTGTCGTGAAACAGTACTGGTGCGTTGATGTTTTTCGGTTTGAAGGGTATTGATGCCGGTGAAATAACAGGCACATGAGGGTTATCATCTTCATGCCTCATGAAGAGCGCAGAGCTTTGCATCGTAGAGCACGTTTCAAACAAGCGTGATCTTCGATACGATGCTTTGTTATGGGTCGTGGTTGCCACTTGACATCAGGTGAGCCATCATTAAGTCATCATCATTTCCCTGCCCTTATCCCACTTTAGGTGGGGTCGGCACATCATGTTTTCTTTCTCTATTAACTCCTATCGGCTGTCAACTCTGTACTCACTTTCATATCCTCTTTCACACAATCCATCCATCTCTTCTTCGGCCTCCCTCTTCTCGTACATCCCGTTACATTCATACTCATCACTCTTTTAGTCACATGGTTTCCATCCCTCCTCATCACATGCCCATACCACGCTAGTCTTCCACTCCTCACGTTATCCGCCACAGGTGCTACTTTCAAGCTTCCCCTGATATACTCGTTTCTTATTTTATCCATCCTTGTCACACCACACATCCATCTTAACATTCGCATCTCAGTAGCATTTTTTACAAAACTAAAGTAGACACCATTAAAGTTCAGGATGTCAGCAAGTGAATATTGGGGTTCAAGTGGAGTTAGACACTTGGCCAGAAGGAGTGACGGTGGACAAAAGCGCTGACCGAGTGGGGGCCAAAAGATGCATAGAAATAGATGACATCAAGTGATGATGGCGAGATGGTTCGACGATATCGGAAAAACCGTAGGCGGCACTTGGTTCAGACTAGTACAAGTGATAGATAGATACATCATTTATTTGTTACTACAGGCACACAATTTACATTAATAACAAGATATAAGCACAAAAAAATAAAATTAATAGAAAGAAAAAAACACAAACATTTCAAAGAACCTAGGAATTATGAACTTTATGTAAGTTTGTGTGTGCTGCAGCAAGACAAAAAGGCCTTGCCTCAGTGACATTTTTTTGCTTTAAAGCAAAAACACTGATTTTCAGTCAAGACCTGATCGAGAGCGAGCAGAACAAGCCGCAAAATAATGTGTGGTTACGTACCTAGCTATGAAATATGATGGTTGTGTAGCAAATAACATTCCTAAAATTTGAATTTTGAATATAGTGTGTAATAATAATGTATAATAATATGTGTTTTAATAATGTATAATATGACAATAATCTAACAAAATAATTGACGGGAGTTTTATTTTATTTCTGGCATACGAAGTGCTTGGGAATACCCTCTATTTGCTTTTGCAACAAAAACTTTTTGAAATTTAATTTAAATGTATCTTTGGTGTTAGCATTGCGGATGGGAAGTGAGTGATCTATGCCCAGCAATATTCAAGTGGCCTAAGCCCAGCAGTGGCCTGAAATGGCCGAACAGTTAGACTCAATTGCGATTGGGCAGGACACATTATCCGTATGCTTCCAGAGAGGTGGGCATAAGAATTGATGATGAAGGTAAGAACCAATAAAAAGCATTAATCTCTTGTTATGAATGACATAGGCTGAGCGAAGTCACGGGAAAAACCTAGCGTTGAATTAAGCCTATTTATAATTAGCTACAATTAAAAATGGTGCTAATTAATGGTAACGCTTCGCAAATTATAGTACATGGTTGTGGTACATCTTGGCCTAATAGGAGGTACCTCCGAAGGTCATGGGTTCGTTTCCCGGTACCTACATACATATAATGGATGTGTATATTGCTTTATCAAGTTTTTGTAAATTGTTTGGTATTATATATAATTCTTTAAGTGGTTTACTAGTTTCGTGACTACTTTTTGTAGTTACCTAATTATTCATTTGGACAAAATACAAAAACTACCAAAAGAAACCTTGTAGACCGGAACTACAATTATTCGATCGAAAATTCGGTAAATTATACTGATGTGATTTCTTCATAGCCCAGTTTAGTAGCTCTGCTTTCTGAGCAGATCGCGGGTTCAATTCCCGTCCAGGACGAACTGTGTGGTGACCATGGATGCTTATTGTATCTGGGTTCTTAATCTTACAGCATTGAGGTATTTTAGAGCGCGAGTTTTTGGCCAAAAAATAGTCAAATTATGTATTACTATGTCCTTGCCTTATTGATTATGAATTGATGATAATTGTAGCTCTGCCCTTATTTATGGGCTGTCTCCATTATAATATCTCAATGGCTGCCTCAAATAACACAAAGATACGCTTAAAGTTTATAAAGAACAGATTGACAACTGAATAAAACAAATTTAAGTGAGGTTCTTACAACTTAGGACCACCTTGGTCCAATTTACCCCCTTTCGGGATAATATACGAATTCAATGGCGACCGCGATCTGGAAGACAAAGTGTAGGGAGACCTTCCATCAGATGGACCGACGACATCGTCAAGATTGCAGATAATCGGCGGATGGAGAGGGCTCAAGACCGTTCTTCGTGCAGTTCCTTGGTGACCTATGTTCAGCAGTGGACTTCTATCGGTTGTTTATAATGATGATGATGATACGAATTCAAACTCTTTTTTTATGATAACTGTTGATGGTACTAGCACATGGCCCACTTGATATTAAGTGGTAACCATTACCTATAACAAAGTATTGTTTCATAGGTCTCGGATGTTTGGTCATGAAGGTGTTAGAGCTCATGTGCCTGTAATTTCACCGGCACACACACTCTTCAGACGGAAACAGAAATGCTGCTTCACGGCAGAAATAGGCATACTTCCCCGGATGAAGCTTTCACAAAGAACTTTACTACTACTGCTTTCTGAATACATTTTTGGACATCAGCATTCGAGAACCTTCTACGATAGTTGATTTTACGAGTTTTGTGACTTGCCAACGTCCTTATAATACTTCTAAATGACCTAATAAAGAAATACTGACCTAAAATAGGCCGAATACCGAATATTTTTCTCGAAAATCACCACACCATTTAGAGGTCGACGAACTTAATTTCGTGGCGTCATTTCTAAGTTTTTTGTTGGAATTTAGTAAGTAGGAATACTACAACACGAAGGCTTTTGATGAATAGAATGTTATTTTTATAAGTTTAAAACAAATCAAAATACATGCGCTAACACTGACGTAGTGTAGTGTTCCAATTTATTATTTAGTTCAAATTGAAATTGAAATTTCAAAAAAAAGAAAATCATTACAAAAAAACACTTCAAATTGATTCTTTTTTTTTCAAATTGTAGTTGGACCAAACGGGAAGTTTACGTACAAAAAATGAATTTTCAAGGTGGACATGTACCGAATGTAACCGTTGGACTTGCATTTGAATACCGCCTAGGCCTCTATATTATATGGTATCTTCAATATATTTACGTACTGAGCAATAGCGTAGAATAGAAAAGGAAATAATGGCAACAGGAAGTTGAACGAAGGGCAAGTTTAGTATCGGTGAGCTATCGTCGTGTCGTTTATCGTCACGACAGGCGTTATCCGGTGAAGTCTGCTCTAGATTGCCGTAATTTTATTTACTATGCTAGTGAAATAAAATGATATGTGAATAAAATAATACTAAACCTACTACCCAATGGTACCTACAGCCCAGTTTCCTATCTAGCACCTTAAAGAATTACCTACGTGACACAAAATTGTATTTTTATCAAAAAAAATACGGCTTATCTTATTGTTGCACTATAGATAGATATACATACCCTACCCATATATGTACAAACGCTTGCATTATCAGACTGATCTCAACAGCTATGTAATCATAGTCACGAACATAATTGTGTTATCATAATAACATTTTTCACACGGACTTAACACGTTGACAGCTGTCCTCGCACATGAGGGTACGCACCATGTTTATGGTATTTGAAAATGGAAGCACATGGTCCACCTGATGTTAAGTGATAACCATTTCTTATAACAGGGTATTGTTTCGTAGGTCACGGATTTTTGGAACTTGCACTACGCTGCAATGCCCTGCGTTCAGCAATTTGAGGTATGAAGAAAGTGTTGTGTTGAGTTTGAGCCTCATGTTGTCATTATGTCATCATCATATATATCAACCTATAGCAGTCCACTGCTGGACATAGGCCTCCACTAATGAGCGCCATTGCGACCTGTTCTGAGCTCGACGCATCCAGCTTCTACCAGCAGCCTTTCGCAAATCGTCACTCCACCTGGCTGGAGGGAGTCCTAGCGTCCTGTCCTTAAGTGCCTGTAGGTCAATGTCACCGGCACCCACACCCCTCAGACCGAAACACAGCAATGCTGCTTTACGGCAGAAATAGGCATGGTGGCAGTTGGTACGCACCCGGATGAACCCTTCACAAAGAACTCTACTTCTAAAACAATAAACAAATCATCTACATTTAGTCTAAAGCCGCGTTGACACGATCAGAGCCAGCTCGGACCGAGTGAACTCGGATACCTACTCGGACGCAACTCGGATTGTAGCAACCTCTAATCCGAGCCCACTCGGACGACGGCGTCCGATCTAAGTAAACTCGGACCGTGTTCTACTCATCCGAGCTAGCTCGTATGCGAGCTGGAAAACAAAATGGCAACAACCAAATCAAACAGTCCAAATTAATTTCCATTTGCAAGATGCCTTATCTCTTTCCCGTCTTAGCTGCTCTATCAGCAAGTCTGCGACAATTCCGATACAATTTCGCACAAAATCCGTCATTTTTCCATGTTGACTGATAAAAATAATTCGAAGAATGACGAAAATGATTAGAGTTAACTATGTTAGTATCAACAGCTATCCTAGTACACTCGTATGAAGCTACTCCTACGAGTCCACTCGGTCCGAGCCTTGTCCGAGCACGCTCTGATCGTGTCAACGCGGCTTAAGGCCAAGTACGCACTGAAAAAGTAGCTTACTTAGCACCTATAGACCCTAGCGTGCTAGATAGTTAAAACATTCCTTTAACATCGCGCAAGATAAAACAAGTACCTACCTACACAGGAGAACTTAATGCTAAGTAGCATTTTCTTCCAGATAACCTTTATTTAGTGTGGAGATAGATTTGTAGTGCTGCAAATTAGCTATGTGAAATAGTAGAAAAATAATAAGTTACCTAACTCAACAAATTAATAAGAGTCAAAGAATAAATAAATAAGTAAACAATGAATAGTACATACCCTAAACATAAGAATAAACTTACATACAAAGACTAAAAATGATAAACATACCTACATAAATTACTTATAGTACGTATACCCAGGAGCTCAATTTTTTCATTGACTATTTAGTAGAGAATTTTATAAAGTTTGGATTTGAAGATTCCTTAGACAACAGAGCTACAAATATCTGCTGGAAGAGAATTCCACAGGCAGAAAAAACTTCTCGACTTCCTAACAAAAAAGGCATAAAAATTAATTATATTTATAAATATAAATGAATTTTTGACGGACACTTGTATTTAATTCTTGACATTATGTAATTATTGTGATAGTTTCAAATTGTATCTTTTTTGTTATTATTACATACATTTGACATATTATGTTTTAGTTTGCATGCCAAAATTGGTAGAAATAGTATGGTACGGTACAATTATTATAAAAGAACCTAGTAACCCTATTTGAAGCAAATAAATAATTTGATTGATTGATTGATTGACAGATAGCAGACACCCTAAATAATTCCGTGTAGAAAGAGGTATTATTTAGGGTGTCGACGACAATGCTGGACACGGGGAGGACGATTTTGGGTAGATTTGGGGGAGAGCGTGCTAGGGTACACGGAAGCCGCACTGGATGGTTTGCGTGTTGAACCCCTAGGAAACTTGAAACTAGACGCCAGGTGACTTGATAGGCTCTAGGCACTAAGCATTCCACCCGTCAGTGCCTATTTACATGGGCTAAGTAAGAAGGTATCTAAGTAAAGGTACTTATGTACGTCGGTAATGCATATTGTTTGATGGAGCAAGTAAGTAAATGCAAAGAATACTTAAGAAGATAGCCGTGACCTAAAGCTAAGTATGTATAAACATTATTTACTGAAATAATGTGTGACCTTCGTAAGGCAACGTTTGCTATACAACTAAGTTATACGTATACCTATTTACATAGTTATTTATTACAAACCTGTTTTCCTGGTTCGAAAGAGGAAGTATTATGGAAATTATAGTTAAAAACTACCTATACATACCTAACGTCTTACATTACGAAAGGGATATGATCGGGAAATAGCTGCGAATGGAATAATAGTTATTTGTTATACAAGAGTGCAAAGTTGTCCGCGTAGCGTGCTCAATTTTGATGACCGAGCAAGCGAGGGAATCAAAAGAGCACCAGGTGAAAACTCTTTGCACTCGAGTGCAACACGTTACTTTTCATCCCACCTCAGGGAGGAAATTACAAAGGTGTGTTAGGCACTCATCATCATCATCAACAACCTATAGAAGTCTACTGCTGATCATAAGTCTCCCCGAAGGATTTCCACGAAGAGCGGTCCTGAAGCCTTTCTGTCCACTGATCACCTGCCTTTTGATTCCGTAGGCAGCGAGGAATCGCAAGTGGGAGCTCTTTCAACTCTCACTCCGCCTAGCTAGACACTTGCACCACAAAATAAATATTATTTTGTGCTCCTACCACAAAATAAATTGTGCTAGCACGCTGCGAGCCAGCCTGCAGAAGTACGCACGACGCGGTGTAGTTATGATTTGAACAGCCAACTCTAAGCTTAACAACCATATGTCGGGTCAATTCTTAACATCAGGTCACGCATTCAAACTTTATCATCTTCACTTTGAGTCCTATCTTTTATAGAGGTTACGTCTTGCCACATCCTTTATACAGGGTGAATAGAACTGAACACTGTTATAGTTACTAGGTCTTATGCTGCAATAAACTAAATACTGGGTCTTCAGTAGCTGTCACTTTTGCACTGAATATACTAAAGTTACCAATTACTGTTTTTACATTATACCAACCTACGAGTCATCTTCATATTCATTAGCCTATAGCAGTCCACTGCTGGACATAGGCCTCCCTACGAGTACCTTACTGTTATTGTTGTATAGCATAACGTTATTCTTGTAACTGAAAATCAGTTTTTGCTCATTGAGCAAAATTATGCGCTGAGTATTAAAAATATACCTTCTTCACACATAGATTAATTATTATTATTTGGTCGTGTATTAAAAGTATTATCGATGGTTTTTGAGTAAGTAACGCTTTGAGTGTTGGATAATCTTATTTTTCAATGGAAGCACTGCGTCTTAAAGGAAGTCCGTAATGGGTCCGCTCTGCATTGGAAAACGGACACGACTCGTATCTCTCGAAAGTTTGAGCTTGAGCTCGCACTCCGAGTTAACATCGATCTAGCTAGCTTACTGAGGATATCGATTAATGACAATTGAAAGCCGATACCTTCTACTTATCTTCTCTGCTGTAAAAGAGGTTTTATAGAAAACTGTTAAACAAACAGGGGAAATGTTGAACTATATTTATATATCCAAATGTGTGTGTGGTCTGAGCAGTCCGGTGTCATGTCTGACTCCGGACTGCTCAGACCAAAGAGACTGGCGGAGAAAGTCTCATCAGTCCGATCATATTATATCACCACACACCACACCAGCCTATGTCAGTCCATTGCTGGATATAGGCCTCCCAATAAAGGGGGATATGCCCATAATCCCCACGCTGGGCATGCGGGTTGGGGATCGCAGGGCACAACTTCTCGCACCACCGACGCTGCTGCCCGTCGGCGGCCAGAGGATTTAGCTGCGCCGGTGTTAGGCTGCGCTATGCCGCAATTAGCCGACTGCCAGAGCCCCGTTTGTTAGTTAGCAGGGGCTCCAAAGATGGGGGTTGGAGACCCTTACACCCCTCCACGGATATATGACGATGATTATATTCTTATTATGCAAGATGCGTCGAGCAGATGATAGGGGTGCAATAGCCGTTATTAGAGGAGGCCCATATCGTGCAGTGGAATGCTATAAACTTATGATGAAAACATAGGTAATATTTTATCAAAATTGGGCAAATAGAACTCAAGATGCAGTTGACCTCTCCGAAATATCCGTACAGGCATCTGTCAATATTGCTTGTAAGAAACATGCAAACTGGATTTGCGCGCGGGCCTGCTAGTAAAATAAAAAATTATGTATCTACCTACCCGTAAATTCGGTAAAATGACATCACCGACTTGCCCAAGAAGAATCGTTGGACAACATGTTGACAAAGGTCAACTAGACAGTCCACTCACCGGCGAGGCTGAACTTGGCTGCAGGTGGACCAGCCAAACCAGTCGGGACAGTTGTTACGACACTGTTTATTTATGCATTACAAACAATTTGAACATTTAAAGCTCTCATGGCGTAGCTTACTTTTGTGCTCTTAATAGATCATCCTAAATCGCTTCTGGGATGAAGACGATCGATATGCTGACATAGATCTAAAAGTTCGATGGCCTATAAATATCGAAAGGTGTATGTATTTTTGGGTAGAATCTGCAAAAAAAACTTTGCAAGCAGTTTACGTTTTAATCTATTCCTTTGTTAAACAGATGTTGACCAGCTTTCGAAAAGTGTCTTTCCAAAGCCGTCGAATCGAAGTAGGGATTATTGATATTCATCAAAGTTAGCTAAACAGCGATGCTTAGGGAGAAAACATCTTCATCCTCCATCGTCTGGAGGGAATGGGGGAGGCCTTTGCTCAGCAGTGGGATATAGCTGGCTTGCATAGTACTAAATGGTAGGTACCTGTGGTAATTAAATAAATCAACAGTAATTATTCCATTCAGAAACAGTTCGTAGCATATTCTACGAAGACAAGATTTTTTTTGGTAAAAATATTTACATGTCAGAGTCATTTACAATGTAGGTGCTTTCTGAATTAATAGTAGGTATACCTAGTATAAAATATAAATATTTCATAAACGAAAATAGTTCGAGTAAAAAATAGTCAGGGAGTAGGTAGGTCCTATATCTTTCCCTACGAGTTTAAACTCTTCACAACTGTAAAAAGTCTGGCCAACCATCTAGAGCAGCCATAAATATATAAAAGATAAAAATTAGCAGATAAATAACTTCTTTATTCAACTTACACAATCAGATTTACATTCAAAGCGAGATCATCTTAGTCAAACAAAACACCGCCCGGTTACTATTGGGTGGGTGATCGTTTAGAGCCACTGTCTTTCAGAAGGCACGTTGTGGCACGATGTTGGTCCGAGAATGGTCCCAGATTTTTCAATCGCGAAGCTATCATATGCCTCCGGGCGCCCTTAAAACTCCAACATTATGGATGACTTGGTTAGGTAAGGTTATAAGAAAAAAAGGTTTTTAGCTCATAAGAAATAAAGGTTTTTAAGTTTAGTTTGCGAAGAGGCCCAGCAAACTAAATACAGGTTAAAATTCAGAATGTTAAAAACCTTGAAATGTTTTTTCTGCAGTTGCCAGTGACGGTAAAAACTTAGTTACAACTACAACCTATCATTATTCTCGGCTTATGACTTAACCTAAGTAAGTAGGTATCTATGTAGGATATTATAAGCCGCAGATATACCTTTACATAAATAGTTATCTAGGTATGTAGCTTCAGACATACTCATTACTCACAACCGTACCCTTTGAAGTTGGCTGCAAGTAGCGCCATTGTTCCTACACTTTTGGGTTAGATAAGATGAGTCCAAACTAGTCTGTTGTCTAGACTATCAGGCTTGGAACCTGCAACGTTTCCACCTACAGGGGAGACGTTGCTGGCTCCAGCCAACGGCTCTTAGCCGTGACTGCCTGAAAATTTGGACAAGCCAAGAAGTTGACTCTGTAGCGCAGCTGGTTAGCGCGTCCCGGTATTTATGGGATGGTCGCGGATTCAAATCCCGCCTTAGCTAAAGTTTTTGGGATAATTATTAAAAGTCAAATCGTTTACTGAGCTCAATTTTACTGAGCCTAACTTCAAAGGGACATAGATCCGTTATGCCAATTGTAATTTACTTTTGACGTACCTACCTACTGTTGCGTTTCTATGCTCCTTGCCTGAGAGGGTAGCTAAGAGTAAGAACAATTATAAAAAAATGCGCTCTCCATCCACATTACACTATGTACCAACAATCTACCTATAAATCGATACTCGATACATGGGTAGTACTATAGCAATCTTAAACATTTCTGACCTACCATCCATCGCTAAGACAGGGGCATTATTGCACGTTTTATACATTTATCACTAGAGATTCATTTATTTATTTATTAATTTATTTATTGCAGTCATAATCCACATTGTTTAGCAGGGTGCCCCACGTGCAGGTGGGGTTGGCTTGAGTTCCGAAGATAGGGGTTGGAACCGTGTACACCCCACTGCAGTCATAATGTTAGGTACAAAACATGGATGATTAGTATAACACTATGAGCCCAATTTTGGGCACAGCAATGGTATGGAGTAGGAGTCAGCCCGTTAAATAGTATGTAAATTGAATTATAGACTTAACTCAATTTGATGATGAGAGATTAGATTCAATAGAGATATTTTTAGATGTTTTTGGAGAATATTATTGTGATATTCTGCTTATTGAAGCTTTTATGCGCGAAATCAAAAAATCTTTTGACATAGACATAGATTGCAACAGTCTGTGAACATAGCTTAGATTGCTGACATAGTAAAAATAACTAGTCTTCAAAAATCTAGAATACCTAATAATGACGAACTTCACCCACCATTATGTACCTACGTAAATCTTTTTTTGCCTTAAACATAGAATTATTGTAGTACGTACATACTTAGTATATTGGTAATGTTAGGTTACTTTTATTGGATTTTACTCTGTTTTGTGAACTTTTAAAATAAAATAAAGTAGGTACCTACTTCTTGTTGTACTTGGTCTTAAATCAGTCAGTAATACCTACCTACCCAAGTGGTGTTTTTTAAGTTTCCGATGGTGGATTTGCTCTCGCTATATCATCATTGATCCGAAGTGTTTTATATACTTTCTAGCATCTTTCTAGAAAAAGTACATTTTTCACGAGGAAATACAATTATTTTAGTTTATAGATCTATTCATGCAAGGTGATTCGAGCCCGCGAACTTTGGATTCGGCTGATTTCGAATTTTTTTTTTTCGTGCCGGTAATTTTGTTCGTCTCGACTTAAAGTGCATTTTTTATTTATGTTGTGTAAAATTAATGGCGTTTTATCCAACCGACGTTTACGTTTAGCACAGAATAAGGAGACACAAGTGTAATGAAATTAAATAAAAGCTTTAATCTGGACATGACGGACGAAGGAATTTTCTACTGATCGTTTTGTTATAGCGGCATTTGATGAAACAGAACATTTATCTGAAAATTGGCTTAACCACGAGATAAATATTTGAAGAAAACTCCTTTACATTGTGCTTATAAAATAATCCCAAAATAATACGGAAAAATTTGCAGTATAATCGATGGTATAAAGTCAGAAGAATTTAGCAAAAAAAAATAATTAAAAAAAGTATTTAATTAGGCTGTTGCATGACTCATTCATTCTACTCCAAGCTCAGTGATCTTATTCCGGTCCGGTGAATATTCAATTAAGTATATATACCTATGTAAAATTGTAATGAAGCTGGCCAACTGGCCAACCTACAGCATAGATCGTAAATTGTCCTAGAGACATGAAGTAGGGTACTATGTTCCTTATGTAATGTAGAGTTGCAACTGGATTTCCTGAAATTCATTAAAGGGTGCAGTGGGGAAATAATAGCTACGCAGACGAAGTCACGGGGCGCCCATTATATTATTGTAAATACAGCTTGAGTAGAGATAAGTTTAACCTTGTACGCTAATCATCTTATTATGTACGGTGATTTGCTACTTACTAACGGTTACGTAGTTTAACTAACAGGCTAGAATTATTATACTTATTAGTAGAGTTTAGTTAGAATGATAATATATTATTTTATAACTCAAAAAATAAAAATAAAATCCAACTAGCAACGATTAGGTTGTAGATTTGTACCTATAAAAGTATAACCATTACTAAATAATTCTTTGTACATACAATCGAAATAATATGGCGATTTTTCTTTGATTAGATGTTTGGTATGTAAGTAAGAATACAATGAACTTATGGTCGCGCTTTTAAATATACTTAACACGTTGACTGCGGGCCTCGAACAAGACGCTGCGCGCCATTACCGAGCAACAGCAGCCCGGCTAGAGCAAGTGTGTTTCAGCACACAAAGTCTTAGGGGGTAGGTGTTGGTTATTCGTTTGTAGGTACTAATATGTAGGTAGTCCTTTATAGGAAAGTAAGGAACTAAAATAAAACTCATATTGGTTTCGAATCAGCTATCTCGGTTTTCATATGCGTCCTGAGGGCGTTTTTATAGTTTACGAAAACTTTATAAGTTTCGGTATCTCTCCATACATTTTCAGTACAGCGCCTCTAGGGAAACGTGCATGAACTACGAAAATGTATGGAAAGATACCGAAACTTATAAAGTTTTCGAAAACTATCAAAACCTGTGGTAAGCCCTCTGGTCGTCCGCTTAGCCATAAATTAAGATTTAATTAGCTAATTATACAAAACCTAAACCAATTAGCATTAACTGTTGTATTATCCATGCTCTTTAGACTTTTCATTATTTTTTTAATTATGGGTGCAAAATGTGAAAGTTGCAAGAAACGCAACTAAACGCATAAATACAAATACGTTTCATTAAAATAGGTACCTAAATAAATAAATAAGTAGGTGCATTATCCAACAAGGTATTTTTTTTTTTTAGTAAAGCTGACTAAGGTTCCAAAAACGATTTATGAATAAAACTAAAGGAATCATACGTTTTTGTTATAATTACCTTATTTTTACTCACTATACATGTATATAGGTCATAGGATCAATTCAGTACCTAATTGCAATGAACCGAAAAAGCTCATTTTAATGTTGATTTTGTTAATAAGTATTTATAGGTACATACAAAACAAAACGAAGGCATATTTTAGACACCGCAATAAAGGCCTGGTGGTAGAGTAGGTAGAGCTCTCGGTAGATGCCATAAAAAAATTAAAATCACACGTCAAACCCATTAAAATCAATAAAATCCTCATTAACAAAAAAACATCAATAGCACACGCACCGTAAAATGAAACACCATTCTCACCTCATTTTACTTCCAAAAACAAATTCCTTCAGAGACGAACACTGATTTTAAACCACGATAACCCGCGAACTAGTGATGTGACACGCGTTAATTGTGAATATTTCTGGTTAAAAAACATTACAATAACACAATGTCAGAATGGGAAAAAGATCGATAGGGGAACGAGCGAAGCGTCTCTCCCATACGTTTGTCTGTGCCGCACTGACTGACACCACACGGTATAGGGTATAGTATAGCGCGTTGAGAGTTTGCGCAATAGACTTCCGCAGGCACGTTTTATTATGTTTTTGTTATATCCAAATTCTTAATATTACATAAATGCCGGAGCAAGCCGCATTACGATAACTTCTCGCATTCTATAAGTATAAATTCAGCACCTATTAGTGTAATTCACAAGCAGTACAAGCACGTGTCCTATTGTTTAATTCTATGTTGGTACATAAACAGTATGTCACTGCAAGTATTTAGCACCTATGTAACTGTGTTGTTTTGATGCAGTATAATGTCATTGACCTTATGCTCGTGAGAGGTCTTTGTAAAGGCGTGCTTAGCTTATCTGTCTTTTGTTATTTATCTTTATTGAACATGCAATTTACATTAGTAAACGTGATTTTACAGGTAGGTAGGGGAAACTGGGGACACTTGATCACCCCTTTTTATTTTTGCCTCTACGAGCCCCATTTATTAACTTCTTACAAATGTTTTTGTACCAAAACACTTGAAATTTCACTGCAAACTATTGCTATAGTTCCCATTAACCTCCATTTATAAATTATACAATTTTCATACTTAAACTAACAGAAGACAATTGTACCGAGTGTCCCATATGTATGGGTGACTTGATCCTCCCCTATGTTAGACTTGATCCGGGGGGATTGAGTCTCCCATACATTCGGGACACTTGGTCCTACTGATAAATTATTTAAGTATATTATAAATATAATTGTTCTAATTATAAATAAATAAATATATAATTTGAAATAAAATTTGTTTAAATATCTTAAAATACATTTATTTTGCATTATATAATAGTCTCAACGTAACTAAAACAATAATCAAATGGTACATTTCACATGCTACAGAATAAACTTCAAGAAGAGCAAAAAGATTGTTCCTGTCATTCATCTGCTTGGGTTTGGAGCTCCTTCTGTTGTCTGTCCACCATCTTTCATTCTTTGCTGCCAGTTTTGACGAGGGTATCATAAATGAAGGCAGCCGATTCTCCAAAGCGTTTATAGACGCACACACAGTAACAAGCTGTCTACGCTCTCCAGAAGTCACTTTGGATACTTGCTTTCGCTCTCTAAATACTACAACTTTGTTGTTGTTAAGTGGTTATGCCTTCTTAGGCCTGGTTTGACAAATTTCATATGGACGTAAATAGTACCGCACAATTAAGCTAATTAAGTTTCAAAAAATTGTCCATCGTTAATCGTTAGTCAATTTTTTTTTATTCATTATGAACTGTAACAGTACTATTTGAAAATCAATTTTTTTTTAATCTTCACGAATTCGCAACGTGATCAAACAGAGAAGAATTGGCAAGAAACTCTGCTCGGCTAATATTTTTTTAAAGTCCATGTTACAAATCAAATTCTTAACTATTACATTGTTTTTGAGAGAGTTGGAAACAGTTTCATCCCAAAGTTTTTTTGTCATCTAAATAATAAGAAATTATATAATAAGCTTTATTACAAAGGTTACGTTTAACAACATTTTTGAATTTGATTATAATCCTGTTCCAAGTCACATTATGTCATATATAGGGTAGGATCAATTCTCCCCTATAAATGTGTACCAAGTGTCCCCATAACATATGTACGTAAAAATATTTTTTTTGCTAAATACCTTATAGAAATCTAGCTGTTTCTTCGTGTTCAATTGAAAACTACATCAATAATTAATTGGTCGAAATAATTATCAACATTCACTAACTTCTTAAAACACTCTACAGCATAAATTTAAAACTTACGAAAAATGTTTCGGCTCCGCTCCAAACATCAAACCTTCGGCCGTTTGTATAGTTGTCAAGTCCGTCAGGTGACACTCCTATACAATGTTTTTGGGTACCATAGACTATAAATGTTGGCATTCGAAATACATCTAATACTTTTAGTACTTTTGTAAATGGCGTGTACCTAGTCTCCCGTAAGGATCAAGTGTCCTCAGTCTCCCCTACGTTTATTTATCTAACACACCCTATTGCCTGGATAAAATTAGTTTCAAATGTAATTAATTTAATAGGTATAAGCTAAAATCAAGTAGGTAACTTAACGCTTAAAGTGCTGAAAATACAACGGCACACCTGCCGCAGGACGAGCTCCTCGGGCATTGCACATAGCGTCATGTCCTAAGCCCGAATACTTACCAACTAAACGTGAAAGGGTTCTGTCATCCCCAGTTTCCCCCATATTTCATATTTTTCGGTGGAAAATCAGCTGCCAACTATGGTCGGGTCGGGGAACATTTATTTATCTTGAACGACTGTGGTGTCATTTTTTTTTCTAGTGTTTTTCTAATAAATATTGTTTAAATCTTTTGGCAATATCACCAATCTACCTTACTTAAGACACAAGTTTAGTGAAATGTAATAAAAGCTGATTTGGACTGGAATTCTCTGATGAAGAATATTGTTCACCGATTGTTTTTTGTTAAAGTCGCCATTGCTATAGCAGTAAACAGGATCTTTAAACCGTACGACGTTGGCTCATATTGTTAGAACAATTATTATACTTGATACTAACAAATTGTGGAAAAGTATTCCAGAAGCCATTAAATAAAGAAGCGAACTGTGGTCACTCCACGCCATTCCACGCTCACTCACTGTCAAATGTAAAAATTTAGATCTACAGTGTGCCTTTTGTCAATGTTACTATCAGTCGTTATGTCATTGTCAAATAACAACATTCAAACAGTGTTGCCGTTTTAGCATTTTTAATGCTAAATTTAGCATATTTGTGGGTCTGTTAGCTTGAAAAAATTGCATTTAGCACATTTCATGATTTATATTTTTTTGAACGTTACCTACTAAGTAAGGAATTCACTCCGACGGGCACGGAGGTGTAGCTTGAAGGCCGTGCATTGTCTAACGTCGTTTCTTTTCGGCAGTCTTCGACACGGTGTTTGTGTGCGTGCAACTAGACGTATTTTTATTTAATAAAAGAAAAAAAATTGTTTTCTTATCGGTCACCACGCTCAAAAAGTGTAACTTGAATTAATATCAAAGAAAAAGAAATACTGCATAAATAAAATAAATAAATAATTATAATTGCATAAGTTGATACAAAATGCTATGCAATAGCTTTACCGCGGCAGTCCCCGAGTGCCACACGTCTTTTTTTAACTCAAAGTAGTCTTTTAAAACATGGGAACTCTTTAGGACTTCCCCAAAAATTATGTTTATCTTTTGCTTAGCGATAATTGTTAATTTGTTACGCGCAATCAGTGCAGTGTTCTTAATTTTGAAGTCTAATTTGAATCTGATGTGTTAATAATATCACGGCTTCTCATATTTATGATAAAATTTAGCGCGAACAACAGGAAAAGATGACAGAGTTTAACTTAATGCAAATTTTGTAAGTGTAACATAATAGCTAAAACTCTGAAGCAACACATTTCCACCTCAAAACATGAAAAATGTGAAGGGTCAATGAAAAGTAATTAACCTACGATGCAAATTAATCTTAATACTAGCCTTAATATAGTTTTCTCTTGCGTTCTTTTTTTTTATTTATTTATTTATTTAATAGGAACGCCAACAGCTTAAATATCAATACATTGTAGAGTTACACTGACAAAGTTTTCATTCTGATATAGAAACCAATTACAGGCGGACACAGCATTCATAATAATAATAATAACTAAGTAGTAGGTACTTATGGTAACTAGGAGATCAATAGGTACATATGTATTATTAGAACTTAAAACATTTAAAACTAAAAAACGAATACTTAAATGAATACTTACTTTTTGTGCGAATATGCATCTATTTTAACAGTTGACCACTTCAGTTTGCTATTCGGGAATAAAATTTGGATTGTAGCATTTTATTTAGCATTTTTAAAAGTTATTTAGCATTTTGTTTGCATTTTCTGAAACAAGTTTTAGAATTTTCTCCAAATCAAAAACGGCAACACTGCATTCAAAACAAAAAAAACAAAGAACAAACTTCAAATTGCAGAACAGAACAGAAGCAGTGCGCGCGACGAAATTGAAAATCCTCATGGTTTTACGCAAAATACCTCTAAAATAACTGAAAATGGCTGAGAAACTCGAAGACCTAAATCTCCCGCAGACCGTCGTCGCTAGAATAGTCAAAGAAGCACTACCCGAAGGAGTTACAATAACAAAAGAGGCTCGAACCGGTCTCGCGAAAGCTGCATCAGTTTTTGTGCTATACGTGACTTCTGCTTCTACAAATATCGTTAAAAACAAGAAGAGAAAGGCTTTGACTGGCCAGGATGTACTTGATGCAATCCGGGATATAGAATTCGACAGGTTTGTGGAACCTTTAGGCGAGGCCTTCGAACAATACAAACTTGTTGTTTCGGCGCGAAAATCCGGCGCTGGCAAGAAAAAAGAAGACTCAGAAGAGCCTGAAGTTATTGAAGATGATTAAAATGTGATATCTGAACTTTTAGGTTAAGGTTTTGTAAGGTAGTTGGTAAGTATCTAAATAAAAATTGTTTGTAAGTAATGTACATTTTTTTAACTTCATAACCTCATCCTAATCAAGCAATTTTTAAACTTGATATTCATGGACTGTACTTTAGGCCAAGCCAGATCCAAGTCTAAAACTGAAAAGCATTTACAAAGAATGTGATGAGAACAAAAAAAATAATGCTAGGATCATAGCAAGTGGAGATCTGTGGCCACTGCTTACCCCCCTACCCCCACCCCCCATGGAAATTAGTTGGAGAGTTTTTCTTTGCATGAAAGCATTGATGGAACAATCAAAATGTATTTGAGAGAGAATGGTGGGAAACCGTCAGACTGGTCTGGGAAAATTGCCTGTTCAGGGGCGGCCTATGCCGAGCAGTGCGACAGAAAAGGCTGAACAAAAAAAACGGGTATTTAACAGCAACAACCCATATCTCTTTCTCTGTCTTCCCTATTATTTCCCACAGAGAGAGGTTAACATTCATACAAATTTTCTTCGACTTTTGCATTGGACAAATTACATACCACCAAGTGCATCACCTCTGTCTAAGTGGTCTCAGGTCTCCCGCTAGATCTTCTACTTTATGTAAACCTGGTTACCAACTTCTTCAGATGGGGGAAAATATGAAGGTCTATCTAGGGCTACAAAATAATACACAATTATTTCATGTTCACTTTATTCAGGAATAAAATCTGTATTCAACCTTTTACAGAATAAAATTCTATATCTACCTACCTATTTTATATACATACTCTGATGCCCTTTCAAATATCGAAAATAAATATTATGTTTATTCCACTATCATTTATTTATAACTCTTTTATTTTAAGTTTTAAGAGAAAATTGCAAAGCCCTAGCTCATTTAAGCCAATTGGATATATTGAAATAAATTATACCTAAGTATAATGAACTCGAAATGTAGGCAAGTAATATTAAATCTTCTGTGGCTAACTGGCTACATACTTATGTAGCTATTTTTACATTTTTATTATCATAAAAACTGCTTGCCAGTTAAAGTAACAAGTACACTGGGTACATTGCATCATTGAACCGAGTGTTCTTGTAGGCATATTCAGGACAGTAACGTTAAGAGTAAAACAAATAGATTTACCTAGGTAGTAAATATCTACAGAAAGTCACGGTCTACAGCCTATCCAAGATTTTCAACCATGATGCTAGTTTGACCGGTGGCACAATTCGATTGCACTGCTGGCTTTAGCAGAGAAACATTCAAGTCCCATCTTCTGGTTAGACAATTTTAGAACATTTGTTTTACATTGTCACTTAAATCAATAAACAGGTTATGTACATATAATGTACATAATATATATGTTCATTTATATAAAAACATACAAATAAGGTTGTTGGGTAGCTAGCTATTATATTTACTTGTTTATCCTACTTATTATCCAATTGGCTACTAAGTGTGCAAGCTTTTAAGCAAATGATTGGAATATACAGAATTAGGTTCTAGCGATTATTAAAAAAGGTTTTTTTTAAATACACAAGACATTAAATAAAGATAAAAACTAGGTTTTATGGTACTTAGTATTTTGTGTGCCAGTGTAAAAACTGTTATCTATATTTTTGTATGGTGCTCAAGACATGGCGCAATGGCGCTCGTTAGCCAGCAGCGGACTGCTATAGGCTAATGATGATGATGATCTAATGTCACAGTTTTACAAACTTTACGCTAGAGGCGTTTCTCCATTTTCATACAAAAATATAGATAATTGTTACACTTTTTACCTTTTTAGTAAGGTATGTAAGTTGTTAGTAAGGTATGTGCCAACGTAAGCAGTTAAAACACAGATATGTCTGGATGAATGGATCGAGATCGGGTGATACCAGTAAGAAAGGAATGTATTGAGATTAAATAAAAACTTATTCATAAACCTCCTTTACATATCTTGAAAAAAAAAGTGTGTTTTAAAAAAGGTTTTATTAATATTTCGTTAAAAAATGTCTCGTCTATTAAAAAAAACAGAAGAGAGCAACAAAAACTACAGCTTAGCCAAGACTACTTATACACACAACCTGAGATAAAGATTGCTTAAGATTTTCGAGTTAAATTCACATTTGTCAAAATCAATCTACTTGCTACAAAAGGTGGTAGCGAGTTGGTAGATTATTTTATCAAGATTTTTGAACGTAGAAAACACTAGCTTCTGCTTGCTGGCTTCGCTCGCGAGGTACCCAGATAAAAAGTAGCAGTCCAGTAGCAAGTGGTTGCTGACTGTCGGCTAGCTGACTCTACTTGCATATTTCTTTTGAGCTATTAAGCTGTAAATTGAATGTGCTTAGTTCAGACAAACAGCTGTTATTGAAGCTGTGTCAAAATCAAACTTCAATCCAAAGACGGCCGTTAATTCCGCATTTTGTAGCGCTCGCAAGGTAATCAAAACCTATATGCTACTTTCCGTTGACCTAGATACATGAACTTTAGCAAGAAGCAATGTGTTTTATTGCACAAGTAAGCAATTACTTTGGGTAATAGTACTACCTAAAGTAATTGCTTTCCCCAAACGATTAATTTTACAAAATTTACTTCTGACTGCATGACTTTGAGAGAGCTTTGTCGATTCCCACCTTTTATTAGCAACTATTTTATGCATAGTATTTTTTAAACTTTCACAAGTAGGTATCAAACAATTAATCAATATTGTATAACGGGTCTATCTCGCGGTTTTATCTTTTTTATGGTACTTGAAGATGGAACAAACACATGGCCCACCTGATGTTAAGTGGTGGCCATTACCTATAACCATTCATACCACGAAGTAGGTACATTTCAATCGTCCCGTGACAACGATCGTTGCAACGCCGCGAAAAAAAAAAAAAACGCGAGGAAGACCCGATAAACAATATTAATTATATTTTAAGCTTATACAAACATACCTATTAAATTCAAAACTTCCAAGTTTAGCACGTAAGCACACTCACTTAATTTAGTAAAATCTTTACAGAAATAGTTATTGTGTCGATTCTGTACAATATTTTTAATTCTGATTTGTGCAGCCTATTATCCTCGTTTTTATCTTGGTAATTTTAATTTATACATAGGGACAAATTTAGCGACACCCCCTCGTGGATGAGCTACAATAAATTGGCCTACTTAATACTTAGGTATTCATAAAGTAGGTAAAAAAGCTGAAATTAAAAACGCTTTAAATCGTCCCTTAGAGTGATACGATAGGTACACTAAAGGCCAATTCCTATAATATACCGTAACGTAACCGATGGAGCTTCGTTTTGCCTTGAAAAACTGTCAAATTTTTGAAGTGCCACTTAAATGGGCATAGCCAAAGATATAGGAAGACAACTAGATAAAGCCTTAAAATTTCACTATGTTCTGAACATCCACTCATACGGCTGATCTCTACTTTCTTATGTCCAATATCATCAGTTAGAAAGGGACGCATACATATATCAATGCGACTTCAAAAGAGATCAAAAAGTTAATCGTACCAGGGCGCTCGAACAAAATTCTATGCAGGTTCATACAAATGCCCTGGTACGCAGTCGCAGAAATCGCATTGAGATAAAGTTTGCATCCCTTTCTAGCAAATGATATATCGAAATAAGAAAGTAGAGATCAGCAGTATGAGTTGCCCCTGCTGCGATGCTGTATCTAGCTTTAGGTGACACTTAAAGATAAGAGACTGTTTGGCTACATCTTATGGACCCAAGGCTCGATCACGAATACTAGTGAAAAAGTATTCGTATCGAGTAGTATTATAGAAGACGTAATATTTTGGCCAATGAGAAAGCTTAGATTTAAAATAACGCTTTGTCATTGGCTAAAAGTTTTCGTTACGCTTACGATATTTCACGTTGTTAAACTTATTCGTGATCGTAGATTTGACTGTACAGAATCGAAACATACCTAGCTTAACTACATTTCTAATCAAAACAGCATTTCATGCTATTCACTACATTCCATTTTATTATCAATTTATTTTTATTTCAATGCCAGACTTAATAAATCTTTTAGAATCTAAAGAGCAGGTAGATTATTTTCATTAATAATAATTTAATTTGTAATTCTAGATTTGTTTGTGACATTTTCGACAAAAAAATCAAAACTAGTAATTTTCCTACTTATTATGTTATATAGTAGTTACCTAACTTTTTGTCCAACATTTTAAAGGACATGCATCTCACTCACGGATATCTTGTCCTGTAACTTAAAACCTTTATCAAGAACCATGCTCAGGATTTGATCCTCAGCCAATCAAATTCTCAGTAGGCAGTTATCTCAGCTGAGATTTGATTATGAGTGATCGAGTTCTCGAATACAAGTTTGAGCCTTTACAAAACATTATAACATAATTTAAAAAAACCAGACAGAAACTACAACCTATTTTACGTAGTAAATAAAAGTACCTTCTTATAAGCTTTGGTATATTATGTATCTTTATAACACCACACCGTGTTTCCACGTTCGTCTAATCTGTTATTTAGCCTTGTACCTAATTAAATATAAAATGTCACAAACAAACAATCATAAAATACTGGTGTTCTAGTACATTATTATAATTTCTAACTCTAATCTCTACACTACACATCCTTAGGGGCACTAGGACAAACAAAAACTTAGCTTTTTGGTTACAGCCATACTCAGTCCATTTGCCACAAACAAGATATTTGGCAATGATACGATTTAAGTTTTAAATGGAAAATAAAAATATTGTAGTAAAAACAACTGTTATTGTATTGTATATGAAAGGAAAGGGATAAGATTAAGATTTTTATTAGTTTTTATTACTTAATACCTTGCCTTCTATCTCGGTAGATAATTCTATGAACAAGTGATCAATTTAAAATAGAACCCCCGACATGAATGCCACATTTCTCTTTCCACTCCATCATCAGAACCTGATCACCATCTAACCAAAACCTATTTATCGAGACCATTCCAGAGTTGGGTATCCTGCTGATTCCAGGTGATGCTGCACCATCAGGTCAAGGTTACCATGATCTTGTAAAATTATTGAAGTAGATATTGCAAACATCCCTTCATCGACATGAAAAAAGCTGATGATCTTCAAACACCTAACCAAATGTTCTTGAATAATAGCTATAAACACTCGATCAACGGCTGGTTCCTAAAATATAGGTACCGTTACCGATTACGACGCTTCGTTTGCCCTTGTTTTGCCCCCAGTTGAGTGTGGACGCGCTCACTCATCGTTTGTTCTCCAGTTAAGAGTACGAGTGAGCCGCAGTTTAGGTGTTGACACCTCCGCTCGCCGCAATAGCGGCACCTATTTGGCTATAACGAGCAAAGCAACTAAAAAATGAGATAGAGGATAGAAGGAAGCGAGCCAGGAAGGGGGACCGCGCGGGCCCGATGTTTCCCGATCGAAATGGTAGCGTGTCCCTACGCGGATCACACAAAGAGCTCCGGTTCCTCCTTTTGAGGTTTTAACACGTTGCCAATTTTGGTATCTATTTCTAACGGTCAATAGTTTTCAAAATCATCTTAGTCAAATTATTTGAACAATTGGTATTTTAAGCCAAATAATAAAATGCCCATATTTAGTATTAATAAGTCAAGACTATAAGCAATATGTAAAAGAAAAATCTGTAAGTACTAATGCATAAAAAAGGTGTACGAGATAAAAACACAAATAACCAAGTGCATATTCAAAAAACAAGTTTAAAAAGGTACAACAAAATATACAGGAAATACGAAATAAAAACCAAAAAACTGTACAAATAAACGTTTATTGGAAGGTATAAATTAAAATACGCAGTGAATTAAACAAAAAAGGTTGTGATTAACATAAAAATAAACTGTTATATACAATATAGACATTTTGAATATTAGTGAACGTCAAAATATAAAGATTGTTGACAAAACGGCAAATATTTTGCTGAAATAGAACAAGACAATTTTATTTCATAAAATACTAAATCATAACTGAGGCCTCATTTACTAACTCAGTTGCACACCGAAATGATCGGCACCGGACCTTTATTTGCCCACTTTGACATTTCATCTATAGAAATTCGAAGAACGTCAGTTGACAAACTGTCAAAGTTTGTAAGAACTGGAACGGTGCTTATCATTTCGGTGTGCAACTGAGTTAGTAAATGAGGCCTCTGAAAGTGACAGCCAGTTATTTTAATATACATACTAATATTCATAAGTAGCCATTCGTCAGTTAACAGCATCAACACCGACTTATATCAGTCCACTGCTGGACATAGGCCTGATAAGGGGAGAGATACGCTGGGCATGCAGGTTGGGGAACGCAAGGCTTCTCGGGCAAGCAATTTATCTGTGCAGATATTAGGCTGCTATGCCACAATCAGCCATTCGTCAATTAATTTTGTATGATAGTGTCATACAAACTTTACTTTTCTATGACAATTCATCCGACGCATACGTTACGTACCAACGAATATTAGTATGTTATAGAAACCGTTTTCGAAAAATATTTGTTTATTTATTATGAGTTGTATATAATATGAATCTTAAAAGACATTTTGTTTACCGTAATTTTTGTTGACAAAACACAAAATAGTCTCTTATTTTTACACTGGTAATATACAAATCGTTATTTTTAATACAAAAGTTGTTGATTAGAATAAACAATGTATCAATAAATAAATGAGCAAGCTAAGCACAAGTCTACAGTCTAATAAAATATTTAAAGATTGGTCTCGGTCGCTGTCAAAAAATAATATCAAAATTGACATTTGAGACCAATTTTCAGATATTTCCTTCCCAAGTTTTTAGAATATTAAAAAATTATAAATACATTTTTTTATTTAATTTATTCTAACGATAATTATAATACAATTGACTATTGCTAACTGGAATAATTAATTTATTTACAAAAAATATTAATTTTAATACACAAAGCGAGCGATTCACTAATGCTAATATTACTTTTATTTATATTGATAATTGTCTTTTTAAATATATTTTATTGTTAAAACCAAACTAATCACATTTTGGTTTGTAAATATTTTTTTTGTAAATTTCTAAGAATATTTAATTATTTTTTATTGGGAAGTTCATGGTCATAATGTTATCGAAGTTTGAAGAAATTTAAATTCCATAATATTCAAGGGTAATTTATTACGACTTTTAAAATTAACTGTCTAAAAGGCTTTTTGGTCACACAAAGTTTATATTATGTTTGTAACTAATCTATGGGATATTTACAAAACAGTTTCTTCCAATAAATTTATATAGTTGAGTACCATTCAATGGTAGCGGCCCAATACGCAAATAGCTTATAGCTGACTAATCACATCGCTGACAATTCCAATAACACGTACAGAGGCTCAATCGCGAAGACTAGCGACAAAGTATTCGTATCGTAGACGTACAATTTGGTCAATAAGAAAACGTAGATTCAAAATAACGCTGTCATAGGCCAAACGTTCGTTAAGCTTACGATACGTCAGTTTGAAATATTCGTGATTGCCCTACTGTACACAGCTTGTGGCGTTTCACTGACTCGCTCTCCGTCAGCGCTGATTGCAGCGGTCATACAACGCGAATCTGCTAGCTAACTGTGCCCATGGATTTTACATCAAATCTGTAGCTCTGAGTCAGCTAGCGGACAGTAAGCAACAAACTATTTGCTCACGAGTTTGTATCTAAATTGCAGCTAGGAGTCAGCTAGCGGACAGAAAGCAACAAACTATATGCCCAACGATAGCATCTAATTTGCAGCTACGAGTCAGCAAGCTGGCATTAGCATCCAATTTGAAGTTCAATGTCAGCTAGCGGACAGACGGCAACAAACTAATTGCCTATAGATTATCATCTCATTTGAAGTTCAGTGTCAGTTAGCGGACAGACGGCAACAAAATATCTGCATAAGGATCCAATTTACAGCTCAGAGTCAACTAGAGGACAGTCAGCAACCAACTATACCCATAGATTAGCATACGATAATAGACAATCAGCAATGGTGCTGAACTGGCAACTATTGCTAGTATCACGTAGATTAGATACCCCATAATCTACTGGTAAAATGAGTGAGTCTATATTATTTCTAAGAAATAATTATATTATTAAGGTACATACATTTATTGTTTGTTAAATTATTATATATAGGATAATTCATATTGTAAATTGGTGTTTTTTTTTTACCCAAAATGTAGGTTAATAATATACACAACGAGTACACAACGTTTTTGAAAACAAAAACAACCGTATATAAATTACTAGCTTCCGCCCGCGGCTTCGCTCGCGTGGTACCGGAATAAAAAGCCTATGTGTTAATACAGGTCACAAACTATGTATATTCAAGTTTCATCCAAATCCGTTCAGTAATTTTTGCGTGAAAGAGTAACAAACTTTCATCCATACATCCACAAACTTTCGCATTTATAATATTAGTAGGACTAGCTTTTGTCCGCGGCTTCGCTCGAGATAAAAAGTAGTCTACAAGGTTTGAGTTTGTATTTGTATGTGATTCCGAAAGGAGGTAAATCCTCCGAGAGTCAAAAACAATTGTTCAAAGACTTTTTGAAGTTTGTAGTTTTACAGTGAACTGTTTTTTTATACTAAGCAAGCAAAAAGGCATACGGTCCTCCTGATGGCGCGCGGTTCCCGTAGCCTATGGACGCCTGTCACATCAAGAGTATTAAATGCGCGTTGCTGACCCTTTTAAACATTTTAAAACGCTGCATATTGTAGTCTCTGGGGAAAACCTCGCCAGGGAGACCATTCCACAGCTTGATTGTTCGCGGGAGGAAAATGACTTGTAAACTTACGCCATAATTTAACTCAAAAACTTGTGAGGCAGATCTAGAGCAGCTGATTTTGTTAAGGCGACGATCCATGTGTAATGTAGTGCGACCTTCCTCTCGCTCGCACTATTCAACATTTTTGAAGATATAAAATCACTGAATGTAGTTATGCAAAACAGCAAACCTTCACGGCCTAGAAAATAACAATATAAAGGTTCAGCAAGAATATCATGTTGAACCCAAAACGTTTTCCTACCCAAACATTTGCACCAAAATAGATCACATTGGTACCGGTTTTTTGGTATGCAAACGTGATAGAATCAAACTGATATTATTGCTGAACCTTTGTATTGTTATTTTCTAAGCCGTGAAGGTTTGCTGTTTTGCATAACTACATTCAGTGATTTTATATGTTCAAAAATGTAGAATAGTGCGAGCGAGAGGGAGGTTTGACATGTATTGTCGCCTTAAACTTTGTCCTTGGCTTATTTATGATAGTAATTGTAGCTTTGCCTTTATTTTAGGGCTGCCACACGTATTTTGAACTGAGGTTCTCACAACTTGTTGACAACCCTGGTCCAAATTACACCTTTTCGGAATAACATACTAATTCTAACTCACCCTATATAATGTGCTATTGCTCGTTTTAAACCACGCACGTGCAAAATTTCATCTCAATCGGTAGCTTTGGCGAGATAGAGGGACAATTAGGCAAACTTTTGCAAATATAACATTATAAATTCGAAAGTTTGTGTGTGTATGTTCTCACTCAACTCCATAACCACTGAACGGATTTGGATGAAACTTGGAATATCTGTAAATTAACTAACTCAGTTGCAAATGGAAATGGTCGTCATCGGACCTTAATTTGCAAACTTTGACATTTAATTTTATAAATTCAAAGTGCTGTTGATTCTGTGATTATAATTAAATTTAAAAAAAAAGTCTGAATTCAAAGAACGTCTATTGTCAAACTGTCAGTTTGCAAAAAAAGGACCGGTGCTTATCATTTCAGTGGGTAACTGAGTTACTATAATTACCGTCCTATGCTGAGGTTTAAAGATAGTGCAAAACGCGATATGTTATCTTTTAACATCGACCCGAAGAACTGGGAAAAGACCTCAGACGACCGTGATGGTTAGAGGAAGTTTATATACGACGGAGCTGTGGATCACGATAGTGCCTGGTTTGCACTACTCTCCCACAATCGCGAACGGCGCGTCACAAACGCGCTGCTCTTCCTCCAATCTCTCCAGGAACACAATTTATATGTGGCTTATGCGTTCGAAGCTGTCGCTCCCGTATCGGCCTTACAAGTCACATTCGTAAGTGCCGAACCTTGTAGGACGCTGCTTCAATCATTGTTAAAGGCCTATGATGATGATAATTATACCGCCTCTGGATTAACATATAAGCTATTTTTAATCGCAGTACCACGCGTGCGAAGTCGCGGGCGGAAGTCAGTAAGCTTGTTTATTACTAACATTGTTAAATGATTACAAATAAAATCAAAATTCGCTGTTATTATTGCTTTGGATACCTACATTCATTGGAATGGATACTTCAAAATGGCAGTGGATTTTTATTAACTGAATTATATTAAAACCTCATTTAAAATGAGAGTAGTGTTGATGACCTCTGGTGCAATGGGTGAATGGCCTGTGACGCAAGAGGTAGGTTCGATTCCCGTTGCGGGTGTTTACTAGCGCTGATATTTGTTCCAGATTTTTGTACCATGGCATACATACATGACACATGAGTGAATTTATTTAGTCCGTCATTTACTTTATCAAAAAATATTGCAGACATATTTCTTTCTTTTGTCAATTAAACTGAAAATGTCAAAAATATAGTGTGTTGAAGTTCCACGTGACGTCACGGATAAGTACACCTTTACATACAAGTGACGTCACGAACTCCCGAACTTTGACACTCTAGAATCAATTTCTATAGATATGATAAATAAAAAAATACGTATCCAATATTTTTTGTCAACCTAACTGATGGACTAATTACAATTATATATTTTTTACCCAGCCATCAATCCTTATTGAACGAAGAGATCACAAAAGTTAAAAAAAGCTGCGCAGTAGCCTCGCCACCCGTCTCCTTGACGAATTGAAGAAGTTCTGCTAAGGCTTAGTCTGGGCGCACAGACGGCGACTAGACGCGACGACAGGTTGCGACAGACAATTTTCATATATTTTGTTCTAAGCTCCGCACACTTTGCGTCAGAGTCGCGGAGTCGAGATGACAAGCTAGGGGAGTCGCGCGCACTCGCTACTTGTCGCCGCGTCTAGTCGCGTTGTGTACGCGCACACACGACGACAGTCGCGCGACAGCACAGCGTCGGTCTCTACTCTACTACCAATGATCACTTCATGCACGACGTCTGTCGTAACGACTAGTCGCCGATGCAACCGACAACTCCGCGTCTTATCGCAGCGACAAGTCGCGCAGTTTGCGATGGCCCTAAGATACATAAGATAAGATTCGTAAGTAGGCTGGTTTACTCTTGTATGATCTGAACTATGGATACAGAAACCTCAACACATCAACTCTATATCCCGCTTTGGAGAAAAATCCCTTGTTTTTTTCAAAAAAAAATAGTTGTCGGATTCCTAACTGAATCGGGAACATATGAACTTTACATCGCGCTCAACAGAAAAACCATGTTTTTACAAAGAAATTGTAGTTCTTCAATCGGGGTATTACCCATTCTAAGCAGATGAATGGGGGTGAATTTGATCTGGTATCGACTACCTTATCAGTAGGAGGCTTCGTGTCCCGCTAGTATGTAGAGATCATTCCCGTCTTCGCCTGTCAGCGTGTTCGTTTGTAGCGAATGCGATTCTAACACCACCACTCTGGAAAATAAAAAAATATTATGATACATGCATAAATAATATAAATAAATAAGAATAATACGGGACATCCCACACACGGTCAACTGATCCTAGAGCCTAGAGCTAAGATCAACAGTATCAGACTGATCAACATACATATTGACGTACATACATACTTATAAAACACCCAGACCACCGAAAAAAAATGTTTCACCACCAAACATGTTTGTCCTGGGCAGGAATCGAACCCGCGACCTGCAGCTCAGAAGGCAGAGACACTACCAACTGAGCTATAAGGCCGTCAAAAAATAAGGTTATCAGAATTTGTAGTTAATATGTTGTCTTTTGAATTGCTGAACATTATTACCATTATGAACGAAAACCAATTTTGGTTTTCAAACGAATGAAAAGCCATTTCATCATCATCCTATGTCCAGCTGTCGACTGCTATAATTTCGACCTTTAGCAGTCCACTGGACGGCGGCCTCCTCTAATGAGCGACATTGCGCCCTGTCCTGAGCTCGACGCATCCAGCTTCTACCAGCAGCCGACAGCAGATCGTTATTCAAACTGGCAACTGGTAGGAGGGCGTCCTACACTACGTTTGCCGAGCCGCGGTCTCCACTCAAGAACTCGTTTACTCTAACGGTTATTGGTTCTTCGGTATATTCAGAGTTCACATAACTACCAATATCAAAACGTCGAAGAAACGCGAGGAAGACCCTTCTTCATCATCATTATTATCGACCACAGTCCGACTTCATTTACCGCTGTGTATAGGCCTCCCTTTGTATGTGCCAATCCCTACGGTTCAAAGCTAGTCTCCTCCAATTTAGGCCCACGATGGATGCAATATCGTCTGCCCTACTAGCTGCTGGACGATTGACGTTTCCGTACCTGGTTCTTGGACGCCAATCATGGAAGACCCGTTAAACAATATTAACCTGTCAACTCGCAGCGTAGTCCGCGCGGGGACAAAGCTAACATTTCAATCTGGCAACATCGGGCCCCCTTCTTTCCTTCTATCTTCTATCTAATTTTTTCGTTGTTTTGCTCGTTATAGCCAAATAGGTCGCTTTAACGGCTCGCAGAGGGGTGAATAGTGTAAGTACTGACTTGTCGTGAGGCAGCAGCCTGTAGCTGCGGCTGTTGTCTGTGATCTCCTGCGTGACGTCAGCGTTCCGCAGCGAGCGGCCCTGCACGCCGTGACGGTGGAACGCCAGCACGCTGTCCGCCAGGCACACTGCAACACAATTACATATTTAGACAAGCATTTATTTAAAAAAACAAATAACCCGACTGCATAGAGGAAGATTTTAGTAATTTTTAGTTCATCGTAAATAAAAAATGACTTCTTACAGTCGCCATATTGGTTTTTTTAAGTTTCATAAAGCCTATGTCACCCTCGTGATCTAGACGAATCCAACGACACCTCATTAGACAAGTCACCTCATTAGTTAGTTTTTTTCGACGTTTTTTTATGTATCTTCACCGATATTTCCTTCAATTGTAAACCGATTTTCAAAATTATTTTTCTGTTTAAATGAATATACTTTACATGTGGTCCCATATAAATTTTATTCTTGAGGGATTGGTACTTTTCCCGGAAAACTCAAAAAACCTCATCCTAACTTGTAATTTTCGCCCTATGATCACCAATATCTCCGTCAATCGTGAACCGATTTTTAAAATTCTTTAGGGCAAGAAGTAAGAGGTGATTTATTTGATGTCTGTTTTTTTTTTTAAAGTCCTACTTGTTAATGGCTCCACATTAGAGATCCAGAGAACAAAAACAGACGCTAGACTAAAACAACTCACATATACTATCGATGTTGAAGTTGAACTGTATCCTAGAAACCAGCCGGCCTCGCCGCTTGTCCTCCTCCGTCTGCACGGTACCTCGGTAGCGGCCGTCATATGTCGGCGGCAGCACTGGGATTATGTCCACCACGTTCTCATGGCAGACTAGAACCTGCAGACATGGAAATACAGATTACAATCGAAAAATCCTTATGCCAATTTATAATGCTTCATTAACCTAGCTTCCGCTTGCGGCTTCTTCATCATCGGCCTATAAATAAATAATGCTGGACACTATCACACAGCATCATGTAGCCCCAAACTAAGCAGAGCTTGTATTATGGGAACCACATGATTTATATGTTACATATAGTTTTTAGCATACTGCTGGACGGCGGCCTCCCCTAATGAGCGGCATTGCGCTCTGTCAGCTTTCAGCTCGACATCCAGCTTCTACCAGCAGCCGACAGCAGATCGTAATAAACCTGCGTCAATGTTATTTTTATACGTCACTCGCGTTAGTGTTTTTTTTATATTCCTCGGGAATTATTTTTCTAGATGAAAGGTACCTTATCTGAACCCCTGACTACGTATACGCAAAATTACATGATGATCAGTTGAGTATTTCAGGCGTGAAAACGTAACAAACAAACAAACTCACTCATTTATAATATTAATACTGTATGTTGAGGCTACTACGCAGTTTTTTTAGTTTTGTGGTCTCATCGTTCAATTGTAATCTGTTGTTGCTGTACTTGTTCTGAATAAATGATTTAATAAGAATAAACAAATTTAACACGTTAAGATCCCAGCTTTTTCTGTCGTTATGGCGACTATAAGGGTCAAACCTCCCTCTCGCTTGCACTCTTCAACATTTTTGAAGATATAGAATCACTGAATTAGTTATGCAAAATAGCAAACCTTCACGGCCTAGAAAATAACAATACAAAGGTTCAGCAAGAACATCATGTTGTAACCATTGAGTTAAATAACAAGAGATGCAAACCTCCTTAACAAGTGTCAAAATATAGTAACCACTTATTGATTGCGAAGACGTAGCTTTGAAACTAATTGTCATTCTGAAGGAAACATATATTTATCTCTTTTATTTAAACTGGCCTGCTTTGAGAATGGCAGTTGATTTTATAGAGATAGCCACAATGCTTGAAATAAAAAGCTCGATGTTGCCTGATCTAGTTTTTTTTCCCGAAAATGAATGTGATTTTTTTACTCATTAATTATTGGAAATAAGAAACCCCGTACCAACAACAACAACGTACAACGTAGCGCAGTTGCTAGTTTCCCAGTATTTATGGGAAGGCCACGGGTTCTAATCCCATCTTCATCATCATCATCCACAGCCCGACTTCACCCACTGCTGGGTATAGGCCTCCCTTTGTATTTGCCAATCCCCACGGTTCAAAGCTCGTCTCATCCAGTTTCGGCCCACGATTGATGTTCATGCCACCTGATGATAATAATCCCACTGAGTCGAAATTTATTTTAGCTTCCACCCGCGGCTTTGCTCGCGTGGTACCCGGCTGAAAAGTCGCCTATGTGTTCGATCCAGGCCATAAACAACTATGTATATTTCAATTTTTTATTTTATTATTTTATTTATTATTAAATTTCTATATGCGCTCTGTAATTTTTGCGTGAAAGAGTAACAAACATCCATACCTACTCACAAATTTTCAAATCTATAATATTAGTAGGAAGAAGGATAGGATTATAGATTTTCCCTGAAGTTCAAACTTACATGTGACTGTCAGTCACTAAAACAGTACCTGTCTAGTTTTTTCTTTTAGCCTGCTTTACGTTTTCATAGAGTACAAATTGTTCTCCAGTCACCATTTATTACCACCATATAGTTGAAAAGTGAATTGTTTAAGAAAATAACTGTTCGTCATAACTTTGTGATATTATCACTAATCATATTAGTAGATCGAAATAGTAAACTTTGTCTGTGGAAATAAAATAAGTGTTTTACTTTGTGCCAACATATAATAGCGATCGTAATATCACTCAACCACCGCATGTAACGTCAAATGTCTTCTGTTCTTCCTTTTATTTCATTGAGTTAATCATTTAATTTCATGGATGATGCCATTTATCAATAAAAGTGAGTGATCTATTTGAAATGATCTTAAATATGCTCAATACTCAATACTCAATGCTCAATCATTCATTGCGTTCCATAATATAAACATACAGGTTAACAAGGTGGTTTGCTACTATATGTATTATGAATTATTTAAGAAATTAAGAGCTTAACAAAGATTTTATACGTTATCAAAATCTCCCACAATAATCGGGAAAACTACACATTTTTTTGCTGGCAACATTACATGGCATGAACTATTTAACTAAATTTTCTTTATTATTTGCTGCAATTTTAGCAAAAAATCTATAGATATTCATGAAAAAAGTAATTCCGCGTGATTCTTTATGCAATTGTGTTCAAGAAATGCACTTTTTCATCACATTATTTGCCTATTTCGTGGAAGTGTCACTCGGTCGATGTCAAGATGGCCACTGTATGAAGTAAGGAGAGGATCTTGGCCGTGGCCAAGTCCTGAGCCTACACGCATTTTGGCTGGTACTACGCATCTAGTTACTATAGTAACAATATATATCAATGGTTGTAACCAACACGTTTTCCTACCAAAAAAAATTGCACCAAAAATGATCACATTGGTGCAAGTTTTTTGGTAAGAAAACTTGATAGAATCAAAATGATATTATTGCTGAACCTTTGTATTGTTAATTTGTAGGCCGTGAAGGTTTGCTGTTTTGCATAACTACATTCAGTGATTTTATATCTTCTAAAATGTTGAATAGTGCGAGCGAGAGGGAGGTTTGACATGTATCGTCGCCTTAAGTCATGTCAGAGGCTTTCGGGCGGCCTTCCGACACCTGAGTTAGCCACTAGCGAACTAGAAGAAGAAGCTGTGCCCTGCGATCCCTAAACTGCCCAGCAAGGGGATTATGGGCATATCCCCCTTTTTTAATAGGGGAAGCCTATGTCAACGTCAACGAAATAGGCTGGTGTTGTTGTTGAACAAGAAGAGGATGGTTCCAATCTCTATCTTTGGAACCCAAGCTAACTTCACCTACCCGTGGTGCACCCTGCTAACTAGCTCTCGCGACCGACGCTGCTGCCCGTTGGCAGCCAGAGGATGTTTGCCGGGGTTAGGCAGCGCTATGCCACAGTCAGCCGCCGCCAGAGCCCCGTTCGTCGTACAGCAGGGTAAGGGTAAGGTTGTAACCCTTACACACACACACACATCAGCCTATATCAGTCCACTGCTGGACATAGGCCTCCCCTAATAAAGGGGGATATACCCATAATCCCCACGCTGGGCATGCGGGTTGGGGATCGCAGGGCACAGCTTCTCGCACCACCGACGCTGCTGCCCATCAGTGGCCAGGGCATTTATCTGTGCCGATGTAGGCTGTGCTATGCCGCAATCCGCCGGCCGCCAGAGCCCCGTTCGTTGTTTAGCAGGGTGCACCACGTGCAGGTGGGGTTGGCTTGGGTTCCGAAGATAGGGGTTGGAACCCTGTACACCCCTTACCCCATGCTAATAATATAATGCGGAAAACATACCGCGTCCTTATTGAGCTGGTGCACCGCCCTCAGAGTGTGCAGCCGCTCAGGCCGGGGTATGACGGTGTTGGAGCCCCCAACTGACGCCTCCAGCTCGTCCGAGTGGAACCACGTCGCACCTGCTAATAATTTATGGTTACAATTGTGGATAACCAAGTAGGGAAAAATAAAATAAAATTCAACCAACTAAACAAATACAGTACAGATAATAACAGGAAATCGTCAGATATATCAATAACATTTTAAACTAACCACTAGAATAATTATTATTATTTATAAAATTAAAATATTAAAATTTTATTTGATTTCTGGAAAGAATAACAAACAGCAGTCTGCTAGAGTATTTATAGTAATGTGTACATTAGGTAAGTACTTGATGTGAAAAACTATAATTTAAATTTCATGACGGCGTTATCTATAATTAAGAATTATCTATTCTTGATTATAGATATGGCCGATAGTCTTATATCCAACCGTGTGAAGCCGAGACGGGCCGCCAGTATTTTATATTATTATATTGTATATCCTGGTATGTACTACACGCGGCTAGTAGTAGACATAATAAAAGCTTAGTTTTTAAATGTCATTGTGTTTTGTTATATTATGTTTCACGCAACTAAGTGTTCATCCATACATTCATTCACTTTTTATCCTAAATTCATACTGTTTGAGTGAATATTTTGATCTTCTTTTTCTTCTTCTTCGTATGAGCTAGTGACAAACTCTGGTGTTGGAGTTTTTAGGCCGCCCGAAGGTCTCCGACATGGCTTAACGACTGAAAAGCCGGGACCTACTTCTTAACGTGCCTTCCGAAGCACGGAAGCGCTCAGACCTAAATGTCACTAAACGGTCACCATTCCAAGCAATAACCGGGCGGAGTGTTGCTTAACTAAAGTTATCTGCTAAAAACACCGAAGTTAACCACGCCACGAGCACTTTATCTTCTTTGTTATTCTTCTTTATTCGTCATCATGATGAACATGATGATGATGAATAGTGTTCATCCATTCATTTTTTATCCTAAATTCATAAAAGCGAACCGTGCAAGCGTATTGCGACATGTCCCTTACCACCGTTACCTGAGTTGATGTTGATCAGATTGAGTCGTAGGGGTTTCCTCGTAGCGCCCACACATAGTAGGGGATATTCGAGCTCCGGCGTTATTATCAACTCGAACACTAGTAGGGGTGTTGGAAGCACGCATTCTATGTTCTGTAAGAAAAATTATTAAAACTGAAGTTAGCCTCTCGTGCGTCAAAGCCCTCTAAGGTGTAAAATGGCGCATCAGTTGTTAGAAAAATGACGCGCATTTATAAATGCACTTTTTATGTAAACACATCGATTTTCACTTTTTTTTCTCGATCTTTTTTCAAGAAACCAATGTTAAAATTTTATTAATCCAGAATCTAGACCGATGGAAAAAGACCAATTTTTAAGTGTGTCTCAATAGTTTATTTGTATTTTTTTATAAGAGTTGTTATCCGAAAAAAAGAACATAATTATCAATTTTTTATATACAAAGTTAAAATATAAAACGTTGTAATTTAAATTTATAACACTGAATAACAGGCGCAAGACGGTTATCATCTTCATGCCTCAAGTTGATAGACGCAGGGCGTTGCATCGTAGAGCACGTTACGAAAAAAATTGATCTACGATGCAATGCTTTGTGATAGGTAATGGTTGCCACTTAACATCAGGCGGGCCATGTGCTTGTTCCATCTTCAAGTACCATAAAAAAAAGTTAAATTGAGACATTTAATATGAAAAGAAGAGCCAAATGGGGACAGAGACAAAGAAGGGCAGCAGCGTCGAGAAGCTGTGCCCTGATCCCCAACCTGCATGTCCAGCGTGGGGATTATGGGCATATTCCCCCTCTTAATAGACGACCTCTGTGTTGCTGTGTGCCACGGTCCGCCTGAGTCGCAAAAGGTTGCAGGTTCGATTACCGCCGCGTGACAAATGATTGTATAATCTACCAATATTTGTCTCGGGTCTAAGGGTTTTCTATGCATAATAATAAAGATAAAAGAAGCATTTATTTAAGTCACAAATCATACAAATACAATCTAAGTGCATCTAACAAGAGAAACAACCACAAGTACAACAGCCTATATCAGTCCACTGCTGGACATAGGCCTACCTAATAAGAAGTGGGATATGCCCATAATCCCCACGCTGGGCATGCAGATTGAGGATTCAGGGTACAGCTTCTCACAACCGAGTGGTTAGGGGATGTAACAGTGTCGGTGTCAGGCTGCGCTATGCCGTAATCAGCCGCCGCCAGAGCCCCGTTAGTTAGTTAGCAGGTGCACCACGGACAGGTGAGGTTGGCTTGGGTTCCGGCGATGGAGGTTGGAACCCCTTTCACTCCATAAAGAGAAACAATGACATAAAAACTCTGTACTCTCTGCGTATGCTGTAGCGCTGGTTGTCAGTGTATCTATGTATTTACAAAATAAAAGTTTATCAGTCATGTGGTTCCTATAATACAGGTTTTGCTTAGTTTAGCATGATGCTGTGTGATAGTCCAGCATTACTGTTTTTTTGTTTATTAGGAGACGTGTACTGATATTCTTTTGTATGTATTGAGTTGCATCTATTACAGTACCTATGTGTAGGTTATAGCTGGCTATGTACGGCCGTTCTTCGGTTTGCATCTCGTACATACCTTGAGCAGCATGAACTTCCTGAGCGGGTCGTACCACTGCATGAGGAAGAGTCCCGCCGGCGTGGCGCCACACAGGTACTTGTAGCCGTTGTACGGGTTTCGGCCCACAGCGCATACCGTGCAACCTGCATATTACATTATTTATAGTATATATAAAATGGTAAAATGACTGACTGGGTGATATTTCAGCGCACAGCCCAAACCGCTGGACTTAGAGACTTGAAATTTTGTACATAGATACCTTATTCATTGTAGGCAATTAAGCATCCACTAAGGAAGGATTTTGAGAAATTCGGTGGAATTAAGATAATTTAGAGGTGTCTAAAGGGGTAGAATAGGGGATGAAATTCCGTCAGTTTCGATGTTCGGATCTATGCTGATATTGATTCGGATGTATACGCAGGCGATTGAAACTTAATTTATAAATGACTTACCTTTTGTATTATATAAACACAATTAAAATACTATGATGTTGATGATTTAACTGATTAAAATTATATCATTAATTTATTGACGCATTAAAGCAACCTGCGGGGTGATCGGCTAACTCTGTTGCAAACAGAAATTATTGACACCGATCCTGTTTTAACAAACTGTGACAGTTTGTCAATTGACGTTCATTGAATTTCGACGGATGAAATTGTCAAAGTTTGCACATACAGGATCGGAGTTAGCCGATCACCCCGCTTATAACGCATCTCATCAATATCTTTGTAAGAATAATTGTATACACAATATTTTGACGTATAGTGAATATTGAGAATAAATGAATATTACTATAACTACAAAAAATCCTGAAATGAAATCCTACCTCTAGTGTCAGGTACCCGGGTGGTCAGCGCGAATCTTCTCGGCAACAACCGCGGCGGCAGAACCCGTAGAGATTTGTTCCCTCTCGCACTTAAAAGGGCTAGAAGCTCGTGCCTGTATAATGATGGCGTTTTACCTGCAAATTAATTAAAAAAGTTTTTATTCACAACTTTGTACATTTAACTATTATTAATACCACTGACTAGAGCAAGTAAATAAACAGATAATCCCCATAATAGGACAAAACCAAAAGATTTAGCCCATTATATTTGTCTAAAAAAAAGTTTGTCTCAATTGTCTCATTTCCGAACAGGAACACTAAGAATTTTGATATATCCCAATAATTTCGACTCAGGCGGGATTTGAACCCGCGACCTTCCCATCAGGAACACTTTTCCCAAAGTAACTTACCAAATAGGGCAAGTAAATAGAATGCTAATCCCCATAATAGGGCAAATAGATAGACTGCTCGCAGAAGCTCCGAGAATCTGGAGCGCCTGATGGTGGCCGGAAACGTTGGACGGACCAAGTATGCGAACATCTAAAGATGCCAGTGAGCGTGGCTCTCCATCAGGCAGCTGATAGGAACCGATGGAGACAGACAGTAAAAAGACTTCACCAAAGGAGTCACGATCCTCAGAATTGGGGGAACGACGGAGGAGGAGAAGGAAATAGACTGCTAATCCCCAATTGCCCTAGTCAGTGTTATCACTAAGAGCCTTTCCAGATGGGAGATTTGAGTCGACTCAATTCGAACATCGACTCGAACTCAACTTGACATAAAATTCCTACAACTGTATTATGTTGAAGCAAATAAAGGACAAGAGGCAAAATAGGTCCAAGAGCCTCCACTGACGAGACATGTTTGTTCTTACTATAAATAATAAGATTTTGCCCTTTCATTTCCCGCAAGTCTCATCAGTGGAGTCTCATCAAGTTCCATACATTTTTGCCCTTGTCCTTTAACTTTATATTTATTTATTCTAATATTTATTTGGAAGACCAAAAACTTATCTAGATACATCTAATTATAAGTACTTACTACTGATAGAAATGGAGAAGCCAATTATAGGTCCTCACGACTAAAAACAATTTAGATACTAAAACGCGCAAGAAAACTTAAACATTACTATAAGAGTTGGTAATAAGAACCTACGAATAAACGGAAGTGTTATAATTAAGTAGTAATTATGAACGCCATTGCGCCATTGATTGTCATCTGCTGTCGGCTGCTGGTAGAAGCTGGATGTCGAGCTCAGAACAGGGCGCAATGCCGCTCATTAGGGGAGGCCACCATCCAGCTATGGACTGCTATAGGCTGCTGATGATGATGACATACAACTATGATATAAGCTAATAGTAGAACAAGGTATAGTTAGATGGTTACCGGATAGTGACATTAGTACGTCCTTTATAACGTGCAGCCATATCGTCCGTCTCGGACACAGCTGGTCCATCGCAGTCTCGTGTAGCTCGTTCAGATTCAACGTGTAGATACCTTCCTCCGCACCTAATACATTACAACATTATAATTATAACACTAATATATATATTATACTAATTAATTAAGAATCTGGGGACCCTAGCTAGCAACCTCAATTCGAGGCACGTGCAAAAATCGCTCCGGATATCGGTATCTCTGTTTAGCTGATAGATGATTTAGCCGTGGGTATGGGATCGCAATATTGGCGATTCAAAATTTGATATGAATTTGGTTGTGTACCGTAATACCAAAAATGACGATTGAAAACTTTATGTATTCTTTACATAGTATTGTTATTCTGTAACCTATATAAGCTATGTTCCTTAACAAACAACACGTAAGATATTGTTGTTTTTAACACGAAACAAAGATGCTAATAAGAAATGTTGACATCAAAATGTGCAAAATGCTATTGGCTTTTATTTCATTTTAGGTAAGTATTTTGTAGAAAAAACACTATCCAGGAACCTACATAAATACTATTGAAATACAAATAAAAAAACAATATAGCCGAAATATGCTTGAATTAGAAATAATTTTGGTATTACGTTTGTATGGGCAATTCGTCCGTCGAGGGCCTTTGAATAATTAGACATACCCTAAACCTATCTACAGGTTGGGGCCATTAGCTACAACGCTGAGTCCAAATGCCGTATGAGTCGTATGCCATTGGGGGTGAGTGATGTGAGTGAAAATACCAGAGAGATAGAGATAGACTCAAAGTCACGCTGGTCGCGGAATCGATCCATCAGCGAGTACCATCAAAGAATATATACTTATTGGTTGATTGTACGATTTTCAAGGGTTTTGCATATTGAACTGGAGAGCCGCAACTTTACATCGAAAGAGCCGCATGTGGCTCGCGAGCCGCAGGTTCCCGACCCCTGATCATCTCGACAAATTTAACATTTATAATATTTGTAGGATTGGCTGCAGTTTTGAGTAGGTTGGTGGGCACATTGACCCTGTCAGGGCATTGCAGAAAAATAATTAATTTACAGAAATGTCAAATATGGTGGGGCAAAATTTTACCTAATTATGGACAACTACCTTTTTTTTGTAGTTACGTTTTGTTCTTTGGAAACTATAAGTTTATTTTGAAATAAAAAAAAACAGCGTTTTGAAAAAAAATTACTGTCAGACTAGAAAATGACGTTTCGCAAAAAAAAAAAAAAAACAAGTTGGTCTCAATCGGCTCTATTTCCCAAAAGGAACACTTTTCCTAAAGTAATTTACCAAATAAAATCGTAAGATTTCGATAAAAGGAGAATGCCGAGAACCCGTACCAATTGCGTCAAAACCGAACGAATCCCATAAAATTGATTATATTTTATAAATGACATTAATATTTTCTTTAGTTTTACACACTGACTCGATTAATAATCAATTAAAAAAATATTTTGTTGATTTGGTTTCCGTTGCACGCCGCCATTAGACTACAACAACCAATGATATATACGTTGCTATGGCAATAAACATTGATGTAAAGTGTTACTATGACTATAACCCTAATTTTTAATTATTTTGATAGTAGAATCGACTGAAAATTTATTGAATATTTTTTTGACGCACTCACTTTAGTCTTGGTACCGAGCGCCATACATCAGACGGCATTCTCCTTTAAAAAGTTTTCCATGCAATTTATATGAAACTTTATTCGCCATAACATAGGAGTTGATAAATGCCGGGAATGGTTGCTTATTACCTATAAGTATATGCTGGTCCCTCGTGTCCGGATGTATCCACGACGCTGTGCAGTTTATCCTGAGAGGGCACCCGTTGAACACCTGCATATTTAATAATCAATATAATTAATTATATATATTTTTTTAAATAATGCCAGACATTATCATAAAGCATCATGTAGCCCCAAATTAAACAGAGGTTGTATTATGGGAACCACAAGACTGACATACTACTTAATTTTTTTCCATATAAATACATAAATATTATACACTAGCTGACCCGCTTGCAACTTCGTTTGCGTGTTGAAGTTTCTTTTCACGTTTGTTTTTTTTAATCTAAAGAGTTCGTTGGATTCCATTGCTGGGTTTGGGCCAGGCCTTCTTTCCATACATTACTCTCTAGGGCTTTAGACTGTTACATAGGAGAGTAGGCATCGAGTTCGTCATGTGTTGTGGAACCTATTCGATACTTGTAGTTGTTGAGATTTGTAATGCAATTGTTATGAATAAATAAAAACAGGTAGACATTACATTTTATTAAGACTTCTAGTCATCATTTTGATATTGATGCAAACCCCCAGGTACCCCCAGGTTGTACTCTAGGGGTATGTGGACTTTAGAGGTAGGCGATCTGTACCTTAAGGTTCCTATCCACACAGTGCTGAGCGAGGTCCGATCAGACTAAGGTTAACATTTCGAAAGACTCGCACAGAGGTCCGATCGGGCAACATCGGGCCCTCGCGGTTTCCCTTTAGCTCTCGCTTTCTCCTATCCCCTATCTCATTTTATCCGTTCGCTTTGCTCGTTATATCCAAATAGGTAATACAATAGCGGCGAGGGAAGGGGCTATTAGTTTGACTTGACGTTATTCAAAGCTTATTTAATTATTGTTATTATTATTAATAATAATAATAATAAAAATAATTTATTTGAGATAGGAGCTACGTTTTCCGCCTTGCTATATCGCTGATTTCCGGTACTACGCATCCGGTACCACGCCTCATCCGGTATCGTGTCTCACCACCACGGCAGTATGCGCGCGTTGAGCGCAGCCATTTTTATTTCTCATTGGCGTTCTGTTTCCCGCCGAGGAAAGACGTGTTGGCAAAGGCTTACACGTTGTTCAACAAATATTTTAGTGCTGAAATTCTACCGAAGTATATTATACCCACGTGGCCACGTGTAAGAAGTTAGAATTTCACTAAAAATCACTGTTATCACCTTTTATCGGTTATTTCTTTTTAAAATACGGATATACCGGTATCCTTTGTCGTAAAATAATTTTGATTTTCTACCGATAAAACTGGCTTTCTATGTAACGGATTTTCCGTTCGAAATTCTTAGAATTTTGCCACGTGTTTAAATATTATAATAATAAATCGCTCTCTTTTTAGCATGGACGTAAATGTGAATGATAATGATGAAGTTATTGCTCCTGATCCAAATGATCCAGGAGCAGCCACGTCACGGAGACGGACTAGTTCTTCAAGCTCTGATAGTTCCAGCAGCAGCAGCAGCAGCAGCAGGTCTTCGAGCAGTAGCTCTTCTACAGCACGTCGAAGTTAGCGAAAGAAAAAAAAAAGGGGGGCAAACATAAACGCCGCCATACCGGTCGAAAGTTCCGCCAACTTTCAAAAGACGTGCGCAAACTGCAAAAATTATTAACTGAGCAAAATAAGTGCCACGTAAGTACCGAAAATGATTTTAATGTAGATGAAATTGCTTTGTCGGTTAGTTCGGGGGTTAGTCGAAATCTTTATGAAGAAATTAATAACCAGGCTGTGCATGTGGGTTCTAAGGAAAGTGAAATCCCGCTTAATATTGGAACAAAATTGAAGGAGCCATCTATGCCCAAGTGCTCCGAGGCCCAGTTGAAGCTTCTAAGCGATCTTCAACATTTTGACAGTAGTAATTGGAATGAGATTAGGTATTCTGAAACCCAAAAAAATCTATAACCATGCTCCTGGCTTTACTGATTTAGAAATCAACGAGGAAGTTGCGGCTTTTCAGTCCCCACGTCACCTCATGCATGCTGATCGAGCATTCGCTGCTTTAACAATGTGTATTTTGAAGCAGAACGATTGCCTGCAAAAACTGTGTCGTGACTTCGCGCAGTTTACAAAAGAAGTGACCCCGGACAGCGAAGTGGTCAATAACAAATTATTAGAACTCCTCTCATGTGGTGATTACCACAAAACCTCGTCAGATATGTTACAGATAGTTTGCGGACATCGTGCAGAAATTATTGAGATGCGAAGAGACTGTGTGAAACAGGCTAAGGATCCATTGTTCAAAACTACACTGCGCAAAATTCCACCAACATGCACGAACCTGTTCCATGCTGATAAGTTAACAACGGCCGTGGAGAAAGCAGGCGGCGTACGTAAATGTTTCTGGCCACTGAAAAAGCCAAATACTTCGTCCTCGCAGGGTGATGTAAACAAAGCTAACGTCTCCTCACAGGAACGTGTATACCAAAGAAAACCCTCGCAAGGTTTTTTCAACATCGTACCAGTGATGCAAGTAACGTCTACTGCCAGGTAGAAACACCACCCTCGCAGGGCGGTTACAACCGGCATGGTAATAGCTCTCATTCGGTCGCGCCGAGTTACCGTGAGTCATTTCGTGGGCGGACCACTGGTCGCAACCATGGTTCAAAGTCCCGAAATGCACCCAAACATGGACAAAAACGTACCCTCTCACCATCAAACAACAGAAGGTGTGGTAAACGACGTAAGTATTGACGCGAGCTTTCGAGCAGGCCGTCTCATTCATTTTTTAGACCAATGGAGACTACTAGGAGCACCAAATCTCCTACTCAAAATCCTGTCAGGGTATCGTATACCCTTTCGCCGAAAACCTCCTCTTATATATCCAGCAATGTTAAAAAGCTCCATAGAGGTTCCATACTAAGTCGAAATGGATATGGTCATCAACAAAATGAGACGCCAGGGTGTGCTCGTACAGGCAAAACTATCCCCGAGTTTCCTGTCGTCGATTTACCTAGCTCCCAAGAGCGACGGCTCTGCTCGGCCAATTTTCAATTTGCGGGCCCTGAATCGATTTGTCATTATCGACAAATTCAAACTCCTGAATGTATTTCGGGTGCCAGATTTTCTGCATCCGAGAGACTGGTTATGCAAAATAGACCTTTCGCAGGCATATTTTCATGTGAGCGTCGCTCCCAGCCACAGACGATTTCTGCGATTAATTTACCAAGAACAATTATTAGAAATGACTTGCCTGCCATTCGGCCTGAGTTCATCGCCCAAAACATTTGCCACACTGACAAACTGGATTGCCCAAGTTCTCAGAAAAAGAGGTATACGCATTCTGGTGTATCTGGACGACTTTTTGATTGTAAATCAGAACAGGGACATTTTAAAAAAACATGTAAAAGCGGTGTTATTAACCCTGGAGGGACTAGGATGGGTGACGAATTACGAAAAATCTGTACTTGTTCCCACAAGAACCCTGGTTTACCTAGGCGTACAATGGAATCCTTGGATAAATCAAAAGTCGCTTCCCAGCGAAAAGGTACCTACTTTAATTGCAAAGGTAAATCGTGTTCTAGACAGAAAGCGGACCAATCTCAAAGAGATTCAAAGCCTGGTAGGTCTACTCAACTTTGCGAGTTTTACTGTTCCGAAAGGTCGTCTCAACTATCGAGCGCTTCTCAACTTGCTCAATCAAATGTTGAAATCCAATCAGAAATGGCATTATGTCACTCCAGAAGTCAGGGAGGACTTAAATTGATGCCTTCAAAACTGCAAACGCCCGTCAGCCATTCATATACCTCCTCCGTCTCATTACCTTACGACGGATGCTTCAGATATAGCGTGGGGGCTCGACTAGACAATTGCTCATTGACAGGTCTATGGTCCAATCGCGAAAAACAACTACACTGCAACCAAAAGGAAATGTTGGCCATTCTAAAGGTTTTACGCGATCACTGTCAGCTCCTGAGCCAGAGCACGGTTTTAATTCAATGCGACAACAAAACCGTCATCGCATACCTTCGTCGCGAAGGCGGTACGAGGTCGGTACCACTAATGGACTTGACGTATCAAGTTTTTCAGATCCTGGAAGAGTTTCAGATTCATGTAAATATTTATCATATTCTCGGCATATACAACGGTCACGCCGACCATCTGTCAAGACTTCGGCTCGTTCCGGAATGGCACCTTCTAACCGAATGCACGGAGAAAGTTTTTGCCAAATGGGGGGGATCCCAGTCATAGATCTTTTTGCGTCCGATCGGGCACACGTAGTGATGAACTACTCGTCTCTAGTTTTGAACGACGTCGAAGCGTTGTTCCACGATGCATTCTCCAGAGTGTGGGAATTTCCTCTCGCGTGGGTGTTCCCACCACCCTTTCTAATTCCCAGAGTGCTGCGTCATCTAAACAGTGCACAAGGAACCTACCTATTAGTTGTGCCACGTTGGAATCAGGTCTACTGGCGAGCCGACCTGAAGAGCAGAGCGTTGGCAGCTCCCTTTACCCTTCGACATCTCGAGAAAGTCCTAATCGATGTCTCAACGGGTCTTCCCCCCCAAAGGTACAGGAAATTACCCTCGAGGTGTGGAAATGTGGGAGTGGACAGAGAAGTTGAAAGATTGGAATGCCAACCAGATTAAACTTTTGGAGAAATCGTGGCGTAGTTCAACTCGTCATTCAAATCGTGGCGTAGCTCGATTTCTGTCCGATCTTCATTTAGTTCATAAATTGTCTTACAGTACTATTCTTCTACATAAATCTGTAATATCGACACTTTGTAACCCAGACGTAGCGGGACAAATTAGTTCTCATATAATGGTGAAACAAGTTCTGAAATCTATAAGTTTAGAGAAACCTTCAGTGGGTAAACCACCGATTTGGAATATAGATGTTCTCGCTTCATATCTGGGTAGCTATAGTATTCAAGGTGACAACATTTTCCAGGTCCAAAGACATACAGCTTCTCTACTACTCTTGTGTTCAGGTCGAAGAATTCATGATCTATCCTTACTACGAACTGATGCAGATCATTACGTTATTACAGATAACTATTTGACGCTATGGCCTACGTTTGGCTCAAAGACAGATTCTTCGGACTACAGGCAATCAGGTTGGAAACTGTTTCCAAATCCCGCTAACAAGAATCTGGATTCAGTATACTGGGTCTCAAAAACTGTTGATTTACTTAATAATCGTAGAAAATCTGCCAAAGTTAATAATTTGTTTGTATCTATTAGAGGTGAAGCAAAGGCCGCCTCAAAGACTATGATTTCAGGTTGGATTAAAACCCTTTTGAAAGATGCAGGTATAACCGCAACTCCTGGAAGTTTTCGATCAGCAGTATCGTCAAAAAATTGGCTAGATAACTTTCCGATGGAAGATATTCTTGCCAGGGGAAATTGGCGCTCCCAAAATACTTTCTGTAAGTTTTATAAGCGGTCAGTTAAACCTGCACCTTCCTTAAATAAAACCTTTATTATGAATAACACATGAACCTTTATCCTGGTTAGAAATAAGGCTACCTATATGTACCTTAATTGAGTTCACATTGGCGTAGGTTTAGGTGTCTCCACCACCACCAGGCGATAACAAACAGATCTCAAATAAATTATTTTTATTATTATAACACTTTATTCATTTTAAAACTCATAAAAATACATTTTTTACTATAAAATTTAAAACATTATTAATCTACTATGTACAAAAATAATATTTAAAAAAAAAATATAGTAAAAAATATATCCAAAATGGTGGACCACCGACCGCGGGGCAGGGCTCAAACGGTCAGTGGCTAGGGCTGCAGAGAGAGGAACCTCCGCACAATGCGTGCCGAGTCCAGGAGAGCCGCCTTCTGTATCTGACCCTTGATCCAGCTGCCTAGCGAGAGCCTCTTAAGATATTGGTCAAGGCTCTTCGCTATCAAACCGTTCACTGAAACGACTATCGGAACGATAATTGTTGAGTCGACATCCCACATAGCGGTAATCTCGTGGGCTAAGTCAAGGTACTTGCTAAGCTTGTCCTTCTTGGCCTTCACGAGATTAGCGTCGTGTGGGATGGTGATGTCAACAAGTATCGCCCGGCGTTCCGACCGGTCTACCAAGACGATATCAGGTTTATTCGCAAGAATAGTCCTGTCCGTGATGATAGAGCGGTCCCAGTAGAGCGTAGCACGACCATTTTCGAGAACTGGCACCGGTGCGTACTTATAGTACGGAACCTCTGGGCCGACAAGGTCGTATTGGAGAGCAAGCTGCTGATGGATGATCTTGGCTACTTGATTGTGTCTGTGCAAGTATTCAGTGTTAGCAAGGTGCGAACAACCCGAAAGTATATGTCTGAGGGATTCACCGGGACGATGACAAGCTCTGCAAATGTCAACAGTTCCATCCTTCATGATATACTTTCGGTAGTTGTTCGTCTTTATTACCTCATCCATAATTGCACAGACAAAACCTTCGGTTTCCCCAAAGAGGTCACCGAAACGTAGCCAGTTCACGGATGCGAGTAGGTCTACATCAGGCCCTGTAAGGGCTTTGTAGAACCGTCCGTGCAGCTCCTTACTCTCCCATACAACCTTGCGGTCGAGGGCACTCAGCACCGTAGGTTTGTGCCAGTTCTCCTTAGCCAGTGAGAGCGGGGTAAGGTTCTTGTCAACTGCTACGACATCACGATGCATCTCACTGTCGGCATGGAGGAAGTATTCTCTGAGCTTGCACACCTCGCGGTTATGAAGGGTCTTGGCATTTAAAAAGCCGCGGCCCCCACATTTCCGCGGGATGTACATCCTCATTACCGACGAGCGTGGATGTCGCATTCTGTGTGTCGTAAGAAGTTGACGAACCTTACAGTCAAGGGCGTCAAGTTCAGTCTGAGTCCATTTCAATATGCCAAAAGTATAGATGAGCAGAGGCATAACCCAGCCGTTGAAGGCTCGAACCTTGTTACCACCCGACAAAAGACTATTGAGTACTTTTGTCAGGCGGCAAAAGAATCGCTCCTTCACCGACTGTTTTATGTCTCTGTCTACTATACCTAACGCTTCTGACATACCGAGATATTTGTAGGTTTCGATATCGGAAAGAGATCTGAGGGATATCGTATCGGAAAGCTGTAAGTTTGTAGTATTTACAACTTTCCCCCGCTGTACTTGCATGACCGCACACTTCTCGACACCGAACTCCATGCTGATGGCACTGCTGAATATCTGTGTGATATTCAACAGAGTCAGCAGCTCTGTCTCTTATTTAATTATTGTTATTATTAATAATAATAACAATAATTAAATAAGCTTTGAATAACGTAAGTAAACTAATATGCGTTTTATTGGTAGGTAAAACGCTTCTATTAAATTAAGATATTTTCATATTCATTTTCACTTTTTAGGGGTAGGGACAGTCCGTCGTACATACCTTGGAGAAGCAAGCCCCCATGTGCACTTTAGGCGTGGGCGGCAGTCCGTTGGGAGCGGGTCGCGGCGGCGTGTGCGAGCGGCGCGCGCGGCTGCGGCGCGGCGGGACCACGGGCGTGCCCGCTCCTGACAATTACACACGCTTGTACCGCGACACTCTTACAATACAAATGACGACTGGCTCTAATTAGTCCGTCAGATAGATCAACACAAAAACTCTGACACCAGAGTTGGCCAGTATCTCATACGAAGAAGAAGAAGAATTAGAATAGGGATGACGACTGAAAAAATCAAATTAGTCCGCCATTATTTACATTACCAAAAAATATTGGACAAATTTTGTTTTTCTTTTGTCAATTAAACAAAAAATTACAAAGGTATAGTGCGTTGAAATTCCGCGTGACGTCTTAGTACACTTTTTACCTATCCGTGACGTCACGAGCACCCCCACTCCCGAACTTTGACGTTCTTTATCTCCGTCAATTATTATTTATTTGATAAATAATAAAAATACAGGTCCAATATTTTTTGTTGATCTATCTGACGGAATAATTAGTTTTTTTTTATCCAGTCATCCCTATTGCTGCTAATCTCAGAATAAGGAAAATATATAGAATAAATCCTAAAATTGACGCACTCGCAGCAATCGCATTGTGATAAGTGTGCATCCCTTTCTAGCTAATGATATGGACATCATTAAGTAGAGATCAGCCGTATGAATTGATGTTTCATAGCATGGTGAATTTTAAGATTTATTCAATTTCTTTTTCTTATTCTGAGATGGTAATTAAATGGGCAACTGAAATACTGAATATAAACCAGTCGCTTGAGCGCTTAAAAATACCATATTATAAAGTTTGCGTTAACATTATTTCTGTATGAAGATATCAAATTACAAACAAGTATACTTAACGCAAACATTGCAATAAGGTATGTTTTTCACAACCAAGCCACATGTCCCATTGGACCTTTAGTATCATAGTTCACCACTAAAATGATTGCCAACAATTCAATACAAATCTTAAAGGGTGGGCTAAGCCAATAAGCACCCTTTCATCAAGTATTAGTACTCACCAGTATTATCAACCTTCGCTTTATCCCTCTGGCTGTCAGACAAACTTCTTTGCCGTCCAACCTTTTCCTCTACAACCTCCATCGTAACCTCCTTCCCGTTTTCATCCACCATATTGAATATCTCGTCGACTGATGACGTTTTTCTTTTAACCTCCAACTCGCATTGACAGAACTGACTTAAATCTATACCTGTAAAATAGTATACGTATATTTTATTATAAATGTATATTATATTGTTTATATATATATAGAACTAGCGTCCCCCCGCGGCTTCGCTCGCGTGGTACCTAGATAAAATTAAGCAAGCCCCCCAAACTAAGCAGAGCTTGTATTATGGGAACTATGTGACTGATATATTACTTATAATACATACATATTATACATAGAAAACACCCAGACCCATATTTGCAGATAATACAAACATTTGTCTTGCGGCGGGAATCATCCCGCAACCTTCTACGTCTCAGGCGGGCCTTCGCCCACTGCGCCACAGAGGAAGTCTAGTCAAAAGAAAAAGTAGCCCCTGTGTTAATCCAGGTCATAAACTATGTATATTCCAAGTTTTATCCAAATCCGTTCAGTAGTTATTGCGTGAAAGAGTAACAAACATTAATCCATCCATCCGACCATCCTCACAAACATACAACAACAACACTATTTGATCACTATTCAATCCACTGCCGGACATTAGCCTCCTCTATAAGAAGTGGGATATGCCCATAATCCCCAGGTTAGTAGGTTAGGGATCTCAGGGCACAGCTTCTTGCACCGCCGACGAAAAAATGAAACACAACTATCACATTTATAATATTTGCAGCAGTGGGATAGGATATAATAGGATAGAATAAACAGGATAGGATAGGTTAGGATTAGTATGATAGGATAGGATAGGATTGGTAGGCTAGGATAGGATTAGTAGGATAGGATAGGATTGATAGGCTAGGATAGGATTAGTAGGATAGGATAGGATTGGATGAGTAGGATATGACCTATATCCTAATTAGTAGGATAGGATAGGATTAGTAGGATAGGATAGGATTGGTAGGCTAGGATAGGATTAGTAGGATAGGATAGGATTGGATGGGTAGAGTTGGATGGGTAGGATATGATAGGATTAGTAGGATAGGATTGGATGGGTAGGATATGACCTATATCCTAATTAGTAGGATTGGATAGGATTAGTGGGATAGGATAAGATTTAGTTATATGTATGAATGTTGGGTGTTTGTCAACTTACCTGCCGTAACAGAATCAGAGTTATGCCTATTATGTTTCTTTCTGTGCTCTGTATCCTCCATATTTAGACTCATATCAATCTTCCTGAACAGCTCTTCGTCTGACGCCGCGCCATTCGATACCTTGTCATCAGCGATTCTCAAACTATTCGCTATCTGCAGCGCTTTGAAGTTGGATACAGAGATCTTCTGCTTCTTACAAGCATCGCATATAACTATACCAGTGTCAGGGTTGGTGCTAGCGCAGTTTCGGTAGTAGCTCAGTATATCGCCGTTAGTGTTGCAAGAATCGCATGAGCATTTTGGCGCGACGGATCTTTGCAAGTCTGAGAGTGTGTTGTCGTTAATTTTCTCCGGTTTAGGACATAGTCCGCATTCGCAATTCGCGTTCCTAGGTTCTAGCACCTCGTTCTCATGGTCCACGTATAAGATATCTTCGATTTTACGACATAATGGATCGTCTATTGATACTCTTGATGCGCTTGAGAAGTTAGACGCTAAATTCTGGTAGATATTTGTATTCGAATTGTTCAAATAGTTTTGTTTTAGTTGAATGCATTGGGATAGGTGTTGGTCGTGTAATGACGTGCCAGTGTTGCCAGCTTGCATCGCGGCCGTTTCAGCCGTCAGTGGTAGTGTTGCCCTGTATAAATGTTGATTAGCGCCGTTTCTTTAGGGAGTTTTTAGGAAGCTGGGGTAGTGCTGTTATTGTAAGCTATTGTTAGACACAATTCTGTTGTACCGAAAGATGCTGTTTTGAGCTATTTAAAAACGCGTACCCTTAAAACTAACCATCTCAATCTATTTAAAATCTAAAAATAGTTTGAATTATATTATAATTTCCTCAAATTAATAAAAATTGTATAACATGAAACATTTTTGTATAAAATTGAAGAGAGTCATCAAGCATTTTTTTAAATATAATAATGCTGGAGGGAGAGCGTCGCGTTCACTCACCCTGATTAAGACTCTCTTAACGAGTCGAAACGCCGTCGGTGCCTTCACCGATGTAACGGTACGTGAAAATTCCCGTTTTTCAATATGAATATAATAATGCTATTTATTTAGTGCTTCCAATTACACAATTCTTACGAAAATACTTAATTTTAATTACCTTTCCTGTGTTTTATTTTCATTTGAGAAATGTCAAAAAACCCGAGGCCGAAGCACGAATTTTTTGACATGTCGTATCTCAAGCGTATGGTGAAGTTTTGGCCAATGAAAAAGCGTAGATTCGAAATAACGTGATGTCATTGACCCGATATCGGTCTTCATACTTCTAGATTACGTTTTAACTCAGTTCTTGAATACAGACTCTGTAATAATTCCATCGCTATTATAATTTCTTTCATAAGTCCAACAATAAACAGCAGAAGTGGTTTATTTGGCTAAACTTTATGCGCTATAGGTCATATTCATCATGTTCGAAATATTTTCTATACAAAATAGTTTTAATATATCACAACTTTTTCTGGACTTTCACTGTTTGGTAGGTACTATTTATCTGTACATATTTAGGGTATCGCGTAAAATAGCCATATGTGGAAAGCATTTTACGTGAAATAATCTTTTTAATAACCTTTTAAAACTAACTTGAACTTGACAGCATCTTTCGGTAAGCTGGTTGGGTCTATGCAAAGTTATAATTCTGTTAATATAAACAAGTGGTGCTCGGTGGTTTATAAGAATTATAAATACCTATTTGTTTTAAGGTTTTTGTTTAGTTTAAGTTAATATGGTATTTCTATAAGCTAGTCAAACTTTGGTTCGTGCATAATACATGCTATGTCTAAGCACTGAAAACTATTTAAAAACTATCAAATGCAACTACGAAAAATTTAAAAGAAATAAGGTACGAATTTAGTTTAGTTTACTGTGAAATATCTATTATTGGGATGATGCATCTAAAATCTTAGGTCCATCGTGGGGATTATGGGAATTTTCACCTTCTTGTAACGGGAGGCCTAACGCAATTTTTTTTTCCATCACACTATCAATATAAATACAAAAGTTTTTATGTTTATTCCCACGCAAATACGTAAGGGTTGAACGGATTTAGATGAAACTTGGAAAATACATAATTTGTGACTTGGTATAATATAAAGACTTTTTATAGTTTGGCCAAGTTATCTCTGCAGAACTCAAAGACAAAGAAAGAAAAGAGGACAAAATGAACATCTATTGATGGAAACGCCTGCTTCATTTTGTACTTTTTTGGTTTCAGTAATTTTTGTCACCTAGATTCAACTAGGAATTAAAAAACTAGAACTAAACGGTAGAAATAGCCGCCATTAAACTTCTTCCCCGTTTCGTTTTACATTTTTTTTACGCAGTTGTACCCAAGTGGCGAAATGACAGACACTAAAAAGAGAAAACAAACTGCATGAGGTGTTGCCATCAATAGATTTTGTTTTGTCTACATCTCTGAGTTCTACGGAGCGTTGCCAGACAGACTGAACACTAGTTCAGTAGTACTAGTAGTACTACTAAGTAATTGCATTATCTGTACCAAAGGAGAATGCCGAGAACCCGTACCCATTGCGTCAAAACCGAATGTATCCCATAAAATTTATTATATTTTATAAATGACATTAACATTTTCTTTAGTTTTACACACCGACTCGATTAATAATCAAGTAAAAGAATATTTCGTTGATTTGGTTTCCGTTGCACGCCGCCATTAGACTGCAACAACCAATGATATATACGTTGCTATGGCAAAAAACATTGAAGTAAAGTGTTACTATGGCAATATACCCTCATTTTTAATTATTTTGACAGTAAAATCGACTTAAAACTTACTGGATATTTTTTTTGACGCACTCACTTTAGTCTTGGTATCGAACGCCATACATCAAACGGCATTCTCCTTTAGGTGACACACAATATTCTAACCATTATGTTTTTTTTTTATATTTTTTACATATATCATCGGTAATATGGCACAAGTTAAGGGAGAGCTATACCCAGCAGGGGGTGAAATCGGGCTGTGGATGATGATGATGAAATTATCGGTATGACTTATCAAAAAGTTGCTTGTGTTAGCAATTTCTAATTTATTTTTTAAAATGGTTTAAAGAGGGTGGTGGAAGGTAGCTCGGGACAGAGATGTTTGGAAGTCTATGGGGAAATCTTTGCCCAGCGAGGACGAGAAGGATTAAATAAAAAAAATGGTTATCATCAATAAATAAGTTTTTTGTTTTTTGTTTTTTATAATCCACACCTTTGGAAATGACATGAAAAATCTAATAAGTTTTTAATGGTTACAAGGACATATGGGGAATGCCATAACATCCTGGCAGCCCGAGGGAGTGCGAGGTCGTGGTCAGCCAATAAAGCGATGGCGGAACGATCTAAGCCTTCGAGAGAGGATGGTGGGATATCTCGAAGGATAAAGACGGTTGGCGGAATTTGGGGGGGTCCCCTGCCCAGCAGTGGGACGAAGGGTAAAAAAAATGGTTATCGTGTCGATAATCCGAAAGGGAAGTGACTAAAATAAATAATATTTTTATAAAATACAATAAAAGCGTCTACGGAACACATACTATCAATGTACATGCAATAACCAAGTTACCTGAGCATTAATTCTTCGTCAATATATTGCAAGAGGCTCCTAAAACAAGAGAGACGACTTACAAACATGTGCGAGCACACGGATCAACTTTGTGAACGTGGAAATATGGTCTAAATTACAATGTTTTCTGTGGAAAAAAGTGTTTTATATTTAAAAATACTTAAATCTTAGGATTTTTTAAATTGATATTTTTTCACTTTAATCACATTTCTTGCATCTGAAGATGACATAATATGGCAAAAGGTAGATATAATGATAAATTACAACTACAAACACACACATAATAGTAACAATTTACAAAAAGTTGGTACATTGATAATAAATAATAAATCTATGTGCGTGTGACAAAAAGGTAATAATTTAACGCACAATTCTGATTCTCAGTTTTTTATTTATTTGTAATCCAACAGCGTTATAAATAACATAATCTACACTAATATAAAGAAGAAAAAATTGTATTCTTGTGTGTGTGTATGTTTGTAATGAATAAACTCAAAAACTACTGTGCGGATTTCAAAAATTCTTTCACCATTGGAAAGCTACATTCACCCTGAGTAACGTAACCCAAGGTGTAAAAAAAGTGCCCTAACCCGTGCGAAGCCGGGACGGGCCGCTAGTTATACAATAAAAAGAACTAAAGTATGATAATAATAGGTCCACTAAAGTAAGGCCAAAATAGGACCACTAAAATAATAAATAAATAAATAATGCGCGACGTAATCACACAGCATCATGTAGCCCCAAACTAAGCAGAGCTTGTTTTTATGGGAACCACATGATTGATATACAAAACATATAATTTTTTTTTGTAAATACATACTTATCATTCTTAGAAAACACTAAACTAAAGTAATAACTAAGAGTTATTTTTTGTTTTATTTAATGTTATTTATTATTATTAAAGGTTAAATGATTTAGACCATATTTCCCTAATATACACACTCAAGGCAGCGATATAAGTTTTTGCTGCGACACTAAAATCTTCCTCAATCAAACTTATAAATCAAAAATTCCCAAAAACATTTTAAAGCCAAACATTTTCCAAAGAACATGCATTAGTCAAAAATCCGTGAAAACTATACTATTCTTTCACTGTGCACAAAACACCCAAATTTTTTAATAAATTTTGAAAAACCGCCACCAAAAACACCGAATTTCGAATTTTGTTAGAACAAATATATCCAAACTGTTAATTAATTTATAAATTTTGATTTATTTTCCGAATACCTTAAACTCATATTCAATATATCATCACCCGTGAGCACCCGACACCACTTGCTACAAAATAATAATATAAATAAAATAAAATAATACAACACCAAAATATTTTTTAATTTACACATAATAACTTGTCACTTTGATACTAACGTTGACGATTTGGAAAAGTCATTTTCCATTTAGGATAATTAATGAATAAGAATAATTTAAATTTGAAAAGAAACCCACCCCCAAAGATATATAGAATACAGAAATATTTAAAGTCTTTCATATTGAAACAGGAATTTTCACGTACCGTTACATCGGTGAAGGCACCGACGTTGTTTCGACACATTAAGAGAGTCTTCATCAGGGAAAACACGGCACGATAGAAGAGACTGGTAGTGATACAGTCAGCGTGGTCTGCCTGCCCGCTACAAAAGGAGATGGTGACGAGAGTAGTAGTGAAGACAGCGGATCAACGCTACCCGCCGCGCCGCCGATATCAAACCGGACACAAGCGCCCTCCCCCCCGGCCTCAGGCGTGTCGAGCCGAGCAGCAAGAGCTGCCGCACGCAGTGCAAGACGGGACGCGGAGGGAGAGCGTCGCGTTCACTCACCCTGATGAAGACTCTCTTAACGAGTCGAAACGCCCGTGAAAATTCCCGTTTTTCCAATATGAATGAGTTAATTCACGTTAGTTTCATGATTTAAAGTCTTCATCTAAATGATTTTAAGTTTCTTTAACTTAATTATGTTATTGAGATCTCTTTGGTTTTCTAATTGGTATTATCCTATAAAAAACTTGACGTCAACGTGAAAAAGCTTGACGTCAAGTTAGGGTACAAGTTGACGGTAATATTGAACGAAGTTGATTTCAGAGAGGATTGAACAAACTTGACGTCAGGTAGAATTGAACGAGCTTGACTTCAGGTAGTATTGAACAAGCTTGACGATACCCTAATAAGAACTAATGAATAGGGCATTGATTTAAATACCATAACAATAAATATTTTAAAAGTCAATACCAAAGTGACAGCACACAATATAAAAAGCACACAAAACTACATAACATTGAACACGTGACTCACTTCTCGCTCTGCGGCAGCGTGTCGGTCGTCAGTTCTGTGAGCGGGTTGTGTTTGGGACACGACATGAGAGAGGCAACGCTCCAGTCCTCGCTAGATTGTCTGTGGAACGCTGGAAAAAAACAAATAGAGATGATGCCTGGGTAAGAAATATAATAATTTTAATTAGTTTGTCAGTTATATTAACTAAAATATAAGACACGTATTTTTTTACTTATCAAATAAATAGAAATTGACAAAGTTCGGGAGTGGGGCTCGTGACGTCACTTGTATGTGTGTTACCCGTGACGTCACGAAAATTTATTTGTCATTCTTACGCCCGAATACTGAAACGCTACTTAAATGATCCTGTCAGCTAAGGACTACTTAATTTTAATGGACTCCTAAATTTAAATGGTATACACAAACGCCACATAAAATTATTGAGACCGTGATTAGCTAAGCACGCATCAAATTCTCCTATAAGTTTGTTTCCAATTACATTTTTCATTATTATGGTAAGAAAGTTTCGTTTTACGCAGAAATCAGGACTTCCTTTAGTAAATTTTATTAGATCAAGACTAATTTTCAGAAAATGCTGGTATCGTAAAATGCAACGTCATGTTTCATCACTGTCAGTCAAGTTTTGTCAATAATTTTATTCAAAGCCGGGTTTACTATTATTATATACAAAATCTAAAAACAAGAAGAAAATCCTGATGCTTATTTACAACCAGCCTACGCATACCTATCAGTCCACTGCTGGTAGGCCTCTCCTAACAAGAAGGCACTATGCCCCACAGAACACTATTGCTCCACAGGGGATCTATGCCCATTCAAGCTGGGCACAGCTTCTCGCGTCACCACGCCCTACGTAGTGCTGCTGCCTGTCTCGGGCCTCAGTCGTCGGCTTGCAGGGGCAATAATAGGCTGCCCTGTGCCGAAGTCAGCCGGCAAGCGGCAAGTAAGAAGAAGGAATGGTGATAAATCACATCTTCATTCAGAAAAAGAAAAGCCTTCTTACCTACCAATGTGAAAGTGTACCAATAATCAAAGTAAATAGGCGTACCTTCCTATATCAAAATTTTGCCTAAAGTTATTGTGCTATTTACCAAAAACAATAATAAAACTGCCTTACTACTGCGTGTATACCTTTTTAGTTTTATTTAGATTTTATACCTAAGTAACTGCCTACCAACTGGTACCTAGGTACTACTACCTTCTACCTTATACTGTTATTTATCAATCAGTATCTATAATATCCTATTTTTGACTGTAAAATAAAAATGTTTTCGAAAGAATTCATACACATATCAAAATTTAGGAGAGGTCGCGAGTCCACTCTGATTTGATGGCTACCTAAAATATTTAAGGAGACGTCAAACGCCTAATCATCCTTTCAGTATACCGTTTGGAACATAAGTGGAACTTAAATCTGACATCCTTAAATTTTAAGTCGTCATCTAATTATCGTTTCGGTATACGATTTTGAAGGATAGTGGCGTCTCAAACATTTAGGATGACCTCAAATATTTAAGTAGCGGTTCAGTATTTGGCCGTTAGTTGAATTGACGAAATAGACGTATCCGATAATGTAAATGACGGACTACATAGAATTTTTAAGGTATCTAGGCTAGCTAGCCTATTACATTTATTTTACCTAAAAGTAAAGTAAAACAAAACTTATACTATGTATTTTTTTGCATAAAAGTAAAAACCATATTGTGTTTTAATACGACCTCTGTGGCGCAGTGGGCGAAGGTGCGCCTGAGACACAGATAGTAGCGGGTTCGATTCCCGCCGCGAGACAAATGTTTGCATGATCTGCATTGAGATATTATATACTACTACTATAGTCACAGTCTTCAAGTGATAACTGTCAAAAATCGTCCAAGCGTATTTAACATAAATAAACTTCAAAATACCAAAGGAGAATGCCGATAACTCGTACCAATTGCGTCAAAACCGAACTTATCCCATAAAATTTATTATATTTTATAAATGACATTAACATTTTCTTTAGTTTTACACACCGACGGGATTAATAATCAAGTAAAAAAATGTTTTGTTGATTTGGTTTCCGTTGCACGCCGCCATTAGACTACAACAACCAATGATATAATATATTGTTGCTATAGTAACATATACCTATTATATGTTACTATGGCAACAAACATTGATGTAAAGTGTTACTATGGCAATAACACTCATTTTTAATTATTTTGACAGTTTAATCGACTAAAAACTTATTGGATATTTTTTTGACAACACTCACTTTAGTCTTGGTACCGAGCGCCATACATCAGACGGCATTCTCCTTTGCACTAATTTAGAACTTATATCGCTTGAAAAGTATTCAGTCGGTTTTGGTGCAGACACTTTTTTCCACATTTGTGGCTCTAGAGTAATATCTCGATGGCTATTGTACACTTACCATTATTCCTCTTGATGGTGTCACCGTCGCAGCGGTTGATCTCGGCCAACGCGCCGTGGCTCTTGGCGACGGGCCGCACGCTGAGCTCGTCGTCAGCGTCCAGGTCCACTATGGGAGAGTCGTCGTACACGCCAGACTTGCGACTCTCGCGCGAGTCTGTTGTTAACCTGTTGATAATATACTATAAGTAGACGAAAGTAGTAAAAGATAAAGAAAAAAGATGTAGAAATAAAGATAAACTAGCTGTTCCTAATGTAATGCTCCATAAGGTTAGTCAATCATTTAAAGGGCAAAACGTTCGGTTTTTTAACAAAATCCCAAATGCTATGCTTAATTTATCTGTAGATAAATTCAAAAATGTTGTTAAACGTAACCTACATAGGTTAAGCTAAATTAGCTAAATTAGCTTAACCTATGTAGGTTAAGTTTAACTTAAGTTAAATAAAGCTTATTATAAAATTTCTGATTATTTAGATGACAAAAAAGCTTGGAATGAAACTGTCTCCAACTCCCTCAAAAACAACGTATTGGTTAATAATAAACTTTGTAAAAAACAAGACTAAAAAAACCAACCAGCACAGTTTCTTGCCAATTCTTCTCTGTTTGGTCACGTTACGAAATGGTGTAAATTCAAATTTAAAAAATTGACGTTTCAAAGTTATTGTATGTGCTTATTGAATAAACTTATTTTGATTTTGATTTTGAGACGACCTCTGAACGAGCTATGCTCGGAGTTTCTCTGAAGGATAAAATCCGTAACGAGTTTATCCGACATAGAACTAAAGTTGTTGACATAGCTCAGATTATTAGCAAGCTGAAGAGGCAGTGGGCTGGCCATATCTGCCGAAGAACCGATAACCGTTGGGGTAAACGAGTCGTTGAGTGGAGACCGCGGCTCGGCAAACGTTGTGTAGGACGCCCTCCGGCCAGGTGGGGTGACGATCTGCGAAAGGCTGCTGGTAGAGGCTGGATGCGTCGAGCTCAGGACAGGGCGTAATGGCGCTCATTAGGGGAGGCCTATGTCCAGCAGTGGACTGCTATAGGCTGATGATTATGATGAGACGACCAGGTTAGATTCCCGCCGCGAGACAAATATTTATACGTTTTGCAAATATTTGTTTCAGGTCTGGCTGCTTTAATTATATAATAAGTATGTATTTACAAAAAAAATGTATCTATGTAGTTTATCAGTCCTTTGGTTCCCATAATACAAGCTCTGCTTGGTTTGGGGCCACAAGATGCTGTGTGATATTGTCCAGCATTATACATACAAGGTTAGTTTGGGACATCTCAACAAAACCCCGAGGCAGAGGTAGGGTGCCGTCTACATGGTGGTTCAATGTCGAGAATACTTAAAAGCCCTAAACGTCACATCTGCGATAACCCATGACAGAGCGTCTTGGTGCCAAAGTACTACGAAACCCGACCCCAAATGAAATGGGAAGAGGGGCAAGAAGAAGAGTTTGACAAGTTTGGGACAGTTGGGAAGACCTCGGCGTACGTTCTCCGATCAAATGGGAGACGTGCTGGAAAAAGGCCAGGTCAGGAGTACCCAAACCGACGATCATGTATGAACAATGTGATGAAAGTGATGAAGCAAAAACAGGTATGCCAGGATCGTAGCAAGTGGAGATCCGTGGTATCTGCCTACCCCTCTGGGAAATAGGCGTGACTTTATACATGTATGTTATGTATGGTTAGTTTGAATTCGTATCATCATCATCAGCCTATAGCAGTAGCAGGAAAGAAAAAAATATTGACCGACACAACAAAAAACAACAGAGTGAAAACAGTGAAAATAATTTGTAAAATAAGTAAAGGATGTAAATAAACATGCAGGCAGACAGGCGCGCGGTCAAATGGCCCTGTTTCAGCATATTGCTGCATAGTGTTGCCATATACAGAACACTATGCACCGCTGATAAGTCTGACAGTGACTCTAGCGTGATCACGTCAAATACATAAATTATAAATAGGATACGTCCATAATCCCCACGCTGAGAATGAAAAACTGTTCAATGTGTAATTTTCTCAAAGCATAACGAAGCGTCATCCTTTAGGCAACAAGGTCAAGTCCAAGTTTCATAGTTCGCTACGCTCCCTCGGTATAAACTAACCTGACAGTACCATTGTTCGCTTCGCTCCCTCGGTAAAAACTAACCTGACATTTTCATAATCTGTTTCACTCCTTCGGCAATCGGTATAACTATATACTAACCTGATAGCTCCATACTTCGCTTCGCTCTCTCGGTATAACTAACCTGACAGCGTCATCAGACGTGCTATCGATGAGCGAGTGCGGCCTCGAGCGAGGCATTACCCTCCTCCCGCCCCGGCTCTGGGTAAGTTTGGACGCTATCCGCTGCGGCATGTTAGATATAGCCTGAAACATATTATTACTGGTAGTTCTGTGAACAATACACCTCGCGAGCACATACCAATAAATAAATAAATAATGCTGGACTATCACATAGCATCATGCAGCCCCAAACTAAGCAAAGCTTGTGTTATGGGAACCACATGATTGATATATTACACATATCTTTTTTTTTTAAATACATACATATCATACATAGGAAACACCTAGACCCGAGACAAATATCTGCAGAACATGCACATATTTGTCCCGCGGCGGGAATCGAACCCGCAACCTTCTGCGTCCCAGGCGGACCTTTGACCACTGCGACACAGAGATCGTCAATACTTATATACAAACAATAATTCCGTCTAGATTCAAGTTCTCAGTATAACAATGCGTATTCTTAAATTCATATTCATGTTAAATTACGTATTTAAATGGGAATATTAACTATGTTTTTTTAAACATGCAAGCATCCCATTTTAAATAATTTTAGTAGTGAAAATAATCATGGCAGTTTAAAATCCCATGATGAATATATGTTTAAAAAACTGTCTCATAAGACGGAGATATCCAGTAGCCCCTTGTTTTCCCTTTTCGGAGGAAGTGCCCCTCGAATCAAAAATCACCAGACAAAAAATCTATAAAGTCGTAACACCTGTATACCAAGTTTGGTCCAAATCCAAATCAGTTGTTAATTAAACCCCGTAGAGGAGTACCAACAAACTGACAGAGGCAAGCAAATTTTGTCAGACTTGAAGCAGGGTCGCTTCGCTCGCTCGGTAAATTATAATCTGTAGAAATACTGACCTCATCGTCCAACTCCTGGTTGCAATTAGTCGGTGGGTTTGAGTACTTATGCAGAAGGTCTATGGCCAGTCTCTTGCTCATGTCTTGTTGGAAGAACGGATGCTGCGAACAAATATACAAGAGGTTAGTAAATATTGGTCTTTAGCGATAAGACCGTTCCAACTACCATCTTCAGAACGTAAACAAACTTCACCTGCCCGTGCTTCCCCCAGATAAGTAACAATCGGGGCTTTGGCGGCAGCTGACTGCGGCATAGCGCAGCCTACATCAGCACAGTGAAATTCCCTGGCCACCGGCAAACAGCAGCGTCGGCTGCGAGAAGCTGTGCCCTGCGATCCCCAACCCGCATGCCCAGCGTGGAGATTTTTTATATATTTATTCAGGCACACATAACAGAACATTATCAAAAAGACACAAGGTACATAGCTAAATAATGGTATTGAACTAAATAATATTCCAAAAACATGTGTGCACATCATGATAAAATTAAGCAGTCTTGTACACTACAAAATTTTAAAAAGTGAAAAAAAGTGAAAAATAATTACATACATTCATATTAACACGTAACTATTAACAGACAAAATCTATTCTCTTTGAACTCTAGACGAGAGCTCAAAGTAAGCTATGTAACAGTTTATAATGATAAGTTTTCAGCACACTCTTTTGAAAGAGCGGCTAAAATATTCCTTTTGAATTTAGGCAACCTATTATTAAATATATCTATTGTATATTGATTATGGGCATATCCCCCTACTTATTAGGGGAGGCCAATGTCCAGCTGTGGGCTGATATAACTGGAGTTGTTGTTGTTGTATAAGCTAGTGGCAAAGCTAGTGAGAGCTAGTGGTGGAGTTTAGGCTTAACGACTGAAAAAGCCAAGACAAAAATCTTAACGTACCTTCCGAAGCACGGAAGCGGTCAGATCTAAATGCAACTAAACGACCACCCATCTAAGCAGTGAGCGGAGTGTTGCTTATCCTAACTAACTAACCCAACTAACTTATAAGAGAATAAAATCTCGCATAGATTATTTATTCCAAGAGTTCAAACGTAATTTAATACATTAAACCACTTTGACAGCCTCTCTGCTTCATACATTTAGACAAAGAAAACATCCAACTCCACGGCGGGAATGAAAACCTTCTCCGTCCCAGGCGTGCCTTCACCCACTGCGCCACAGAGGTCGTTATACATCACATCACACTAATATTATAAATGCGAATGTTTGTGGGTGTGTGTGAGTATGTTTGTGGTGTCTTCACTCCGTAACGGCTGAACGGATTTGGATGAAACTTGGAATATGCATAGTTTATGACCTGGATTAACACATCCGAGTACCACGCGAGCGAAGCCGCGGACGTAAGCTAGTTAAATATAATTTACAGTGATGTTGATATAAAGGATTCCTCAAAGGTTCTTCAAAGGTTGTCTGGTTAGAAAATGTTACTTAGCATTAAGTTCGCCTGTGCACTTGTTTAATCTTGAGCAGTTTTCTATCAATCTATTACTTTCCATCTTTCGATCAACTGTACAAAGGACATCGCGCGTCGTACTTATGCACTGCGAAAATAGTGGCATATATTGCTAGCTATCATTTGTTAAAACTGAGCTGTAAGCGCAACTTATACTTATACTCGTCTGAAACATGGTGCCTGTATCATAAACACATACGTACGCTAGGCAGATTTCACCTTAAGTGCCTCCGCGACATTATGAATATATATATAAATGGTCAGATCGGATTCGCAATACCGATGTTCTACGAAGAGCAAATGTCTGCGGTATAGAGGCATATCTGATGCGGCGCCAGTTGCGCTGGGGTGGGCACCTTGTTCGAATGTCCGACGAGAGAAAGGCTAAGCGTCTCCTCTTTTCTGAACTAGAACACGGTAAACGGAAAAGCGTGGGCCAGTTCTTGCTGTTTAAAGATGTTCAGAAGAGGCATCTGAAAAGATGTAATATTGAACCATCCCGTTGGGAGAATCTTGCTAAGAACCGTCTGGAATGGAGACGTTGTGTGCAGAAGAAAGTGTATGCGTTTGAAGATGACAGGAGGCGAGAACTTGACATAAAACGAGACCAACTCAAATGTAAACCGCCTTCAAACATTATATATAATTTTGTAAATAATATTTTAACGTGTGCTGTTTGCTTAAGAACATTCAAAGCCAAGATAGGATATATCAGTCACTTAAGGGCAAAGCATCCAAGCACGTTGGACAAAACGTAAAAGCCAGTCACCGAAGCCGAAAACGGCTAGGTTGATTATTATTTGTTAAAAGCACGTGATGCTAGCTATGTAGTAATTACAGCTTGTACAATTAGCTATTAAGTAACTATTAATTAACTAAGAATAAGACAGAAAATCGAAGTAAGCCGACTAAATGCAAACTGCTGCTCCGATGCGTTTTGGCGGAGTTTAAGACGGAACGCTTTTGGACGAATATTGCGAAATCAAAAGGCGGGTATTACATTTTCTCAAGGGCCGGCAGCGCATCAGTATCGCTTCTGGTGATGCAGGTGTCCATGGGCGACGGTGACTACTTTCCATCAGGAGGCCCGTCTGTTCGTCTGTCAGCTTTGGCATAAAAAAAAATCCTTGATCGAAGAGGGATGTCACAGAATGTTACCTGTAATAGTTTCTGTGCGGTCGGTCGTTTCTTAGGATTCTTGGTGAGTGCGATCTTAACGAACGCGTGGAAGAGTGGCGTCCAGCGCTCACGCTCGCGCAGGGACGGGGGTTTGAATCCCGACTTGGACATCAGGAAGAGGACGCGCATCGGGTGCAGCTCGAACATCGGCGGTTGCAGTTCTGCTAACTCTGTAATCAATTTATTACACCACTTTATACAATTGATACATTTTTTACCATAACAAAACCTACTAATGGTGTCGATTCTGTTGCGCATCATCCTTATACTAACTATAACTTTAAAGCTGTCAAGTTAAGTTTAGAAAAGTGAACAACAGAATCGATACCCTTATCTACTAAATAGATAAACAATATCAAAAAACACACGCACAATGGACCAACTGGAGTCCAATTGCGGAAAAGGGAGTCCATTTACAATATCAAAAAACGTTATAGTCTTGAGCAGTAGTATACATAAGCATGACCTACGAAACAATAATTTGTTATAGGTAATGGTTACCACATAAAATCAGGTAGGTCACGTGCTAGTTTCATCAACAGTTATCATTAAAAATATACAAAAATGATAAAAATTGGGAGTTCACCGACCGCGGGGCACAAACGTTCGGTGGCTGGGGCTGCAGAGAGAGGAACCTCCTCACTATTGTTTGTTTGTTACCCTTCTACTCCACTGATCATCATGAAATTTTGAAGACCATTGTCGGGGGTTCAAAAAAAGACATAGTATACTTTTCATCCAAAATAAATTTAATCCAGTAAAAATGTATAAAAGTAATTTATCAGTTATGTAGTTCCCACAATACAAGCTCTGCTTAGTTTGGGGCTACATGATGCTGTGTAATCAAGTATTCCACGTGAAAGGTTGCAAGCCCATCGTCTCTTTTATTAGAACTAACTTAGAACTTAGCACATCAATATCAGCCTATATCAGAGCACTGTGGGACATAGGCCTCCCTCAATGCGCGGCATTGCGGCCTGTCCTCAGCTCGACGCATCCAGCTTCTACCAGCAGCCGACAGCAGATCGTCACTCCACCTGGCCGGAGGGCGTCCTACACTACATTTGCCGAGTCGCGGTCTCCACTTAAGAACTCGTTTACGCCAACGGTTATCGGTTCTTCGTCAGATATGGCCAGCCCACTGCCACTTCAGCTTGCTTAAGGCCTGCGCAGACCGGGACTCATTTTTTTACCAATGGATATTAAAACCTATAGAAATCGCAATACGATACAAATTCCTATGCTTTAAAATAATCCGGCGGCACCGAAAGGGACTTTACGGAATTATTTTAAAGCATAGGAATTTGTTTCGTATTTCTATTATGATAGGTTCGAATTTTCATTGGTTAAAATTGAAATCCCTTGCTATGCCGTCACGGTCTGTGCAGGCCATTATTCTCTGAGCTTTGTAACGTGGTAACTTAGGACACGACTTAAAATTTTTACAATACCAACTTACCAATAGCAGTTATTCCACAAGCCCATATGTCACAAAGTTGGTTGTATCCACCCTTTCTTTCCACCGCTGCCACCTGTAACATGATAAGGGGTTATTTATCATCATCATCATTTAGCCCGTTAGGGGTAATTTCGCGAGGCGTTTAGGGGATGGAGGGGGTCGAAACAAACCTTACTCAATCTCTCATTGGGGAGAAGGGAGTCCGGCAATATTTTTTCCCCGCAAAAAACAGTGTAAAATTACGATAAAACTGGGTTAAATCAAGTAAAAAAATGTTTTCCCTACTAAAATATGGCTATAAAAGGGTCTGTGTATTCAATTCAAACACTTGCCGGGAAATACTTTGTTCTTATTTCAAGTAGATCTTTCATAATGTGTTGGTAGAATGATAATACCTCCGATTACTATTTTGCGTCGAATTGCGTACATAGACTTAATGTTGCGTCGAATGGCGTTTCTTAGAAATTGTATGGAAAACTTACTTTACTTTTGGGTTACGTTGGGAAAAGAGTTCCTATTGGTAAATAGAGTCGATTAAGACGAACTTGTTTTTTTTTACAAATGTAATTTTATCTTGTAATGGATTTCCGCAAAGTCATGCCTGATTCAATTCATTAAATGTAATTTTCTAAGCTGACTGTAAATATTTAATTCTGAAAATGCAATTGTTTTTTTTGTCTAAATAAACTTACAATTGCCCTCAGAGGTAAAATGTTGCCCCACCCTGTATATGCCAATTGTTTTTTCAAATAATTAAAACTTAATCACAAATTAACATATTATTTACTCTATCGTCAAATTGAACCCTTAACACCCTTGCCGACTTAGACAACAAACACAACTTGACATAGAATGAAAGAAGAAAGAAAATGAATTTATTTGCAACACTTGAGACATACAAAGACATAAATTACAGAGTAAAACAATGTTATTAAAATTACCGTAAACTTGGACGTCACAAAAGGAACTCTGACTTAGCATAAGCTGGCTGACCAGCAGGCTAGCAAACAGCGCTGGTCGTCAGTTATGACGTTAATGCTATAGAGATAGATATAATTTTATTTACCACAAAATAGCACGCAAATACGTTTCAATTACAATTATTAGTTAGGAGACACCAATATTTGTAAGCGGCAACCCTACCTCCGCCTATAAATGCAGCTGGTCTGGCGACGCGCGCGGATTGCTTATCGAGACTTCGTAATGTGCTGTAATTTGTATTCCTCAGTCTTCTTTCTTGCCTAAATAGTTTACTCAATTTATTTATTGATTAACGACAACTCACAATCATTACAGATCAATAAAATCTATACCAAATATTATTGGACCTATAATGGTACTGGTACCTGTAATGGCAATTGTGACATTGCCATTACAGGGGTTTACAAAATATTTTTACTAATATTTATATGATATAAACGTTTTTTTCTATACAATTTCCATATGATACGAATGTTGATACATAGATTTTTTTACTTGGCTCTTTGTTGTCGGGTCATCACTAAGTCACAGCTTCTTTGTAATAGGGTGCTTGATTATCAATAAAATACACTTAACAACAGGCTCCAAGTTCGTACCTCAGGTGCCATCCAATATGGAGTGCCGATAAAGGATTTCCTCTTGTTGATGGTGGCCGTTATCTGCGCTGATACACCGAAATCAGCCAGCTTCACGTCCCCGCAGTCGGTGAGGAGAATGTTCGCTCCTTTTATATCGCTGAAATAATAAAATAAACTAAGAATAAGAATGGGACTAGGCCGAGCCAGTTGTGGGCTAAGATCGCCACTAAGTGGGTTGACAGTCACAGGTGTGTCCACAGGGCGTTACGCAGTCGGGTCGCCGTCCCAAGCGAAGGTGGCGTGACGAACTGGACGTTTTTTCGGTATCCTGGCCAACAGATTCCCAAGATCGGGATGTGTGGAAAGAGCAAAGGGAGGCCTTTGCCCTGCGGGATTAAGTAGTATATAAGTAACAAATAGAATAATTACCACTTACAACATTTGCAGGGGTTCGAACCCATGCCAACCTCACCTGCGCGTGGTGCACCCTGCTAACTAACAAACGGGGCTCTGGCGGCCGGCTGATTGCGGCATAGAGAAGCCTAATACCTGCAATAGGATCCCGTTTTCCGTTCCGTTTTGGGTACGGAACCCTAAGACATTTCAATCAACACAAGAGCAGGGACAATGTACGGGCACTGGGTTAAGGTTATTTAACTGTTGTCATGACGATAATTGTGTTAATTTAGTATATTTACCGATGCATTTTCCCCATACTGTGTAGATAGGACAGACCGGTCAGAGTTTCACGGCACATGTACGCTATCTGCAACTCCGTCAGCGGGCCGGTGACGTGATAAATATCCTGAAACACAGATATATTATATAACATTAGAGATATTACACAGTTATGGAATATTTTAATGACAAGTTCTTAAGTAACAAAAATTACTAATGATAAGCATCTACTTATAAAATAACAATATTAATAATATGACCAAAGTAATCTGCCCACAATACCTACCTATTTGACTAACGAATTGTAATATACCTACCTAAATATTGACTATAACCTATGACGTCCTCCTCTCTCCTATTTACTATTGTTGTGCCCAACAGGGTCTATAATGACCACAATGAAAATTTGTTAACACCTGTATATTTACATTATGGAAAGCAATAAATGATTGAGTATTGAGTATTGAGAAAAATCTACAATTCTACGCGCAACTATCAAAGGCATTGAAAATGTAATTTAGAAATAAAGCACATTATAAAGTGAACGGAGCGCGGACTGGCCTCGCGCGTAAGGGACCAGCTATCGCCAGTTTTTGTCCGGCCGCCTCCTAAGATGGCTCAAACTGTAGCTTAATTCAATCCTGAGATACCATTTTTTCAGTTTATTAAATAGCGAACTCAAAAAAAAAGTTACTAGGAAATTCTTGATCCAAGTCAGTACACATTTTTGAAATTTTGACGAATTTTGGAAAATCTCGAAAAGTTTCCGACTGATTTTGCGAATTCAAATTGCACTTTTTGATTATGGCCCATCAGCGTACCTCTCATATAATCTGCGAAACTACAGGCAAATGTCACAATTTCATAAATCGGGGCCGGGGCACTATACTCGATCAGGAAAACAAACATTTTCAATGTTCAAAACTTTTTTTTTTGTAAATACGTTCATCATATATATAAAGAACACACCCAGACCCGTGATAAATATTTGCTAATCATAACTTCTTGGCAAGCTGATTCCCAAGATCGGGATGTGTGGAAAGAGGGAAGGGAGGCCTTTGCCCTGCAGTGGGATCAGACAGGCTAATAAGATAAGATAAGATAAGATAACTTCCCGTTCCTTGCATTATCTACTACTTAAGACCCCCGAACACAACACCTCCTTCTACACGGACTCATTTACAGTGTCTGCTATACGTCTGTGGAACTCTCTACCAGCAGATATTCGTAGCTCTCTCTCCTTAGGAATCTTCAAATCCAAACTTTATAATCATTTTATCTCTCTACAAAATAGTCAATGAAAAAATTGAATTTCTAGGTATTATGTACTTTAAGTAATTTATGTATGTTTATGATATTTTAGTTTTTGTATGTAAGTTTATTTTTATCTTTAGTACCTATGGTTTAGGTTTCTTTTTTTTCGGTTTTTCTCTATCTCATTTATTATTATTAGTTATGTTATAATTTTCTACAATTTCATTAATAAAATTGGCAGCACTACCAATCTATCTCCACACTACACAAAGGTTATCTGGAAGAAAATGCTATTTAGCATTAAGTTCGCCTGTGTACTTGTATTTTATCTTGTGCAATAAAGAATTTTCTATCTATATATCTAATCATACAATTTGTCACGCAGCGGGGATCGAACCTGCAACCTTCTGCGTCTCAGGCGAGCCTTCGCCCACTGCACCAGAGGTTATTATTCTCAGGTTAATGTAAGAACGTATTTATTTAACAGTCCACTGCTGGACAAATGCCTCCTCTTACAAGAAGGAGAATGTGCCCATAATCTCCATGCTAAGCATGCGGTTTTGAGATCGCTGCTGCCCGTCTGCAGCCAGAGGATGAAGCTGTGCCGGTGTTAGGCTGCGTTATGCCGCAATCAGCCGTCAGAGCTCCGTTTGTTCGGGCCGGTGAGGTTGACTTGGATTCCCGGTATCTATGAGAAGGTCGCGGGTTCAAATCCCGCCTTAGTCGAAATTTTTGGGATATATAAAATTTGGATTCCAAAGGAGAATGCCGACTGATGTATGCTGCTCGGTACCAAGACTAAAGTGAATGCGTCAAAAAAAAATTCAATATGTTTTTAGTCGATTCTACTGACAAAATAATTAAAAATGAGGGTAGTATACATAGTAACACTTTACATCAATGTTTGTTGCCATAGTAACGTGAATATCATTGGTTCTTGCAGTCTGATGGCGGCGTGCGGCGGAAACCAAATCAAAAAAATTTTTTTTTTCTTGATAATTAATTCCGTCGGTGTGTAAAACTAAAGAAAATGTTAATGTCATTTATAAAATATAATAAATTTTATGGCATACGTTTGGTTTTGACGCAATTGGTACGGGTTCTCGGCATTCTCCTTTGGAAATGGAACCCTTTAAACCCCAAGGGTGTAAATTTAAAGGTAAATGAGGGTGTTTTACCTGCAAACTGCCACCCCCACAGTACTCCATAGAGATCCATAGCTTATCCCTCCTCAAGTACGACCCATAGTACGCGACGATGTTCGGATGCCGGCAGTCTTTCATCATCAGGATCTCCTGCTGGATGATGGCGAAGTCATCACCAGGTTCCAGCTTGATCACCTTGATGGCAGCAAGCTCACTGTTGCCGTTGAGCCTTTTTGCCTGGGGACAAAGGTGAGAATCGAATGAGGATTTTTTTGAGATTTAAAGTGGTCATCATCATCAGCCAATAACAATTCACTGCTGCATAAAAACCTCAACTGATAAGCGCCATTGTGCCCTGTCTTTAGTTCGACGCATCAGCTTCTACCAGCAGCCTTTCGCAGATCGTTACTCCATCACACCAGACCAGCCTATATCAGTCCACTGCTGGACATATGCCTCCTCTAGTAAAGGGGAATATGCCGTAATCCCCACACTGGGCATGCGTCTTGGGGATCGCAGGACACAACTTCTCGTACCGTCGATTTAGCTGTGCCGGAGTCAGGCTGCGCTATACCGCAATCAGTCGGCAGCCAGAACCCCGTTTGTTAGTTAGCAGTGTGCACCACGGGCAGGTGAGGTTGGCTTGGGTTTCGAAGATGGGGGTTGGAACCCCTTACTCCCCGTGAACATCGATCGTCACTCCACAAGGGGCTTATCACTTTTATGCAAGCAGACGCACGGCTCAGTACCATCCTTACTTACTCGATATACCACCTAATATAATTAATTGAATCAGGCATGACTTTGCGGAAATCCATTACAATCGGCACTCCGGTTCTGTTTGGCGCTCGACGAAGCAACACGTCTGCGGAGTTCTGCGGAGTGCCGAAGGCGGACAGCGAGTGTTATCGTTTCCTGACGATGCCTTATGGGGAAGGCGAAACACTGTCGAATTTCTGTTGACTTTTTATGAAACTCGTCAGAGAGTTGGCGGAAATCTTTTAAATATCTCGATATACCACCTAATCGCACTAAACGGTTTCCTCTACTTGGTCTTCTCTACCGACTGAAAAATTCCGCTATCAGAATTGGCCACTAGCGAACTTATGAAGGCTGCTGGTAGAAGCTGGATACGTCGAGCTGAGAACAGGGCGCCATGGCGCTCATTAGAGGACTAGAGGAGGCCTATGTCCAGCTGACTGCTACAGACTGATGATGATGATGATGATGATGAACTTACGAAGGAAAGGAAGAAGGAATAGGTCAGTGTCCAACCAAAAAATAACTATGGAATGTTATTGTACTGTTATTCAGTGCGAATTCAATCATACGGCGGGGGTCATTGTATTGTCATAGTTCAAATATCACACAAAATGAACCTTATTGGTAAAGATATAGAGTATAGTCGATGTAAAATGTACTATGATTGACGATTCAAAGGTAAACGAATAAATTGTAGTTGACAAAACAAAAGTGAAGTACGGCTATTCCACCAGATTTAAGTCGCTCAGCGAGCTATGGAACGAGTATTGCTTGGAGTTTCTCTGAAGAATAGAATCCGCAATGAGACTATCCGACCAAGAACCAAAGTTGTCGATATAGCTCAGAGAATTAGCAAGCTGAAGTGGCATTGAGCTGGCCATATCTGCCGAAGAACAAATAACCACGCGGCTTGGCAAAAGTAGTGTAGGACGCCATAGGCTGATGATGATGATGATGATGATGAAAACAAAAGTGTAATTGTAGTATAGGATAGACCAGATAATGTTGGGGTTATAGTTTGTATAAGATACTGGCTAGGAAAACCTCTACCATCATCATCATCTCAGCCCGGGATCACCCACTGCTGGGTTTAGGCCACCTTTTCTTTTTACCAGCCTCCTCTGACTCTCTCATTCAGGTATGCCCAGCGACTTTCGCAATGTCGTCGATACAACTCGCTGGCGGAAGACCGGGAGCTCTTTGGCCCAACCTCTATCAAGATTGGTTTATTAATCTTTCACCACCGACTAGGTCTAGGGTATAAAAAATCTGTGTAGCCACCGTTTTTAAAATTTATGACTAGAACCACAGTAGTACCTTTTTTTAAAGCATCTGCAACGGAAAAAATGGTCGTGTTTTTTTTTCTTAATTAATAATGAAAAGAGGAAAAATTTGTATTTTTGTGTGTGTGTGTGTGTGTATGTTTGTAATGAATAAACTCAAAATCTACTGTGCCGATTTCAAAAACTCTTTCACCAATTGAAATCTACATACACCCTGAGTAACATAGGCTATATTTATTGCTAGAAAAGATTAGGGATCCTTACTAAAATTTAAGTAACGTAACCCAAGGTGTAAAATAAGTGCCCTAACCCGTGCGAAGTCGGGACGGGCCGCTAGTTATTTTATAAAACAGACTAATATATAAATACTAAAGTTATGTGTAAAGTATGTTTCTTCCCACATGACTCCGTAACGGCTGAATGGATTTATATGAAACTTCGATTAACGAATCATCATCATCAGCCTCTATCAGTCCACTGCTGGCCATAGGCCTCCCCTAATGAACGCCATTGCCCCCAATCCTCAGTCAGCTCTATGTTGTGTCCTGAATGAATACTACTTATATTTTCTATGTATGATAAGTATGTATTTACAAAAAAAACTGTATATGTGTAGTATATCAATCATGTGGTTCCCATAATACAAGCTCTGCTTAGTTTGGGGCTACATGATGCTGTGTGATAACGTCCAGCATTATTTATTTATTTATCTCGGCCGGTACCACGCGAACGAAGCCGCGGTCGGACGTAAAACGTAGTAAACTATGTATCTACATCTTCATCATCATCAGTCTCTAGCAGTCCACTGCTGGACATAGGCTTTCCTTAATGAGTGCCCTTGCGCCCTGACCTCACTATACAACTGACCCTAGCTAGGTTTAGACTATGATGCCTAAAAAATAAGGTTTATGAAAATGCACAACGTCAACGTCATGTAACAAAGTCAAAGGCAGAGTCAAAAGGCATTTATTCAGTTAGAACACTAGGATCATTTTGAATCGTCTAAACAGGTTTTTGAACAATCCACATAAATCCTTGAATCTACTTATTAAATGATAGCACAGGCATTGCAAATAGGTAGACCATTCAGCTGTCGAGGGGCAGAGGGACATCAGGCCACGCGGTTCTATCGTTAATATGGTCCCCTAAAGAATCCCGCTTTCCTAATTAAATTAATTTTAATGTAGGTTTTGAATCTTTTAATCGATAGGTAATTTAGTTGCGTGTGAGTTTATTATTATAATAAAAACGTATAGAATTTCCCATAAAGGAACCATTAACTTTCTGTGACAAAAAATTAGAGACCATTGTCTGTTTATAGATACAGAAGTTTATAAACATCGGCTCCATTTATGTTAGCATACTTTAGTCTCCTTAGCGAAAAGCATGAGAAAATTAACACGTTCACACAAAGCGTCGTTAAATTCATTTTTCGAGTCATATCCGTCGTCTGGCTCGTTGTGATCAATGAAACAATGTTTCCGAAGCCGGTAGCTGGCAGACACACAGTCTGCCATGACTCAGGCTCAAGTCTCCAAGCTAAAGGCTAAGGTTTAACCGGCCGAACTAAAAAGTATGCATTTCATATTTTAGGTGGGTTTTTAAAATGAACAAGTAGGACTTTTAAATAAAAATAAACCGACTTCAAATAAATCACTTCTTACTTCTTGCCTTAAAGAATTTTGAAAATCGGTTCATAATTGACGGAGATATTGGTGATCATAGGGCGAAAATTACAAGTGAGGATGAGATTTTTGAGTTTTCCGGGAAAAGTAACAATCCCTCAGGAATAAAATTTATATGGGACCACCTGTGAAGTATACTCTTACAAACTAAAACAGAATTTGGAAAATCGGTTTACAATTGAAGGAGATATCGGTGAACATACATAAAAAAAAGGTTCGACGAATTGAGAACCTCCTCCTTTTTGAAGTCGGTTAAAAATAAAAATAAGTTGGAAATAAAGAATTTGCATAGAAACTTTAAGGCCTATTAGACCACGCAGTATAATTCTATCTTACTAAGACTGTCTTACTGACTAATTAGTTAAGCCTAACACCGACTTAGTCGTTAACTCTTATTATACTAAACTAAGTGTATTAAGACAGTCTTACTAAGACAGACTGAATACGGAGTGATCTAATAAGCCTTTTTCTTGTGTTATACCAGATCTGTTTGCCAGAAAGTCCTAAAAGTATTTTATAAGACAGTGGAATATTTCGGTACATTCGAAATATTCTAATCAATAAAATAGCTGGCTGCCGTACAGTCTGCAAATATACGCAATACGAAACTAACTAGTTAGGTATAGTGTAAGACCGGAACGAAAATAGGGGGTCTATTACAATTCACCGAAGTACGAAATTTCGTTTTTCGTTTCGTGCGATTGGTCGTATTTCATACTGTCAATTCCAATATTTCAGTCGTATGTTTTGTGAAATAGAGTAGGATGCGCAACGTTCGATCTGTTACAGTACAAAATGCGTGCCGATATTTCGGTTTTCGTTTGATTATAGGTACCAATCGCAAGAAACGAAACACGTAATTTCATACTTTGGTGAATTGTAGTAGACACCCAGGACCTACAACACAAGTCTCAACGACTTAGTGTAGGTTCTGTCTGAAAACCATGTAATGTAACAAGCCATTTTCTTATAAGTATGATAATTGTTTACTATGTTAAAATGTGTATGCATGCTTGATACGAAATAAATTATTATTATTATAGTACGCGTCATGTAAAAAGAACGCTAGAAGAAATGGAGGGGGTGTGTTTCCGCACGGGTAAATACCGATAAATCGCCTAATGCAGAGCTTATCGCCAGCGTTCTTTTTACGTGACGCGACCTCTACTTGTATGTCCTAGAATATAAACGTAGGATTTTGCATCTATCCTTGATGATCAATACAGCGGCGTGGTAACTTTAAGAGTGTTAGGGGTGTAAGGGGTTCCAACCTCCATCTTCGGAATTCAAGTCAACCTCACCTGCCCGAGGTGCACCCGGCTAACTAACAGACGGGGCTAACACTAGCACAGCTAAAATTCCTGACCGCCGACGGGCAGCAGCATCGGCGGTGTAAGAAGTTGTGCGATCAGAATCAGCATGTCCAGCGTAGGGACTATGAGCATATCCCCCTTGTTTAGGGGAGGCCTATGGACGGATATAGGCTGGTGTGGTGTGGTGGTACTAACTGTATAACTGTACGGGGCGCTTTAGTGCCTAGGACATGCTTAGATTGAGTAGGCTTCAGAAAAAAGTATTTAGAATTATTTCAAATTTACGCTTTTTCACTGGCCAAAATTGATCAATTTTGTTAATTATTTTTCCCCCTTTTTGTAAGGGGAGGCCTATGTCCAGCAGTGGACTGATATAAGCTGGTATTGGTGTTATTGATACGAATACTTTTTCGCTAGTTTTCGTGATATCTATTCAGTAGTATTGACGTAAAAGAGTAACACCCACCCCACCCGGTGTCACCAGTCTACTAGTCACCAGTCCTACAAGTCTACCTGATAATAGGAATACATCAGTCTTCGCAGACGGTTTCTCACCACCAGGTGATCATGGTCATGCAAAGATGCAGTATTGTTTACTTTCACTGCATTGTTGTCACGCGTGGCGGGCTGGCCGACGAACCGAACAATACTAACATGCTTAGAAGACATTGGATTTTTCATATCAAATGGCAAGGACAAACCTTTAATCTGTTCTGTAGTTTTTGCGTGATGATATGAAGATGCCTCCACCTTCATATCCAAACTAAATATGTATCATCATCATCATCAGCCTACAGCAGTTCACTGCTGGACATAGTCCTCCCCTAATGAGCGCCATTGCACCCTCTCCTGAGTTTGACGCACCCGGCCTTTCGCTATATATGTTTATGTTTATGTTTATTGACTTAATAACTATGTATATTATAAGATTTTTTAATAACCCAAAAATATTTGCCAAAAAACGTCACCGTCAGAAAAATTCGACAAGCGAAGAGTTCACTCGGTAGCGCAGTTGGTAGCGCGTCTTGGTATTTATGGGAAGGTCGCGGGTTCAGATTTTAATTATTGAGGTATTATAAAATCTTAGATGTTCCCTTAAGTATGGGTTACTTTAAATACAAAATAATCATATTAATATTAATATGATTTCTGGAGTACTGGTTAGTGCAACATGCGAGTTAAGCCGCGGGCGATACCGAGTGTTATTAAGTAGAACATGTGCTCCCCAGACATGCATACATAAATTCGAATGACGTCATCTATAGTAGGTATTAATAGTAAGAGGGGAGAATGCTTAATTATGTCTGGCTTACTTATTCGATATGTTATGCCGTTTTTATGATGTCTGGGTGAAAGTTGTATAATCAGGGGTATGAATGGAGACTAAATCCTTTCACCACACTGTTTCTTTCACCAGGGTGCCTACTAGAGACGAAACTTGCTTCGCCTAAGGCCCGACCGGACCACGAAAGCTAACTATATAATACTGTCATTTTCTGTACCCTGACCACGTATCAGTAAAACTTACTGGAATGAAATTGGAACCTAAATAGATGTTTCATATCAAACGGCAAGGTCTAAACTACCTTTTAAAGCCAGGGAAGATTTTTTTTTCTGAAAATGCGTTTTTGAATTCCTTCAAAAAACTTCTTGAGAGCCTAGCTCCTAGTTACGGCCTAGCTATTTCAACTCTCATCTTTGACGGACGGCTGATCGCGGCATAGTGCAGCCTAACACCAGCACAGCTAAATCACCTGACCACTGACGGGCAGCCGAGCGACCGCTTGGGAACGGTTCTTTTTCTGGATGTAAGGTACACTATATCCTTTTCTTTTCTCTCCTCATGAGTGAAATCAGTAGATAAGATAAGGTTTGACAAATAGACAAATAAACAAACAAACTGTATCTATTACAGAAGTGGCAACCACTTCTTTATTCAATGACTTCTGGGATAGATGTCCACAATTTCGCCAGTATCAAGTACAATTGTTCATAATACTATGAGGCAACGTAGTACGGTTAACATTAATGAGAGCTTTTTCCTTGTTTATCTTCAAGTATTAAAAAAAAACTTTTTACGTTTTACCTTTTTATTTTTTCACATCTAAACCAGATTGCAGAAACGTAAACACGAACAATTAAAATACCGCATCTAGTTTGGTAGACTAGTGGCTAGTAAACACTTAACACGCTAGGTAGGTCGACGACCCAGCACAGCCCAACTAATGAGGCCGTTCAGACTAGGCAGCCAGCTTACAACTTTGTCTGCGTGGACTTACTCTCCCGTCAAGTCTAGTATCCGTACTACGGGTGCCTAGAAGAGATATCTTTCAGCTATATTAAAACGCTAGTTTCTTCACGCGGCTTCGCTCGCGTGGTACCGGTATAAAAAGTAGCCTGTGTTAATCCAGGTTACAAACAGTGTATATTCCAAGTTTCATAGAGATCCATACTCACATACTTTCGCATTTATAATTTTAGTAGGATTAGTAGGATTCTGACGGCCAGTCGTTCATTCATATTGCTAAGACTTAGTTACTTTTATTAATGTTATCTTTATAATAAGTATGTTGATCAATTTTAGGACATCCGTTAGTCCTTCAAATAATTTGATTTTAGTCGGATAAAACTAATTTCGGGAACTACTAATCTGATTCCGAAATCAATCTTAACAATAATTATTCCCGAATTTAGTTTTCCGACAAACACAAAAAAAAAATTCTTTAATTAGCACGAACCTAAGGTACCTTGAAATTTTGAATTTACAGCAATTCGTAACGATACCAAGAATAGAAGAATTGGCAAGGGATTGCTTGGTTTATATTTTTTCCAACATCTTTCAATGTCTTCTTGGGAGAATCGTAAAGTTTCGTCTCAAGCTTTATTGTCAACTAAATAGCAGAAATTTTATAATTTGCTTTCTTAGAGAGATTTAACAACATTTTTGAATTTATTAACAGCTAAATTTATCACATCATTTAGGATTTTAAAAAAGCTTACATTGCCCTTTAAAATATTGACTAACTTTATGGATCCTTACAGTATTTATTTTTCTTTTTATACTGGATAGGCTTGCGTTTGACTACAACTCGCCCGAAGATGCAGTCTACGATGGAGCACGCTTGCCTGGAAGAAACCTATTCACTCGTGCCTTGAAGAAGCCCATGTTATAATTATCGGGGAACACATACTCGGGTAGAGCGTTCCACTCCTTGGCGGTGCGCATGATAAAGGTGGAAGAGAACCGCTTTGTGCGCATACGAGGTATGTCTACCATATAGCGATGCCGCCGTGCAGAACGCCTGCTTGTCCGATTGTGGAATGCAGTAGGTCTGACTTTAGGTATTTCTAGTGTTAAGATTATGATCGTCCATATTTATCTTAAACAAATTGATGATCCGTAGGTTGTGATTTCGAATTTCAACCCTGTTTTCATCAAAAATCCAAAAAAAAACAAAAATACTTTTATTTCCTTACAAAGTAATTACTTATATTAGATGGGTTGGAATCTCCTCTTTTAAGTTGCATTAACCTGTATTAGAGGAGACCCCTCTTTATGGTGGTCAGTCTAAACTAAGCTAGGTGACAAAGTATTAAGTATTTTAATCATTCATGGATTCAGCATTTCCGTTAGCATTTTAAGGTTAAGTTTAATATAACATTAGGAAACCCGCTGCTTAGTCATTAAAGAATGGTTAGTAAGTATTGATCTGACTAAGACGCTTTTCGACGTGTTTCCCCACGATGTTCCTCACCCTTTTGATAAGACCAATCGGAGCGAGCCAATGTCCGTCGGCCAATATTGGACTTCATGACCTCCAAATAGAAGTTTGAGTACATTCCACAGTAACCACTACGACACCAAAAAATATATTCCTAAAATACCACAATACAATCATATAATATATCAGTCCACTGTTGCCACAATGGACTGATATAGGCTGTGTCTGTTGGACATGACCTCCCTTATTTAACAGTGATATGTCCATAATCCCCACGCTGGGCATGCGGATTGGGGATCGCAGGGCATAGCTTCTCGCACCCCCGCGATGCTGCTCGTCAGTTGCCCGAGCTCCGTTTGTTATTAAGAAGGTTGTAGCATGTGCAGGTTAGGTTGGCTTGGGTTCTAGTGATGGGGGTTGGATGCCTTACACTCCTGTATAAAACTCGAAAATAATCTGATTATTTAGATGACAAAAAAGCTTGGGATGAAACTGTCTCCAACACCCTCAAAACAATGTATTAAGTCACAAAGACGATGCAAAGACGTTAAAAAAATATAAACCAAGCAGAGTTTCTTGCCAATTCTTCTCTGATTGATCGCGTTACGCATTAGTGTGCAAATTAAAAACCAGACCGGTTAAGTGCGAGTTGACTCGCCCACCGCGGGTGACGTCAATGGCGTGCGATACTAATTAGTAAGGTTTCTTCGTAAATAAAATGTGTACGGGAATTAGAAAAATAAAAACCGGCTTTAGAATGGGCAAATTGGGGCCTTTCAGATATCACCATATTTGACCATGTAAGTTGCTTTATAGCTGGACCACAGCTGTCATTACATTTATTGAGGTTTCTACAAAACCATATTAGCTGGAGACTGCTATAATTTTCCTGTAAAATATAGATATACTTCAATAATATGTATAAATTTCAGGTTTTACACTTCGCAAACTTCAGAGTTAAGGACCAAGGGGTATGGTAATTTTTTGGAACGTTTTTCATCCTAAATCAAAAATTATGTATGATATCTAAAAATATAAACTGTTATATATACTGTTCAAATCAAGCCTTTTCATTTTATACCCCACTCGACCAAGTAACCCCCCCCCCCCCCCCCTTTATTTTTAAACCCCCTATTTTGGAAGTTTTCTCAAAAACTGTTTTAGGTAAAGACTTCGCTATAATTTTCATGTAAAATACAGATATTCTTTTTTAACATATAATATTAGTTTCAGATTTCTGTCATTGCAAACTTTGGAGATTAGGGGGGGATTATGGACCATTTTTTGGACCATTTTGATCATAAAATGAAAACCAAGCATTGTATAAAAAAATAAAAACTGCTTTAAACTGCGCTAATTAAATTAAGTAAATTAAGTTCTTTTTTACACTAAGGCGACTCCATCTTTCCTCATTTAATTATAATGTTATCGTACCTACACTCTTGCCATACCTCCTCCGACTCACTGTTGTTTTTAAGATAGGCAGCAATACAATGTTATACTTAAATACCTACTTATAAAAGTTACTACCTACCTACTCACACGTAGGAATTTAATTTTGCATACCTAGTGTATTTTGTATCACCAATTATTTAAATATAATAATGTAATCTTCTTTATACTGCTTCCAATTTTCTAGTATTTAATCTGTGGATGATGTCATGGGTCATATGTTTAATAATACATAATATAACCTACCTTTTACTATAGTATGCAATGTATGACCGTTTATCTTCCCCAATAAATAAAATAAAATAAAATAAAATAATTGACCCCTTCCATATGATATCATCATCATCAGCCTATAGCAGTCCACTGCTGGACATAGGCATCCCCTAATGAGCGCCATTGCGCCCTGATGATATGATATGCGGCTCGATATATTAGCACCAGTTTTTATATTTTGGACCTTTTGGGGATGAAAATGTTTTTTTTTACTGGCAATCTTATTCAGTCAGTGCATTTTAAATCTGTACCAAATTTCAAGTCTGTAGCTTTAGTAGTTCCTGAAATAAGCAGCTGTAACAGACGGACGGACGGACGGACGGACAAAGCGGCACCATAAGGGTTCGTTTGACCGGTTCGGTAACGTCACCCTAAAAATGACGATTCACCCGTCACGGAGTTGAGCGGAAACAACATACTGACATCACACACACACACACACACACACAAACTTTCGCATTTAATAATATTAGTGTAATGATTAGTTTTCCGGGCACATGCGAGCGAAGCTGAGGGTGGAAACTAGTGGTCGTAAATTAGCCATGTTACATAGTACAAGGTCACAGGGAATGTATATTGTTTAAATGAGGCAGAATGCATTCATGTGTTAAATAGGTGAGGCGCGCTAGTGTCGATGGGGATTTAAATAGAACAAGCTTTATTATGGCGTTTATTTACTGTTTTAACTGCAAAAATTAAGGAGTAATAAGCGAATTTACTGACTTAAAAAAAACGAGCAAAGGCTGCTGGTAGAAGCTGGATGCGTCGAGGCCAGGACGCAATGGTGCTCATTAGAAGAGGCCTGTGTCTAGCAGAGGACTGCTATAGGATGATGATGATGATGAAAATAAGAAGGAGGTTCTCGATTCGGTTGTATTTTTTTTGTTCCGACATTTATGAACCGATTTGGAAAATTATTGTTTCGTTTGGGAGGTTTGTGGCCGTTTGTTCCCATTTAGGTAAAAATACCACCTCCCTATTTTTTTATCTTGTCTGTTTTTTTTTAATATTTTCTTTTTAAACTTCAGTTTTCCTTGGAACAAATCTTACGATTCCCGCCGCGTGAAAAAATGATTGAGTAAGATTTGTTTTCTAGTTCTAGGTTCTAGTGAAGTAGAAAAAAAATATGTATAATAGTATTATACCAGTTATGTAGTAGGTATATTCCCATAATACAAGCTCTGTTTACTTCGGGGCTACGATGCGTGTAAATATAAATATTTCCAGCATTATTTACTATTTATTAACATAGGTTTTGCAGCTATGGCACTCTCTTATCTATGCATGTATGGTGGTAACTGGCAACGTAAACAGAGACGCTACAAGGTCTTCTAGGATTAGCCTAATCCCCAATGTTTAAGTTCATACAGCTCAGCTGATTATTGGCTTAGCAACCAGATACTTAGACCATTGAAATATGAGCAAGTTTAAAGAAGCGCAGCGCTCGTGGTGTGGCTTACTTCGGTGCTCTTAGCAGATCATCTTGGTTAAGCAACACTCCGCAAGGTCAATACTTATATGGGTGACCGTTAGGTTGGCATTTAGATCTGAGCGCCTTCTGTGCTTTGAAAGGCAAGTTATGATGTTGACTGAAACAGTCGGACTGTTTCAGTCGTTAGCCACTCCGAGACACCAGAGACTCTAAAAACAGACTTAACACATTGACTGCGGGCCTCGAATATGACGCCCCGCGCCATGCACGAGGGCAAACGTGCAGCAGGTGCACCGTTGTGTTTTCAGCAGTCAAAGCGTTAAAGACAGACTTATGTATGATTCTCACTAACCGGCGCGCGTCGGAGAGCATTTTATAACAAGCTAAAGGAAATTGAAACATCCACAAAGCAGTTAAATTGCATGCAAATAAGGAACTTAACAGCTTAGTGGGTGTTTCAATTTCCTTTAGCATGTTATAAAATGCTCTCCGACGCGCGCTGGTAAGTGTGAATCTTATATTAAACGTGTAGCACACATCCCACCATGTTTTATGTTATCTTGTTCACTCTTTTTTTTTGTTAAACTTATAACAGCTGCATATATTTTATAGCTAAATATATTCAACACAACAACACCAGCCTATTCAGTCCACTGCTGGACATAGGCCTCCTCTATATGAAGTGGCATAATGCCCATAATTCCCACGCTGGGTATGCGAGTTGGGGATCGCAGGGTACAGCTTCTCGCACCACCGACGCTGCTGCCCATCGGGGAATTTAGCTGTATCAGTGTTAGGCTGCGCTATGCCGCAATCAGCCGGCCGCCAGAACCAGTTATTTAGCAGGGTGCACCACATATGTCAAGTCTAAAATAAACCATTTCTATTTCTTTCCATTTGAATTCTCTACCTCAACCTTATAGAAATCTATCAAGAAGAAGAAGGTTGCACCAGTTATATAGTTCAAAATTTCAAATATCAAATCAAAATGCCTACATATAGAGATACAATGTTATTAATGGTACAAAGTAAACAAAAGATGATAATGCAGATTGATTTCTGTTGGTATCTCAACACTAAATAACTGATCATAATGACTAACGTTGAATCATCTTCTCATGCTGTCATCAATAGCAGTTACTTTCTGATCTCATTTCTGGGTTATAGATTACTTGCTTCTTTAAATATTAGCTTCCGCTCGCGGCTTCGCTCACGTGGTACCTACCCAGATAAAAAAGATAAAAAAAATATTGCATTGTTCATATTAATCATATTCAACTTTTCAGTAGCAGCATTAATCTAAGTTTATACTTACTTACTTACGTTAGTACTTATGTACTACCTTTATGTATAAGTTTGAAAAAGTAGTGTAAACAAGACCCTAAGTTTTGACCATGCTTTGAGTTCCTTGCTCTAAGTAGAGATAGACCCGGATAACAAGTAACCTATATGTTATTCCTGGTCTAGAACTACATACAAGCAATTTCAGTTCAGTAGTTTTGGTGTGAAGGAGAAACAACACATCTATCTCACCACTCTGCTGGGTATATATCTTAGTTTTTACCAGCCTCCTTTGTTATCTGCCATCGGTCATCAGATGAGAGAGACAGGGTACACCCAGCGACTTACGTAATATCTAATTCTAATTTGAAGTGGGGGTAGAAAGATCTGCACTGACTAGGGTGAATTATGCATTGCCCCCTCTGCCCCAACCGACCCCAGCTACCCCGATACCTTAAAGTAACGGAGAAGGAGTCTGGGTTGGTGAAAACATTTCTCTTTTTTTCCTTTCTATTAATGTTATTTTTGTGTGCTTATATCTTGTTATTAATGTAAATTGTGTGCCTGTAGTAACAAATAAATGATTTATCTATCTATCTATCTATCTCTAGAATTCCCAATACTGCCTGTGTCTGTGAGTTTTGATCAAGCAGCTTCTGCAACATGGGATTTTGCTCTAGCTTCGTTTGTTGCATTGCAGTGTAAGATGGCATGTTCTACTGCTTTTTCATCTTGGAAGCAACTGCGACAGGTGCCACTGTCCGTAGCTCCTGTCTTCGTCGTAGCTGTTCCTTACTAGGTGGTGGTTCAGGACACAATGGCCTGTGATGAAACCAACCAGTATTTGCAGGTCGTCATGCTTCATTTTTAACAGAGTGTTAGTTATTTTGCTGGGTATAGGCATCTCTTAGTTTTGCCAGCCTTCTCTGTCATCTGCCATCTCTCATCTAGATGAAAGATGCACAGGACAGAGACAGGGTATGCCCAGCGACTTTCGTAATGTCATTGACTAAATGCCCTGACGGACTCTTTGGCCCAACCTCGGCCACCACTCTGTCAAGGCTTTACTCCAATGGCCATCACCAATAAACCCTGTTTTAGGTTATATAGGGGTAGGTTAGGCAGAACGGGTCTTGTAAAAACAATAAACTATTTATGAACTTCTCAGTAAGATGCACAATCAAGATTTTAGATAAACCTCTGCCACATTAATAAAATAATGCAGAATCATACTTTATACTATAAAAAGTATAATTCATAAAGTATAATAATAATTTAGTTTACAAAATTAATGATTTGAGTTTAATTTAACACTAGTTTTCTTTAGGGAAATGTTAAGTAATTGAGCTAACTCCGAGCGAGGGCATGAATGTTGATAGCCAAATAAATGATAACAAATCAGTGGATAATCTCATATCTGAGATAGGTGCAGTTTAGCAGAACAATTTTTTGTATTTTATACAAATATTTGCAGTGTAATCCTCGGCATGAATCCGAAGATGCCAGCTAGAAGCTTACAAAATTTAAATAATCAGTTCTACACACACACAGAGAGAACCAAAGCCAACCTCACCTGCACATGTTGCAACTTGCTAACTAACAAACGGGGCCCTAGCATACCATATTACTATGTGTTCAAAACAGTGAAGGAAAACATTGTGAGAAAACTGGCATGCCTGAGAACTAAAATTCAAAAGGCTTGTGCTAGGTTAGTGTTCCAATAAAATCAAAAGTTCCCAAATTGGGCTTGCAACCTGTCATATGGAATGTTAAATGCTACTATAGTGTACTTGTACTGACTTTACCCCCTTACTTATAAACACTACTCAAAGTTAAGCATTGCTTAAAGTTAGCCCTGTTACTATTTATCATTATCCAACGGTAAAAGATGGCAATAACCTAAGCTTAGTTTATATTTTGACTGATTTTTATAAGGTCATTAGAGTTTGGACTTGCTTTTGACTGCCCCCTATACATCAATAGATTTGGGTTCTGAACAATGTTTGAAGATATCCATGATGGGGAAAAAGTAATGAACATGTTTGTTATGTTTATATGGAGAAGTTATGCTTAGTTTTGTTTTTGAAAACTATCAAATGATCAATACTCAATAATTTATTGCATTCCCTAATGTAAATAATAGGTTTAAAGCTTTTAAAGATCATTATAGACCCTGCTAGGGACAATAATAATAAATAGGAGAGAAGAAGACGTCATTGCTATAGTCAAATGATAGTTATTTAGGATATTTTTTTTTCATTTTATATTCTGCGACTTGGCAATCTGTTTTTCACAACAATAATCAAATCATCTGTCTGATAATTAATTTGGGTTGTTTGTAGAAAGATTCATCCAGTGACTTTCTCTCATTAGTTCTCTGCGAATCTATCTGCTAGTCTTTGGATACTTTGTCTGTTCAGTCTGGAGAATTGTAGGCAGCCAGATCCCAGTTGAGTAGCGAGTTACTTTCTGTGGTTAGTCAGTTGTATTTGGTACTTTGTGCTGTAGGCCTCTATTTCTTGTTTTATCGTTTTCATTTTGATGTCAGTGTACATATATCTATTGCATATATGCTGTAGTATTTTTAACATGTTTCTTATTGTCGTGTCTAGGATAAATGAAATTTAAAAAAGTATTTGAAATAGTCTGGCTGGTACCCCGGGGATGGAAAATGAAAGAGGAGGCAACCAAACAATGAGAAGATGACCTGAAACTTACAGCTGAACACCATTGGTGAAGGGCGAGATAAAGGACCCAGTGGAAAATGTTAGAGACTGCCTATGCCAGGAGGCACATTGAATTGCAGGACATTTTATAAAAGAATCAAAACTGTTATGTATATTTGTGTAACCTGTGCAGTTCAGAATAAAAGGGCTACCTAAAAATTTTTTTAAGTAAGTTGAAGTCAATATTTACATAGATTTTATTAACTATCGCAATCTGTGCATGAGTCACAATCTTTGAATTCAGTTCTCGAATACAAGCCTCAGTTCTTTAGTCACCGCGTAAAAATGTTGCAGCCACTTTATAAACAATATTCTAACAATGCTCAGTGAAGATACACCTGTTAGGAAATTATCTTCAACAACACAAAGGATAAGATTTAGACTACCTAATTACCTGCTGACTAATTTTAATGATATCTTCTTATGTTTCGTACTGTCTTAAGGGTCTTCTGTGTGTTGTTGTGTGTTGTGCTAAATGACTTATCTAATATTTAAATTATATATGTATATTCCACTGGGTGTGTTCACAAGTGTAGGTACTAATTTCAAGGTCACCAACAGCACATGTTTATATGTAAAAATCATAACATAGGTGAGCTTCTGATGAGTTAGAACAACAATAACATAATTTTGAGAGTAATTTGAAATGTTTTCTCGGTATTTTAAGAGAAAATGCAAGAGAAATCAAATTTTTCTGCATACATAAAATGTACGTTTTAGGCAGAATTGTATGGTTGTTTGTATTTTTTTGGTGGGAAAGGAAGAATTAGAACGATAAAAGACCCCCTACCTTGTACACATCGCCATACGTCCCAGATCCGATCCTCTGAATGAGCTCGTACTCATCCTGCGGGTTTCTTCGAGATATATCAGAACTCAATACACCACCACTATGCGCCATAATCACTGTAACACACTAAATTAACATTTATCTACACTTTCATCTCATTATTCACTTATTATTTGGACAAAAAGTCAAGAAATAATTATTTTTCCAACACAAAACTCGACATCGTCTGACGTTTGCCACAGTGCCATTCGTGGTGTTGCCAGAAAATACAATTTATTTATTACCAATCGAGAGGATTGATACTACCATTTTCTACGCTATTATATTGTTTTTATTATTTACTAGCTTTCGGGCTTATAATAATTACGGCTTTCTGGCCTATGTGGTAATCCAGGTGATAAACAATGTATTCCAAATTTCATCCATTTATGTTCAGCCATGGAGTGGGAACAAACACACACACATACCCAAACTTTCGCATTTATAATATAAGTGTGATTTATGGTGAGCCGTGACAACGCAACGCGAGCGGCTCACAGAGACACATGCAAAAATTTTTTTTTTCTATCCAAAATAGAAAGTAAACTTCCGCCCGCAGCTTTGCTCGCGTAGTACCAGAATAATAAGCAACCAATGTTTTAATCAAGGTCAAAAAATGTGTAAATTCCAAGTTTCATCCATATCCGTTCTGTAGTTTTAGTGTGAATGAGTAAAAAATATTCATCCATACATCCATACATCCCATCCATAGGTACTCACAAACTTTCGCAATTATAATATTAGTCCTACTTCCTTATTGTCCTACTTCCTTCAATCAAAAACTGTCGGTTTTGAAAAAAACAACGGATTTGGGCTATCAAATGATAATAATAAACAAAAAGAATAACTAACAAAGCATTTATTCATATATTTCCACACACTGCTTACACATTTACTTACATAGTAAGAGTATTTTGAGAAAATTTCACCATGTGAAATGATTCTGTGTTCGAGTGGACTTCGAAGTAGGTAGGTAGGCTAGGGGCTTACCGGGGATACAGTACAATTTTAGTTAATTGTTTTCTGAAAAAAAAAATCTGATTATTAAATCACTGCAACCCACATGTAACGGTACAGAAAAATAATCCACAACGGTTTATACATCCTTTGCAGCATGATGTAAAAGCCGTTGTGGATTATTTTTCTTTGGAAATTCTACCAAATATCATTTGATAACTTAGCTTGGCAACCCTTTTCCAAACTGTCATCTTATGTCATGACTGGTTGTTTTTTTTTCCTCGCGGGTGCACTAGCATAGCACTGCAGTTCTATTCTACCGCAAATCAAATGTCCTGCCGGCATGTCATGTGTTGTTTTTATTAGAGCAATAGCTTCTAAAGGTTTTTTGTTGACACCATTTTTTTCATCTTGGACGACGGTTGATATTTTTATTAAATTTTATTTTCTAGTGTTTTTCTAATGCATGTCGTTTACTAGTCATGGTATTATAACCGTTATACGTTAGTTATAAGATACAAGTAATTGTGAAATGGAATAAAAGAAGATTGAACGGGAATTCTCTGATGAAGAAAATTGTGCGCCGATCGTTTTTTGTTATATTCGCCATGGCTATAGCAGAAAACAAGACCTGACTGAAGACTGGACGACTGGACTTATAAACCGTACTACGTTGCCTCATATTATTATGAAAATTATACTTGATACTGTCGAAATTGTGGAAACAATCCCAGAAGCCAATTAATAAAGAAGTGAAGGTTTTTTGTTTCTGAATACATTTTCGTAGTTCATGCACGTTTCCCTAGAGGCGCTGTACTGAAAATGTATGGAAAGATACCGAAACTTATAAAGTTTTCGTAAACTATAAAAACCTGTGGTAAGCCCTCTGCATCAAAAGAATCGACGTAGCGTCGCTCTGAGCAAAGAGTAAAGTAATAGACCATAAAGGCTCTGAGATGGATATACAGTTTCGTTACAATTACACCATCACACACACACCATACACACATTACACCATCGAGGTTTCTATAGGCATTACACACTGTTTTCTGGTTTTGTGGTCTGGGTTCAGCCTATCCTCCCCTGCGTGGGTGGAGAGTATTATGTGATCATATCGGAGTAATTCTGTTCTGTGATCTAAAAGCATACGTACAGGAATCTTAGTGGTTCACCTCGGTGTTCTGCGATACTCCGCCAGGTCACCATTTGGGTAGGTGCTTCCGTACCTACTTCGGAAGACATAGCAAGATCGTCCCGACTTTTTCAGTCGTTAGGCCATGTCGAAGGCCTTCGGACGGTCTAAAATCTACGACCCGAGAGTTGGCCACTAGCTCAGAAAAAAAGAGAAAAAGACCTATGTACCTATTCAGACATTTCAATTTCTTTATTTCAATTCAAATCCTACATATAAATTCATCGAGATATATTTATAAACTAATATATATCTCGAAGTTGGGTGTGTGTGTATGTGTATGTGTATATCTATCATTATCAGAGAAGTAAGGCAAATCACTTTAAAAGATTTGGATGTAATACCACTTAGTATTTTTGTAATCAGTATCGCGGTATTAAACGTTCGGAACCGCGGGTGGAATCCAGCTAATGCCCGAGAGCCCATAGATTCAATTTATTATTAAAATAAATCCAGGCGCGGATACATTGCCCCTATTAAAACTGAGACGCAGAAGGTTGCGGGTTCGATTCCCGCTGCGGGACAAATATTTGCATGTTCTGTAGATATTTGTCTCGGGTCTGGGTGTTTCTATGTATGATATGTATGTATTTACAAAAAATATATATATATATGTGTGTAATATATCAATCATATGGTTCCCATAATACAAGCTCTGCTTAGTGTTCTGCCTCACCGTCCGAGGGGCCGACACGTGCGCCCACGCCGATCCCCCCCGCCGCGTACGCTTACGCAGCCGCCGTCGCCAGGCGTTTGCCCGCTGCACCCTCGCAGCCTGCAGCATTACGTGTCAACAAATAGTTATAGGTATATGTATTATGTATGTTAGTCTCTAAGGTATTTATATATATGGGCCCTAGTTTAAGTAAATTAAGATCTTATACTTTTTCTTTGTGCCTGAAATAAAATTTATTATTTATTTAATTATTTATTTAGAATATAAAAATTGCGGCTCGGTTCGCTCGCCGACTTCCTTTTTTACGTCTGTTGTTGTAGTGTTTACCTAGGCGTTTTTTAAAAAATGGCACCATATTTTTTGTCTTTTTTGTTTTGTGCACCAAAAATTTTGCGGCTCGCTGCGCTCGCCGATTTAACTTTTATAATAAGAAAAGGATCTATGCACTGAGAAGTCAACTTTAACTTCATAGAAGCCGGAACGCGAGATAGATTTTCTTTTGTGTCTGGTATCCAGGCTTAACAATTATAGAAGCTCGCACCGGGCGCGTAAAATGCTATCTACGGCACTGACCATAAAAAACAATAAGTAATGGACGTTCCATTATTTCCATTTTTATCCGGTTTCCGTCATGAGGACCATTCACCATTCGTTTTTCGTTAATTATGCAAATTTGTAGCTATAAAAATCTATGTATACTATGTTTTTTTTATAATAGTATAAAAAATGACTAAGATACAGAGGTTTTAGTGTAAAAATTTCGCGGCTTCATTACTGACTTTTGTATTTACAATTTCCTATAAATATATAAAAAATTGCAGTTTTCTTTTTCATGTTTTGTTTGTAATCATAATTATTATTATACCAAGGCCTATTAACACATTTTCTGGAAAAAAAATAATAATAATAATAATTCGCGTTTCGCTCCGCTCGCCGATGGAAAATAGGTAAAATACTTGCCAAACACAAATTTGCACATCCTGATGATGCACAGCCTGATTATCCATGTATATAAGGACATGGATGATCAGGGGCTATTCACTAAGTCAGTTGTCCACCGAAATGATGAGCACCGAGGCTAGGTGTGCAACAAATGTACGTCAAATGATTGATTTGGTATTCGCTAACTACAGTTGCCAACTAGGATGACGTCATCGGTGTGCATCAATTGCGTTATAAACTGGGGCGTCTGGGTGACGTCACAGTGTTTAACGAATGCCTGTTTGTTGTGACAGTTTCTATCGAAATTATATTTATTTGGTATTCCGTAACAGAAGTGGAGATCAAATTGGTAACCGACCTTCTTGGTATAAGGTCCTGCGAGAGACACTAGTTTGTAACAGTGTTTGGTGGCTGAGGGTTATGGGCACTGTACCTCACCGTGAGATAAAATAATATTATACCTAATTAACATAATTTGTTTTATTATCTCAACACAATTTGTTCTTATAAAGCTAGAAACAGTAATGTACCGCTTTACCAAAACCTACATTGTGTGACTGGTAATGAAATATGAATATTGAACATTTACCTACGGATCGGTAGGAAAATTAAATAATACTACTACCTATTATATCAGTTGCCCACCTCAATGTTATGAACCGGGCTAGGCATAGATTTAGTAAAAAAAATCCAACCTCTTTGGGGCTAGGTGGCTAGAATGTTATCTGCAGTTGCACACTGTGATGACGTCATCGGTTTACATCGAATATTTCTATCGATATCTTATCATTTGGTATTCAGTATCCAAAGTGGAGATCAAATTGGTAGTCGATCTCCTTGGTGAAATGCATTGCGAAAGGAACTAGTTTCTAGCAGTGTTTGATGATTGGGAAGTGATCGGCACTATTATTCGACTAATTGTTGTGTGAGGTAGTCTATTAGAATTTGTTCTGTATTTACATTATTTGTATTTTGGTAGTACAATATTTAAATGAACTTTTTGTCTGATTTTTAATAAAATGTAGTGGCATTGATTCTTTTTGATTCCTTTACATTATTGATCATAAAATCATTAGGATTTTTGATTTATTTGCCTAGCTATGTGACCTATCTCCAACTACTGATGAAACAACTGGCTGCCGTAGGTAGGCTTTCTTGAAGAGGGCTGTTGCGGTCGTGCCCAGCCCACGTAATGATCAGTGTCTGCTTTTTAAGTTGGGGTCAACCTTATGTCATACACAGGGTTCACATTGAGATAATAAAGGGATAAAAATGTGAAAACTTGTAATTTTCAATAAACTTAATTTGTAAATGGAAAATACATAGAGTCTAATCCAGTATCTATATTAATCTTGCTTCCTTTTATAAACTAAAACAAAGATAGATTCAGAATAATAGCTACACGAGCAATTTTGGTAGGTATTCTATCTAGCTAGCTATATTGTCGTACCTATTTTTTGTTTTCGCACTGAAACCTAACTCCTTTTAGCCTACCTACTTACTCAAAACGTGAAGGTGGGTAGCGTTTAATTTATCTATGGCGAAGGTACGCTAATAATTAAAGATAGTCTTTATTCCCATTCGGTTGGTGGTAAAATGGCTATATTTTAATCAGTCGTATAACGTCGATAGAATACTAGAGACGTTCAGTGGCTTGCTGAAAGCCACCTTTAATGCATCATCTCACAATCTCGTACGGAATACCGAATAAATTATTTTTTCAGTTACACACTCACTTCGGTTGCCCACCGAAGCTGTCAAATTTAGGTTTGGCATTTCTTTGTTTACATTTTTATTCAAGTACGAGTTAAATTTCTCGTGGTTTGAGGTAAGGTTTGAGGAGATATAGAACCACCAAACCGCACCACATCACACCAGCCATTGGGAGTACAGTTCACTGGGAGATAGATACCCATAATAATCCTACGCTGGGCATGCGGGTTGGGGATCGCAGGGCACACGTTCTCGTACCCGACACTGCTGCCCGTTGGCGGTCAGGGAATTTACCTGTGCCGGTTTGCGCTATGCCGCATATAGCCGGCCGCCAGAGCCTCATTAGTTTGTTATACAGCAGGGTGCAAAACGGGCAGGTGAGATTGGCTTGGATTCCAAAGATGGAGGTTGGAACCGCTTACACCCTCACATGGTACAAGACTAAAAAACCACGTTCTATACTAGGTAGGCCTAGAAATTACCTACTCAAGACAACAAAGCAAACAAATCCGGCTTCTACAATACTTTTCTTAGCACATTTCATCAGGGAGTTCCAGTTGCATTCTTGCGGCTCCATCTTCAGACCCTCGTCCTCAAGATTTCATGGCTTCATGTCAAATAACTTTTATCTATGGGTAAAACTAAATAAAAGATATAAATTAAATATATTTAGGATATTACTATATTTTCAGGTAAGTACAACCTTAGTAAACCTAGGTACGCCTTTTCCTGCTTCACGTCCTCGCCAGCAGAAGAAGCGCAAGTGTCTCGCTAACCTCAGCCATCGCTTCCGGCGCCTTGCGTCGAGTTCCAACGCAAGAGTTTGAAAAAATCGAAGGGCAATGTCCCTGACAGGAATGAGGTCGAAAGGGAAGACTTTATCCTTGTGGAGAAGATACAACGACACTTCGACAGAGATTCGGCCCGCAACAAGCGCAGTACCGCCGCGATACCAGCCGACTATCAAGATCTGCCTCTCCCGTTTTGATGAGACGACCGGGGTCGGTGTCAGGGGTCGGTCCCAATGTCACTTCAGAGGCTGGAGAGAAGTAGAAATATTGGTTTCAAGTCCTACTCTCCAGATTCTGGCAAAGCACATGGATGTAGGTACTCATGGATCCGAATTTCAGCCCAGTGATTTCAGCCAGCTATAGAGAAGCGGCACCGAAGCAGAAGCTATGGCGAATAGCTATGGGCTTTTTTAATCATATTTATATGTGCCTGAAATAAACGATTATTAATTATCTTATTTATTTGTTTTAAAGTAAATGTAGCGCTCACATAGATGGGTTACAAAACAGACTTGGTTCTACAGCTTAGGCAGTAGCTAGGATCTTTTAACAAGACTTATTAGACCACGCGGTATTCAGTCTGTCTTAGTAAGACTGTCTTACACTTAGCGTAGTGTAATAAGAGTAAGCCACTAAGTCGGTCATAGTAAATCTAGTAAGGCAGTCTTACTAAGACAAACTGAATACCGCGTGGTGTAATAAGCCTTTTTCTGACGTAGAATCAGATTTGTTAACTAGTTTATTTCAGCTACTTCCACAGCATTGTCTTACAGCATTGAATTGTGGGAAAATGTTGTAGATATCAAGACCATATTATTTTGTGCTGCAGAAGATGGCTGTTCGTTTATTGAGCAACTACTTTGCTAGGCTAACGAAATAATAATTGTAACACTTTGTCTTGAAATAATAATGTTTTATTGCTCCTTACTTATTAAGCGTACACTCAGGTAGGTAATTCTGAGGACGGAAGGTAGTCCACCAATATTCAGGTAGCTAAGCGCGGTGCTTAGCTATAGCTATCAAAATAATCTCGATTTGTGTTCTAGTTATTAAATGTGAAACTTTGTTTGGTTGGATGTATGTAGTCGAGAAACTAGTTGCCCTCGTCTCGACGCATAGGGTCGTTTTCTTGTCCCGCGAGTATTCTCTCGATTGCAGACGCGATACTCTCCAGCGCAGCGCAGCCATTTGACGCTCTTCAACCTTGAACCGACTCCACTCTAGATCGTAGGCCCAAAGCAACGGGGTAGTCTCCCATTTTGAAGAACTATAAAAACAAAATATGTGTTAAATGATAATAATATAATAATAAATAGTGGATGTAGAGATCCAAAGATCGGGCTTAGTCGCGCTTTCTGGAAAAGGCATAAGTCCAGCGGTATTTTAATATTTTGACATTCATTAAGCAACAGTGGCTTAGCCAACACTAAATTGCATTCAGATTTTGGTTTTTAATAATGAAAATATGGAAGAGACATCCTCTTTGAGGTAAGGGACGAATAGCCAGCTGAGCTGAGACGCAAGAGGTAGTGGTTGCGGGATCAATTTCCTCTGCAAGACAATGTTTCCATGATCTGCAATTTTTTTTTGTTCCATGTCTGGGTGTTGTGGTGGGTGGACTCGTAGTTTCGGATACCCACGAGAAGGGAAGGATTTGATACACAGGAGAATATGATTGTGTTGGGTCAAGCAATACTATGTTTCTATCTGCCTGTTGGGTGTTTCTTTAAGTTTACTGTATACTTAGCGTAATGTGTTAAGCAGTACCTGTGTAAGCCTATTCATAGTAGGTATTATTAAGTCTTATTTTTTATAAATCACTTTTCACAATACAATCACTTTCCTTATAATGAAATCTCACAAAAAAATGACATTCATGCCGTCAAACGATTGTCAAAACTCAAAAATATTATCGATAAAACAATAGAGACGTCCGGTGATTTTCTGAAAGGCACCCATAAATATCGACTGTAGTGAATACCGAATAAATTATTCTTTCAGTTGATCACTCATTTCGGTTGCCAACCGAGAGTCGGTTGTACACTGAGCTGTCAATTTTACTAAATAGGGGGGCAGGTTCATGTTTTGCACGCGCTGATTAATCACACACCCATGGAATGCACAGCCTGATCATCCGTGTACACACCATAGACAAGACTTATGCTTCGTTTACATCACTTACCCGAGGTGCCAAGAATAGATTAGGACAGTAATAGGTAATAAAAGGTATCCGGACTTGAGTAGATTAGGTTCTAAAAATATCACAGAACCGACGCAGAGCGATACCACCTAGTCAGCTGGAGCCAGAAGGTCGCGTGGGAGATTCTGAGTGGAGCTAGCCCGCGAGGACAAGTAAAGTACCGTAGTCCGTAGCGGAGCGAAGGACGAGTGGATGAAGCGACACTCAGGGGCGACCTCGCGATAGTTCTGGCGAGAGCCCATACCGGAGTCAAATATCCATTTTTATTTACATTTTAGTGATTTATAGTGTATAGAGGTTTTTACTTGATCCTTCAAGAGTGATAGCTGCCAAAAAAATCGACCAATCAGAAGCCATGTACATCATTAATTAGGCTGTGTTTGCTCGGGGTGTGCATAATCGTCACGACTACGTGTGATATTCACAGCCAGGATTTGGTAGACTTTTTGCTTTGTATTGTTATACATGGATGATCAGGCTGTGTACAAAATCAGGATGTGAAATATCAGGACCCGGTAGTCTTTGGTCTTGATCCGTTGTGACGACTAGGCATAATTTATTAACCTTCCTGTTCATAAAACAAGTATAAATGTTAAAATGGTATATTTATTACAATCAAATAACTCCATTCCGGCATCCTCGCATTTTACAAAATTTGTTTCCCATCCACACCATAACTAACACTTTATTATATAAAATTATATATTCTTTTGGTTCATTCCATATTATTAAGTGCACTTACCAACATTACGACATAGTGACGTAAAGACTACAACAAGCAATGGGAGGGGGAAATTCAAAATTTCCTATGATACGACGCGGCACTTAGTAAAATAATATAAAAAAAAAACAATAAATATGTAGGTACATATGAGGTTAGTCAAGCGCATTTCGGCGTCGCTTGTAAATCTGACAAAAATATTGTGTAATTTAAAAAAAAAACAGCAAAGCAAAAAAAAAGAATTCAATGGATATGATCTGTTATTTTTTCCATGCATGACTGATTTCTTACACTGACAGGGTCTATAATTCTAGGACGGCATTCACAGATGAACCTTTTTTATGTTGAAGTAGAACATGAATCAGAACGGGACATAATAGATTTTCAATTGTGTCTGAAATCACAAAAACACAAAATCCGCCCGTTACGCATGTAATGGTACATACAAAACATAACTTATTATAATACTTAACATATGTACATTGAGATATTATATACTACTAGTATATAGTTACAGCCTTCAAGTGAAATAACAAAAATCGTACAAGCGTATTTGACATAAATAAACTTCATAATGCCAAATTTGCACTTAATTTAACCATATATCACTTCAAAGTGTTCAAAGTCGGCGCAATTGACAGTGTGAGCGGAGTTTTGGTGCAGATACTTTTTTATCCATGTTTGTGGCTCTATAGTATATAATATCTCGATGTTAACATAACAATATAAATTAGTAAACCTGTATTTTGTCTAACTGTGCTTTTAGATTATATAAATAGCGAGAACTGACAAACATACAGTTTTGAAAGTTTCCGCGATATATATAATCAGGCCCCTAAGCGCTTCCGTGCTTCGGCAGGCACGTTAAGATGTTGGTCCCGACTTTTACAGTCCTTACGACATATCGGAGGCCTTCGGGCGATGCAAAAACTCCGAAAAAGATAACTTATTGTAATGTAGATTAAATTATAGCGTCCAGTGTACAGTACATGAAACATATCGGCATTGACTCCCATTTTTCTGACAAGTTATAACTCACAAGGCCAGTCCACGAATTATCGACCGTGCATATAGCTTTTTCAGAAAATATATCCAAAACGCACGTATTTGTCAAAAATAAAGAAGCCTACATGTCTCAAGCGTTTGTTAATTCTTATATGCGTAAATTTTGGAACATGTAAGGCCATATTAAAACCTTATCTACGGGACCACTTTATGATTTAAAAGGCTTTTCAGATGTCAGCGATAATCGAAGCGCTGAAAAGGTCGGTAGTGCAAAGTTATGACATTATGAAACTGTAATAAGAAAGTTGGTAGACTTGGTAGTAAGTATGATAATTACTTCCTACTGCTTCCAACGAATATAATGCAAAAATTCAGCTCAATAGTTTTGGCGTAGAATCATATCATGTTTCACATCTTGCTAACAAACTTCGCCTATTTCATATTAGAAGACAGTGGTCTCCATAGTAACGTAAAAATAGCCAATACAAATATACTATGACGAAAAGCCCACACCAAAATCAATACCATATAATTTGTACTAATTAAATTGCTATAGCCAAACTTATATTAGTTAAACTTGGCTTGATTTTTGACAGAAATATCAACGAAACATCTAATTTACAATTTGAAATTATTTAATCATCATGCAATTATTTTTGCATAAGCAAGGCATACAAATAAAAACTAGTAATATTTAATTTTTAGGGTTCCATACCTCAAAAGGTAAAAGGAACTTAAAGGATAACTTCGTTGTCCATCTGTCTGTATGAGAACTAGAAAATATCCAAAGATTTTATTGCTTTCCGTGCCTATCGTATCATTTTGGGGAATTTATATTTGAGATTTTTTTAATTTAATTTATTCATAAATATTAATTTAACATCTTCCACCAATTTTTTGTACTAAATGCTATATTTTTTATAATTTTATTTACAAAGAAATCGGAACAATATTTGGTAAAAGCGCTAATTAAACTTCGTGGAACGCGTGAAAAATTAAGCATAGACAGAAAATAAGATAGAATAAAAAAGCCTCAAGTTAAAAAATAAAGTGATAGATTTTCATTAAAAAGTCAAAAATCAAAGATTGAAATTTTGTTAATAAATCAAGTTTTTTTTTTGGTTTTTGGCACTTTCACCATAAAATATTATATGCTGTGGAAGATAGAATATATATAATATATACAACGCCTCTATTTCATGAAAACATTTACAATTTAACCTATTACACTAACAAATATACACACACAAATGATTCGTAAATGGAAAGAGATCTGATAGCGGAGTGAATTTTCCCAACGAGAATACACATTCAAGATGAGAAAATACAATAAAGATGAATCCTAAATCGATACAACAATGTGTAACCTGAAATCTGTAACTATTTCATCTACGGCCTACACGCATTAATCACATCAAAAAATTTCCTATTTACTTCAAATACTTAATTTTAAATATAATATTAACCAACGTCAATGCTAACACTAATGGTAAATAAGGGAAAAAGACATCTTAAAAATAATAGTGACAAAATAAAGGGGGGGGGGCAGGTTTCGAAGGGTAAGGGGAAGGTACCTCTTTACGCGTAGCAAAGCGTCCGAACCAAAAGAGGTTATATAACGGAATTAAATAGATGCCGAGCAGCTTAGCAGTTGTAATCTATAATATTGATAATTTTAATTTTCCTAATTAACAACTATGCCTAGTTTTTTTGATAATCCTTTCATCTGCGAGAGCGTGTCGCTCTAACCGGTACCTTTTTAACTTTACTCGCGTTTACCTTCGGTTTGCTAGCGTTTACCTTCTCTTTGCTAGCATTTACCTTACCATTGGTAGCGTTGACTTTTCCCTTTTTAGCGTTACCCTTCTCTTTGCTAACTTTTACCTTCTCGCTAGACTTTTCGCTAGCAACTTCTTTTTTAGCGTTCTTCCCTTTACCCTTCGCTTTGGTATTAGACTTGATGCTTTTAGCACTTTTGGTGCTTCTATTAGACTTGCCAGATTCGACGGAATCAACGCGCCTATCTGACTCAAAGGACAAATCAGGTAATACAGCCTTAACTTCAGACGCGGAGAGACTTATTTCCAATCTACGACGCAATGAACGAGTCATTACTGACTGTGGCGGGTCGATTTTAGCATCCTTTTCCACTTTAGCCTTCTGAGCTTTGCTGGTTTTAGCGCGAACGATTTTCCGTTCATTATCAGTGCTTTTGGCGGAGTTCCTTCCGTTCTGACCCTTTTCTCTGAGCACCGGTTTGGTTATCTCCTCGAACTTGCGTTTGCGCGTCGTCCGCACTTTGATTTCGTTTTCTATCGACTCTTTAGTCGCTCTGTCTTTCTCGTTTCTGAGGGAGCGTTTATCTTCGGTTGCTTCTTTATCGTTGCTCCGAAGCGTTCTACCTGCAGGTTTCTTTGGCGATTTGTTGAGCTTTCTCTTTTTAGGTGCGGGCGATTGTTCAAGAGACTTCCTTGCCCTGGTTTTAGTTTCCACGTCGATGCCCTGTCTGCTTTCAACGTACATGTAATCGTCCAGTTTGGATCTTGATTTGGAGTAAGTTTTTTCGACTGGTTTTACAGAGGGTACTTCATCCAGTTCGTAGTTCGGTTCTGCTGCTTCGATCTCTGGTGAGTCTTTAGTGTTTGCTTTGATGAGTTCAACGTCGTTTTCTATGGAGTTTTTGTTGGTTCGGTTGGTGATGTTGGCTATTGTTTCTATGAGGGTATCCTTGTCTTCGGAGGAGGTGCCGGGTTCCGAGCTCCAGCGACGCTGCTTGTTCTTGTTGCGACGTTTGTAAAGGTCCGCTTTGGTCATGTCCTGTAGAGAGATATCATTTAAAATAAGTCGACTGTTGCACAAGACAAATAAAAAATAAATTATTTCTGGACAATATCACACAGCATTTTAACCCCAAAGTATATACTTTTTTAGTATATGTTAAGTGGTAACCATTACCTATCACAAAGCATTGCATCGTAGATCAGGTTTTTTGGAACGTGCTCTACGTTTTAACGCCCTGCGTCCAGCAACTTGAGGCGTGAAGATGAAAAGCCTAAACACAGCAAAACTACATCATGGCAGAAATGAGCATGGTGGCAGTACTTCCCCGGACGAGCCCTCCAGAAAAACTCTACTATTACTACTAAAATAATGATGATAATGCTTTCTGTATTTTGTTTAACTTGTCAGAGAAAAAGAATAGCGGAATTAGTTAAATCTTGCAAAAGATTACCAGAATAAACACGATTAGCTAACAAAAATGTTTTCCATCATCTGGGAGTACTCACAGCAAGTCTGAAGCTGCTATCCTCATCTTGCGCCACATCTAACGCCGCCAGCAGTTCGTTGATGGTCAGCCGGCTGTTCGCCTCGACAGCTAGTAGACCGGACACGATACTCTTGCTTTCCGATGATATGCTGTCCCACAGCGGACCTGAAAATTATTTTAATGTACCATATTTTAAAGGTCTTCTATCCGTAATAATAATATTATATAATAAGCGGGATAAACTGGATAAATTTCTACTATATTGGGTGGAAATAGCGTAGGATCGTGATGTCTGGAGGGAATGGGAGAAGGCCTTTGTTCAGCGGTGGGATGACTATTATAATAATAATTCTATTTTTAAAGCTCTTGCTCTTCTATCTGTACTATGCTTGCCTGGTAGAGAAGAGATCGCTTTCAGAGAATGCAATGAAATGCATAAAATGAAATGAAATAAAATTGAGTTAATAAAATGCAATGAAATAAAATATAGTCCGCTAAGCAAGGACTAGAAGGTCATAGAAATAGGGTACGTCCACCGGCGAGATGGGTCGACGATTTTAAAAAACCGTGGGCAGCACCTGACTGGGCCTGTGCCCAGCAGTGGGTCGAATATGGCTGAAATGATGATGATGATAGATAGACAGATAAATTCTTTATTGACAATTCTTAATGAAAAAAAAGGTACAATGGGCGGTCTTATCGCTAATAGCGATCTCTTCTAGACAACCTTTGGATGAACAGGATAGCACGATGAACAAAAGACGGTGGTGTACATACATACGAAAGTAACTAGATAAATAATATCATACACATACCTAATTAACTACGAAATACATTAGATACCTTATGAAATATACCTAAAATATTAATATTATAAAAATGAAACTTTAGACTACATAATAATAATACATAAACTACATTAATACCTAGGATGATGGTACATACCTTCCATAGTGAAGACGCCGGTTCGAATCCTGTCCATGAACGCTGTTACCGGCTCATGTGTGGAGCCGCGTTGGAAGGGAGCCTTGCCACTCAACATGCAATACTGGAAACAAAATTACATCTCAATTACACACAAAACACCCAACAGTCAAATACACATTATTTATTTCATGCTGAGACGGGACGAATTCGACCTCACGCAATACGAAATAAAATTGAGTACTCATTATTAATTAACTTTAAGTGTGTTTTTTTTATTTTCCTTTTTATTCTTTGTGATATATAAATAAGCAAACAACTCTGTACCTATGTACCTAGCTACTTATTTTGTGGGTCGAAAGTGATGGCGAGGCTGATGATGATGATGATGATGATGATAATGTTGACTATATTTCATTATGGTATAGTAGCACTCACATAGACAACGCCAAGACTCCACAGGTCGCACTGCGGTCCATAGCCCGGGGCGGCGGTACTCCTCGCTCGTGATACCACTTCGGGCGCTGCGTACGGCAAGCTACAAGCAAAATATCGTTAGTAACAATAAAATCGTAGAGTTGGCTCGGTATTTACGAGAAGGTCGCGGGTTCAAATCCCGTCTAAGTTGAAATTCTTGGATATTATAAAATCTTAATATCGTGTACGTAGACATAGGCATCAATTTAATTACTACAAAATATCACACAAATATATTTAAAATTACAATTTTACTAATTAGAAAAAAAATACTTTGAATACATAAGTAGTTATTGTGTGCTACAGCAGTAAACAGGCCATTGCGTTAAGGCCGCGATCACGACGTCAGCGGCGCGCCAACGAAAATCTATGCATTGAAACGCGCCATTTTCATTGTATTTTTTATTTTGGTGTGGGTCCATAAATGTTTTTTTCTTTCTTTCTTTCTTTGAAATAATATTTAAAATGAAATCTAATAATCATTAATCACTGCCGTGCGTGCGGAGGAATTATGGGCATATCCCCGTTATTTTAAGGGGAGGCCTATGTCCAGCCGTGGACTGATCTATACTTCAGCCATATTGGATGAAGAATGTTTGTAAACAAACATTTCAAAACTTTTTGCAATTATTCCATAAATACGTAATATTTCAATTAACTAATGTCATAAATGAAACTTTTTCCATAAAAGTAAGATATTAATGAAGTGCACATATTTATAAAACAAATAATAAAAAAGTACTTTTGAGGTTAAGTATGGGTGGTTTGTTTATATTTATTCTTCATCGAATTTGACTGAAGTATAGAGTGTTGTTGTTGGTGTTGTATATTCACCTGAAGCAGGGCGTCATCATCCGTTGCCTCTCGTCGCACTCAGGCGCGCGCCGCGCGAACCCGAAATCAACCACTTTGATATTAGCCTCGTTCAGTCGATTGCTTGTCAGCAGAATATTCTGGAAAAATACAAATACAAACGTGATGAACATTTTGTTCTTAATAAGCAGGGAGTAAACGAGTGGAGACCGGCTCGGCAAACGTAGCAGGACGCTCTCCGGTCAGGTGGAGTGACGATTTGCTACCGGCTGCTGATTGCTATAGGCTGATTATGATGATAATTACGAAGCAGGAAAAAAGCTGCCAATTTGAAATTAATAAATAAATATAAATAATGCTAGACACTTATCACGTTATCACATAGTTTCATGTAGCCCCAAACTAGGCTTGTATTGGAGCTACATGACTGAAAAACTTTAATTTTAATTTTTTAATTTTACCTAGTGCCCATTTTTATTGGAAATGTACACTTAAAATATTACAATCGAGCCTTATGATAGACTAATAAGTAACTTAACACTGACCTAGTTTTATAGTATAAAGTATTTCTAAGAATGTGTCCATCAACACTTTCTTACGGTATCTATTTACTTAAGGACACGTTTTTCTTGTGTTCTTTATAAAGCAAAGTTGCACTGTTTTTACTAATAATTACACTACACTAGCTCAAAAGGCTTAGTTCTTTTGAGCTAGTGTATGACTGATAAACTACTTGTATATATTTTTTGTAATATATACATATTATACAAAAAAACAGCCAGACCTGTGACAAATATCATAAATACAAACAAAAGTCCCGTGGCAGGAATCAAACCCGCGACCTTCGGCGTCTCAGGCGGACCCCACAGCGCCACAGAGGCCGTCAAATTGAAATAAAAGTTTTCTTTTCTACTTCTTTTTTTTCCAGGTTTAAGAGACTCGTACATTGAGGTAGTGGATAGCTCGAGCTTATGGAAGAGTCTTTTAGAATTGACGCAATTGAAAGTAATACTTTGTGCGTGTATCTTTTACCTGGAGTTGGAGGTCTCCTCTCGCCTTTCAACGCGATGCCAACAGACTTCATGCTATATCCTCAGAGAGCTATCTCTTGTTTTGTGTATCTCTTACCTCAGGTTTGAGGTCTCTATGCACGACGCCCCTCGCGTGCATGTGTTGGACCGCGGTGGCCAACTGCGCCAGCAGTCTACGTGCTATATCCTCAGGCATTGGACGAAGACCGTTCGGCCCGCCTAACAACTCGCCGCCCTCGGCCAACTCCATTATTAGGTATGTGAAGGCCTGTGGAGTAAATACATTATTATAGAACACTAATTTTTGAAAGATATTGAGATAGATGATATAGATATACTGGCTAGAGTTCATACTGGCTAGAGTTGATAATTGACAAAGAGGAAAGATTAGGCAAAGGTAAGTTTGATTTGTGTTTTGTTGAACAGTAAGGCATAAAATGAATTCCTTGGGGAGACCTATGTTCAGCTGTGGACTTCTATAGGTTGTGCTTATGATGATAATGATGAAGGCACATTTTTTTTTATAAAGAGGTACCCATAGAAAGTTCCCGAATTCCCGGCGTAGGGATTATTGGCATATCCCCCCTTTATTTCTGTTTTTTCTTCGTATGAGCTAGTGACCAACTCTGGTGTCGGAGTTTTTAGGCCGCCCGAAGGCCTTCGACATGGCTTAACGACTGAAAAGCCGGGACCAACATCTTAACGTGCCTTCCGAAGCACGGAAGCGCTCAAATCTAAATGTCACTAAACGGTCACCCATCCAAGTAATGACCGGGCGGAGTGTTGCTTAACCAAGGTGATCTGTTAAGAACACCGAAGTCAACCACGCCACGAGCGCCCCCTTTATTAGGGGAGGCCTATGTCGAGCAGTGGACTGATATAGGCTGGTGTGAATATAAATGAGAGGAGGCCTATGTCCAGCAGTGGACTACTATAGCTGATGATGATGATGATGATGATGATATAAGATAAGAATTCTTCGAGAATCATCATTTATTTGAAGAACTTACCGAGTCTTGAAAAACTTCATACAGGGTGATTATGTAGGGACACCCCTGGCACGCTTTGAGCAGTTCAATTTCTAATTTAACATCTTTCTTTTGAGCAGAGATTATCTGTAAACAAAACATAGATAAATATGAACGAAAATGAATGTGATGGGTGCATCGACATAGTACTATTTTAGAGTAACCGTCCTATTCATAACCACCTATTTAATAAAAGGCTTTTTAGAGCACGCGGTATTCAGTCTGTCTTAGTAAGACTGTCTTACACTTAGCGTGGTGTAATAAGAATAAGCCACTAATGGCCGGTTTCTATATTATACCGTTACCGATTACGCCTCGTTTTCTCTTGAAAACCTGTCAAAAATTAACAACGAGGCGTCGAAAATTTGACAGTTTTTCAGGGCAAAACGAGGCGTAATCGGTAACGGTATAATATAGAAACCGGCCATAAGTTGGTCTTAGTAATTCTAATTAGTCAGTAAGACAGTCTTACTAAGACAGACTGAATACCGCGTGGTGTCATAAGCCAATGTGGATCATTTAAAATGACAGGGACAAGCATACTTTATCAAGCCATTATAACATGCTTGTGGCTATGAATGAAGGGGTCAGACACCGAGTGAAAACTATCATAAAGTCGACCAAGCGTCGTTGACATACATTACATCAAAATGCCACACTTGCACTAATTTAGACCAGCAGCCTTATCGTCTAATGTACGATTCGGAGGAGAGCATCGAAGCGCATTTTATAACATGCTAGAGAAAATTGAAACATCCAAAAACCATTTAAGCTCCTTATTTGCATGCAATTCACGCAGCGTTGAGCTTTGTCATACACTGACATAATTAGATCCGTAAGTAGATAAAGTAGTAATAGATGCGTAAATTGCATGCAAATAAGGAACTTAACTGTTTAGTGGATGTTTCAATTTACTTTAGCATGTTAGGAAATGCGCCCCGACGCGCGCCGATAGGTGAGAATAGTACATTATCGTCTAAGTCCCGTGATACCAAGACTGGTTTCTTGAAACCTAAAATTGGTTTCATTTTGTTATTTTAACACATGACGGATTGCGATTGAGGACGTCTTGCATTGGGTTTCAGACTTAGCCGATAAGGCTGCTGATGTCGCTTGAAACTGTCGAACAATGTCGGCGCAATAGGCAGCGTGAGCGTTTGGTGCGGACATTTTTCTCCACGTTTGTGGCTCTAGAGTATAACTATCTCGATGGATGGGACTGAAAAAGCGTCTCGCGGCGAGAATCGAACCTGCAACCTTCTGCATCACAGGCGGGCCTTCGCCCACTGCGCAACAGAAGTCATCAATATAATATAATATAATATAATGTTGGTTGTTCCTAAAGCTTAAATAAACGTTATTTCATATTTTTTTCAATGACTCACCTTCACGGCGTATTCCTTGCCAGACTTATTGTGTATGCATTTCTGGCAAACGGAGTACGAGCCATCGCCGAGGACGTTCGACTTGAGGGCCACAGAATACTTCTGGAAGAACGGGGAGTCCTGCAACAAAATTACAATATGTTAACACTAGTACACACCCTGTGACTTCGCCCACTACATGTTACAGTTTATCACTTTAGATATAGCTACATCGCAAAAACTGCCAAAGTTACAAGTAGCGGCACGAAACTCTAGCGCTGACCGTTATTGAGCAGAAGTCAAAAGTAAGGTATCATATGGGAGCTAGAGGCGAGAGAGAGTGAGAGACCCATGCGCAGAGATTTCGTTCAGCGCTAGACTTACATGCTGCTAGCTGTACATAGAGTTTTGACAGTTCTCGCGAAATATGTCTAACGTGCATTCCTAACGTGACATTCATCTCCTGAGAATCAGGGTTTGAAGGCTTCGATCGATTTTTGTTGTAGTCGCCATTGCTATATCAAAACAGGACCTGACTGAAGACTGGACGACTGGACTTATAAATCGTACAACGTTGCTTCATAACGTTATGAACATTACACTTGATACTGACGAAATCGTGGAAAGCTATCCCAGAAGCCATTGAATAATGAATGAATGAAGCCAGAGGGGACTACAGTTTGTTGAAGTTGATACGTAGGTCATTGACACGACGACCAATGATGAACGATGACGAAAACCAAACTGGTTTGTAAAACCAATGAAAAATTATTTTGGTTTACGTCATCGTCATCACTACGTGTAATCCTGCGTATCAATCGATATTTAAGAACTAGAGATTTTTTTCCCTCTGTCTTCATTCATTTGTTCTTTATTCAATGGCTTCTGGCATAATTTTCCACAATTTCACCAGTATCAAGTATATTGTCCATAATAATATGTATGCGGGGTTGTACGGTTTATAGGTCGTCTTCAGTCCGTTCTGCTATTAGCTATTGAATGAGAATTAGGGGCCCTGTGTCAGAATTTCAGGATATCCTTGCACCTCTACACAAGGGACATATGCACGGCACATTAGTGAACGCCCAATGACTAATGATTTTTTTCCCGCTGCCTTCAGAGATTTCAGGATAAGACATGAATGGCACGTTAGACATATTTTGCGATAACTGTCAAAACTGTATTTAAATATGACAATTCTGGCGAAGTGGCTTATGTGACAATAATCTCTATTCACAAGCATTAAGGGCCTGGGACTGAATTTCAGGAAACACAATACATAATTTCTTTATTTAATAGGAACCATAAGTAAATCGATATTTTTTCAATTAACACCAATTCATAACGCGAACGAAAAGAATTGGCGAGAAATCCTTGCATCCCTACACCATGCAAGAAACATACCCTCCACATTTCTAAATGCACAGCCTAAACTGTTATTCTCTAGATATACAATTTAGGCGGTACGTTGATTGTCAGTCAGTCGGTTTAATTACAGTTTTAAATAGATAAAGCTTAATAAATATTAATACGACCTTAGTCGAAGGGGCTATTAGGCGGCTGAGACGCAAGAGGTTGCAGGTTCGATAGATCAGCGGGTTGATTGAACATCATTTGACAAATTGACATAGTTTGTAAGAATAGGACCGGTTTCAATCATTTCTGTTTGCAACAGAGTTAGCCGATCACCCCGCAGTTCTCGCAAGATAATTATGTTTCATATGACAATAATAACACTAGAAAGCTGTCAAAACTTTACAGAAATTTGACAGTTCTCGCATAATGTCTAATGTAACAATAATCACATAGGATATAATTGTCGAGAACTGTCATAACTTTATAGAAATTTTACACTTCTCGTATAACATATTATGCGACATAGGCATGTCTAACGTGACAATAATCTTTACTCACGAGAATTAGGGCCCAGGAGGCCCGATTTTCGGGAATAAACATAATTAGATATATACCGCAAGAACTGACTAAGTTACGTAGAATTTTGACAGCTCTCGCATAATATGCCTAATGTGACAAAATATCTCAAAAACTGTCAAAGTTACAGAGAATTTTGACAGATCTCGTATATGTATAATGAGTAAAAAATTATATTCACGAGAATTAAGGCCCTGAACTGAACCATTCTTAAAAAGCTCTTAGAGTGTTGTCAAGGGTATGTACACAGAAAAGTAAACCTACTACGCAATACCTACCCTACCCTACTGTCAGGCTCCATAAAGTTAGTCAACCTTTTAAAGGGATGAGTGTACGTTTCTTAAACAAAATCCCAAATGACATGATTAATTTATCTGTAAATAAATTCAAAAATGTTGTTAAACGTAATCTCTGTAATAAAGCTTATTATAAAATTTCTGATTATTTAGATGACAAATAAGCTTGGGATGAAACTGCCTCCAACTCCCTCAAAAACAATGTAATAGTTAAGAAGAACAATGACTTTAAAAATATAAGCCAAGCGTTTCTTTGCCAATTCTTCTCTGTTTGGTCGCGTTACGTATTGGAAGTAAATAAAAAAAAATTGACGTTTCAAATTTTACTTTAAGTGCCTCATGAATAAATATATTTAAAAAAAACGACTCAGGCGGGATACAATCTTAGATTTTCCCCGAAGTGTGGGCAAACACTTAAATACAAAGAAAATCATCAACTCATACGGTTGATCTCTACTTTCTTATGTCCATGTATCAATAGCTAGAAACGAATGCATACTTATCTCAATGCGATTGTTGCGGCTTCGTACCAGGGCATTATAACGAAACTGAATAGCAACCTATTCGAGTGCCCTGGTACGATTTACAATTTGAACAAATTTGAAGTCGCGTTGCGATAAGTATGCATCCCTTTCTAGCTGATCATATTGGACATGAGAAAGTAGATATCAGCTGTATGAGTCGATGTTTCAGAGCATGGGGAAATTTATGATTTCTTCTAGTTATTCTGAGATATGGGTAACATATTGACATTGACATTAGTGATGACGACGAACAATAACGATGACGAATACCAATTTGGTTTGTGAAAACATTCATCTTCTTCGTAGTTCGCTAGTGACCTACTCTGGTGTCGGAGTGTTTAGGCCGCCCGAAGGCCTCCGACATGGCATAACGACTGAAAAGCCGGGAACAACATCTTAACGTGCCTTCCGAAGCACGGATGCGCTCAAATTGAAATGTCACTAAACGGTCACCCATCCAAGTAATGACCGGGCGGAGTTTTTTTTTTCATTTCATTTATTTTTAACTGTAGGAACATAGGAGAACACTTAGTTACGTCAATATATCAAATTTCACAAATTATAAACAAAACACTTCATTGTGCTTACACAGAAAAATACTACAGAACTAAATTATTTCTGTCTTGGGCTTGAAAAAATACAGCTCATGGTGTTACCAAGTTAAATCTTAGTTACTATTTGTAGCGGCTGTAAAGGGGCCTTGTCATTAAAAAATAATAATAACAATAATTTATAAAATAAATAAATGATATGTCTAAAAATAATAATTGATTAATAACAATCCTAGTCTCTAACAATTTTAGCTTGTAAAAAAAAGTTGTCATCTAACGCTTCTTTAAAACTATAGAAGCTTTTCAGGGTAAGCATTTTTTTAAGCTTTTTTTTTGAAAAGATAACAGCTTAGGTCTTGTGTTTCTTCTGGGAGCTTTTTAAATAATCGAACACCATTTTCTAGGAAACTATTTGAGGTTGCTTAAGAAAGTTGATCTGTTAATGAACACCGAAGTACACCACGCCACGAGCGCTTCAAACCAATGAAAAGTCATTTAGGTTTTCGCAATCGTTCATCATTGGTCGTTGTCATCACTACGTGTACGACACTGTCAATGTCACGCGTATCAACCTATATTTAACAAACTGTAGACGAGGCCTATGTCCAGCACTGGACTGCTATTGGCTGATCATGATGAGCGAATGTAAACTTGGTCGCTCGATGCCCTATCTAGTACTAAGTAGTTGGTTTACTTTTTCTGTGGGTATGCATTTTAGGTGCAATTTTTTGCAGTGCCGTTAAGGTCATGGTTATGGTATGTGAAAGGGCTTAAGCATTGGTACCTACCGAACTTCTACCAGCATTTTTTCTCCCAGCAACGTGAGCATAAATGAGCTGGCGAAATATCAAAAAATATTTAAAAACCATTTGTACAGGCATGTTATAAATATGCGTGAATTAATCAGCGATTTGTGATTCATATATTCCGAAGCATTCTTAGGTCCGATTTTTCAATCGTCAGCTAATAAGGCCTTTATCATCATCTAGAAGTAATGAGATGATTAGCTACTTTCCGATGTGCTAATGGGCGAGTAACTTATGTTAGTAATGTTTAGCTGTACACGTCTTATATGATACTAAAAGTTATTTGTCTCTTTAACCGGCGAGTTGCGTACCTGAGACTTTTTTAAGATGATGAAAAAGGCCTAAAGTTTATTTAAAAAACTATTAATATTTCGAATTCTTTCAATGGATAAGCTGTTATCTGACAATTGAAAAATAAGCTAGAGAAACAGAATTGGTGCAAGTGTGTTACCTTGGCGATCCAGCCCTTCATCCTTTCGTTTCTCTTTATTGTGTTCTGCATCCATATCTGGTCTGATATGACGTTTTCTGAGAACAGTATGCTTGGAGAAACGTATGAGTAACCTGTAATCAAGAAAGATATCAATGATAGTAATATGAGAATAATAGACAATTTTTTATAAGGAATTGTTAAGATAATGTGATTAAACTAATTGCAAACCATGACAAAGATAAAAAAAACAAGAGAATGAAGCAATGGAGAACATAAATAATAATTATGCGAAGAAGCAATATACAACAAGAAGAAATTATTGAAATAGGTGGCAATAAATGAAAGAAACGATGAAAGAAAATGTCACAGGAATGGCGGTTAAACGACAAAAGGCTAAACGACATACTTGTCGCGACGATCGCGATATGTAAGTATTGTACATAGCAACACTAATGAAAACGAAACGAAGAAGTCATTGTCTATGGTTAGAAATATTCATTTCGTTTAATGGCTACCAAAAGATAAAAGATGGCGCGAGTGATAAAATTAACAAAAGCTAAGTGCCTAAATGTGTCTTAAGTTTTAACACCCATTTCCAACACATTATAAGTCTATATTAGTTTCCTAAATGTTACATATTCAATCTAAATCTTTATGTGTTCCTAATAATCGTAGTTTGGGTGAATGTTAATTATAGAGAATTGGGGAAGGTAGTTACGAAATTAACAGATCTCGTGGAAAGTAATAAATAAGAGTGAAATGTAACCAGTCTGGGAGAAAAGCCAGGCTTGTCGAACTATAAGAAAAGAGTTGAGCTATGAAAGTGATCGAGTCAATGTTTATAATTAAGATTAGACCTCGGGCCCGAGTGATTAGGTAGGGTTGCTCCCAGCCAATAAGACTGCCAGAGAACGGTGGGTTGGTGGGATCCTGACGATGGACCTGGTACTACAGAACGGGGCTGTCTGGATTAAGAGTACTAAGTACACCGTTTTCGATTCCCAGTCAATCTCGCCAACGAGGCGGATTGATGGGTAAATCCTTTCAGTGGACCCTTTCGTAGAGACTAGGGTCGTCAGGAAGAGTGGTTAGGTAGGGTCGCTCCCAGCCAATAAGACCGCCAGAGAAAGGTGGGTTGGTGGGATCCTGACGATGGACCTGTCCGTAGAGACTAGGGTCGTCAGGAAGAGTATGCATGAGTTCGATTCCTATCACCGAGGCGGATTGAGGAGATTCGTGTGGATCAAAGACTAGATATTAAGATAAGCAATTTATGATATGTATAAAATGGATATGATTTATTCTAGATAAGTGTGGAGGAGATGGGTGTTTAAAGAGAGGCCTTTGAGTCCCATGGTTTTGCAACAAGCGAAATCATGGGATTATAATTTCAACAGGAGATGCCAAGTCCAGGATTCAACGGAACTACGTGAGTAAAGGAAGGGAGAAGATCATCTGGATAGAAACTTCGGGTATGATCTTTTCATTATAATATAATTATCGTTTCGAGTTATACTCAGGATAATAACTCGTAACGACAATACTGAAGTTACGAAAAATCAAGGGATAACGAGAAACGGTCCTGAGTCTGACGGCCCTCCGGCCAACTGGGGTGACGATCTGCGCAGGCTGCTGGTAGAAGCTGGATGCGTCGAGCTCAGGTCAGGGCGCAATGGCGCTACCCTATGTCCAGCAGTGGACTGCTATAGGCTGATGATGAAGGGATAGCGGTAAGATGGATTGACACAAACTAAACAAGATCTGGAGACGGAAATGAAGCAAGGGTGAAAATAGATGCAAACTAAACAAGACCTTATACCGACTCTCCACGGAACAGTTTGAACCGGGACTTTGTAGGAAGCATTATGGTGTAGTCATTAGCAAAGAAAATAACAGGAATGGAGATAGAAGCAAGGGTAAGAATGGATGCAAACTAAACCAGATTATAAACCGACTCTCTAAGGAACAGTTTGAGCTGATGAGTCTGTAGAAAGCATTCTGGTGTAGTCATTAGCAAAGAAAATGAAAAGGAATGGAATGGATACACAGAAGCAAGGATTGGAATGACTGCTAACTAAATAAGACCGAATACCGACGCTCTTAGGAACAGTTTGAACTGGTGTGTCTGTAGGAAGCATTCTGGTGTAGTCATTAGCACAGAAAATGAACACGAACGGAGATGAAAAAAAGAAGGATAGGAATAGATGCAAACTAAAGAAGACCTTATACCACCCAACGTCCCTAGAAATAGGAACAGTGTTTCTTGATGCTTGGGCGCCAGAATTGGCACGGCAGATGAAATGACGTTTTTAGCCGATCTAAACTAGACCTTATCTCAACGTACCTAGAAACAGTTTGTCGTGATGCTTCGGCGCCTGGGCCGGTGAGTCAGTAGGAGGCATCCTGGTGAACTCATCGGCAAAGTTGCACGTGTCAGCAGCGTGGGAAAGACCAGGGACGAATGGCGCTGGGACTTTTCTCTTAGACACTGCATCCCAATCCAGACTCTGTAAGGATTGGAAAGGATAAATCATTATTATTTCAACATACCTATATAAGTCCACTGTTGATCAAATGCTTCCCCTAGTAAGGGAGATATGCAATAATCCCCACGCTTAGTATGCGGGTTATGGTTCGCAGTGCACAGCTTTACGCACCGTTAGGCTGCACTATATCGCAATCAGCCGGCCGTCAGAGCCTCTTTTGTTAGCAAGCAGAAATGCACCACGGGCCATAGCGGTTGTCTAGGATTCCGAAGATATAGAAATATTACCACTTAGACTACCTTAACTATTTCATCCTACTTGACTTTGGCAACTGCGACTATGGCTTCCATTCCTCCTCACAATATGTCCTAAACATGCTAGTCTACCACTCATATATATTATCTGCCCTAGTAACCACTTTTAAGTTAGTCAGAGACCTCATCGGTCTAAGGTCTAAAGTCTGAGTCTGCTAAGCATTACCTGGAAGAATGGATGGTTTTTCAATTCTGTGGCATCACCATCACCGCCTCCAAGACGCTTTCTTGGATCCTTCACTAGAAGTCTGGAAAAGAAAAGGATATCTTCAACAACTTGTATGTTTTCGGTATGCGATAGGTGGGTACCTTATTCGTCTCTCGAACACACGATATATAATGAAACATATCAGGATAAGGAAGAGCCTATATTCCTAAACCATCAGCACCACGGACAAGAACTGGAAAACAGACAGCAGACAACCCCATCAGCCTATAACAGTCAACTACTGGACGTAAGTCTCTCTAAGGTACACCACTAAGTCCGATCCTCGGCTCAGTCTGCTACTTTACGCAAATCGTTACTCCATCCAGTCGGGCGTGCTGGCTACGCTTGTCTAAACGCGGTGTACACTCTAGAGCTGGTAGTGGTACTATATGCATCCGGAATGATTCACGCATAAAAAAAATCATAGTAACCATTACCGACTGTTTAAGTTCAGGAATGACATAACAACGTATTGCAGCAAAATTATAATTTCAACCAAAATTCACAAGTGAATGGCACGCAACGGTTCTGAGGTTGTTCGTCGAGTGTCTCGCCTGAGTCGGCTCCATCCACCGCGCTTGTCGGGCCCCTTCTTCACACCGCAGAGAGTCTGGCTACGCTGTCATATACTACTTATTCAGCCAATTTCAGCACAGAATAAGTAAAATCATAGTAACTTTTTAACCATGATTGAACCGAATGCATATCATAATCATCTGCACCCCGATTTCACCCACTGCTGAGTGTAGGACTCCCTTTCCTCCTGCATTTTACCACGGTCCAGCGCTAGCCTGATCCACTAGCGGCCCACGACGCTGATATACGTCAACCTATCGTGCTACTGGACCACCGACACTTTTCTTCCCTCCCTCCTCAGCCAGATATGTTAGCCTTTTGCACCACCTGTCATCACCACTTCTTGCCAGGTATCCTGCCCAATTCCACTTGAGCTCCATTACGCGTATTCAGACATCCTTGGCCTTGGTTAGTCTTCGGATCTCGGTATTGGGAACTCGATCTAAAACCCTTGATGAATGTAATCCAAGCCTTAATACAAGTTAACATACTCACTTCCTAATAAAGTCCTGGACCTCGGGACTGACGTCAGGTGGAACCGGATAGCTGCACCTGACGATTCTCTTGGTGATCTCCTGCTGCGTGTTCTTCTCGCCTTCCACCGTGAAGGGAGAGGCGCCCGTCAGCAGTTCGTAGGTCAGCACGCCGACCGACCACCAGTCTACGGCCTGGGGACAAGGGAAATGGTATTGTTTAGGTAAAATCTTTTTTTTTTTTTATTTAGTTGGCTTGGTAGCGCAGTTGGTTAGCGCGTCCCGGTATTTATGGGAAGGTCGCGGATACAAATCCCGCCTGAGTCGATATTTTTGGGATTTATAAAAAAATCATATTTAAGTTTTTTCGAAATGTCCTAGAGCTAAAATAAGAAGGCGTGGGCTAGTTCTAATAAAAGGTGGCGCTTGGGCTTGTAAACCGATCACGTGGAATGGTAACTGATTGCAAAAAGCGGGCATGTCCGAATTTTATGTTTGGTCTTTTCTCCGACTACCTCTAATAATAGGATACCAACCACAATAGATTTTTGTTCTGAGAAATATCTGAAGACATCTACACAAATACCACTACAGACAAACATTATGGGGAACAGGGTGTCATGATGTACGTTTCTTAATCCTTTACGCCGAAACTACTAAGCTGAAATTTTGTACATTGTAGTTCTAGCCAATGAGTAGCAAGAAACCTTCGTATCCGTGAGTGAAGCTGCGGACATTAGCTAGTTTATAAGTATTGTGTAATTCATGTATTTCCCCGACTATCGATTCAACGTTCCCAATGCAGAGCTAAGTCATACGGCTTCTGCATGCTATGTAGAACGGAAAGTGTGTCAAAAGAGTCCAATTTCATATTATTGTATTTACACACTGTACTCCAAACAGCGGTTCGTAGAAACGCCTAAACAATGTTATGGTTGTAGTTTTTAACAGTATTTCGCTTGTTTAATAGTTACTTTGTTATATCAAATTAATTATGAAGCTTTTACCTCATGATTCATTAGTTTATTTTCAACTATACTCATCATCTCCCTGCCACTAACACAGTTTTTTCATGGTCGGCACATGTTTTCTCCTGCTGTTTCTTTCTATCAGTAGTAATTAACACTACTTTCTAACTCATATTATTTTCCCACAATCAATCCATCATCTTTCTTCTACCAGAAAACAGCTGGCATTCTTCTCGTTACATGACTATCGACCCTCCTCATGTCAAGTTCAAATAAGGTATTTTAGAGTAAAATTTAAAATTTTGCCCAAAACATTGGAAAATAGTGGAAAAACGTAAATCTATTTTTTCTATGGAATTTGGATGAACTCAACAATTTTCACAGGACGAACGAAGTGATGAGTATGAATGTAAAGGGATGCATTGAGTGAAAGAGGATGTGAGTGGGGCACAGATTTGACGGCTGATAAAAGTGAGAGGAAGAAAACATGTGCCGACAGCACCTAGCGTGGGTCAAGGACAGGAGACTGATGGTGGTGATAGACAACGTATGTAGGGTCAGCTAGTACGCTAATTTGCAACTTCTTACACGTGGCTCTACTAACAACAACTAGGTAGTTATATCATTGATCGATCATAAAAGACCTTCGATATAGCGAATGGGACAGTACCAACTGATAACAATCGACCATTGGTTGTAGAGTGTCATGTCATGACCGTGATAAGAGCCTTTGTTTAAGAATTTCATTTTAAAAAGAGACTTAGAACCAACTTTGACGACCCTGTGGCGCGTCATACAACCGATGAATGAATGAACACTTTACAATGTGAAACATATAACACTTAATTTTTGGCAGCCTTATCGCTTAAGGCGGTTTATCCCAGGCAACGATCTGCAGCGGTAATTCTTCTTGAGCTATAATGAGCGATTTAAAATGCCATTTTATTATGACAACAGACCCCTTCAAACAAACACTTTCATAATGTTTATTGAGCAATGAAATTGCGATCAGTGAACAGCGCAATGTAACTAGGCCAAGTTCGAATAGCTGACCTACTCACTCAGTAGCACAATCAGTAATTGAGATGTCTATGTTTTACAGATTAAACACTATAGACAAAAACAACAACACTCTTCAGTCCACTGCTGGACGGGGCCTCCCCTACTAAAAGCGGAATATATCCATAATTTCTACGCTGGACCTACGGGTTAGGGATGGGCACTGTTTCTTGTACCACCGACGCTGCTGCCCATCGGCGGTAAGAGGATTTAGCTGTGCCAGTTTGACTGCGCTGTGCCGCAATCAGCCGGCCGCCAGAGCCCCACTTGTTATACAGAAGGGTGCCACGGACAGGTGAGTTGGCATGGGTTCCAAAGATGGAGGTTGCCCCTTACACACTATTGTACATAAACTATATAAACCCGCAAGCTTATACGTATTTTGAAATAGGATGCGCACTACGCGTTCGATCGAAAAATATATAATTGTATCTATATTAAAATTAATTACTAAACAAAAACATTTTATTACGTAAGAGACTAATTCTCATCGCTTGCTGGTGATTGGAATGCACCAATGCACTCACAGAACACTAACAATGAAAGAATGAAAGAAAGAAAGTAACGCAACAACAACGTACTTAACTAAAAGAGGTCGAAGAGAATCGAAGTAAATACAATATGTCAATTTATGGGCTGACTATAAAAACTACGCGTTCTATTTTCGAACCAGATATTGCTTGGAAAGTCGGGCCTAATTACGATAACTAATCCCAAAATAACTCAAAAATATGGCCCAGTATCTACCACAGATAAGCGAAGTAATAGAATCATGGCAAAATAGTGAAACGTCATGTTTCCGCGATAGCATTGGGTAGTTTTGTACTTCTTTAGGTCCAAATCAGCCAATGATAATGACATAACCACAACTGATTCAGGTGTCTCAAGTTCTCAACCTTACGAGCCTGCAATTTCCAAGTTCCAAGATAGAAACAAAACACGATTTTCCACGACAATTTCCACATCGCACTCCGAAGCCACACGAAGCTGTTCCGATGATGGCCGAGGAGTTACGAGCACAGCCGAAGCCTGGCTTCCGTGCTAGGACCTTGACGACCGATATTAGCTGGCATGTTGGATTATTGTAAACAACTTTTTATAAAAGGTTATGTTCCGGTGGCAAAGGACAATTTAAGAATGATGGATATTTTATAAGTTTGATTTCGATATATGGTAGTTAGTTAGAGTAGGGAGGGAAGATGTGGGGAGGTCTTTGACCAGCTGTAAATCCTACTTATATTATAGTTAAATGCAAAAGTTTGTGAGTATGGATGTTTATTACTCTTTCACACAAAAACTACTGAACGGATTTGGCTGAAACTTGGAATATACATAGTTTCTGATTTGGATTAACATATAGGCTCTACTTTTTATCCGGGTGCTTGGCAAGCGAAGCCGCGGGCGAAAGCTAGTTAATAAACAGCGAAATAGGCGAAGATAGCGAGTTCGAGTACTGCCGCGAGACAAATGTTTGTATGATCTTAAAATATTTGTCTCGGGTCTGGGTGGATTATATGTATAATATGTGCATGTAAAAAAGTATATATGTAATTAGAATATCAGTCATGTGGTTCCCATAGCACAAAGCTCTGCTTATTTTGGGGCTGGATGATACTGTCCAGCATTTTTTTTTTTTACGATCTTTAAGAATGTCTATGACAGTATAAGTAGGCAGTTTTGAGTAAACTAAGAAGCAAACCCTAACTACAGTTGATAGATGTTCCATCGATCATACATCAATTTGTATTTGATTACAATCTTTGAAAATGTCTATGTCAGTATGAGTAGGCAGTATTAAATAAACTAGCAGTAACCATATTTTTATAATCTGGAACGGCTGTCATTTTTATTTTACTTCATTTTCTAGTGTTTTTCTGATTTATAATGTGATTAAATCGTTTTCCAATTTAACCAATCTACCTAAGTAACAAGAAACAAGTTTAGTGAAATCGAATAAAAGCAGATTTGGACTGGAATTCTCTGCTGAAGAAAATTGTTCACCGATAGTTTTTTATAATGGTCGCCATTGCTATAGCAGAACAGGACCTGACTGAAGACTACTGGACTTATAAACCTTACTACGTTGCGTCATATTGTTATGGACAATTATACTTGATAATAGAGAAATTGTGGTAAACTATCCCAGAACCCATTAAATAAAGAAGTGAAGTGAATAAACTAGCAAGTCCAAATCACAGTTTCTGACAGATGTTCAATCGTTCAGATATTCTTACATAATCTCACTTTCCAAACCAGATGATTGACTTTATCTGATGGTTGGATCTCGTAGAGAAATAATGCAAGAATGCCATTTTTGCATCGGCGATTAGCAATTTTGCATCTGCAACGCTGTTGCATCACTTTTAGGCGACTAAAATTTCACATGTTAATTTTTTAATATTGATACTGCGTGATAAGCGTGTGATACTTTATCAACATTAACACAATCGATGTTATTACAAGACTTCGAAAAGAGGAGGTTCGACTGTATGTATTTAAGATAAATATTCATTCAAAGAGACTTCAAAGAGAGAGAAGAGTTAACGCACACCAGTTGGAGTCGATGTACATACATTACATTACATTACATTGGATGGACCTTTGTTTGACCACGAACTCACCTGATGTTAAGTAACGTTGTGGTCTAAGATGGAGCAGAAAGGTCCAGAAGACACCTATTCACTCTAGACTTAAAGAGACCCGGATTATAGTAATCAGGAAAGACAGAGGCCGGTAGAGAGTTCCAATCCTTGGCAGTTCGCATAATAAAGGTAGAAGAAAACCGATGTCACTTGCGCAATCATCTAAACTGACGCATATCATGGGTCCAGGTGTCTACAATAGGCATCTCGACACCATAACTCAACACATAAGCTCCTAGCTACACTTCTTTTAAAAACAAACTAAAAGGCTGGCTTATCGAGCAAACTTTCTACACCTGTGACGAGTTCATTCGATGTAAATAAAAAATACTGGTAACATTATTATATACTTATTAGGATATATTGTAAATTTTACTTTACTTTTATTTTATTTTTTCTACAGTGGGACGTATACTGATTTTTACGAATAAATAACTATTAATTAATTAATGGCTCTGATTAAAAGATGAAGTTTTTTTTTTAGATACATGAAGTCTGTTAATAATATTTATCAAACTACAGCGTAATGCGCTATTTCTCTCTATTGACAGAAAACCAACAAATTAGTAACTGTAACATGCAAGCCAACACCAAGCCAAACCATAAAATGTATTGAGTATTGAAAACTAAAAGTAAAATGTTATCTTTATTAGTCTGCTAAAATATTGCAAATTAACTGCGATTTAAAAAATCTTGATATTACCTTCATAAAAAAACTCTCATCCATATTTATTAACCGGAAGTACAGCCTAGCTAGCCAGGTGTGAATGTCATGCTAAAAGTTGTAAAATAACGATTTTAGGGTTCCGTGCACAAACGGTTCAGCTAGAACTATGTGAACATGTAATATCTAAGCCATAGACATGTAGCAAAAATATCTAAGAATTAATTTATCCATGTAAAATTTTTACATTAAGACATATTATTTTGACATCTGATACCCATTAGGATCAGCACAAGCTATATCAGTCCACTGCTGACCATAAGTCTGCCCATAATCCCCACGCTGGACATTCAGGTTTGGGATCGAAGGGCACAGCTTCTCACAGCCGCTGTGCGCGCAGCAGCACAATGCTGCTAAGGCTGCTGCTACCCGTCGGCGGTCAGGGGATTTAGTTGTGCCAGTGTTAGGTTTCGCTATGCCGCAGTCAGCCGCGGACAGAGCCCCATTTGTTTATTAGCAGGGTGCAACCACGGGCCGGTGAATTTGGCATAGGATCTGAAGATGGAGGATCCACGTCATAGGAAAATCCTAGTGTGGGATTTATCCAATATTTTTTAGAATTCACCTGACTGACTTGCTTGTGACTGCTTGGTTTAAAATGTATTTTATATGAATCGAATGAATCGTTCATAGCGTGGCTTACTTCGATGTTCATCTTTGTTAGGTAACACTCCGCCCGGTCACTACCTGGATGGGTGACCGTTTAGTGGCATTTAGATCCGAGCTATTCCGTGCTTAGGAAAGCACGTTATAATGTGGGTCCCGGCCTGAAGAAGAAGAGTATCAATCCAAATTGTTAAACTTGTCACCTCAAGGTAAACTATAAGAAAAACGTATAGTTCAATTATGCTTGAGCATAATTCATAATTTAAAAAAATACACAAATAATTAATTTCTAGTATAAGTGAAGGCAATGAACCGATATAACAAGATAAAACGCACACTTAGCCGATTTACTTCAATAGGAACAATAAATACGATTTTTTCTGGCAGATGGTAACTCCGCAATGCCGTTAGAGCAACAATAGTCAAAAATTTCTCTATTTACACATTTCATAACCACCTTATCGCGGTAGAGATACGGTTTATTTTTGCGCTACTTCAAGTCAAACCTTGAACGTGGCATCGGCGAGGCTAACAGAAGGTTACATGTAATAGAGTAATAAAACTAGCAATTCTTAAAAACTTTAACATAAAGTTCAAAATACTTTGACTGAGGGTTTGAGTGCCAGGGTATTATAAACTCTGAGTTTGGTTATTTAGGTGTAGATTTGTATGTGGTTGAGAGTGATGTATGTAGGTCATTTGGAGAGACTTTTGGCAAGGGCTCCTAGCAACAGCTTATTTCGTATGGTGGCTACAAGCTGTCTTGGAGAGATGAGATACCTCATACAATACCCGTGCTAGCTAAGATACATTTTGCATACATATACATGTGCATAAAAATGATTTTATAGAATGCAAACTTTTTTATACTACTAAGTTAGCAAACAGGCATACGGTCCTCCTGATGGTAAGCGGTTTCCGTAGCCTATGGACGCCTGTACATGCGTGTTGCTGACCCCTTTTTAAAACGCTGCATAGTCTTATTATTTATTATTGTAGTATTTTCAGCCTACATCGCCCCACTGCAGGGCAAAGTCCCTATCCCCCTTCCATTTTTCACGATCTAGACTTGTGGTGGTCCAATCTCTTTTAAAAGAGTCCAGGTCGTCGCGCCATCTCAATCAGGGTCTGCCACTATACCGTCTTCCATCGTTGGGTTGGGGGCCCAATTTGTTGTTATTTTAGCCCAAAGTTCGTCGGGCATACATAATCTTAGCAAAATATATATATTTTTGTAATAGAGTTCTTTGTGGAGGGCTCGTACTGCCAACATGCGTATTACAGGCCTGAAAGTACCGGCACCTACACCCTTCAAACCGAAACCCAGCACAGCTATTTTACGGCAGAAACACGCATTGTGGATTACGAGGCCTCCAAAAAGAAATATATTACTAAAAAATATATATTTTGCTAAGATTTGATGATTTCAGTGCGATAAATTTGGCTTTTGGGGCATAAAAATTTTAAGCTAAGTCAAATAAGTACTATAATTAACTCGCTGTCATAACTTGGCAAGCAGAAAATATTTATTTTCGCTCAAGTAATTACGGACTGAGCCGCCCTGTTTGTAACTTAACCCGGTTAAAGCGTACCAATATTACCGTGTTTACACGAATTTTGAGGTCGCTATTAATATAGATTAAATCAATATTCGCCAAATTTAACTATGAGGTAAATATTAACGAAAATCAAATAACAGCTCAGTAGTTTGGTTTAAACAGACTTTAACAAAAAAGAGGAAAATCGGCCTATTTTTTTCTTTAACGCTTTGAGTGCGGAAAACACACTAGTTCTAGTTGGGCTGCTGCTGCTCCGCGTCATGTCCGAGGCCCGCAGTCAATGTGTTAAATATGATATTCATTTACTATTAACCTCGTCTTATCTGCTGCGATTCAAGACACATCGCAAAATCTATTTTCTCGTACAGCTTTGTTTTTTAAATCTTTTATTTGACAAAGTACGTTGGATCGCTTAGCAACCATTCAGCTCTGTAAAATCTTACAATGATTACTTGATGTCTGGCGATCTTGCCGCCTTGCACTAAGGGGTAGCTTTAAAATACACCTACATCTACCAAGTTAATATTGAATTGTCTCTGCATGTGTGATCTCAATGACTGAATCATCATATCCATCCATCTGATCATCTTTTTTTGAGGTATTTGACGGACGTGAAAGAAAGTCCTTGCTAACGGAGTTGCGCGCGGGTGGTTAACTTAAAGAATACTTATTCAAGCAGTTAACCCACCCGAAATTCTGTTAGCGTGACCTTTCTTTCACGTCCGTCAAAGATCTGAATAAGATGGTCGAATACACTTCATATGGGACAAGTTATTATTACTTGCCTGATTTTGATGGAATATAGTTTATTTGTAAGTCAGAAAACACACATTTAAATTGTAAAAGCCCGAGCGTGCTGCCTAAACGACACGAATTTAAGTAAAATATTTCTAATAAGACTAAACAAAAGGAAAATAAACGTATAAAAACTTGCCTACCAAGGTACGTTCCTAAGTAGAAAAAAAAACAAATTAACTAAGTTCGAAAAACATTTTTGATATTAGGTTTTTTTTGATCGGAGGAGAAACACGACGTACAATTATCGAGCTAAAATTATCATATGTTTGTAAAAACATAACTGCGTAGTGTCACAGATTGTGTGGTAGTGTGTAAGGTCGTTCCTATTGTCTTGATATGGCTCGAGCACGATTATTTAGAACACAAATACACATATGTATACAATTGATAAATTAGGATTGTATATAATATTTTTTGAGGAAAACCTGATAACAAAATATAAACAGTGTTTATTTTCGTATAATCCAGTTGGATTAGTAACTATTGTTTGGATTTATTGTGAATATATAATATTTTCGGCTTTTCCCATACAATTTTTTTCCAGAATTATGAACTTTGAAAAAATCTTGTTTTTAGAACGGCCTATTTCTTGCACCTGAGTTGTAACGCTGAAAAATCTATATGTTTACACACCCCCCGAAAATACTCAAATTATTGTTACCATTATGATAAAAAAGTTAATAAGCAAAATTTCCTTTATTTCAAACAAATAAACAAAATGTAATTTCTTTTTTTAGCGTAGCACACGACGGTTTCCGCTAGTTCAGATTATAAAAACGAATAAATACTAGATACTTAAATATCATATTTGGACAGCGACCCTGTAACTGCAATTTATACCGTTCATTCTGGCAGTACACACCATTTTCCTGCCAAGCCCAATATTTAGCGCAAGTACAGCGAAGCGCGGAAAGATGAGAAAAATTTACATGACATTGCCGTTTCAAAGGACGTTGGAGAGAATACAAGATATGATAGGACTATGCAGTTTGAAATTATCTTTTTTTATAAATAAATAAATAATGCTGGACATCACACAGCGTCATGTAGCCCACAACCAAGCAGAGCTTTTATTATGGGTACCACATGACTGATATGCTACTTATTATACATATAGATTTATAATACTTATTATACATATAAATATATTCATATCATATTATTTGCATATGTGTACTTATATTCATAATCGACGCTGCTGTTCGTCGGGCGCCAGGAGCTTTAGCTGTGCTGATGTAGACAGCGCAATGCCGCTAACAGCTGGCCGTTAGAGCCCCGTTTGTGAGTTGGCAGGCTGCACCAGGGCTGGTGAGGTTGGCTTTGGTTCCGAAGATGAAAATTAAACCCCTTACTCTCACGTCTCTTGCGTTTATAATTTTTTTTTTTGTTAACCTTGTGTTTTGTGTTAATTAATTTAATTTGCAATCATTGAATGTATTTTAGAATTTACCTGCATAACTGATTTAAATTAAAAATAATTAAACATTTTCACGGCTAATAAGCTGAATACTGTGAAACTATACCCAATCCAATCAGCTAAAGTACCTTAAATATACCTGTATTCATTCAAATAAACATTTCATATTTTGTAATCCGTATCTTTTGGTAAATAAATATAAATATATTTGTATTCATTCATTCATTCTCTTATTTTCGCTTTTACAAAATAGTAGGATAGTATAGATAGAATAACATAGCAATTAGCAGCATTGTTTAGTGTAGATTACGGTTTGAATGCTGAAAACATAACCGAGCTGCAGGCGTAGGTCTTGCTCCGCATGTCCCATGCCCGCAGTCAACGTTCTAGTGTTTAAGTAATAACACCTTTTCAACAAGAAACTTTTTTTAAATTCTACAAAATTGTCCAGATCTTCCTATGCTCTAACATTGAACGATTCAGGTAATCGATGCGATGGAACGTGTCCTAACTAACGAGTACGCAACAACTCACGTGCGTTTTCGTTGGGACATGTTGATGTATACTGATCTATACGTTTGCAACACGTTCGTCGAATCTCTCACAAACAAATTGCGGTACATCATTTTATCGAAGAAACTCAAGACGTTTATTTTTTGCGGTCTGAAAACTACGATATCAGAAAGCTTGGGTCTTTTGCATAGAAGTTTTGGTTATCAAGTTTATGGTAAACCAAAACTAACGACCTGTCCCCCGCCAAATCATCTGCGTTAGCACTAACGATGATTGATTTTTTCAAAATTTAATCTCTTGGTAGTTGATTTTACCGTCACTAAGTCGGAATATCCTAAAAACTCCAGTATATTTTCAGGCTTCTATCTAAATTGGTATTTTTTTACGGTCAGATAACGTTAGAGCGCGGGGCCCCTAAATCCGCGGGTCCCGTAGCATTTGATACTTTTGTTACGTGGCTAATCCGCCTCTGGCTACTTAAAAACGGTAAGTTTACTGTGAAAACTTGAGAATTCGCACACACGATTCCCCTACGTCCCTTCCCTACTACGTCCTATAGTAAACCAAGCCACGTGACCACAGCACGAGTTGCGACACGCACACATCACGTTTGTAAACAGGTGTACGCAACACAAAGACACCCACTCTGACAATGTAAGGAGTCGGTGATGGAGTCCATTCTTCGAACTTTTCGATCGGAGCGAAATTCCTACACCTTACAACGTAGTCTCATATTGTTATGAACAATTATACTTGATACTGGTGAAATTATGGAGAACTATTCCAGAAGCCATTAAATAAAGAAGTGAAGTGAATATTAACGCTTTGAGTGCTGAAAACACAGATGTGGGTTCTGCATCTACTCCCCCTCCTCGTGCATGTGCGAAGCCAGCAGTCGACGTGCTAGTGTATAAAAGGCGAAAATAAATAAGAGATGTAAAATCTTAAGTTCCTCTTTCACGCCAAAACTATGCACTGAACGGATTGACCTGAACTTTATTACAGCTGTATAGTTTATCTACGAGGTACCACTATAGAGAACCCGCGGGCGAAAGCTAGTATTAAAAATGCGAATGTTACACGACTTGGACTATAAATATTCAGGAATTCGGAATGACTAGTAAACAAACCAGGCCGGAGTCCGTACAGTTCAGGAAATCCAACACAACGTTTGCCGAGCCGCGGTTTCCACTTCAAGGTGGTTCCAGGCTTCATCTTCGGAACCCTACAGATTCGGAAGTCAACCTGACCTACTCGTGGTGCACCCTGCTAATTATAACAAAAGCGGCTCTGGCAGCCAGCTGATTGCGGCATAGCACAGCCTAACATCGGCACAGCTAAATTGCCTGTCCACTCACGACGGGTAGCAGCGTCGGCGGTGCGCAAGGCTGTGCCCTGCGATCCCCAACCCAAATCCGCTAACACAGCGTGATGATTATTTAGCCTTATTAGTAGGGGAGGCCTATTCCCGACTGATATAGGCTTGAGTTCTTGATTTGGAGGCTCTACTCAAGAACGTTAAATTTAAACTTAAAATGTTAATGCTCTTACAATGTATCTTACTTTCACTATTGTAACACAATGCTGATGGTAGATTACAAACTAGCCGGACGGCTGTAGCTTTCGACAACGTTTGACATTTGGATTTAGCATATCACTATATTAATCTGACCAGTGACTAGTCAATAAATAAGAGGTATTCGATTCGCATAAAAATAGATAGATAATATGGTGGCCAAGAGATGGTCACAGAAATAGGGGAAGTCTACCGGCGAGACGAGTCGATGATATCAGAAAAACTGAGGGCGTACTTTAGCTTAAAAAGAGGTCCAACTGTCTTGATGGATGGCGACTGAATCGGACTCGCAATCCAGGCAGCCAAGTTGGTAGTTATACCCTTGAGTATATCAAAGTCCTGAAAAAATACTCTGCAATGATGACCACTGAAACTCCAAATGTGTCAGCGCTATCTTAGAAGCCAGTCTTTTTATTTTTTAATCGTGTAACGAAAACATCTTATTGGTTTTGGAAATATATTCATTAATTTGTTTTAGATGCGCACTTAAAATCCTTTGTTGAGTTAATATAAATAATAATGTATAAGGTGAGCATAAATTCGTATGTTTTTCCGAAAAGTTTCTCCCGAAATTCAACAACATATGTTCAGACTTTTCGAATTTTGTAGTTTTCATTGAAGAACTAGCTTGTAAAGTTACGCCATAATGTATTCTCTACAAATAAAAAAAGTTAAATTATATACGTTTTAAGTATATACTTAATAGTTCAAATGTGTGTTCGAGTCTCAGAAGTACTCTGAATAATGACAAGCAACACATTGTTATTGTTCTGAGAGACAGCACGCAAAAGATACTGGATCTATTGCGATATTTTGCGTTTCAATTTTAATCTATTTATCAATCTCAACTCAGTCAATATTTTGTCAAAATTGGGCAAGTCGAAACATATGTACAGCTTGATATTTTCGATGTACGCCCAACCATGCCAAGAAAATGCATTTATTTATTGTCTTCACGAGCGGCGAGACCTTACAAAGCTGATGTGCGCGGTTCGACAATACAGTTGTCTTCTTATCTCATCTAGGGAACCCTTAGGGTTAGTAATAGGACCCTATTGACATCCATAGGAAAATATGGACATTCCATTCACATCAATCACACTAAATGACATAATATGTCACACCGCGCAAGTTCACGGCTGTCAGTGTCAGGCTGGACCGGTCGCGGTGTCCCACTGACCCCGATTCTTCGTACACGCGATTTCTTGCCTTAAACAACAGTAATATGGTATCAAATCGCGTGGTGCAACGGCGGATGTTATGACATTCCTCAAAATTATGCGCGAAAATGTAGAACAGCTGTTGGGTCGAGGAGTTTGAATCGTATCTCGGGTGGAAAGGGTGTGGTTTTGTATGTGTTGAGGTGTGTTAGGACGTTTTGAAATGTGACCGAAGGAGAAGAGATCCAATTTGAATCTTATTCCTTTGAATTATGTTTTGATTTATGTTAGTTATACCGTTAGGAGGATTTTAATCTCGTTTCTGTTTTGCTGTGAATAATTGTTTTATTTTGTTCTGCGAAGACCTTGTATTTAGATACAAATTCGTATGTTGGTATACCATAAGGTATCTTTGACCAAATTTTGAGGTAATCAACATTAATTTGGATAGTTTTCATAGTCTCGCAATTTTAAAACTTCCAACAACCACAAAAACAAGGAACTTGAAAATTATCTAATAGTGGAATTCTCCACACAGATTACTATTTATTTGCCAGGCTAATACGAAAATCATTACCAATACCAATTCATACCTCACAAAAATAAAATGTTCTTGAAATCACCTTTGTAAATGAAATCAGTATTGTTCGTAAATCCATCAAACCTTCTTACTTATCTAAATAAATAAAACCAGCTTTCACCCGCGGTGTCTGGATAATAAGTAGCCTATATGTTATTCCAGTAAATTCCAAGTTTCATCCGAATTCGTTTAGCTGTTACGGAGTTGAGTGGGAATAAACATCCTCACACACACAAACGCGCGAAGATGTGGTATATGATGGAGCACGCTTGCCTAGAAGGAACCGATTCACTCTGGATTTGAAGACTCCCAGGTTGTACTGATCCGGGAAAACAGACGCCGGAAGCAAATTCCCCTCCTTACTAGTACTAATAATAAACGTGAAAGCGAATCTTTTGGTACGACAAGATGGGATTTTGACCAGGTATGGGTAGTACTTTGAATTACACCTGCTTTTCCGGTGATAAAAGAGGGAAGGTGGAATCAGGTCGTGAACATCTTGGGCACATTCACCAAAATGGAACAACTGATCATGATCACTCAACTAATCATCAAGAAATTTCATATACACGCTGTCCGAGCTACAGAAAAGGACAACGGGTACCTTTTCTCCAGAAAAGGCACTGTTTCCCACAGGGCAACTAGTAAAACATTTGACAAAATCTACATTAACGCGAGCGATGTCGTGGGCGAAAGCCAGTTGATAATAAAGTGTAGGTACTTATAATTTTTTGCAGATGCATTTTTGGTCGTTTATCCATCAGGCCTTCATACTCGCACAGATTTTTATGTTCTTAAAGTACTTTTGAAAGTTATTTCATACATTTCTTTAAAGGTCGGGTTACTAATCAGTTGCGTAGCCGACCTTCTCGAATCCTTGCAAGTCCATACCAATTATTGCGGTATTTCCTTCAAATTGTTTGTTTACAATTTCAATTCGTTAAAATAGCTATTTCTGATTAATTTTCTGAGCAATGGCATGAAATAATAAGGAGCTAGCTTCCGCCCGCGGCTGCACTCGCGTGGTACCCGGATAAAAAGAAAGTAGCCTATTTATTAGTCACAAACTGTGTATATTCCAAGTTTCATCCAAATCCGTTCAGTACTTTAAGCGTGAAAGAGTAACAAACATTCATCCATACATCCATAGTAGGATTTAGTGAGTAGATTTCGTCCACAAAGAAGGCCGGTCATTTCAGACCTGACTATAAATCAAAGCGAATAAAAATATTCTTGATAATGGAGTATTGAAATTATAACTCATAACTTTATTTACTAAGGCCGGAATACTTAGTAAATTAATAATAAATATTGATCGCAATACGCCCTATCATAAAGTATCACGGTTATTGAACGCTCACTACATAGTGCATCTCTTGTCCTAATGTCAACCATCTAAAACAAAGCTGCCACTAACAAAGCACGCGTTTGGTTAGTTTTTGTTTAATGGCGCCAGTGTCCTAATCGATCGTAACCTAAAAGTATAAAATAAATACCCAGAAAAATTCTCCGGCTTTAATAAAAAAAAACGATTCATTGAACATGATATCCTGCAAAAAGAACTATCAATTAGGACATAGGTCATTTCTAGACGCGACAGTTTATGGTCAGGTCTCAGGTCACAGGTTGTATGAAACAGACCGATCTTCTTTACACATCCCAAATCTATTAAATCAAACATAACTCGTCTTGTTAGTCCAATAACACGACAAACGTCAAAACTGTCTAGCACAAGTCAAGACAATGAATCGTTCCATCTAGTTTACATCAAAACAAAAGAGCGAGATAAAAAATCTTTCTTTTCTGAATACCAATAGTCTAAAAGTAAGCTTCGTGTCGCGACGGCCGTGGGCGAATCTTCAACTGAAATGGGTTTATTTTTAGACAGGCATGTATAGGACAGTACGTGTAGGTAGGGAGGTAGGGTTACCAAACGGTTTACGCTGTCACTCGTTATCCTAGGGTTACCACTTAGCAGCCACACACATCTCTACATTATAGAATTAGCAAACGTCAGTCGTTATCTAGGGTTGCTGAGTTAACTGAGACTTTTATAAATCCTAAACAAATTCGACTCAGGCAGGATTTCCATAACTCAGGTTCAGGTTAGAGAGAAATTTATTGCTCAAAAGAACATAGTTCACTTAAAATGAGCTTATAAACTATTTAAAACTAATTAAGGTTAACTTATTACATCTAGAGGTCTATGAAGTATCTTACATTATTTTATTTTAATAACTGATTAATTCATCTAGGATTGCCATAACTTTTCGCCACAAGCAAATTTGCGTGCAGGTCAGTTAGTATACCAATAAATATGCACGTTTTTATGTCAACCCTACATTTGCGAACGGCTTTAATTGACGTCATGGGGAGGTTTTGGTTTTTAATAGCTAAAGCATTGAATTAGATTAATAGAAGGGGACTGCAGTGTCGAGAAATGAACGTTAGCTACCGATTTATCGCAAAAAGTATTTAATAACTTGTCTTTATATTTTCTATATTCTTACATTTTGAGACAAATCGATAACTAACGATCATGTCAATCAATCAATCAAATCATATTTATTTGTGGATAATCAGGTTACAGGTCATTGATATTTAAAATAAAATTAGATCGGCCCATTACTATTTAAAGAATGCAAATATTTAAATTAAATAAGCTTTAGACATAATACATAGAAAATTAATACACAATTTAACCGGTTATAATTGAAGGAAAAAAAACTAAAATTGAAAAATGACAAGTCGAGATTGCAATCCCTGGATAGTTAGGGGCCAGATAGGAGACTGTTGGGGTATTTATAAAAGTTAAAGCAACGTTAAAAGTCACATATTCTGACTCCACGCTCTCATAACTGAAAGAGATCAAGATTACCCCAAAAGGTATTGAAGAGGCGACTCCGAGCGAGGCCGACGCGGCCAACTGACCTAGTTAGCCGCGAGGCCTGCCACACTCGCTGTTATCCTTTGGAAAATTTAAGGACTTTAACACAACAGAGAGACCGCCAAAGATAGAGCCCAGCAGTGAGACGAAATAAGTTAATAAAAACACAAATTAGCGTAAATATTTCTTATATTTTCTTTCTTTTTCGTGTGATCTAGTGACCAACTCTGGCGCGGAGTTTTTAGGCCGCACGCAGACCTACGGGATGGCCTAACTCCCGAAAAGACGGGACCATCATCTTTACGTGCCTTTCGACGCACGAAAGCGCTTGGATGTATCTTAAAGCGCCCATGGTGTGGCTTATTTCGTAGTTTAGAACTTCAGATCATACGAGTATAGTAGTTAAGCAACCCTCCCACCAGCCACCGATCTTTGGAAAGCACATTATAACGTTGGACCAGGCTTTCTCAGAAGTTAATTCATGTTGGAGGCCTTCGGGTGGCCTAAAAGCTCCACCACCAGAGTAGGCCACTGACTGATACATACAAAGTACCAGAAATGAAGGAATTTTAATATTTTTAAAAGACCAGTAGGTAACGTTTATTAAGAACATTTACCGAAAAACAGTATTAGTTAAATCTAAACAGACTAAAAACCGTAACCTAAATCAAATAAAGGTTATATTCGAAAAAAGATAGCACGAGTAAGTAGGACATAGAAATTAAGGTATGACGCACAAAGACAGCAATAACGGTATACTTTTTGAGGCATGAACATTGAACGCAGAATAAATAGTAGAATGAAGCACAATTTATTTTATGAAGTGAAAAATTATAGAGGTGATGTAGGGCATTTTTTGTCGCAATTGCTAGCTTTTGTACCAAAGCCCATCAGATTTTTTTGTGCTTTGTGAGCAGAGTATAGTATTTGCTGATGAAACGAGCCAAATTATGTTAAGTGCTATCAATTACCTATAACAAAATATTGCATCGTTACCTACGATGCAATATTTTGTTATAGGCAAAACCTTGCGTCCATCAACTTGAAGCATGAAGGTGTTTGGCTTCGTGCCTGTAATGTCATCGGCACACACACCCTTCAAACTGAAACACAGCAATGCTGCTTCACGGCAGTAATAGGCCTGGTCATCTTGGTTACCGTTTAGCAGCATTTAGAACTGAGCGGTTCCGTGCTTCGAAAAGCACGTTAAGATGTTGGTCCCTACTTTTCAGTCGTTAAACCAGGGCAGAGGTCTACGAGTGGTTTTTAAACTCCGCCACCAGAGCTGGCTTTTAGCTCATACGAAGGGAGACTAAGGTCTGACACCATACAATTTTCAAAATGCCTCACAAAAAGGATAATGCTAAAAGAGTCACAAGGAGAAACTGTATAGATCCCTTGTTGCCAACTTAATATTTAAAAAAAAGTGTCTATTACCACGCCATTACAATTTTTAATAAACCATGAACGCTATTACAATTTTTAGATTGAGACTAAAAAAATGGTTAGTGGACAAATGTTTTTATGAAATTAAGGAGTATTTTGGATGATATATTTTGACAATAATCTATTTAAAATACTTCTTTGATTTATTTTTTGTATATTTGCACGCCTTAAATGAAGCAAAATGTATAGGGTACTTTTATTTTTAATTGACATTATGCTAAGACCTATCGTACCTACATTTAAGGCAAATAAATAAATGATTATGATTAAAGAAACTGGCAAGTGGCAGCTCACATCCGTACTACAATTCACAATCGATAGGTGAAATTAGGTTGCCTGCGTTGCCACACAGCTGTAGCGCAAGGTAGGGTTCCGTGCCAAGATGCTGTAAAAGAAACCCTCATAAGGCTTCTTGGTCCTCAAGGCAAAGTACAGGAAGCCAGAGAAGGGTGTGTTTGCCAGAGCTACAGGGTGAGTAATATCCTACAATATAATAAATCCAACAAACTGATTATATATTTCTTATTGCAAGCTTAATCGCAAATTATGTTTGTGCAGAATATAGCCAAAACAGACCAGAAAACCATCATCATTGCGAAGTAAGGAGAATGGATCAATTAATTATCTTTTCCGGCCCTGCTTACTCGTAACTCTGTGGCTTTGTCTCGAGACACAAACGGTTTTTTCAATATTTCTGGATCTCTCTTTAGGTCAGGCATGTTATTTTATTCGCTGTGACAATAGTTAATATGAAAGTTTGTGGATCGAAAAGGTTTGAAACCGTTAATGAAGGTAATGTCTGGAGAAACCTTGTTTGAAACTATAACTATTATCACTGCCCTAACTTTTATTACCCACGTTCAAAGTCAAGTGATAAAAAAAATGGAAGGTAGAAGTAGAAACTTGTATTTTATAACTTTTTTAATAAGTTATAAAATACAAGTTTCTACTTAGTTTGGCGACTAGGATTAATATAGGAGTAATTTACTCGATCGAAATGAGTTTTTATTACTTGTCATATAACACGGAAGACTTCTATCACAAGTCGCTCGCACGGTAACTTTTACGGCAACACGGAACCCTACTCTTATACACACGTGTCACACGCACTTGACCGATTCATTTTCAATGTCATACGATAAGCCAATACGTACACTAATGGTTCGATAATCATTACTTTGTTCAAGCATTAGGGTCAGTAGGATGGGAATTAAAGAGCAGAGAATGTACGTGAAGTTACCAAGTGTTCTTAAAATCGATGACATTAATGTGGATAGAGGCCAAGAAAGGATGGGTGGGTTGTGTTTTGTCAAGGGTACTACAGGACAAACCTACCTATGTACTTATATGTCCTCCTCCGTTGTTCCCTCAATTTTGAAGATCGTGCCTCCTTTGTTGAAGTCTTTTTACTGTCTGTCTCCATCGCTTTCTATCAGATGCCTGATGGAGAGCCACACTGACTGGTTTTTTTAGATGTTCGGATACTTGGTCCGTCCATCGGACTTCTTCCTCGTGGCCTTTTACCCTCCACCTTTCCGGTCACCATCATTCGCTCCAGATAGGATATTCTGCGAGTGCAATATGGCCGATGTATTGCCGAAGTGGGCATATTGCGGAGAGCCTTTGTGTGGGTCCAAGATTTAGCTCCTCCAAAATGGGCACATTTGTGCGGCGAGCTGTCCAGGGTATTCGCAACAGGCGGCGTTCCAACCCAAATCTCCAGAACCCAAGATAACCTCACCTGCACGTGATTGCAGCCCGCTATCTAACAAACGGGGCTCTGGCAGCGGCTGAGAGCATAACATTATCTTTCGCTTTATTAGCCTCCAATTCAACATCCGGCTACTTACATTTGATACAATGACTCAACTTTCACACCAAACATCTCATTGAAAGGAAAATGATGCCGCACAAGGAAAACGAAACCTACAGTCAAAAACACACTGGATTGTCAAATGTCGAAAGTACTTTTTACTAGTAAGTGATATAAAAGTGAGTTTTGACTGAAATTATCTGATGAAGAAAATTGTTCGCCGAACGTTTTTTAGCCGCCAATGCTATAGCAGAACAGGACCTGACTGAAGACTGGACGACTGGACTTATAAACCGTACAACGTTGCCTAATAATATTATGAACCATATCTTGATATTGGCGAAATTGTGGAAATTATCCCAGAAGCCAATGAATAAAAAAAAGATGATTAAATGACCCGCAACCTAGAATCGGGACCAAATCAAATAAATACATATTTTCAGAATCAAGTGAAAAAAGTATACATATACATGGTATTAAATGAATGGGATCATTATGAGATCACATGGTAGTTAACAAAAATGTTGGCCGTCTGTCAGTCTTTATTGACAAAGTTTTCTGCTCTGCTCTGCTAAATCAGGTTGATGCAAAAATTTATTTTATTATTGAATTTAGAGATTTAAGTAGATTTACTAAAGTAATAATAAAAAATATCTGATTTTAGGTTTTACGGGAATTGCCATATTTTTTGTCCAGAAATCCCCGAACGACCCGTTTGAGAGTCGGAAAGAGACAAGGACATTTTTGGTTAAAAATCCAGAAATATCATTCGCAGGGGATTTCTTGAATAAAGCCTTCTTTTTTGCAATAGTGTCTAAGTTATAGCATGATCAGACTCAAACAAGTAAACATTTCCTGTTTTTGGAAAACTATAAACGGCAAAAAATAAAAAAAGAAGAAAAATCGTGCCAAAAAAGCGGCACATAAACATTAACCTTTCCGCGATTTTTTCCGCCAATCTCGAGCGGGTTGCGCCACAAAATCATCCGTTTCACTTTTGCTCGCGTACTTTCACTGACTAACGGTGCGAGCGGCGTGAATGGCAAGCAAATAGCCACCTTGCCATTCAAGAAATACGATCCCTTTCGCATTGCGGTCACGTAGAACCACGGGATGGAAAAGCTAGCAAGAAAAAGGAATAAGGTATATTTCGGTTTTGCCCGAGAATTGCCGAGCGAAGCCGAACGCTAGAGCAATGGCTTTCGTGCGCGCGAGCAGAAGAAACAACAGTAAGCTATCTCCGACGTCACCGTTGCACTACCATCGAACCTGCTGCGGGGCGCATACCATAAAAACACCTAAAGACATCACTAGACAGCTCAAATTCCAATAGCAGCACAAGACCAGCGCGTGTAGACCGCTAGTCTTTCAGGTAGATCAACATCTTGCAATATATAACACACCGAAACGTTGGACGATAGGGCTCATTATGCATTGAGCCGGCGGAGCGGAGTTTGAAAGTTTACCCCCACTATGTTCAGGGTACCGTAACCGCTTGTGTCATATAGTGAAACTGCTGTTACGTAGTGGGACCGCTATGTTACGCCTCTGAGCGAAGATGGCGCGGAATCCAGAGCATTATTTATGAATGACCCTTTTTCGTGTGCGCTTTGGGCTTAGTTATACAACGAGGTCGCTTTTGTTAAGGTTTCAAAACAAACAAGCGTTGGGATGGAATCTTCGTAATTTCAGGTTAAGAGAGCATTTTTAGGTGGCTTTTAGTTTTTCCTATGACTGATAGATTTCCTATGTTGACATATCATATGAATTAAATTTTGACTAAAATTCTAAAAATTTCGGAAAGAAGATCGGTCCGCTTCATACAACCTGTGACCTGAACATAAAATGTCGCGTCTAGAAAAGACCTATATCTTAATTGATAGTTCTTATTGCAGGATATCATGTGCAATTAATAGTTTTTTTTATTAAAGCCGGAGTATTTTGGCTGGGTATTTATTTTATACTTTTAGGTTAGGATCGATTAGGACACTGGCGCCATAAAACAAAAACCAACTTTATCGACTTAGTTACTCAATCATTCTAAAGTCACAAGTCACTACGTATTTTATACTGATGGTTACTATAGGAAAACCATTTATTATTATAGACGTCATCAATAACAGCTGGATTGTCTCTATAAGTAAAACTGAAAATAGTACTAGTATTGGGGTGTACGGGGTTCCAACCTCCATCTTTGGAACCCAAGCCAACCTCACCTGCTCGTGGTGCACCCTGCTAAACAATGAACGGGGCTCTGGCGGCCGGCTGATTGCGGCATAGCACAGCCTCAATCGGCACAGCTAAATCTCCTGGCCACCGACGGGCAGCAGCGTCGGTGGTGCGAGAAGCTGTGTCCTGCGATCCCCAACCCGCATGCCCAGCGTGGGGATTATGGGCATATCCCCCTTTATTAGGGGAGGCCTATGTCCAGCAGTGGACTGATATAGGCTGGTGTGGTGGTGGTGGTGGCCTATAAAACAGTCAAGGTGGCAACACCACCAATAAACTCGTGCTTTGTTAGTGACAGTTTTGTTTTTGACAGTCGACATTGGCACGAGAGATGCACAATGTGGGTGAGAGTGCGTTCAATAACCATGAGTTATGATAGGGCGTATTGCGATCAATATTTATTATTAATTTACTGAGCATTCCGACTTTCATAAACGAAGTTATTAGTTATAATTTTAATACTCCATTATGAAGAATATTTTTACATAATTCGCATTTTTAGTCGCTTCCATTTATGGACAGGTCTGAAATGACCGGCCTTCTTAGTAGCAAATTTCAAATTTACTGGTATACTTATCAAGAGCTTTTTTGTCAGTCGGTAAGTAAAAACATTAAGAACAGAGTATTCTGAACAGTTGTTAAAAGCAATAAGGTGACATTAATAAAAATCTAGAAGTACACCACTTAGAGACAGAATAATCATGCGAGGTCAAGATTACTCCACACAAACAAGAGTCGAGTATTGAATTCAAATCAGCTGGCCACGGAAATGTAACCTGCATAACATAAACAACAAACTATTAAATATTTTATAACTAGCTTAAAAATTAAACAAGGCATCATCATCGGTCTATGCATCTATTGCAGATGATGTAAGTAGTGTCCGTGATTTTAGATTAAAAAAAAATATATGGCTATATAGCCCTAGGTACACGAGAGAGCACAGGACTGGCGTTCTAAATAAGTACATAATATAATAATAAATAACAAAAGTAATAGGTACAATAATAAATTCAAAAAATACTTAACCAACACGCCGAACACATAAAATGGAGATTATTTTTCATTTTCGTTTTGAGTTCAACATCTATTAATAAAGTAGAGTGGTTTTATTTATGGCACCATTTAAAACCATAAAAGAATATATTTTCATCATCAAAGAACTGTATCAATATATCTGATTGATAAGACTAAGGAGAATGTATTGCATTCTATCCTACTTATATAATATGCTAGTGGACGCCCCGCGACTTCGTCCGCGAAAGAGGTTATTTTCGTGTCATATCGCTGCCCCGCGGTTTAAAGGTCTAAGACATTTTCTATTTATTATATTATCCTCAAAGGAGAAGGCAGGCGGGAGAAAGTTCGGAATGGAGGAAAATCGTTGAGGAGGCCAAGACCCACAATGGGTTGTAGCGCCGTAGGAAGTAAGTAAGTAAGTATATTATCCTCAAAAAGCTCTAATATATGCTTTTTTAGAAAAGAAAAGAGGACTGAACAAAATTTAGATATACCTCAGTTTTGTCGACACTTGCGAAAGTGTGTCGGTCGTTAGGTCGTTACCTATGAGTATGTGTGTTCAGTATGTGTTGTGTGTACAAACATACATACATGTTTGTTAATCCTTCATTAAACTAAGCTAATGGGACATATAAGCTACTATTTATATATACACTCGAGAGCAATGAATCCGGGTCACTCAAAGAATCCAAAAAATCTCGGAAAGTAAGAATGCTAGGTTAATGCAATAAATTGTATTTAATAGACAATTTAATACTCCTTAAATGAAAGTTAAAAAAATATGAGTCACCATACATTTTATTTACACAAAATTACATAAAGAAAAAAAAACTGCTGATCTCTCCTTAAAACAAAAATAGGAAACATGAAATTTTTGAACTTTATGACGATTTTCTTGAATTTCAATACTTCGTATTACCTCCTCGTGCTTCCATTACTGCGTTTACGCGGTTTGGCATGCTGTACACCAAGTTCCTTATACGATTTTGGGGAATATTCTCCCATTCCTCTGTGAGAGCAATTTTGAGCTCAGGAAGCGTGATTGGGGGAGGGTTTCGTTGTTTTACGCATCTCCCTAGCTCGTCCCAAGCATGCTCGATCGGGTTGATATCCGGGCTGCGCGCTGGCCACTCCATACAAGTAATGTTCATCTCTTGAAGGTAGTCATTCACAATCCTACCTGTATGAGGTCGGGCATTGTCATGCATAAATATAGCATCCTCACCCAAATTGACCATAAATGGACCAACGTGTTCGTTGAGGATTTCTTCCACATATCTTACGCTAGTTAAAGAGCCGTTTTCTATGATCACCAGCTCTGTGCGACTTTCAGAGGAAATTCCGGCCCACACAAGTACAGACCCACCACCGTAGGCTACTTTTTCTTCGATGCATGCTTGCTTGAATCTTTCCCCTGGTCTTCTATACACTCTGTGTCTTCCATCGTGCTTGTAGAGCATACATTTTGATTCGTCGGAGAACATAACTTTCGACCAATCTTCAATACTCCAATTTACGTGGTTCTGGGCATATCTTAGTCTTGAAATACGATGGCCACGCTCCAGTTTAGGGCCGTTTGCAGGTCTAAGGGGTTTTAAGTTAGATTCAGCAAGCCGACGTCTTACTGTCCATGCACTTGGGTTACTTCCTCCGAGGCGTCGAAACTGATTTGTGAGTTCAGTTCCTGTGAGAAAGCGATTTCGAAGCATGGTGTTCACCAAGTATCGGTCTTCTCGTGATGTGGTACACCTAGTTCTGCCCGTTCCTGGTCTGCGTAGGTTAGAACCAGTTGCTTCGTAACGTCGGAGAACTCTTTGTACTGTTGACAGCGACACACCGACAGTCCTGGCTGTATCGCGCTGACTCCGGCCGGTTTCCACCAATGTAAGTATTCTGGTGCATTTTTCAAGTGTAAGCGACATGATTTCAGCTTGAATAATGAATATTGAGCACTATCAACCTGGTTTATGTACCAACATAAATGACAGATTACAAACAAAAGCAAAAACAAATCCTGTAATTTCGTAGTTCCATCTTCGACAGTGTTCCCTTTTCAAATTTGATTTTTTTATGATATAACTTTACAATAACTAAGAAGTTTTAATACTTTCATTTAAGGAGTATTAAATTGTCTATTAAATACAATTTATTGCATTAACCTAGCATTCTTACTTTCCGAGATTTTTTGGATTCTTTGAGTGACCCGGATTCATTGCTCTCGAGGGTATAAAAAGAATAGTTTAGTTGCGCTATGGGAAAATTATAAGTTTGCCCAGCATTCAAAAACTATTCAAGTTCGCAGAAGCAAGGCTGAATTTATAGGATGGCGCGGTGATTATTATCATCATGTGCACGCGATGCGGTTTCACACCAATGTCACCTTCGTTTCGCATAGTAATAAATACTATGCGGATCTTGACAAGGATATAGAAATGGAAGATATTTATAGAAGTAAGCAATCAACCATATACTCATGACTATCTATCTTTGTGGCGTAGTGGGCGAAGGTCCGCCTGAAACGCAGAAGTTTGCGGGTTCGATTTCCGGAAATGTTTGCATATCAGGTATTTGTCTCAGGTCTGGGTGTTTTCTATGTATAATATGTATGTATTTACAAAAGAAAATATCAGTCTTGTGGTTTCTTAACGTAAAAATACTGCTTAGTTTGGGGCTAAATAATCTGTGAAAAATATTATTCATAAAATATTCGAGATCATGTTTGTTTTGTTTTTTAAAACACAATCTTTGAAATAGTCGTTCGACTAAAAACGATTCTTCACTATAAAATTAATTACGAACACGGAAAATCTACCATCTCAATTTGGTTCCATCTGGCCTAATCTAGACAGAATAATTTGCTCTTCATTTATCGTCTATACTGTATCCAAATCTTTATCTTAACAATTTCTAGGTCGTATACCTAAGTAATTATAGCCATACACATATACATATCATTATTTAAAAAGGCCGTTAAGTATCGTTATCCATATATGTATTCTTATTAGTTCACCTGTACGGAAGCTATTTCACAGCCGCGTGTCTTAAAAAGGGCAAAGTCCTGATTCAAATTGGCAATGTCAAGAAACCAAGGGTTTAACTAGCTCACCCCAAAACAGATTTATATACAACAGAAAATGTACTCTATATAATCGTTATACAAGTTAAAATTGTACTGATCGTGTCGAACGAAAGTGGCCTCGCTACGGGGAAACCCGAGCCACAAGCACGCGGGTCTGAGGACAGGTTAGTTAATATAACCATCTCTTTTGTTTGTATCATGCGTCGGCGTTGTAAGACAAGGATGGAGCTACGACTACGATTAACGGAACTTATCAGTCTCTATTTATAATTACTGGTCCGAACGATACCAGAGTAATAACAGGATTGTTGATATGTCACTTGTTTATTGCATTTTTATGGGGACAGTTGGATCTTGAAGGAATTTGGATACAAGATTTGCGCCTTAAATACAATATATATAATATTCATTTATCGTTTATTTTCACAAAACAGGGAATAGGAAAGGAGGCCACGGGAAACTGTGGTAGTACCTGAAACTACAGTATGATTATACTAAAATCATAACCATAAAAATCGAAAAAGTAAAAACCTAAGAATTATAGAGGTATAAATGCTATTTGGTGTGGCGAATAAAATGTTTACTAATGATGTTTACGTTTTATAACAACATAAAAAGCAATATTTTAAGGGAAAGTTTGATGATCTTGGGAAGGTAGATTTTGTTATAAATCTTCGTTATTTCGGAACCAATTTGGAAAAAAATTAGGCTTAATATACTGGGATAATCCAGTATTAGTTACCGTAGATACCACTCAAACTATTGAAAATAAAATAATTGAAAATAAGATAAAGCCTTTTCCCTCAAAGTATTTCTGCTAACTGTATAACCAGTATCTCACAATTAATACTATCATTATTATGAAAAAGGCAGTTTAGGTACCCATTTGACATTATTATTTCTAAAGACCGGTTTAAACTTACAAGCTAACATGATAAATATTAAAATCAGACTATAAAAGTTACAAAACTATAAAAGAGGCTTGTCAATTATAATATAACAGTATTACAGTATAACCAGATAACTGGTATTGATGTTGTCAGTCGCCGCTGACCAATCAGGTTTGCTTTAAGCCAATTTCTTTAACCAGCCGAACCGGAACTAAAATCGAAACTAAATTCACAATAGCCTAATCTAGACTCTGAGATGAATAAAGGGAGAAAAAAATCAGTGAAAGTAACTAACGACAATCAAAATTTAAAATTGGAACACACTGACCTCATTCCGTGCGAGTCTTCGCAAGAGAGCGGACGCACGGGTGGTGGTAGCGCAAAAATAAATCATTTAAAATTAGAATAATGTAGTATGACAATATTCATTCATGTATTTTAGGCACAAAATGCCGTCGAGTTATGAGAACGTTTTGTCAATACAGTGTGGTTCCGCTCTGATAAATACATCTTTATGCTTTCACTTCTTATGGAAGGAATTCGCGAACCGTTGTTGAATCGGTAATGGTAGCTAATAAACATGTTTTTGTAACAGTACAGTAAATATTTTGCACTGTTAGTGAGACGTTCATAACAAATACCGTACAATGTAACTGAAAAATATTTGTCACCATGTCTTTTTAATTATTTTTAAGGTGTTGAATGACATACCCTAATAAGCGTAAAGAAAAACATGTTTAGCAGATAGCTCTCAATCCTCTGGAAATAAGCAAATTGATTCTCGAGAAAATTAATAGCGATATAACTTCGGAAAGTAAATATTCTTGGAGTTTGTTGGGTTTCCCGAACGCAGTTACCTACCTAGTGCATTATGATACTTTGACATAACTTAATTTAATATACCTAGCTTTTTAGACAACCCATTTTGACGCATACACTAACATATGTCTTAATATAATATAGTAACTGAAATACAAAAAAAATGGAATTCTGTTTGGTAGAAAAAAGAGTACATATTTTAGTTATTATTAGTTTCGTGCTACTCGTTCTATGACAAAAATTACCGATAGCCTTGCATGATAAAAAACCAAACTATAATTACGGAAAAGAGAACCAAAACCCGCTAATACCACGTAGATAGGAAGTAGAGATAAGGAAACAACTATGTTAAGATAAACATGAGAGAAAGCGGACGGAATCCATTAAGAAATGATTTGTAAGTGTATGGTGATTACTTCCTTGTCATAACACAATTTGGGGTAAGGAGCTTAATTTATAACTCGTGAAATTTCACCGACCTTACAACGCAATGCACTATGAGGGGTTATCGCTATTCGATTTAACGCTTTGAGTATTGAAAACACAACGGTCGTCTTGCTGTAGGACCAGCCATTATATTTACTTAGGAAATATTATGTCGTACAAATGATTCTGTTATAAGTTAAGTTATAATCAGCCCGAATGCCGAACAATACAATTTAAATTTTCTATTATTTTACAATTTTCTAACTAATATTATAAATACGAAAGTGATTTTGTTCATTTTTGACGTATTTCACGCCTTGAAGACACCACACCTTGACTAAATAGTCAAATTGATTATAATCAACCAAAGGACGTGGGGAACTTTCATCCAGAAAACTTTTCCCCAGGGACAGAAAAATAACGCAAGCGAAAGCCGCTGGTGTCTAATTAATAATATTATTATCAAAACAATTCGAAGTTTTCCCCAGAGAATATATCTCCAGAGAGGTAAGCAACGTTTCAAAAAGCGCGTTTTAATTTTTTTTAAAGAGTCACCAACATATAACCTCTTTATGTTACAGGCGTCCAAAAGCTACGGGAACCGCTTACCACCAGGAAGACCGCCTGTTTGCTAATTAGTATAAAAAAACTCACTATTGAGGATACCAGAGCAAGTCCACACATTACATTCGGTGCTATCCCACTTTTTGCAATAGCCGTTAGCATTCCACGTGAAAGGTTGCAAGGCATTACGTCGATTGAAGGCCCTAATATTTGTCTGCGCGACCTCTACGTTCTATGACCACTGACCATGATAATGAATTAAACCGACTGAATCAATTCATTCTCACGACAGGGTCTTGGCCTGCTCCAACCAACGTAGACCCGAAGATTATGACCCTAAGGAGGTCTCAAGGAGGTATTTTTGGGTTATATAGTCCGCTGAGGCCGTTTACGCTAAGTTGCTCGCTCAGAGAATGAAGGAAGGCCAAATGCAGGCGTTCTGTTTCAATGCGATTCGAAGAGCTCCAACAGAAGCGCTCCTCAAAAGTAAAATGTAAGTACTTCTTCGTGTTAGGAAGTGTTACCAACTTTGGTGATGTTTTCGCCTCCCGATGGTCTCCGACTGAAGCCGGGACTATCTGAACGTGCCTTCCGAAACACTGATGGGAGGATGCTGTGATTTGATGGATAGATGACGTCATAAGTAACCTTGTTTATAATACGACTTTATTTGATTGTAGATATGCAGTTTTAACGAGACTGCCGTAGACATTTGTCGAAGTTGGCCAACGGGATGATACAGAAAAATTGGTTATGATTTCTTATGGAAGAGCATAGACAAGAAATATAATAAAACTGAGGCAAAATGACAGATTCCAAGAGAAGTTCAATCAGGAAAACATCTATGTGTACATTAATTTATTTGAAGACATAGTTTAAGGGAACTGACAACCGATTAGTCACGGTCAATCGTAAAATTATGCCAAGAAATAGCTTTAGCATCATCATTCACTGTAATTTTTCAGTAAATAACTTTAGAAACCTGTCACAAGTACTCTAAAAATTTTTTCCACGACACCGAGGCGCCAGACCGTTCACCGTGACCCACATAGGTACGGCCATTTTGTATTCAGCGCGGGCGCTGCTTTTGGTGGCACATTTTACATTGCCGGCTTATCTTTAACTAGCTTACTTGCAACTTCACTTGCGTTGTCTTCCTCTTCCGTAATTTAACGCTATAAGTGTTGAATAACACACCACCGTCGTACCTGTTGCAGGACGGGCCCGCAGTCGACGTGTTTATTATATTGAAATAGCCAATAGCATGGCTAAAATAGCTTTCTATTGGTCATATTACCAATCAAATGCTTGAAGGAGGAAGGAGTTCGAGAAATATTTTTTAGAAGAGTATCTCTGGAATGACTTTCAGAGAATTATAGTTTCTCCAAGTCACTAACTTTACACTTTATAACATTAGTGTAGATTTTTATAGAAATTGGGTTATTATAATTATCGCGGTATGTTTGACGACAGTAATTGGAAGTAAAAACTTGGAAAGTTATGTTAATGGTTTTGATTGTGTGACCTACTTTTGAGTTTATAGATAAAATGTTTATTATGGACTTATTTCCTTTACTTTAAATTCTATATCAAGGGCAAGATTCAAGATTCAATTATTCATACTATTTGCTATATGTAAATTTGATACTATAAGTTTGTACAAAGTTTCTACACATATCAAAAAAATAAATATATATTAAATTAAATTAAATTTAAAAAATCTAATGAATAAAAAATAACTGGTGCAAATTGAAGTAACCTTTTTACCTGAGTATTGTTTTGATTGATCTGCTGCTTTTTTAGATGGATAGAAAACTCTTTATTGTACACCAAAAAATAGAAAACAGTATGCAGGAAAAAAAAGGTACAATTTGCGGTCTTATCGCTAAAAGCGGATCGCTTCCAGAAAACCTTTGGATGGACAGGATTGTACGATAAACAAAAGATTTAAAAAAATAGTGGGAAAGGATATACAATCAATGTATCATCCACTGTAATCCCGGACCAGGCAGAACGTAAATGGTTTCCAGGGTCTGCTAAAAATGTACACGGAAAAACCTAACATCAACAACCACGTAAGTATAGTCAGAGGCAAGGCCAAACTCATATTCGGGACTACCTTCAGCCAGAGCGGGTTGCCGGTGCATTAGGGACAACGACTGAAAAATTCAAATAAGTCCGTCATTTATAATATCAAAAAATATTGGACACGTATTTTTTCTTTTTGTCAATCAAACAAAAAATTACAAAGATACAGTGCGTTGAAGTTTCGCGTGACGTCACGGCTTACTACACTTTTTACATAGCCGTGACGTTACGAGCGCCCACTCTCTTGAACTTTGACGCTCTTTATCTGCGTAAATTTTTATTTATGTGATCAATAAAAAAATACGTATCCACTATTTTTTGTTGATCTATATGGCGGAAAATAAATCTAATTAGAATTATTATTTTTTTACCCAGTCGTCATCCCTATTAGTTAAAGAGGTCTAGTCAGCCAGTCTAGTCCAGTGGCTTAAGTGCTAAAAACGTACCTAACTACAAATTTTGAGTTAACTATATTTTTGTATAGAAATATCATAGTTTTACAAACTTCCCGTTAGGGGCGCTGCTCCATTTTCATACAAAAATATAGATAACGTAAACTATGTAGTAAGGTACGCTGCTGGTTTAACGCTGGTTATCGACTGCGTAATGGCTGTACGAATTTGGTAGAAACTTGAAATATACTTCCTCTCCTTCGTATGAGCCAGTGGCCAACTCTTGTGTCAGAACTCAGAGTTTTTTGACTACCGACATGGGTTAGTGCCTTGCGAAGATGTAACCTCTACGTGGAGTCAGCACAACGCAGTATCTTTCTCCATTCACTCCTATCAGCCGTCAACACATCGGTTTCACACAATCCATCCATCTCTACGAGTCTCGTACATCCAGTGATATAATTTTATCTGTGGCTACCTTAAAAGAGTAAGCACAGGAATGGTATTTTAAATATTAAGTATTTTTGTAAGAGTTATGTAATTATTTATTGGAAGCCCTAAATAAATAAATTAAATGATACATTTCTATCCGGGTAAAACTCGAGCGGAACCGCGGGCGGAAGGATGTTGTTTTATAATAAAAACCACAAAGTTAAAATTTATTTATATTATTAACCACAATTAGCGTAGATTACGGTACTTATCGCGTTTCCCATACACCGGTCGAGTGAATCAACCTTGGTCACACAATAGTTTCAAAGTTGTGCAAGATAACAATAAATGTGATATTATCAGTCAAGAAATATAGACAACAGGACTAAGTAGACTTCAGACCATAGCGTGGTGCTGGGTAAGGATAGGCTTGACGACCTCTGTGGTGTAGCGGGCGAAGACTCGCATGAGACGCAGAAGGTTGCGGGTTCGATCCCCGCCGAGGGACAAATGTTAGCATTATCTGCAGACATTTGTCTCAAGTCTGGGTGTTTTCTATCCTACTATCCTTCCTACTTCCTACTATCCTATCCTACTATTCTATCCTACTAATATTATAAATGCGAAAGATTGTGAGTATGGATGAATGTGTGTTACTCTTTCACGCAAAAACTACTGAACAGATTTAGATGAAACTTGGAATAAACATAGTTTGTGATCTGGATTAAGATATAGGCTACTTTTTATCCCGGTACCACGCGTGCGAAGCCGCGGGCGGAAGCTAGTACATAACATGTATGTATTTACAAACATGTATAGCCATGTGGTTCCCATAATGCAAGCTCTGCTTAGTTTGGGGCTACATGATGCTGTGTGATAGCGTCCAGCATTATTTATTTATTTATAATTTATATAGACCCTGCATTTCCTACTTTTGAAGTCTGTTAAAATATTTTAGCTCTCGTAAGTGATTTGTAATCTTCAGAAAATTAATAAACCCGCTTATAACCAAATGTCATTTTATAACGACTCGATAAATTAAGCTTGCCCCCGACATTTAAATGTAAATAAAAAGAGGCGACATGATATTTTAACGCCAATGTAGGTTTTAGAACTGTTATGAGAGACAGGGGAAGATTATATGAGCCACATTAAAGAGAAAGTAGATGTCGTATAGGAGAAGTAAACGAGGCTTCTTTGGAGACAGCTTTGCGCCGAAAAGAGCACAGCTTTATCAATAAATGATAATGATGACGAATGGGACGGTAAAAATCTAGAAATGTTTTCAAGCTTAATAAATCTGAGTAATAAAAACATAAGTACAAATAATTAATATGTTAAAAAGACTAGGAAGGAAAATATTAAAAGCGAGGACAGGCGAATATAAAGTACATATTACCTTGAGTTTATTGTGTAGCAAGCTAACGATTTAGTCATCGTTTCGGCGGTTGTATACAATGTATATTGAGGCAGGTTAGGAAAGATTGTTCATAACGTTGGTAGATACCAAAAAGGTGTGTCGTGAAATGTTAATTATAATTAAGAATCCCTTCTCAACTATAAAAAATAAACCAACCAAGTGCGAATTGAACTCTGCTTGAGTTTCGAACAACTTTGTAGTTTTTTTGTGATGTAATAATTTACTGTTTATGTATTTTTGTTTTTACATTTGCTTGACATCGCTTCTTGCCAATAGGTTTTGATTCCCTTGCGAGTGTAAAAATATGCGGCATAATTTTTATTTACATAATAAATTTTCTAACATAAAAACGTAGGTATGTATAATATTTAACATATATCGTACTATAAATACATTATACAGTGATAGCATTCAAATTAGCACAACATCGCTGTAAGCATGTAGGTCATGGTCCAGCGTGCGACTGGGACAGAACATACTAATGTAACGAGAAAGAAAAGGACAGACAAACAGGTTTATACCTGCTCAAATCTCATATTTGCCTAATAAGTTTGAGCTTTGAGAAAATGGATAAACAGAACGCTGTACGGAAAAATAAAAGGAGAAAAAAGTTATATACATTTTTAAGATTCTATATTGCGTCGTTGTTTAAGCTTCTGCTTGCGGGTTCGCTCGCGTACCGAAGTAGCCATTCTTATTCCTAACTAGTTTCCGCCCGCGGCTTTGCTCACGTGGTACCGGGATAAAAAGTAGCCAATTTGTTAATCCAGGTCACAAACTGTGTATATTCCAAGTTTCATCCAAATCCGTTCAGTAGTTTTTGCGTGAAAGAGTAACAAACTTTCATCCATACATCCATACTCACAATCTTTTGCATTTATAATATTAACTTATAGTTACATTTATTGTTATCTTCGTTCAATAGTTTTAGAATTTTTAGAATTTCTTCTTTAAATTCTACATATAATATTTTAGAAATAGTCTATCTATAATTCTATAGTATATGCATAGGAGAGACTCAAGATCGATTAAATTTTTAAAAATAAGTAGTTGAATTGCAATATTCGCACATCATTGATTTTAATGTCTTCACTTTTTATAACTTGGATTCAATATGCGTTTCATAGTTTATCGATTTTCTATGAATCATTTATCTGTTTATCGGTACGTTCAACTGTTGGCAGTCTATTGCTCAATGTTTTGCTTCCATTGTGTATCGTATTAAGGCCTGCTATCTACACTACTGGTAATGTTCGTGAGTTTATTCGTATTTTAGTAGCAGTAGCGTTCTTTGTGGAGGGCTCGTCCGGGGAAGTACTGCCACCATGCCTATTTCTTCCGTGAAGTCTGTGCTGCGTTTTGGTTTAAAGGGTTTGGGTGCCGGTGAAATTACAGGCTCAAGAGGCTTATCATCTTCATGCCTCAAGTTGATGGACGCAGGGCGATGCATCGTAGAGTACGTTCCAAAAAAACGTGATTTACGATGCAATGCTTTGTGATGGCAATGGTTACCACTTAACATCAGGTGGGCCATGTGCTTGTTCCATCTTCAAGTACCATAAAAAGAGGTTATCTCTGGATAACTCATGCGATTAAAAAAACTATTGGCATCGAAATATTATCCTACTAATCCTATCCTACTAATATTATAAATGTGAAATTTTCTATGAATGTAGGATGGATAATTGTTAATTTTTCACGAAAAAACTACTGAACGGATTTTAATGAAACTTAGAATACACACAGTTTGTAAACTGGATTAACTATAGCCTACTTTTTATCCGGGTACCACGCGAGCGTCACCGCGGAATGACCATAAATATACAAGTATACACACAAAAAGTAGTTGCGGGCGGGTCAGCTAGTAAATATAAAAGGGTAGGTACTCACAATATCATGGCCTTGGCTGCCACTCCGGACGACCTCCGGCGCCATATATTCGATGGTGCCGCAGAAGCTGTAAGCTCTGGTCTCACCGCCGCAGAACTCCTTCGAGAGCCCGAAGTCGGTCAACACTATATGACCTTCGGCGTCAAGGAGGATGTTCTCGAGTTTTATGTCGCGGTAGATAATGCCGAGCTGGAAATAAAGAAGAAAGGTGAAATTCCGTCCTGTATAACAAACAGAGCTTTGGCGGTCGGCTGATTGTGGCATAGCGCAGCCGTACCGGCACTGCTAAATTCCCTGACCGCCAACGATCAGCAGCATTGGCGGTACAGGTGCAATCCCCAACCCGCATGTCCAGCGTGGGGATTATGAGCATATACCCGTTCTTATAGACCAGGTGCAGTGGACTGCATCTAAGCCAGTGTTATTTGTTGTTGTTTTTGCTGAACTTCACGACAGCCTTTACACTTGACAAGAACTATGGTAGGACCATCCCACTTATATTTGTAGGCATGATCTCGAGTTTTTCTTTGAGAAATAAATAAATAGATCAATATTACTGGACATAATCACAAAAAATCATATAGCCCCAAACGAAGCTTGTAATAGGGGAACCGCATGACAGATATACTACTTATATACCTGTATTATTTTGTAAATACATACATATCATACATAGAAAAGACCCGAGACGGCTCTGGGTGCTACTGAAGAATATGTAAACATTTGTCCTGCAGCGGGAATCGAACCCGCAATCTTCTGCGCCTCAGGCGGGCCATAGCCCACTGCGCTACACGGGTCTTCAAACTCGAATACTCAAGATACGTAGCAATTGAGTTCACTCTGTCAGGTCATTGACTGAGGAAATATTTTGCTATATTCTTGACACTACCAAAACACCATATATAGGAACAAAAACCAGAAACTTCCTAAGAAGTGAAGTGAACATTTAAAGGTTTAGGTAAGAAAGGATTTTCTCGAATCAATGACATTCACTAAGAAAGGATTTACTGGAATTCATCCTCTGAAAATGAGCTACGGGCAAAAACTAGGCGACGAAGTCGCAAGACGCTCATTACTGGAGTCATAAAACTTCTGACAATCAAAAGCAACTAGATAATTTTAATTTAAATGCAAATTTTATCAAATGACATTCCTGGGTAACCTTTACAATAAATTGAATTGTGATAACGAGTATGCGAAGCGCGTGCCGTCTCACATTAAATATTTAAACAACTGTAGCCTCAATGCATAAAATGTTCTAGAACTCCAGGATTTTATATTTTGAAATATATCAAATTCTAGTATACACTATAATAAACAGACATGGAGGACCAAGAAAAAGATGGCGAGATGAGCTTGACTTGCATTTAAGTAATCGCGAGGAAGGAGGCCTTTGTCCTGCAGTTGGATCAAAACGGCTGAACAATAATAATACACTATGTTAAGGTGCAAGATGAGCCGAAGCCGAACATGAGTTAGAATAGCGCAGGATCGTGGTGGATTACCCAAGTTGAGGGAGACCTGTGCCCATCATCATCACCATCAGCATATCAACTAGCTCAAGAGAATTAGCAAGCTGAAGTGATAGTGGGCTGGCCATATCTGCCGAAGAACCATATAATACGTTGGAGTAAAGGAGTTCTTAAGTGGAGGCCGCGGCTCAGCAAAAGTTCAAGACGCCCTCCAGCCAGGTGGAGTGATGATCTGCGAAAGGCTGCTGGTAGAAGCTGGATGCGTCGAGATGAGGACAAGGCGCAACAGCGCTCATCAGGGGAGGCTTATGTCCGGCAGTGCACTGCTGTAGGCTGATAATGACCACGAATCGATTATGGTGAGATGCTGCAATGTTACCTGATGTAGTTTCTCCAAGGCGAGTATGATCTCCGCTATGTATAACCTGACTTCGTTTTCGTTGAAGTGCTCTCGCTGGTAAAGATGGGTGAAGAGTTCTCCGCCGGCGACGTAATCTGTTGGACAAAACAATAGTTTAATTTATGTGAAATGCACTTCAACATCACTTGCATTTCTGAAATGATATTTTTTAAATTTGGATAGTTCGTGGATAGTGTCTTTCTCTCGTTATTTCTCTGCGAATCTATCGGCTGGACTTTTGATACCACGACTCTTCAGTCAGAAGAAGTGTAGGCTGCCAGATCCCTGCAGTTGAGTGGCGAGTTGGTATTGATGGTTAGTATGTCTTGTTTGGTAATTAGGCATTTGGTAGGCCAACTGTTTCATTGTTTTCAGTTTTATGTCCGTGTACATTTTACATCAATCTAAAAAACATTAAACTTACTGAAGTAGACAATACAATACAATACATGTGCCGACCCCAGCTAGAGTGGGATAAGGGCATGCGAAAGATGAAATGAATAATTCTAACCAAAACGATGCACAACTAGGGTTGCGAGATGGTATCCAAAAAGAGAACATGTCCTCCTTTTCCATCTTCCGTCCTCCCTTACCTAGTCTAAGTCCTCCTTTTTCATTTCAAATTTTTTGAGTGAAAGTTAAGAAGTTACTGAAAGAGAACGACATCCTCAAATAGATTTAGTTAAATGCATCGAGTACTTGAGAATCAGGAGTGTAAATAAAAACGATTAATTTTATAACCTGATTTCGTTTCTTATATGTAAATCAGATGGTGATCCTGATTAATTATAGATATAACGACCCGAAGTTGCATGAACAGTGGACAATCTATTCTATTTCAAAAGTGTCAAACATATTGAATGTTTCTCAGAACTGCTCAAGATCAGGAGTTTTATTTTTGATTGTGGACAGTTTTCTCACACATAATTAGGTACTCAACGAGTAAAGAGAGGAACAGACTAGTGTAAGTCAGTTATATCATTAATACTCAATAAAACTTCAAAAACATGTCATGTGAAGATTTTCGTGATTATTTGTTAAAAAATCCCACTCTTTTGTAAAAATTGGCAGCTCAGCTAAATATAATTAAAATAAAGTAAGTTTAATTATTTTACTATTAATAGTATTATTATTTAGTTTATTTACTTATTAATTTATTCGATTTATTGTAAATGTCCTACTTTTTTACAGAAAATCCTCCTTTTTAAACTCATCTATCCTCTATTATCAAATTTACATCTGGCAACCCTATGCACAACTCATACCTATATACTCACCTACCAGCAGACTAGGTGTGTCGTGTGATTAACTAGATCTAGGTCGAAACATCTAAGTGTTTAACCTACATCTGCCCAAGATATAAATTATTTGTTTAACTGTTTACTAATGTTATTTGAATGAATTTCGCTATTATGGACACGCGTCAAGAAACAGATGAAATGAACAATCCTAACTTATATTATAAATGCAAATGGGAGTTTGTATGTAACGCTTTCACGCTTGAAATACTAAGCCGATCATCATAAAATTTCGCACGTTGCCAGGGAAACAGAATAGGATATAGGGTACCTTTCATAAAGAAAAGCCGCGAGTGGATGCTAGTTATATTATAAATTCGAATGTGAGTTTATTTGTTTGATACGCTTTCACGCTTGAACCTCTTAAAAGATCATCATAAAATTTCACATACACTTATTAGTAGTAGACACTATCACACAGCATCATGTAGCCCCAAACTGAGCAGAACTTTAACTATGGGAACCACATTACGGATTACAACAACAATACCAGCCTATATAAATCCACTGCTGGACATAGGCCTCCCCTAACAGAAGGGGGATATGCGCATAATCCTCATCTAGACGCTGCTGCCGGTCGGCGGTCAGGAATTTAACTGTGCCGGTATAAGGTTGCGCAATATGCCGCAATCAGCCGGCCGCCCGAGCCCTGTTTGTTAGTTAGCAGGGTGCACTACGGGCAGATAGGTGAGGTTGGCTTGAGTTCCGAAGGTGGCGGTTGCAACCCCTTACACCCCACTTATATATGTACATATTTTTTGTAAATACACCCAGTAGAAACACCCAGACCAGAGACAAATATTTGCAGAACATACGGGAATTAAACCCGCAACCTTCTGCATCTCAGGCTGGCAATTTCCCTCTGTGCCACAGAGGTAGTCAAATATAATAATAGAGACAGTCTTTTAAAGAAACATAAAACATACTGAAGTGGACCTAAACAATACAAGGGGTAGTTCATAAAAGTAAATGTTGCGTGGTGCTAACCGGTGCCTATTACAGTTTAATAGCTCTATTAAATCTGTTTACAGGGCGGAAAAATGTAACCCTCCCCCTATAATACGGGTTACAGGAAGTCGGTCAACAGATCCTACCGTATTATTATATTATTCAGGAGAGAAAGGAAGAAAATATATTTATACTAATTCTATTCACATCATAGTTTAAAAAAAAATATGACGGCGCTTTGAGTGCTGAAAACACAACTCTCGATATAGACCTACCGTGGCCGTAGTCAACGATTTAAGTAATATATCAGTGATGTGGTTCTCATAGTACAAGCTCTGCTTGGGGCTACATAATGCTTTGTGATGGTTTCCAGCATTTGATTATTATAATATTCAATCCCTAAGATCACTAAGAAGCGTAAATTTATTTTCATTTTTACACCAATTAGTTACGCGACCACACAGAAGAATTGGCATGAAACTCTGCTTAGATTATAAATTTATTTACATCTTTGTTACAATTATTATTCATAACTATTACATAGCTGAGGGCAAATACAAGAATTTGATAGTTTTAGCAGACTCTCTGAAGAAATTAAGAAATAGATAAACTTTGAACTGCTCATACGATTCTAAAAAATATTTGACCAATAGGAAAACTGGATATCTCGCACATGATCCTAAGCAAATCTGTTTTTGGGTATTAAGACTGTTAACACGTTGACTGCGGGCCTCGTACTTGATGCTCCGTGCCATGCGCGAGTAGGAACAGAACGTGCCCGTAAGCACGCGTGTTTTCAGCACTCAAAGCGTTATATAAACATACATAGATATTAATCAAACCCCCAGGCACAGAACAAACATACATTCACCACAAAAATATTTATCCTGGAAAGAATTCGAACCCGCGATTTACAGTGGAGAAGGCATGTACTACCAACTTAGCTGCGAGGCCAGTCAATATGCGAATTATTCAGAATACGGAAAAGAACCAGAAGCAATTCAGCTTGTTTGTTGTTTGCGTGCACCATGATTGCAGTGGGAATTACATTGGAAAATAACGAGTTGCTTTAGCTATAATCTATACTATACTATGTCACGGGTTTGTTGCAAGGTCTTTGCAGGCTTCGTAAAATGTAAGGTTTTATTCTGTTTGTCAAATTTTTTTCCAATGCAATTTTTAAGTCTAATTTTTTCTCAATAGAAAAATAGTAATTTAGTATAATATTTTTGCAATGAAATTTTTTTGTGGAAGTGGCCTATGATGTTATATCTCGAGGATGCGTTGGCAAGACGAGCTCGATGCCTTCAAGAGTGTGGTGGGAGGTAGCTCGGGACAGAGATATTTGGAAGTCTATGTGAGAGACTTTGAGGATTGATTGATTGATTGAAAATTGCCACCATACCTATTTCTGCCGTGAAGCAGCTGTGCTGTGTTTCGGTGTGAAGGGTGTGGGTGCCGGTGAAATTACAGACACAAGAGGCTTATCATCATCATGCCTCAAGTTGATGGACGCAAGGCGTTGCATCGTAGAGCACGTTCCAAAAAACCGTGATCTAAGATTCAATGCTTTGTGATAGGAAATGGTTACCACTTAACATGAGGTGGGCCATGTGTTTGTTCCATTTTCAGGGAATATTAAAGGTTAGCAACTTTATCCGCTAGTCCCACAATTTGAACCTCAACTTATAAGGTGGCGCACGTGCAATGATGTGAACAATGGCTCAGAGAGAAACCAGAAAAGCGTGAGCAAGGCTTTGTGTAACAGAGGATCAGAATAATGCAATCAACTATACCTTTCAACGAGCAATTTTTGTGTATATATACACATATAATTATAATCAGAATCTCGGAAACGGCTCCAAAGATTTTTATGAAATTTAGTATGCAGGGGGTTTCGAGGACGATAAATCGATCTATATCTATCTACTTTTAGATCAATGATGCAACTCTTTCTGCAATAGGCGATGATAATAATAACGTGATCGACGATGCAATGCTTTGTGATAGGTGATAAACATTACCATTACTTAACATCAGGTGGGCCATGTGCTTGTTCCATCTTCAAATACCACAAAAAATAGGCCTATAAATAGTTTAGATTGTACTCGTACATTCTCACTTTTTATTACAAGTCTGTTAGAATATATAGAGGAATAGAGAAACCACAGAAAAGAGGGGAATCTAATACAGATTGTTTAAACTTAAAAGAAGAAATACCAACCTATTCGAATGTAAATACCCCTGCTGAGCAACCAACAATAGTAACTTGTAATTTATGAATAAATAATTTTGTATTTTATTATTGTCTTTGTACTCTAGAACTAGAAAGAAATTTCAGGTTTACTGATTGATTAACATCCTAACTTGCTCTCCCGCGGAATGAATTACCTAATTTTCACTAGTACCGTTATTTAAAATGGGATATAACTACCATATTTTTGTTTTTAAAGACATGGTAGGTAAAAACGTATTTGTGTGGTATGTTAACTGTTGAAAAAAGTCTGTGCTTGCGAGGTCTACTGTCCGCAGAACTACTAAAATAGCATGAAGAAAATTTTCCGCTGTATCCCAACGATTGGACTCCAAGTTAGAGCGCTAAGTGGCGCACGTGTACCGCAACGAACAATGGATTACAAACAAACTACAAAAGGGAAAAAGCGCGAAATGCATCCGTTGGTTGGGTCAAGGTAGCCAAGTGATTGCTACAATTTTAACATATTTTTTGGAAACTGTACTTTAATTGATAGCTATGCGTTATGAAGTGTGTAGGTCGAGGAGTTCGATTCCCGTTCAGCAGGGGTATTTACATTCGAATAGATTCGGAATCGAATCCGTCATTTAATTTTTATATTCTATGTATTTTTATCAGTCTCTGGTATCCATAGTAAAGGATCTGCCTAGTTTGGGTTTGAGTGGTCGAAAGTGTGTGAGATGTCGCGTATGATGAAGAACCTAAAATAATATGCACTGAGTAGTCACAGTGCTTGCTGATTCTCTGAGCTATCTTGACAACTTTAGTTCTATGTCGGATAGTCTCGTTGCGGATTCTATCATTCAGAGAAACCCCAAGCATAGCTCGTTTCATTAGGGGAGGCCTATGTCCAGCAGTGGACTGCTATAGGCTGATGATGATGAATCACAGTGCAAATTATTTTAGGATCTTCATCCAGCATCGTTGTGTTTTCGTGTGCTATGTGAGTTTTATAAAGATTCTCCACAACACCACACCTTGATTGCGCAGAAAACTACTTTGATTCAAGTAATTGCAAAACGATCTTTGTCATTTCGATGAATAAAAATCTATTGAATCGAAACGAAAGTTGATTTACAGATATTGACAAACTCGGTGGCGTAATTGGCGAGATCAGGCACGGTATGGTTTTCCGGTGTACGGGACGGCTGATGCTGGCACGTTTTTGTATAATATTCTGACACCTGAAGAACTAGTAGATAGACCTGATGTTAAGTGGTAACCATTACTTGTATCAAAGCATTGCTTCGTAGGGTCACGTATGTTTAGAACGTAACCTAAAATGCAACGCCCTGCGTCTATCAACTTGGGGCGTGAAGGTGTTATAAGCCTCATGTGCCTGTCCAACGGCACCCACACCCTTCCAACTGAAATGCAGCAATACTGAAACACGTCCGAAATAGGCATGGTGGTAAGTATTTCCCCGGATGAGCCCTTCACAGAAAACTATTACTTCCAACAAAGCATGATTATAATTTGTCAGTTTTTGACGACTGTGGCGCAGTAGGCGATAGTCCTCCTAAGAGTCTGAAGATTCATATTCATGTTCTTTATTTGCCATTGGAACAACTTTGGAACACTGAGGTTCGTCAAATTCACACATTTTTGAGAAGCGGCTGTACATAGGCTTTTCGGCGATTACCGCTGCGGGACAAATATTTGCATGATGTGGCAAGTATTTATCTCGGATCTGGGTGTTTTCGTTTAATATTATTCAAACAACGTAGTAGTATATCAGTCATGTGGTTTCCATAACAAGCTCTGTTTACTTTATTAGACTAAAAGATGTAAAGAATTATCTAAAAAAATAGTCGTGGCCTTGTACTTCTTGAAATTCCTCTAACCGAACTACGAGTATGTCCATAGTTCTTTTGACCTGATGTACAAGGAGTGCTATGTTTGTGATCCTTGGCTGCTTTCATTGGTCGATTAAAATATCTCCAAGACGCTGGCTGCCTTACCCCGAATGGCATAGCTACTTTGACCCAGATAAGAGGCAAGAAATAATAAGGAACAGGTCGATGTCTTCTTCACTTACCGTTTTAATATGTGGCCGAATCATAAAATTGTTATTCAAATCGTGATTTACGTGACAGGTCTGGGAGCATAATCAAAGAATAATTATTTTTTTATGTTCTTTGGTGAAGGAGAATTGCCAAGTCTAGAGTACCTTCCTAATTGGTCTGGAGCAGCTTTGTGTTTGCGCACAAAGGGGTTGTTAATTAGAAGAGCAATGTACCAGGATAACCAGATCAAAAATTGGCATCAGAGCATGGGTGAAAATATTTTTCGAAAATGTTTGCGTGAATCGGTCGATTTGAAGTGGTTCACTTAGTGTGAAGAAGACGCACTATACTATGATCAAATCTTCTCATTCGGCAGATAGAGAGGTAAGAGGGACCATCTTCACGGTCACAAGATGGGCAGACGACATTGTCAAAGTCACGGGCTGTAAAATGAAAAACCATTTTTTTACCGACTTCAAAAAGGAGGAGGTTCTCAATTTGTCGGAACTATTGTCCCATATAAATTTTATTCCTGAGGGATTGGTACGTTTCCCGGAAAACTCAAAAAACCTCATCCTCACTTGTAATTTTCACCCTATGATCACCAATATCTCCGTCAATTGTAAACCAACTTTCAAAATTATTTAGGGCAAGAAGTAACAACTGATTTATTTGAAGTCGGTTTATTTTTTATAAAAAGTTTATACTTGTTTATAATTATTGAAGCAAAACTTGGAACAAATACGAGGCATGCCTCGTCATGATCATGACAACATCAAGATGTTAAGTGGCAAGCACGACCTATAACAAAGTATTATATCATAGATCATGCATGTTTAGAACGTGCCCTGCAATGCAAAGCTCTACGTTGAAGCATGAAGAGTATGGGTCTCTCTCAACTTATGATGTGCCATACACCACGATTTTCGTGAAAACCCGTTGTTGTGGCCTGTGTCGCAGGCTATGGATAGTGTAGATAAGTTTCAAACTGGCTGAAGTGCTATAAAGCCATGCTAATAATAGAAATATTAGTAAGTAAAAAATATATCGTCTAAAACAGACATAAACTGTGCAATTAATTGCAGTGTTTACTTCTAACAATTAAACAGATTTATTAACAAAACGTGACACGATAAACTTAAAACAAAGTTTAATAACAGCAATGACTTTATAATCCCAAGGCAGTTGAAGACCCCACTTTGAAACAAATTAAAGATAATTCAACCGTTGTGTTTGTTATTTTTTATGGTTTCCTATTATTTTGTTATTGTTGTTTTAATGTTAATGAATGATTAGAATGATTATGAGGGCTTGTTCCCGCCAACTCCAAGAATTCATCCCACAAAATCCAAAAAATTATTAATAATTAAAATAAAATATTTTATTCACTAAAAACTTCCCGCTGGCTCCAAAAAGTATTGAAGGAGTACAATCACCTTCATATTTAATGCAATATATTTGTCTCGGGTCCGGGTGTGATATGTATATTTACAACAACAGCCAATTCAGTCCACTGCTGGACATAGGCCTCCCCAATAAGAAGGGGGATAATTATAATAATCATAATCCCTTCGCTGGGCATGCGGGTTGGGGATCGCAGGGTACAGCTTCTCGTACCACCGACTCTGCTACCCGTCGGCGGCCAAGGCATTTAGCTGTGCCAGTTTTAGGCTGCGCTATGCCGCAATCAGCCGGCCGCCAGAGCCCCGTCTGTTAGTTAGCAGGGTGCACCACGCACAGGTGAGGTTAACTTGGGTACCGAAGATGGAGGTTAGAACCTCTTACACCCCATGTATGTTTAGGTTCCCATAACACAAGCTCTACTTAGTTTGGGGCTACATGATGCTGTGTGATAGTCCCGCATTATTTATTTATTTATTTATATTAAGATTGTTGTATTTTAAGGCCAATAAAAATATTCAATAGGTACTATTAATAATTTAAGGTGCGACCCGTTTATGTTGGTGGTGCGTGCTTGTAGCGTAGGTAGCTAGCGCACCACCAAAATAAACCGGTTGGTCTTACTGTGGAGTTAAACAAAAAATACACATTTGGACATTTTGTCAAGTTCATTCGGATAAGTACGAGCGGGGCGCCGACGCCGAAGGGATGATAGTTCTATGTTAATTGGCCAATCATACCTAATTAGAGCGTTATAGTACAGTAATTACGGCAAGTCTTTTGTAGATTACGGGTTTATTGGTAACACGGCAAATAATACTTTTTTCAATAATGCTGGACGTAGAGCTTGAATTATGGGTACCACATGATTGATATACTACATTTTTTTTTGTAAAACCACATCCTATACAGAAAACACCCAGACCCGAGACAAATATCTGGAGAACATGCAAACATTTGTCCCGCAGCGGGAATCGTACCCGCAACCTTCTGAAACTGAACTGAACTGAACTTTAAGATAAATACTTATAATTTCGATATTTTAATGATTACAGGAGTTACATAAATAAATAAACCGATTCAAAATTAAGTATAGCATTTTTTCTATATTTCATTATATTTATCTTCCTACCAACATGCCGCGCGACTATTGTGTTCGACTGTACTCAATATATTTTTGGAGTTGCTGGGAAATAAATTAGTAGGTATTTTATTGCCTAATATTTCTTGGAGCTGATGGGAATCAATGTATGGAATTTATAATTTTTTTAGCCGATTATGATGATCAAAAAGATTATGTAAGACGAAATCCGCAAGCAAACCAACGTCCACGAGACGTCAGCGAGCGGATATTGAGGCTCAAGTGGAGTTCGGCAGGACACTTGGCTAGACGGAGTGACGACAGAACCCGAGCGCCGAGAGTTGGCTACAGAAATAGGGGACGTATCCAGCGAGATGGGTGCACGATATCAGAAAGACCGTAATCGGCACCTAGCTCACACTAGCGCAGGATCGAGCCGAGTAGCATAATCATAAGAAGGCATATAGTCGATCGAAAACAGCTGATAATGAATGAATGAATGAAACATGGTGTGTTGCAAAATAATTGTCCACTCGATTCAATTCCACCCAGAATACATTTTTACGTTGTAAGTGCTGAAAATACAACTGTCCATACAGCAGGTCCGCCAGAGCGTCATGTCCGAGACCCGCAGTCAAATTGCTGGTACCCATGTTAAATAAGCGCAATCGGGAAAACTATAACACTGCCAAAGTCCATGGTGAAGTACATGGCAGTAGGTCAAGGTGTTTTGGGCTCTCGCAATTTTTGTTGTGCAATCCTTGGGGATTTTGTGTCATAGTGATGGACGTGGCAGTTTCATAGTTTGCTTGATCCTAACCAACAATATAAAAGGAACAAGAATTACTATAATATATCCTGTCCAGGAGTTAGTTTGCCTAAAAGACCGAAAAGCTTAAAAAGAGCGAAATTTTGAAGTGAAACTCAACGAATCTTGAGCATTCATTTGACCTCTGGTTAATTTCACATCGTCAAAATGTCTGCCCCTTTCTGACTGTTTCACACAGGCTGATATGAGCATAAAAAGAATTAGAATACGTCAGTGGGTCAAGGTGAAGTAGGCCTCGCCATTTTGTTGGGCAATCCTTCGTTTCTGTACACGCGAATCACCGTGATTGTGGTTTTGACACGAATTATATGATGAAATGTTTAATTTGAAATTAAAATGTAGTACTGATGATTTGGCAGTTATTAAATTATCTTCAGTATTATCCACACATATTATTTTTGATTTTTGAGCTGTGCTGTGTTTCGGTTTGAAGGGTGTGGGTGCCGGTGAAATTACAGGCACAAGACGCTTATTATCTACATGCCTCAAGTTGAGTAAAACGTAGGGCGTTGCATCGTAGAGCACGTTCAAAAAAACGTGATCTACGATTAAATGCTTTGTGATAGGTAATGGTTACCACTTAACATCAGGTGGACCATGTGCTTGTTCCATCAACAAGTATCATAAAAAAAAAGAAAAAAAAAATTACAACGTAATAATGTATTTTGACTTCCTCTGCGGCGCAGTGTGCGAAGGTCCACCTGAGAAGCAAAAGGTGTTGGGTTCGATTTCCGCTCGATATGTTTAATATTTGTCTCGGGTCTATGTCTTCTTCTTTTCTTCGATTTTCTTCTTCTGTTGTTTTGTTCGGTGTTTATCTCTTCTTCAGTACGATTTTCAAAAATTCCTAAATGTACTGTACCACATGACTGGTGTCCGAGGTAAACAATGACCTAAAAATTCATTAGATTGAAACTCTGCCTCCATGACTATGCAATATTTCTTGCCTATCATCAGTATTATCATTGTTTATTTTGAGAAAGTTTTATACAATCTTTATTTTCAAGGTATTTTATCAGCTGACCTACCATACTTAGCAGCAACATTCATAGATAGGTAGGTATACAGAAAACTAATTGTACTTACACCAACACCCAACAGATAATACTCGTAAAAATCATGAACGTCAAGATTCAAGATGTTTATTTGCATATATATGTGTAGGGAACAGCCGAGCATAAAGTACTTGAAAAATTAACTTGCCTTTTTCAAGAATCGCAAAAAATGGAAAATATAAAGTGTTATTATTGGTACCTAATTAAATGTGCCTAATTTTGGTCTAAAAAAGGTTCAAGTATGTTATAAATTTTCTAACATAAACATTATAACATAAATTAATTTTATTTAGAAATTAATAAAGTCTTTGACGGACATGAAAGAAGGAAACGGAACCCCGGAAAAAAAGATTAATTTAAAAAATCTATGAAGTTCTATTGGTGACTACAATATGCAGCGATTCAAAATGTGTAATGCCATGAACCTCAACACAGTATTGCAATAAAACATTAGACATCTACAGTCGATACATGATATCGAACAAACGTAACTACGCGGAATCATTGATCATACTGTACCGATGCAGCGGTCAAGGACGACGTCTAAGTGGGGGAATTAGATTTACAATAGCGTTATCGATACCATACTGCTATTGTAGCTTTATAAACATTAATTAACTTTGATAAAATGGTAACTTAAATGTTGTGCATTTCTTTAAATTAAACTTAGCGCTTGTGGCGTGTCTTAATTCGGTCCTATTAACAAATGTTTTAAGAGTCTAGAATCAAGACGATTAAGTGTTAGATTGACCGACAGCATCGTCATGTTCGCTCTTTTGAACATTTTGGATCTGACTTACAGTTCAGATATTCTTACTAAAACATTAAACTCATTTAATATGAAAATACATTAATAATTTAAATTTTTCAAATACAATGTATAAAGTTTGTTTTTAAGCATATAAAAGCCGAACCACTAGCAAAAATTATCATACATCTTGTGAACGTAGATTTCACAGTTGAATAATGTATTCAACTATTCACATACATTTTTAATTATTTTAGACCTTGGGTAAATAGGGCCATTGTGGCAGAACATAGAAAAAAACAAAATCAAACACTATCACGACTTTTTCACCCATTATGACGGCACCCTATTACTAAGGATGTGCTGTTTGTATGTCTGTCTGTCTATCTGTCAGCGGGCTGTATCTCATGAACCGTAATAGGAAAAAGTTGATATTTTCAGTGTTTATTATATTGCCGCTATAAAAAAGTATTTAAAAAGCACATAGCGTTTTATATCTTATACGATGATACGTTCCCCTTCGTGTGCGAGTACGAGATTTTAGATAGATATTGCTAAGTTAGCCAAATCTGATACATTTTTATCTTCATTTATTTTTACCAACCGTTTTGATCTGTTTCACATAAAACTGTGTTCTATTTTTCGATATTAAATATTCGAAGTAAATAAGTGATACCAAATTCCAAGTAAATATACATTTGAAATATCAAACAGTTTCATCCACATAATTCACGAGTTCACAACAAAACTGGAACACGACATAATTCCCAAGAACTCGATTCAGTGATCAGATACGTACTTAGTACCATAAAATTACCATAGAGAATGTTGCTTCTGGTAAAACCATAGCAGTTTCTTCTATCATCATCATCATCATCATCATCATCATCATCATCAATCAGCATTTACAGTCCAATATTGAACGTTTGCCACCCCCAACTATTTTCAGATCGTTCTATTTTAAGTTTCAGGTCTCCATTGGCATTGGTGGCCATCTACAGCTTTTATACAGGCGCCGTCGGCCTGCCTGGTTTCAGCTTTTATATCGTCTGACTATCGAGCCTTCGGCCTGCCTGGTTTCAGCTTTTATATCGTCTGACCATCGCGCCTTCGGCCTGCCTGGTTTCAGCTTTTATATCGTCTGACCATCGCGTCTTAGGAATGCCTGGTTTCCGATTTTCAGAGGTAGTGTGTGGTCTTCACTCTTCGTAAGAAAGTTTCTTTTACAAGAATCATTATTATAGAAATTTAAAATACGCGATTGAAATTCTTGATTAAGTGAATGCCTTGATAATTCAGTATTTAGAATATTCCAGTTAACGAGTCCCACTTAGATAATATTACTTCTGATAATATTCTCGTTGAACCATCGCAGTTTCTTTTACAAGAAGCATATTTATAGAAATCGGAAATACGTATACGCAATAGAATATCTTGATGAAATTGATGCCAATCCAGGCAGAGTATATCAGAGATATTCCAGTCAACAATTTCGAATTAAATTAGAGCGCCGCGATTTTTTATATTTTTAACGGGAATTTTTCTAGAAATCTGCCGAGTGGATTTTATCAATTATTCCTAGATTGATGTTAAAAATAATGAGTAATTTGTTACTGCTCATTAGGGAAGCTTATGTCCAGCTGTGGACTGCTACAGGCTGATGATGATGATGATAGGTACTGTTCTTTATACAGTGCTTCGATAAGTACGTTACGATGTTGGTACCGCTTCTTCAGTTCCTAAGCCACGTCGAAGGCGTTCGAGCGGCCTATAAACTCCGACATCAGGCTTGCCCACTAGCTCATACGAACAAGGAAGGGTACTGTAATGGCCTCACGTTCAACTTTCACAAAAACAGACACTGGCAAGAATGCAGTTATTGTTACCAATTTAAAACCACAAATCATTATTTTCGGGTGGCAACCGGCCAGTTAACGAGCAGGGCCCTTATTCCCTATGACACAAAAGATTCCTTGCGTGTGACGTCATAAAATACTTCAAACACAAACGCGTTTCCAAAACACGCCATGGCGTCACCTAAGAAATTTGACATGGACATAGAGAATACGATTACACACAGATTCCACGCAGATATCGCAACTATGCGCTTTACGTTTGCGTTTTGTCATAAGATTCCTTGCCGATAACGTGACATGATAACATGCTTTAAACACAAACGCGTTTCCAAAACATGCCATGGCGCCATGTTAAGAAATTTAACATGGGCCTAGAGAATATACGATTACACGCAGATTCCACGCAGATATGGCGAGGCACGTTACGTTTGAGTTTGATCCTAATATTCCTTGCCGATAACGTGTGACATGATAATATGCTTCAAACACAAACGCGTTTCCAAAACATGCCACAACGTCATGTTAAGTTTGGCATGGGTATAGAGAATAGGATTACACGCAGATATCGTAACAAGGCGCATTTCGTTAGCGCTTGGTCATAGGGAATAAGGGCCCAGGAGCCGAAGCCGAGTGCCGTATTCGATACGGAATATCGATAATTGAGCCGGCATTCGAATACATAATCGGATGACTTCCGATCTGAAAGCTGATGTCCCTGTGAATGTTGAATGGTGGAAATGCACGCTGACCTACTTGGGGGTATCATTCACTAGTTCCAGTCCACGGCTCTGCTCGTTCCTCGTGTTTTTTTTATGGCATTTGAAGATGGAAAAAGCACATGGCCCACCTGATGTGATCAAAAAGCGTTGCATCGTAGATTTATTTGCGACGCAAATATCGATTCTCATAAAATAATAACAGAATAACGTTCTCTACGATGCAACGCCCTGCGTCCATCAACTTGAGGCATGCAGATGATAAGTGCCTGTAATTTCACCCACACCCTTCAAACCGAAACACAGCACAGCTGCTTCAAGGCAGAAATAGGCATGGTGGCGGTACTTTCCCGGACGAGCCCTCCACAATGAGCTCTACCACGAATGATTAATTGCTAATTAGTTGAATAATGATCGATTAATTGGTATCTAAATAACAAGCTACTTTTTAATATTGAACTGAGTAGTTCCAGGAACTACTATGAATATGCCATTTCTGAGCAATCCGTCTTTTTGATGTGAAGAAGTAATAAATAAAAAGTGTTCAAATACTAACATGTATGATAACCAAATTTTTTGAAGTCGGTAAGAAGCATTTATTAACTAACTTTTTCTAGCAGTAAAGCTCTATTTGAAGGGCTCGTCCTGGTAAGTACTAACATCATGCCTATTTCTGCCGTGAAGCAGCATTGCTGTGTTTCGGTTTGAAATGTGTGCGTGCCCGTGAAAATACAGGCACAAGAGTCTTAGCTACGGGAGGCATATGTCAAGTAGTAGACCGCTATAGGCCGACGATTGAGGCTTAAAACCTTCATGACTCAAGTTGATGGATGCAGAGCTTGCATCTTAGGACGCCATCATGCTTGTTCCATCTTCAAATACAACTTGTCCACGGCAGCGCTCGTGTGGTACCCAAATAAAGTAGCCTTGTCATTCAGGGACTAGCAACTATGACTAGGCACATACAAAATTTCTTCAAAATCCGTTCAATACTTTTAGGGTCAAGAAGTATCAAACATCACATTCAAACTAAGTAAGGATGAGCCCATAATCAGAATAGTAGGAAGACCGGACGCAAACAATACAATAACTACTACCATCTTCGCGGCACTGGTTATTTCTTGGTTAACGTCACGACTAACGCTAGTATTGAGGTCCTGACTAGAAAGCATAAAGATTTGCTTTCTAAAGCCAATTAGTGTTTTCGGCAAGTGAAAGCATTATTACAACTTGTTAATCGATGACGAAAAACTGCCGACTTTTGTACCGTTTCTACCAACAGTCTCCTATCATAAAGTGTCACCTTTTTTGATGCCTGAAGATGGAACAAGCACATGGCCCACCTGATGTTAAGTGGTAACCATTACTTATAACAGAGTATTACTTCGTAAGGTCACTCATGTTTGGTACGTGCCCTAACTTGAAGCATGAAGGTTACCAGCCTCATGTGCTTGTGATTTTATCGGCACCAACACCCTTCAAACCGAAACACAGCAAAAATAGACGAAAAATAGAAATTCACGGCACGGCAAGGCATGGTAGTACTTCTCCGGAGGAGTCCTTCACAAAGAACTCTACTAATGCCAACATTTGTCCCGCAGCGGGAAATCGAGTCCGCAACTTTCGTCTCTGTCAGCTAGTCACCCACTACGCCAACAAGGTCGTCATATAATAGTCCTGACAGTCAATAAGATATTTTGCAATGAAAAGAAAAGGACACGTATGTAATAAAAAAAGTTTCACAAATCATAAAACCGAGACGAATTTCACCCAAATACTCAAGCTTAGTACCGCAAACGCTAAAGACTTCGATACAAAAACTACAAATGAATATGATAATAACTCCTAAGAGAATAAGGTTGATAATCACTTTGTCATGCAACTCGCAAAAGGTAAACTGTGCAATATCTCTGATACAACGGCTTTAGACGAATTTGATTCTAACAACGAAGGTAGTAAGGTTGATATTGATGCCGGTGTAACACTTGCGCAAGAGTTCCCTTGACCTGCTTGCGACTGAACTAGAATCGAATCCCGAATTGGGTTGTCAATTAGTCATTGAGGTTTTATTTTTGATACGAAATAAATTTCAATTAAGAATATCATCACCATCACCATCTTTTTTTCAGTTTTGTTTTGTAAGCCTGTTAGGTTGGACTAGAGATACTTACACAAATAGCTTTAAGATCCACAATTAACATCCAAATATTTGGATCCACAAACAATAAACATCATTTATCATTTATCTTACAAATCACACAAATTCAAGGACTGAATTAGAAACAAGGTCGCATTTTGAAATGTGCAGTCATGCACGTTTTAATGTGCATATGTATAAATACCCATTAACATCAGCCTTTTACAGTCCACTGCTGGACATAGACCTCCCCTAATGAGCATAATCACCATTGCGCTCTGTCCTTAGCTTGACGCATCCAGCATCTACCAGTCTTTCGCAAATCGTCACTCCACCAGGCCGGAAGGCCCTAGATTCCAGGATTTAAATAATTTTGTGGGCTTCAAATACTACGAGTACTAACTCAGATATAAATATTTGCACACAAAAACTTGTTCCCTAACGGAATAGAAGGGAATTTTCCCACCCTTCGTATCTCAGCCTGCCTGCTATCTGCCCATTGTCTCTGTGATAATGATTATATATCTATCAAGAATTTGTAACTCATACACCATAATCATTACGAAATATCACTGAAACTCATATAGTAATTTGAAATATTAAGTAAACAACTTTTACAAAAACCCAAATCAATATAAAACCTCCGAAAGATATATTCGTATCAAATCGACAAATCGCGATAAGTCGTCAACTCAAGAACTTGACCTTGACGACCCTTTGGGCATCGACACACCAACAGGAAACCGTGTAGCGGTTTGAAAAACATGCTAAAATCAATCCAATTCACATAAACATACTAGTACTTGTTTGTTTTATCAAATAAAAATAATATTTGTAGTAAAAAAAATAATCAAATGCAAAGTATTAATGCAAAGGATTAGCCAGTGTCAAAAAATAAGACCGTTCACACTTTTCAAGAATACTAATAACATTTACTTGAACCCGAATAAAATTAACACAATTTTCGGGAAATAAAAAATAAACAGTTGGCGAAAAATCTAGCTAGCTTTCATTCATCAAACATAACACAAAGAAAAACAGGCAATATTGGAAAGAATATAGAAACATGATTTACATCAGATAAAACAAAAATATTCTACGCAAAACAACATTAATAAACACGATAATATAATAATTAGCAAAACAGATAAATAGGAAGTTTCCGATAAACCAGTAATCAGAAAAAGCCGATAATTCAAAACCAGCCAAAGTTTCCACAAGCACGTGGTAGAGGGTGGTGTTGCGCAACAGTTGAAGAACCCAAGGTTCCCTGACATTTATAAAGGACTCGAGAAAAACAACCAAGGTCATGTTTTGAAAGGAGCAAAATAGGAGGCGAAATTAATTCTTTTAACACTGAAAAAAAGAGATGTAACCAAGTAATAAATTGTGAATAGTTACTGTGGCATAGTTGTACTAAAAATCACCATGAGCTAATTATTAAGAGTACATTAGGACCTACGTGGACAACAATATAGAAAATCCAGTTAAAGTCTTGAGTATTTAGTTGAAGTTTTCCCAAAAAAGGGTCTTATTCAGTAAGTAAAGGGAAGTGCAAAGCTGTTCAGCTGACTCAGAGTTCTCTACCATCCTAAGGACAGGGTAGGGACTTAGAAAGAACCAGTAACAGGAAGAATCAACAGATCAAACCACCAATTTATAAGCCCAGAACCTATATACAAACATTGTGACGAAAAACATGTCAAATCCTAAAAAAACAGCTCAAATCAGAAAGTAAATTTTGTGGAAGTATTCGCAAATAAGGGTCTTAAGGGCGTTACGCAACGGTTTATAGACCCCGAGTTCTTTGACATCGTAAGGACAGGGCCCTAGACGGAGGGTCACATTGTACGCATGGATCGATTAGATTAACTTTCACGACATGGAGCAATCAAAAACATTTTTTGTATAAAGTAATACTTTCTGTCTGTGTGTATTCATAGAATGTTGATAATGATCCATTATTGGAATTTACGCTTGCGTTATTAGCCTTCGTAGCAATACTATTTGGCAACGCAGCGATTTCCCTAGGTAAGCTGCAGGTGTAAGTTTCGTGATATCTCAAACACGGTCGACTAATCCCAAACTAGGCAGAGCCTATATATACTATGGTTACCGGAAGATTGATAGACACACATAAATACATAGACAACACCCAATCACAGAAAAAACATGTATGTTCACCACACAAATGTTTGTCCTGGGTGGAGATCGAACCCGCAACCTACAGCTTAGAAGGCAGAGTTACTACTAGCAGTTAGGGCAGTCTTTAGAACAAGAAATCCCTTAAATTGTTTGAAGAAAATATCGTTGAAGTAGGCTTCATATCCAAAACAGTTATTACTCGAAAGAAAATATCGTTGAAGTAGGCTTCATATCAAAAACAGTTATTACTCGATATTATTTGATGATCGATCGATTGTACGACAGTATTATACTCGAAACTTAATAGATCAAGTACTAAGATGACTGTCAAATAAGGAACCTTCCATCCCCAAAAGGTATTAACTTGAAGTGGAATAAAAATACAAAGGTATATCAAAGTAAACACACCATCTCGTCTACGTACAAAATTAAAAAAGGTAAGAGGAAAAACTCTTACAAAATATACCAATATCAATATCGGTAATCACAACGACGAATTTCTAGATTCTTCCGAACTTATTTATTTAAAGGTCACTGTTGATTGATTGCAAAAAATAATTAAAACAGTCACTTACCAAGGATAAGGTGTAGTTTCGCGTCCGTTTGGAATGCGTAATGGAGTGTGACCAGGAATGGGCACGCCCGAACAGCCTCCAGGACCTGTTAAGCAATAAACAACTTGTAATGCTCCCACTAAGAACTCTGGCCTAGTCACGAAGGTTACGGACCGTTAGTCTACGCAGATAGCTGATTGGGTGAGTTATGTGTCTTCTTTCCTTTCTTATAAGGTAGTGGTCAACTCTATTATCGGTTTGAAATTACTTGTTTATAATTCACTTTACGATATTTTTAGTGCCTTTAGACTATTCAGATAATAAGTAGCATGTTATTCCAGGTTGCAAACTATGTATACTATGTATATTCAAAGTTTCACGAAAATCCGCTCAGTCATACAAAGACAAAATACAATAGTTTGATAGTGTGATTCTATAATAATTTAATTCTAGACAATATTCATATAACATGTAAAAAATAAGAGGTCTAAAATGCATCCCTGGGACGGACCACAATGCAAGTGTGTGTGTTTGTATAATGTTAATTACTGATTAGAGTGTTTCACATAAATGTATGAAACTATCATTCGAATGAAATAAAAATAATTCGTTATTGCTTAACGAATAACATTAATGTAATCCATCACAAGCATACACTAGAAAAAATAGTGTCAAAAGCTTCACCAAAATCAATATTTCATAAAAAAAAATAAGTTCAATGACAGAATGAGTGCGAAATATTATAATCCATTAACGATTCAATATTCGGGAACTGATTTCTGGCTACGAAGACAGACAAAAACTACATTAAATTGCTGCTATGATTCAAACAAAAATGAACACAAGAACAAATAATTGAGAGCCGTTTCAAAATTACGATCATTCATGATGACTATTCCATCACGGCGAAGTCTAGACTAGATAAAATAAAGGCATTTAATGGGATAGTCATCCTTTTTAGAAGAAAGGCAATTTTAAACCACTTAAACTGAATTTATTATACGACAATTTTATTTATATCAACGGGATATTTACCAGGATTTGCAAGTTCTATTGTTATTTATTTATATTATGTTCACAAAAGAACATCTCTGTTGCTATGCTACGCAGATCCACGATATAATACATTTCAATAGGTACAAAAATCTCCCGTTCAAGTGATTTTTGTAGATACTGTTTGATACTATTAAAATTAAATGGCTAATCGTAATGACCGTGACCTTATTATGAGTATTTTTAAGTTTAACCATCAACAAATAGACAGACATTTTTAATTAGAAGCACAAAATTAAAATCAAAACGGCTTTCCTCATTATGGATATCTTTAGATATTGCTCAGAATACAAAAAACAATTTGCAGAAACTTTTTAAATTGTAAATAAAAAAAAGGTACAATGGGCGGTCTTATCGCTAATAGCGATCTCTTCCAGACAAACCTTTGGATGGACAGGATAGCACGATCAACAAAAGACGGTGGTGTACATACATAAGAAAGTAGCTGGATAAATAATATCATACACATACCTAACTAACTACGAAATACATTAGATACCTTAGAAAATATACCTACTACATAAAATATTAATATAATAAAAATGAAAATATAGACTACATAATTATAATACAAAAAATACGTAAATACCTATTTGCAAAATATAACATTGTTAGTATCCCTTAGCAATAAAACCTGGCAGTCAAGAGAAAGGAAATGCTTAAATACTTTATCCTTAAAAATGGGCAGGAATTTAGATGATCTTATAGAAAGAGGTAAGGCGTTCCAAAGTCGTATAGCTTGTACAGTAAAAGAGTCGCTGTAAAACTTAGAGCTATGGACTGGTTTACTAAGCTGCAACGTTTCTGAAGAGCTTAAGTTTCGATCGTGTGCCTGGTGCAAGAATTCATGTTCAGAGGCAAGTCCAATGATTGTTTTCAGTAATGAACGTAGCAAATTCAGATCAGTCAGAGGCTCAATTACGAAGACTGGCGAAATAGTATTCTTATCGTAGACGTAAAATTTTGGCCAATGAGAAGTCGTAGATTGAATATTTGTTATTGGCCAACTTAGGATACGTCGAGTTGAAATATTCGTGATCGCCCTTTTTTAGTTCATTCAACAGAACAAGTTGCAAACTGCAATGCAAGCCGATAGCCACATAAAATCCATATTAAAGAATCTTCCGTAAAGTGTACCTATTGTGCAATACCTGAAGACCGCATTGTGAATGTCGTCATGTTGTTTATTTGATTCTTTCTCTTGGTGGCTTAGTCTTAGGAAAGAATCATTAATGTTTTTTTTCGTTTTGAAAAATTTATGTGAGCCTTGCCACGTACTCAAAATAGTAAATGAAAACATCGTGAGGATACCTGTGGCTTAATCAGCGACACACGTATAGATGATGTCTTTTTTTACAGGCCTTACGGCCGCCTAGGCTGAGATAATGGTATAGGTGCAAGCATACTCCAAACTAATCCCACGCCTACAGCGCCAGCGTTCCGATCAGTGAGTAAAAGTTGCCACTTGACACTGTATAAATAATCTTTAAACACAAAATCTTCTTCCTCACCTGTCTTTCTGTCCTTGTGTGTTCAGCAGTCTTTAGTTTCTGCACAATAGATGCTTTCTTCAATACTTTCATTGCATATAATCTACCTTCGTCTACTCCCATCCTTTTTCTAACTAGGAACACTTTGCCGTAAGCTGGAACAAAGAGAGAAATGGTGTTAGCAATAATCGTAACGTTATTGAATGCCTAACTTATATAATAAAGGGGTATAGAAACGACATCAGCTGTGTAATGACGGAGTAGTGGGCGAAGGCCAGCCTGAGACGCAGAATTTTCGATTTCCTCCGTGACATTTTTGTATAATTTGTAAATGCAAATACATATTGGTCTCGGATCTGGGTGTTTGCTATTTTTTAATAAAAATACAAGTCTATGCACCAATAGTCTCTCAATTGAGTATTAACTTCATTTAAGAATATGGTCCAAAGTGGCGACTGCCGCGAATTATTTTGTCAAGGATAAGCCACCTCACGGTTTGTGGTCAAGGTCAACGTCAGCCACGAACATGTGCAACATCAGAGATGTCGAATGCACTGCATCAAAATGAGGCGTATAGGTTAGCCTCTTATCTGTCCCATACCCTTCAAACCAAAGCAAAGCTTGAAACAAACAAACAGTCAGAGTTCCATTTCTAAGTAACTCCATACTTTCGCTCTAACCTTATCGTCATATTAAGAGCAAAAACATAAATGGAAGTGGTATTACGCTGTAAGTTGCTCTCGAGAAAGTAGGACAAGTATCGCAAACAAAAGAGCAATTAAAACATGTTTATTTTTATCAAGCAGATAAAAAACGGGTATTTCTTGAAGTATTGAGTTTTATGGCAGCCAATAACATTTTTCTTTTGAATCTGTCAGAACCACCTGTTTTCATATCAAAATATGATTTGATCTAAATCATCAACCATAATTTTAAAAACAGACTTCATACATGAGACGAACATAATATGGACGAATTGAAAATTAAGCAGCCTGGGTACACAAACAGAATACAAACGGAGAACAAAGTCGAAATTAAAACGCAAATAATGGCGAAAATTACTGACTTTCTAACACCAAAAATGAAATATGTAGATCTATGTGTTATTTACACTAGCAAACTATGACGACGAAAAATTCGATGGATATGATGCCGATGACTTTGTCATTGTAAAGATTCCATGTCACATAAAAAGTTTTGAAAATTAGTGCCACAAGTACACTTATTGCTTTTCCCTTGGTAGACATGCAGGGTGCGAGTAGATATGTATTGTAAAGGTAAAAGGTACTGTATTACGCAGAATATGCAGATCCTAGGGAACTCAGATTAGGAAGATTTTTCTAAAATTGGTGTCGACAAAAGAACAGATTTTTTTTTGGGGAAGTCGTGTGTGGTTGCGCCCGCCAACCACGTATATATTTATTTTTGGGAAATTTCTAATAATAACTACGTAATCCATCATCAAAGAACGAGTATGAACGTCTACGTCTAAAATTTTCATAGGTACGTGATTTTATCGAGAACTTATTGTCTAGAGAAATCTAACATAGGTTTGAAGACATTATTTAACCAGAGTTTGATATCAGTTTATCTACCAAAAAATATCTATTTATTTCAAGACAATATCCACATTTCCCATTAAATCTGTGATCGTTCATGTAATCTGTGGCACCGGACGTGTAAGGTTACTGTTGTCACACAGCTGTCATGATGTCACGTCGAGTGGTCATTGAGCCGGCCTGGATTAGCTTCCTGCGTCCTTTGTTTAGTCGCTTCCCTACCTGTGGGAAGGGTCTTTTGCTCTTAAGGCTTGAGGGGTTATTAAACTTTAATGTTCTTTCCTGTGCTTTTGCTTAACACATCCTATGAAACTTGTGAGGAAATTGGCATGTCCTAAACCCGAAAATTTAAAAAACCGAAGAAATTTTCAGTAGTGGAGCTCTTTGTGAGGGGCTTGTCCGGGGAAGGACTACCGCCACGTGGAGCAGCATTGCTGTGTTTCGGTTTAAAGGGTATGGCTGCTCGTGAAATTACAGGCACAAGATGCTTATCACCTTCATTCCTCAAGTAGATGGACTCAGAACGTTGCATCAAGGTCACGTTCTAAACAAGCATTACCTACGATGCAATACTCTGTGATAGGTAATGATTACCACTAAACATCAGGAGAGCCAAGTGCTCGTTCCATCTTCAGGAACCATAAAAAAAGATGGGGAGTTACGGTATCGCTTGCAACTTTTACGTAGAATGCCAAGAGCGAGCAAAGGGTAGGCAATACACAAACGAATAAAAAGTTTGGTCTTTCCTCTGACTTCCCCAGGTATCCTCACTTCATCATAACATAGATCTACCGGCTTACTTAGGCATAAACCCTACTTAAAGTTATCCATTGCTTAATATAAGCTGTCACTGTTTGTCATCATGATTCTGTCTGTCTGCCAGCCGGCTGTATGTATCTCATGAACCGTAATAGGTAGACTTAAATTTTCAGAGTATGTATTCCTAAGTATCTAAAAGTACAGTGTTATATCTTGTACGATGGTACAGAACCCAACTCGCACTTGACCGGTTTTTAAGGCATTCGTGAATGTGCCCATTTTATACAAAGTCAAGATAACAAAACTAAGTAGCTATCAGAAATAAGTTGTTGAAACTCAGGCGCCTGATAACATGCAAATTCGTATACATACAGCGGGGTATTTGACCTGCCGTAGATGTTAAACAATAGTGTCGCACACATACGCCGAAATATCGACAAGCTGAACATATCTAGTCTACTACTAGTTCTGGGGCATGATTCTGACGATCGATATATTTGATTATATATCGCAGAAACTGTCAAAACTGTATGAAAAATTGACAGTTCTCGCGATATATATATATATATATATCTAATAGAATCAAATGTATCGAATCGTCAGAATCAGGCCCCTGCCTTTATTCTGTGCTGCTACAGAATGCTGAGTCTCGAACCTCTGCTAAAAAGTCATTTCTTTTCTGTCCTTCCATGTAGCTAAATGATTGTACGTTTTTATAGGCAGGACAGTGAGAATATGAGCTTACTTTACATCTTCAAGTAACGTCAAATTAAGCAATTTGACAAATCTCTGAGCGACCTTGTCACTTGAAATAGGCCTTTAACTATGACATCAATTGTACAGTGTTTTACCAAATCATAAATATTTTAAATCCTGTTTTTTTTTCGCGAAAATCTCCGGAACAAATCCGGTTACCCCCTCACTTAACCCGTCTCCAGCCTGTATTAGTCCTGAACACCATGAAAGATTATTATAACGAGCTATTCATCAAACTTAGGAGCATTTTAGTGAATTTATCTAAACACCGCACCGACTATGCTGAAATGGTGTAGGTGCTACCAGCAAGCCTACATGTATATCATGCCATGCCCCAAGTATTACAGCATCCCTTACAGTGGATAAGTCACCACTTAACTCCGTTTTATCATCTAAACTAAAAGCAAATTTTACCCGAACTATAAGGTAATTTTTTACCATTACGATATTAGGTTTCCACTAGCTTAGCATGTTAGCCCGACTAGTTGATGGTTTACATTTTGTCAAGTGTCGTGTTCACACTAACTAAAAGAGAAGTAGTATGGCCCACCAGGTAGCCTAGTGCGAGCATTTTACCAGCTCGATCGTGTTTGCGTTTACGCAAATTTATATGGAGTCGAGGTAGCGCCATCTAGTGAAAAACGCGTGGCACTGACTCCTTTCCATACAGATTTTCGTAAACGCAAACGCGATCGAGCTGGTAAAAAAACTCGCACTAGGCACTCTGATGTTCTTCGTAGGTACGCATGTTTGGAGCGGGCCCTATGACGCACTGTGTCCATCAACTTAAAACATGAAGGAGCCTGTAATTTCACCGGCATCCCCTCTTAAACCGAAACTCATCAATGCTGCTTCACGGCAGAAATAAGCATGGCGGTAGAACTTCCCCAGACGAGCCCTTCACAAAGAACGCTACTACATCAATTTCATCTACCAATAACTTGGTTCGCGTAAGATCCGCGCGAACCGACTAAAGCACCTAACTAATTGCACGCGAATTCTTTCAAAGCAAAAGATCTCTTTGAACAGTTATGAAAGCCACTTAGTCTGGCTGAATGGATCAAAATGCCAAAGGACACCGGATCGACCTTAACTAGGTCACAAGGTAACATTGAACTTGGAATCCTAGGACATGACCTAAATTACCCCCTGAGGGTACAATTTTTTCCTACATCCATATTGTATAGGCTATATATAGGCACATGGACAGAATTCAGATTAAAAAAAACTTATCAGCAGAGTTTCTTGATAGTTCTTATCTGTTTAGTGGCGTTATGAATACGTCCTGATCAAGAAGTTCTAATCATCTAAGGCGAATAATGCCTAAATGTCAATCTAAAGAACAAAAGGTCTAAGATTCAGAATACCTAAAATGGTAATTTGCCTAAAATGCATATTATCTAAAATGTAATAAGTGTGTGAAGCAAATATTGGTGTTTGTAAATGAAAAAAATATACGTTTAAGTGATCCAAATACAAATATTGTATTAGATTAATCGGTTCAGGGTATATATGTGGTTGAAGCCTGCTTTAAAGTATACTTGTGTTAGGAGACCTCGCTCTTCATAGATATAATTTATCATCAATAAAGACTTAATACCTATACTGAGATTACTTCCGTGTCTCAATGCCAACAGTGACACTGTTCAACAGAATCTCTACTGATTCCAACCGTAAATTGGATGTATTACAATTTGGATGGGAATTCGGATACGACCCTTGACGCGGTCAATTATATAGTTCAAAAAACACCCAATCCTATCAAAGACATTTTAAAATACATATCTTTCTTCGTATGAGCCAGAACAGTAGCCCGGTCTGGTGTAGGAGTCTTTAGGCCGCCCGTGGGTCTCCGACTTGGCTTAACGACTGAAATAGCCGGGGCCCACATCTTCACATGCTTTCCGGACACGGAGGCGCTCAGATCTAAAAGCCACTGAAAGGTCATTCATCCAAGTAGTTACCGGGCATAGTGTTGCTTAACCAAGGTGATCTGCTAAGAATACAAGTCACGCCACGAGCGCTCCAGCCAGGCCACTAATACTAAGAGGATGGATGCGTTTTCCAACGTTTTCTCTTTGGTCAAAAAAGTTATAGTTTTGATTTTAATGACAAGGATAACTGATGAATCAAATTAAAAACAAGTTGGTTTAACTTCTTTTTCTTTTTTATTCGAAAGTATAATTAATTGAACCGTCCGCGGCCTTTCTTACATTTTACATTTTCCTGTCCATCAAAAGTTGTCTGAAAGAGATCGCTTCCTAGCGATAAGACCGCCCATTGTATTTTATATTTATTTTAAGTTTCAGTCTGTCGTTTCTAAAATTACAACAACAACAACAAATGACAGCCTATTATCAGTCCACTGCTGGAAATAGGCCTCCCCTAATAAGAAGGTGGATATGCCCATAATCCCCACGCTGGGCATGCGGATTGGGGATCGCAGAGCACAGCTTCTCGCACCACCGACGCTGCTGCCCGTCGGCAGTCAGGGAATTTAGCTGTGCTTGTGTTAGGTTGCGCTATGCCGCAATCATCCGGCCGTTAGAGCCCCGTTTGTTAGTTAGCAGGGTGCACCACGTGCAGGTGAGATTGGCTTGAGTTCCGAAGGTGGAAGTAGGAACCCCTTACACCCTTAAAATTAATTATTCTAAAATTAAGGTGTGCAATAAACAATGTTCATTCAATCATTCATTTAACAGCAAATTTTTATACAAACAAACGTGTTGGACAATCATACTGGCATTAAAAATACACGTACCACGCAAGCGAAGCCGCGGGCTAGTCAAGCAATAATTTTCTTAGGAAAAAATTCCATACCACACCAACCAGAAAAAAACTGGTTATTTAACGGACAGACTCAGAAGATACATAATTGCAAAGGGTCAACTGGAAGGTGATTGACCACCCTGCAGGCTCAACCCCAAACCCCGACACGTTGGGCAACGTTGCGGTAGGGCAAGGATTGCACAGGTGGCGAGGGTAGGTCACATGGGAAAGGTCTGTTCTCCGCACGCGATTCAAGACGTCAAACGGGAATTCAATTTTAGTTAATTTGGTCGTTAATTAAAATGTTTCTAGATTGAGACTGAAATTTAAATATTCTGTCATCTTGTGGTATTTTTTTTGTCAGGCTGGCTTCCGCCCTAAGCTTCGTTCGCGTACTTAGATAAAAGTAGCCCATGTACAAAAAATAATCAAATTTCTAAACCTCAAATTCAAATTTCTCTCTCTCTCTCTGTGTGTGTCTCTCTCTCTCTCTCTCTCTCTCTCTGTGTGTGTGTGTGTGTGTGTGTGTGTGTGTGTGTGTGTGTGTGTGTGTGTGTGTGTGTGTGTGTGTGTGTGTGTGTGTGTGTGTGTGAGAGAGAGAGAGAGAGAGAGTGAAAGAGAGAGATATATAATGTTTTTGTGACATTAACGCACTTGATTTTCAAGGACTAAGGAATATTTCGCCCGTCGAAAGAACAGTAGAATAATCGAAAAAATTTAAATACACTCAAACGAAGTAGCAAGCGTGTACCTACTTTTGCTTGTTTTTAAGCGGAAAAAAGGTGAAAAGGTACTCTTCATCTTAAAAAAGTTCTTTACGGTTTTTTAAACAACCTCACCAAAAAGATTATCTAAAAATCTAAAAAAATTACTTGCCTGAGAAATTATTCGTCATCTCTCGTAAAACTTGTCTCGCCCTCGAGCTATCGGCCAGGTGGTGCGTTTTTTTACCGACAGATGTGCACTCAGTACGTTTACCTCGGGTACCATGTGGAAATGTCCGAGTTTACTGCATTACCAGTTCGTGTTTAGAGAATTTATGCGAATAAAGCTTTGGCAAGTCAATTTCGATTTAAAAATATATCGTCTCAGCCGGGGTTTGAACCTTCTCATACTAACCGATGATTAACTAGAAAATTCCGCCCAGTCACTACTTTGATGGGTGACGGTTTAGTGGCATTTCGATCTCAACGCTTTCGGAGGCATATTAAGGTGTTGAAGTTGATTCGGCTGTTCCAGACGTTAACGTTTTGAGTACTGAATATCACACCGCCGGCCGCAGCTGCTGTAGCACGTGCTCCTCCGTGGCCAGCAGTCAACTTGTTAAGCTATGTCTGAGGCCCCTGGGGCGGCCTTAAACTCCAACACCAGAATTGGCCACAAGCTCATATTAAGAAGAAGAAGAACTATTATTATTTGTTTTGAGACGGTTTCATCCTAAGCTTTCGTTATAAATTTGCTCCCCCGTTAGCTATTGCTGTCGCCATCATTCTGACAGACGATATTATATTGTAATTATCTGAACCCGCTCTAAAACGAGGTCATACCATGTTTGTAACATAAGGTATGGGGTTTCAACCTTTTTTCCATCAAGAGAAGGGGGCGTAGAGCGTTGACACGACTGTACCACAGGCCACCCGTATAGTGAGAGATAACGTTTACCCTAAGTTAGGGTTACTATTACCATCTGCCACACATGTTAGGGTTGAGCTTTGACTAATAGCTAGATAAAATAAATCACAATGTGGAGATATGTATGTTCCTCCTTCACGCCAAAACTTCTGGTTGAGCGGTTTGCACATGCATAGTTCTTGACCACGAATAACATCTAGTCGAAGAATGATTGGATAACTGTCGCGCTCGAGTTTTTTAGGCCAATATCGAAATAGTGACTGGGCGAAGGGTGGATTAACATTATTATGACTGGTACCCACCGATCATATTGAGGCCCCAAATAAAGTGTTGCCAACATCACAAAATAAACAAACATAAAACAAAATATGCAGTCATATCAAAATAACGGGAATCATTTTTATTCTGAGATTTTTATCAAAGATATGTCAAATTCGGGGAATTCACGTATTCAACATATCAAACGAAACATATAATTCGGGGAATTCCCGAATAGAAATACGATGACAGCCCTATCACAAGAGCTCAATATGTTTAGATTTTATATAACACACAACGTATTGTGCATTACTAAATAAACTTTTAAATATAACGGAATAGAGTTTAGAATCCATTGATAAGTTCACCTGAGCACGAGTCCTTATCTCTAAGCTTATTGAAGGTTTCTATCGGTATTTTGTTATTCTTAGAAGCAAAGGATTCTTTGCGAGCTTTTTGAGCATGACTCAATGGGATAGATTCCTTTATTTCTCTGGGCAGCGCCGTCTAGTATTTAAATTTATTTAAAAAAAACAATTGCCGTGCGTGCGTGGGTCCCGGAAAAGCTCGAAAACGGCTTGACCGATTTGAATACTTTTGGTTTTTGTTTTGTTCGCCTTGATTCAGGGGTGGTTTAGGAAAACAGCCGCAGCAACAGAACAGCCCTTAATAATAACAACATTTTATAATAACATTTTTTTTAAGTAACATAATTATATTAATATTAACCGCTGACAAGACGAACTCGAAGCCTTCGAGAGAGGATGGTAGGATGTCTCAAAGGACAGAGATGGGTGGTGGAATTCGGGGGATACTTTTGCCCAGCAGTGGGACGATGCAGGTTGATTAAAAAAAATAATAATAACCTATGTTGTCAAGCTGGGCAAAATTGCTAAATTAGTAAAGGTTTACTAATTTTATAGGATTATAAAATACTGTCAAATTCTAGTTCATATGAACTGACGTCTGTTGGTCCAGCTAGTACTTAACAATTTTCACCTGTAATTCGCATTTTATGCGGAAAAAATCTGCAAAAATCTTCTAGACAAGCATGCTCCATCATAGACAACCTGACTACACCTGTTTCAAGTGCACTATCGTCAAACGATTGACTATTCTTTGTAAAAAAAAATAGTACAACCTAAAATCCGAAGCTTATCGTATCTTCTTAATAAATAAAATACGAGATTTCTCACACATGGTCAACCGATCCCAAACTAGTCAGAGCCTGCACTATGGGCACCAGAAACGGATAAACTACATAATATACTGATAAAACATCCAGACAGAACAAATATCCAAGTTTACTATACAAATTTTTTGTCCGAAGGCAGAACCAGTACCGCTGTCGAGCTGAGGACAGGGCGTAATGGCCGCTCTATAGAGGAGCCCTATATCCAGCAGTGGACTGCCATAGGCTGATGATGATGATGAAATCATCAGATTAAGTCTTGCCGTAAAGGCGTAAAAGGGGTGTAAGGGGTTCAAACCCTTATCTTCGGAACCCAAGCCAACCCCACCTGCACGTGGTGCACCCTGCTAAACAACGAACGGGGCTCTGGCGGCCGGCTGATTGCGGCATAGCACAGCCTACATCGGCATAGCTAAATCTCCTGGCCACCGACGGGCAGCAGCGTCGGTGGTGCGAGAAGCTGTGCCCTGCGATCCCCAATCCGCATGCCCAGCGTGGGGATTATGGGTATATCCCCGTTCATTAGGGGAGGCCTATGTCCAGCAGTGGACTGATATAGGCTGGTGTGGTGGTGGTGTGGTAAAGGCGTAAAACAAACACAACCATGATAATATTTATTTTGCGATAATAGTAAGACTTTAAATAGGTTATAATTAAAATAGCTATGTAACAAAATAGACCCACTATTGATACTACTAAGTAGCTAAGTTAGGACTATGGTATGGCAACTCAGTGGGTAAGGGGAGTAATGAACTAAAGCATTTTCTACACGGCGCGGTGCGGCAATGTAACGGGTGCGGAGAACAATGCTGTGTAGAGATTAAGTACGATGAAAACAAACCAAAATTCGAATTTTATCAGTTCTTTAATCAAGAATGAAATTGCATTGTACTTAGCGGATATTACTAATACGCTAATACCTACACTCAATACAAAATAACAACAATCGGCTAACTCGCTTAAATAGCTGATAACACAGTTTATCGCAAAAACCGGAAATTTGATGATTGTGTTGTGTAGAGCCATTGAGTTTTGTTTAATCTTACAGCCCGTTAACCGGCCATCAAAATTCATAGCAATATAATTTTCGATGGAAAATCTATTCTCAACATAAATCATTCTAATATTAACGACACACATGGTGCAATGGATGAAAGCCCGGCAGAAGGTTGCGGGTTTGATCCCCGCGATACAAATGTTTGAATGATATGCAAATATTGGTCTTGGGTCAAAAACTTTTCTTTCATAGTAATATTATAAATGTGAAAGTTGGTTAGAATGGAAGTGGGATGGATGGATGTATGGTTGTTTCACAACCACGACAGAACGGTTGTACGGATTTGGACGAAATTGGAATATACATCGATTGTGATCTGGACTAACCAATAGGCTACTTTTTATCCGAGTACCACGCTAGCGAAGCCGCGGACGGAAGCTAGTGTATTAGTATGTATGTATTTACAAAAAAAATGTATGATACTATAAGTCATATCAGTCCTGTGGTTCCCATATTACAAGCTCTGCTTAGTTTGAGGCTAGATTATGTTGTGTGATGATGTCCGGCATTATTAAAATCGAAACTTTAATTTGATCACCATTTAAAAGCGCAATAAAGCTCATAAACTTTACTCAAAAGTTTTAAGTATTTGAGCGTTAGTCCTTTCCGTGGCCGCACCATGTAACTGAGGCTTAAAATTACGAAAACTAATTAGGCTTCGGCCAACGGTATTTGGTAACTTTTAAATCCAAATATTTGTAGATTCCTACACGAAACTGAGAAATTTTGAATGGTTCTTGGTATTTGTTTGCATGGTTTTATAGCTGTATGTGTTTGTGTATATTATATGTACTGTTTTATTTGTATTTCCTCTACAACTAAATATAAGTAAAATAGCAACTGCCCTGCGATGCCAAGCATGGGGACCATAATAACACATACCCCATAAAAATAGGGGATGGCTATATCCAGCAGTGAACTGATAGTGATGTTTTTGTAGAAATTTTAGTAGGTAGTAGAGTTCTTTGTGAAGGGCTCATCCGGGTTGGTACTGCCACCATTCCTATTTCTGCCGTGAAGCAGCTGAGCTGTGTTTCGGTTTGAAGGATATGGTTGCCGGTGAAATTACAGGCACAAGAGGCTTATCATCTTCATGCCTCAAGTTGATCGACGTAGGGCATTGCATCGTACAGCACGTTCCGGAAAAACGTGTTGTATGATGCAATGCTTTGTGATAGGTAATGGTTACCACTTAAAATCAGGTGGGCCATGTGCTTGTTCCATCTTAAGAACTATAAAAAAAAATATAGCTGGATTTAAAACCAATAAGTATCTAGTACCGTTTTAAAGGCACCAACGTAGTTTTGGCTGGGCCAGACCTACCCTAAGTTATTGTATCAAGCACTTCTCAAACAGTTATAGGTCCAGATTAGGTCCAGTATAGGTGAGATTATACTTCCAGAGAATTATCATCATCATCGTGGAAGTTATCTACCATACAATGTCCCGTTATTTGAGCCGGGTCAGATTTGTTACGTCATTCATAACACAAAATGTATGCAATACCATACGGGGTGTGTATTGTATAAAAGTACTACCACCAAGTTTTCCAGGGCCGATCAGGGACGGATCAATTATCTTAGGCCAATCCAAAAATAAACTCAATCATCATTGAACGGAATAATGTAGATATTTAGTGTCGTCATATTCATCAAAATCAGTATCTGTAATCACGGGGAACTTATGATTCATCGAAATGCCATAAACCCATAAAAAAACATGTTTTGCTACAATTTTTATTAGAAAACAATCGAAAAGTACCAGGTGAACATAAAGGTCGAGTGGTGTAAGGACGGGCGGGTAACGACCGGGCGAGCGCGTTTCGGGGGTCGACGGCCGCGAGAACGTCCTGGGACGGCCTCTGCCAGGCGAGCCGCTTCCAATCCGCACGCAATACAAAATAATCTCTATCTCTATGAATTTTGGTTGTGACTGGCTTGAGAGAGAATTAGTATTTTTTGTTTTGTGGAATCGAATTGGACTGTTGTGTTCGGACATTAAGGTTCATTTTGGTTGAGCAGAGATCTTGATGTGCGAGTGAAACTTTCTGTTTACTGCTAATACTCTGTGGGCTTAGGACGGCCTCTGAGGTGTCATGAGGCCCTGGTACAAAGTGCGTCGGATAGACAATTGTGCTGGCTATTTTTTCGATTTGGCAAATACTTTGCAAACATGTATTTTTATCGATCATACTTAAAATATGTTTCGACTAAGTGTTAAGTTGTGAACTATAATTTGATAAACATGTTTGTTTTCTTACGTATATTGACGGTTATATGATTTGTTTTGTATCAAATTTTATGCTTCTATAAATCATCATATTATTTTATGAAACGTTCATATTTTGAGTACTTTTGTAGAAACCTTTTCAATCCTTATCCCTGTTTTTAAATACCCTTCATCTACAAATAATGTATGAGTATAATATTTATGTATCACATATTTTGTACTTGTATGTGGGTCAGTAAAATAATTTTCTTGTTCTTCTAGTACATCAGTAATGTGATACCTAATTAGAAAAGCTCTGCTTACTTTGGGGTTAGATGATGTGTGAAAAAGTCCACTGTTTTTTATTTTTTAAGAACTCGATTCCGGCAGCGGCTTCGCTCGCGTGGTACGCGGATAAAAAGTAGCCTATTATTCTCGGTCTAGAACTATAATAGTCAGTCACAACCACAGCGTATCATTGTCTCGCTGAAGTTGGCTATAAGTAGCAGCGTAGTTCCTATGTTTGGGTTGGATTGTACTAGGATTGGTATTCCATTCACATTTCCCAAACTTTCGGCTTTATAATAGGATAGGAGTTATTTATCTAAATGCGGAAACCCATGAATTGTCAGCAGCTTTCCTCATGATCATGTTTTTTTAGGTATAACCTAAAAGTAAGCACTATAACAGGGCGGGGCAAACATTTTACCTCATTGAGGCCAGCTAGCTTTTATTTTGTAGTTAGACTTTGTGCAAAGGAAACTATACGTTTATTTGGAAGAAAAAACAAATAGCAAAATAATCTACAGCTAGCCTAGAAAATGTCATTTATCAAAAAAATCAAATAGGTCTCAATTCTCTATCTACCCTATTTCCCAACAGGAACGCCATTTCGAATTCGACAATTTAAAAAGTCACAAAAACCAAACCCTAAAAAATAATGGGGTTTAAACGGCCGCTTCACCCTTAGAACGTGAGGAAAAATGTCATTAAAAATCGTCATAAATTTGATTCATAAACTGGTGAAACGGTCTGCAGTCTAGACGAGGGTGGGTTATAATTTTTGACGTGATAAGAATTAACGTAATTTTGTTAGTGAATTGAGTAGAGTTGTTGACCTAGCTGGGTAACTAGATTTTTGATTGCTAGACGTAAGTCGCAATCCCATCCAGACACCAACAGATTTATCTATAGGAATATACAAAAGCAGTTTATTCCGCCAGACGTGACTGTTTGGCTGACAGATCGGCCGAGTAAATCTGTGCGTGTCTTCATTATCATCTACCTATAGATTTCCACAGCTGAACATAAGTCCCCCCAGTTATTCCACGAAGAATAGTCCGGATTGGCTTTACCGATTACCTGCTGCGTGTATATATATATATTAATAAAAAAAGTAGGAATGTTACAGACAGGCAGAAAGATTTACATAGGCATAGTGTAGTGTATAACGTCTGTGGCCTGGACGAATGTCATGTCAGTCGGAATACAGCCTTGGTTTGTACGCTTTGTTTTATTCAATAACCCCGGATCTTACAGTGGCGACGAGGATTTACTGTAATTTTGGACTGTGCGTGCATAAATTAAAGTTATTAATCATGACAATCGGAAAAATAAGCGAGTTTGATGTGAAAACCGGATCGTGGTCATCATACGCGGAGCGATTGGAAATGTACTTTAAAGTGAATAAGATCGAGGACGATTTGAAATTACCTACGTTAATTTCGGCTATGGGGGATGAAGCTTATGAGCTTTTTGTTAATTTGGCGAGTCCCAAGAAGCCGGCCGACTTGACATATGCAGAAGCAAAGGAGCTGTTGAGTCGCCATTTGCAACCGACTCCATCAGTGCTTGCGGAAAGGTACCGATTCCGGCAGCGGAGATAGCAAGCCGAGGAACACATAAGAGATTACGTAGCCGAATTAAAGAAACTTGCCAGAAACTGCAAATTCAAGGATAAACTGTCAGAAAATTTACGAGATCAATTCGTTTGCGGTTTGAAGGGTGACGTCATCCGTCAACGGTTATTTGCGGAGGATGGCGAAATATCTTTTATGGAGGCCGTGAAGCATGCTACGTCTTTAGAGGCGGCAGAGCGGGATGCGGCAGCGGTGGAGGTGCGCAGTACGGCGGAGGAGACGCCGGTGGCAGCAGCGGGTGCGGAGGTGCACGCCATGCAAGCGCGGGCAACGCGCGCCGCCTCAGTCAGGCAGCCAGCGCGCACAGGTGCGGGCGCCGCTGGTTCGCGGGGAGTGGGCGCAGGCCACCGGGATAGCTCTGTTCCGTGCCAGGCCTGCGGAGCGTCCACACATATAACTGTAGGTTCCGTAACTACGTTTGTAGTCGGTGCAAACGGCCAGGACATCTTCGCCGAATGTGTTCGGAGGACGGTGCTGTTCCAGGCGGAGCAACATCGACGGCGGCAGCACGCTTCAGGTCGGCCGCGAATCGCGGATTCCATTACGCGGCTGACAGTGCGACGGGCGAGGGCAGCGTCGACGATGCATCCGAGGAACAATTTGAGGATCAATTCCTGGATCTACATCAACTAAGTTTGAGGGACTATAAGCCGGTGAGTTTGTCACTATGTATTGATGGAAAAGTTATATCAATGGAAATAGATACAGGCACTCCGATATCATGTATCAGTAAACGTACTTATGATATGTATTTCAAAGATCTAAAGATCCATCCATACGATTTAGGCTTACGATTCTATGATGGTTCAAATATACGGCCGTTAGGGTATATTATGACATCGGTAATATATAAAGATAGATGTAAGGAGTTAGAATTATTCGTGATCGACCGAGGCACTACTTCCTTATTGGGTAGACAGTGGCTAAGTGAGTTAAAGATAGAAATTCCATCTATTAATAATGTGCAACCGGACGCTCGTTCCGGCGGAATGAATATGAATAAGGCTATAGATGCATTGGTCGGCAGATATAAGCAGCTGTTCGATGGATCCTTGGGAAGGTTCACGGGAGGCAAGGCCACGCTAAGGGTGCGCGAGGGCGCGGCGCCGGTGTTCTCCGCGCGCGGACGCTGCCGTTCGCGCTGCGCGAGCGCGTCGACGCGGAGCTGGACGCCATGCTGCGCGCCGGCATCATCGAGCCGGTCGAGTGCTCCGACTGGGCCTCACCGCTCGTTCCCGTCAACAAATCTGATGGTACACTCAGGATTTGCGTTGATTATAAGATAACCCTGAATCCCGTTCTCCTGATCGATCGATACCCGTTACCTAGGATAGACGATATACTCGTAGCTTTGAATGGGGCTCAATATTTTAGTAAAATTGATCTATCACAATCGTACAACCAGATAGAATTAGATGGTTCTAAGGATTATACTGTTATCAATACCCACCGGGGACTTTTCCGTTATAATCGCTTAGTTTTCGGTCTTTCTTCTAGCCCTGGTATTTTCCAGCGTATCATGACTAACCTCTTGAAGGGTATACCAAACGTGGCAGTATTTATTGACGATGTTATTATCGGGGGAAAAACAGAGTCAGATCATTTACAAAGCGTACAAACCAAGGCTGTATTCCGACTGACATGACATTCGTCCAGGCCACAGACGTTATACACTACACTACGCTTTGCATTCTTTCTTGTTGTATTATAGGAATACGGAACACGCGTCGACCGGCGAAAGTCCAGCCATGTTATTGCAGGGCAGGCGGCTACGAACAAGGTTAGATGCACTAAAACCGAATTTAGAATCTAGAGTTTGTAAGGCACAGGGTCGTCAAATAGATAATGCGGGTGGTGGAAATAGGGTCGTTGATACAGGTCATAACGTCTGGTATCGCCAATATTTAAAAAGTGAAAAATGGTTACCCGGGAAAGTGGAATCGTGCATGGGCCAATCTAATTATAAGGTAATTGGGGAGGAAGGCAATAGAGTGCATCGTCACATCGATCAGTTAAAAACAAGGTCGAGGAGTTCTTTGATCTTCCCGAATCCTGAGTGTACTCCGGTTAGGGTACCCGAGATACAGACGGAAACTGATATTTTCCTTGACGCAGAGGAAAGAGCCGATCCAGCTTCACTAACCGTGGAAACAGTAGGGCGGGAGATCCAGTCGGAGATAGCCGGGCAGCATGGTGGTTCCGTGCTAAGCTCACCAGCACGCGTACCTGAGCCCTGTGAACCTTCCCGTGACACGGCCACAATTGTATCTAAGGCAGCGAGGCCAGTTAGAAAATGTACACTTAGTAGGCCAAATTATAAACTATAAAAGAACTTAACTGTGTACACCTGTTCAAGGTACCTGTTAAGTACTTACCTACGGTACAAGGTACTCCTGTATGCCACTATGAGATTTGCTTGTTATTATGTAATTTAAGTTCCTTCGTCAAAAAGAGTTTGTTTGATTTCTATTGTTAAAAGTAAGTTAATTTATAAATTGTAATCATAATATGATAAGCTATTAAGAATAAGTGTGGAGGAGTGTAGTGTATAACGTCTGTGGCCTGGACGAATGTCATGTCAGTCGGAATACAGCCTTGGTTTGTACGCTTTGTTTTATTCAATAACCCCGGATCTTACACATACAACATGACCGTTTATCATTATTATCAGCGTATAGCAAGTCCAAATCCACTGCTAAAAATAGGCCTCCCCTAATGAGCGCCATTGCAGTCTTTTGCTGAACGTTTCTACACCTGGCCGGAGGGCGTCCTTCACTACGTTTGCCGAGACGCGGTCCACTCAAGAACCCGTTTACCCCAACGGTTGTCAGTATTACGGTAGATATGGCCACCCCATTGCCACTTCAGCTTGCTTATTCTCTGAGCTATGTTATTATATACGTTTAGAGTATAGTACAGGAGCGATAAGTATGCCTTATCTCCCGTAAGTAATATGCAAAACAAATGAAATATGCATAAATTCAACGCTGAGATATAAGATTAACATACAAATAAACAATGAAATTAATTTTCCAGAAGACGTCATTGGATTCTATGTCACGACTTTCATTCAGTTTACTCAGTGCACTCAAGTGCATCTCACGTCATAACTAACAGGCCTGTGGTGCTCAATACTCATACTAGCTAAACCCATCTGGGGCAGCAGTCTCGACTTTTTCGTTAACTACCGATATATCGCTAAGTGTAAGCCCACAAAAAACATCTTCCCGAAAATTGGGGAAAAATATTTACCTGTAAAGATGAGTTATTAAATAATTTTATTCATTGTTTCTACTATTTAGATAAGATAAGATAAATAGGTATTTATTTCACCCAAGTTATAAAGTAGGCAATATTTTATGTAAAATTAAAGTGTAATTTAATTTAGTTACATTATCTTCAAATTAGGTACCTAGATAAAAATAAATGCACTTGAATGGGGTAAAATAGGACCCGAAATAGATAAAATAGTATTTATAAAGCCGTTACACATTAAAATAAATTTGAAAAATACATAATTCAATTAATCGACGAATTTCAATCCACATACATACTTAAATGGATAAAAAAAAATATATATTGTGTCTACTATTGAAAAAATATAAATAAACTAGGTATGTTAACTTTTTTTTACAATGATGTATACAAATTAACGCATAACAATGATGATTGTTTTTAGTTTGTAAGGAGTTATATAAGTTTATGTTCTTGCAACACAAAATTATAAGGGAAATTTATTTTTAGGTTAGAAGTTACCGATAGTTATCGTTAACTTTATCGGGCTGTAATATTTGGCCGCGATGAAATTCACAAAAATTGTAGAGTTGACATTGTATGTCGGTATGTTAACGACAAAAATCGTAAACGTCTATGATTGGCACCAATCAGCGCAGCCCACCTCGACGCGCGCAGTATTTTTTGTATTAAAATCTATTTCCGATTTGCTACCGAATTTCGGTAGGTAGCGATCGCTAACTATGTCGAGACTGCAGCCCCTGGTATACTTTGTCTCAGAGGCCTGATTCTGACTATTCGATATATTTGATTGTACTAGATATATAAATATATATCGCGAGAACTGTCAAATTTCATACAGTTTTGACAGTTTCCGGGATATATATCTATCGGCTCGTCAGAATCAGGCCCCTGGTCTAGACCCTGATTCTCGTGATTCGATATATTTATCACATTAGATATACAGTGCCACAATTATAACTTGGCGGACCTGAAGTTAAGCTTCTGTCAGCGCAGAAACAAACTTCGTTTTTAAAAGTTCTATTGTGCAGCCTAATACCTAACTTCAGGTCAGCCAAGTTAGACTTGTGGCACTGTATATCGCACGAACTGTCAAAATTCTATGTATCTTTTTCAGTTCTCGCGATTATATCTAATGTGATAAATATATCTATTCCCGAGAATCAGGCCCCTGGGTGTTTTCTATGTAGAATATGTATGTATTTATAAAAAAATGTGTATAAGTATATCAGTCATGAAGTTCCCATAATACAAGCTAAGCTTAGTTTGGGGTCATATGGTGCTGTGTGATAGAGTCCAGCATTATTAATTTATTTATTATTCATACTTAGCATAGGTTTTATCAATTGACTTTGACAGACGCGAAAGAAACCTCGCACACGGTGTATGCGTGGGTCGCCTAGTGACTGATATAACATATTATAGACAGAATACGTAAACCCCCAGTCACATAGTCAATAGACGACGTCATTATCTGTCCCACGTCACAAGCACCTCATCTGACGTCTGTCACAAATGATTAGCTAAATGCTGATAAGACTTTGCAGATGTGTCGCGCACTTTATGGATTTAATTTTATTATTTGACGCTTGTTTATGTAAACTACTTAAAAGTTACATAAGGAATACGTTTATGATGAAATGCTAGTTTCCAGCGGAAATCACTTAATTGTTACGTTTTTTTATTCAAAACTTTGTACTTGCAAACATAATAAATAGTTCTCCTACAATCAACACTTGAGGAAAAAATTGTATTTTTGTGTGTGTTTGTAATGAATAAACACAAAAACTACTGTGCCAATTTCAAAAATTCTTTCACCATTGGAAAGCTACATTCACCGTGAGTAACATAGGCTATATTTATTGCTAGAAAAGATTAGGGATCCTTAACCCGTGCGAAGCCGAGGCGGGCCGCTAGTGATTTTAAAAGTGCATAAATAAATAGGATTAAAACATGATTTTGTCTCTGTCGCCATAACTAATGGTAGGTAATGTAGGTATGTTAAATATTTCTAATGTTAGGTCGGAAGTTACAATGTGCATACATGTTTTTAAATAAGATTTGAATTTGTTTATATTATCGTATTCCTTAACATCGCTAGGTAATTGATTGAAAAGCTGTACTCAAAAAATATTATGTTTCCGTAATTAGTTCTTACTTTGGCTAGATAAAGTTGTTTCTTAGATTGTGTTTACTTTTTTGTATAGCTGTATATATTTGGTTGAAGATAAGATAATTGATAAGAAGATGGATGTGTCGAGCTCAGGACCGGGCGCAATGGCGCTCATTGGGAGGCCTATGTACAGCAGTGGACGGCTATAGGCTGATAATGGTGATGATGATGAATATAATTGCTCATTAGGCATTCATTTACAATACCTTCTTTTACTTTACCATACTTTTACAACTTATGTGTATATACTGGGTGGCGCAAAAGTAAAGACCCTATTTGGTTCAGCTATAACATTTTTTCTAAATTAGAAAACTAGATTTAGATTTTTTTAACTGTATATTTGTGCCATTAAATTTCGTACCATTAGGATTTAAAGATGATGTCTTTTAAATGGTGACCTCCAGAGTTGATACACATTTGAGCCCTATTTATGACATTTTGCATAACTTGCCGTAACACTTCCTGCGATATGTTCGTTATTTCTTGACGAATGTTTTCTTTTAGAGCTGCGAGAGTTTGTGGCTTGTTCACATACACCCGAGATTTCAAAAAACCCCAAAGAAAGAAGTCTGGACTGGTCAGATCGGGTGATCTTGCAGGCCAAGGCAAATCGCCAAAACGAGAGATAACTCGGCCTGGAAAAGCGTCCCTCACTAAGTCCATAGTGTCGCGCGCTGTGTGTGCCGTAGCGCCGTCTTGTTGAAACCAGATGTGCTCCAGCCCCAATTCGTCCAAACTGGGTATCAAAAACTCACGTAACATGGTTCTGTAGCGTTCTCCAGTGACAGTTATCGCATTGCCTCCAGCGTCTTCGAAAAAATAGGGTCCGATCACTCTGTCAACACAGATGCCACACCATACAGTAACTTTTAGTGGGTGTAGAGGTGTTTCTTGAATAATGCGCGGATTATCAGTGCCCCAGAACCGAGTATTCTGCTTATTGACATGCCCTGAGAGATGGAAATGCGCTTCGTCACTGATAACCAATTTTGAAGGAAAATCGTCCTCTTCAAGGTTGAGGTTTATGACGCGCTGGCAGTAATCTAGACGAGCTCGGTGGTCAGCAGGCAGCAGCTGATGAGTCATTTGAGTTTTATACGGGAACATCTTTAAGTCTTTCACCAAAATACGCTGCAGGGTCCGTCTGGAAATGCCCAATTGCGTGGCACGTCGCCTCGTTGATGTTTCTGGACACTCTTCCACATCTTCGCGCACAGCATCGATATTTTCAGCTGAACGGCCTGTTCTTGGTCTCCCAGACTTAGGTCTATCCAATGTTGAGCCAGTTGCTTCAAGGCGTGTGGCAAAGCGTCGAATTGTGCGACCAATCGGTGCCGGACGGTGGGGAAATCGTCGACGAAATTCACGTTGTGTTCTTATCACTGATGAATTATTCCGTAAGAACATTGACACAATTATTCCACGTTCTTGGGGAGTAAAACGGTCCATGTTTATTTTCAGTGTATTTTACGTTTGTTCACTACACAATTTTCAACAACAGAATGACAGAAAATGTCATATAAAAAAAAAAGTATTTTCTTTAGTGCCAGTACTTTTGCGCCACCCGTTATATTAATCTTACATTTTTATGAAATATTTATTGCATTCTTCTTTAACCCCCGACGCAAACACCCCTTTTTTATGTATTAATCATATATATAAGTTTATTAGTCTGTCTGAGAAATCGAAGCCCCCAAACAGTTACACTTTAACATACCAAAAGTGTAAGTTAAGTATGTACTTACTCGGTCTTTCTATACTGAACTCTCACTGTGAAACAGAGTGTATTAGATAGAAGTAAAATTTTAAATAAATTCTTGATACCAACGTACCAAGGCACTGCAATCCTTTCACATCGAAAGTGGCACATGCACCACGAATACGTGGCACTGGTCACGTCCACCCACGTGTTACGGATTTCGGGCCCATTTATTTAATTCATGATTTAGTCCTATTTAACCCAAACATAAAATATTATGAAAAATAATGTATTTTAGTTTTATATATCAGACACGTGGTTCCCATAATACAAGCTCTCCTTAGTTTGGGGCTACATGATGCTGTGTGATGGTGTCCAGCATTATTATTTATGTATTTATAATAATAATAAATAACGAATCGAGCTGGAATATTGTACATACAATTTTAGAGTTCCAGACTCGAATCACTTTACTACATTAGAAAACAAAGTCCCGTGCCGCATCTTTCTGTTTGTTTGTTTGTTTGCGATACACTCAAAAACTACTGAACGGGTTTTTATGCGGTTCAACAATGGACAGTGTGATTAATGAGGAAGGTTTAGGTGTACAATTTGTTAAGGTTTTATGTAAATTGGTTGAAATATGACGATGATTCCGGAAAACGTCTAGAATGTATGGGAGCTTCCATCGAAAACGTTGCCTAATCCCTTTGAGATATATATAACAAAACAATGTATGGTGGGATAGGTCATGTGCTCTACTACCCGTGCAAAGCTGGGACGGTTCGCTCGTAGCATAGAGAATCCAGATACCGCAAGCGAGGCTATCTGGTATTAAACAAGTCCGGTAAAGTGCGAGTTGGATCACTGCGAATTACGTCATAATAGGATGGATAGTAATTGAAGGTGTTCATAAAAATTGTATAATTTCAATTAGTATCCAGTTTTGCAAATTGAAACTTAATCAGTTATTACACGTACTACTAAAATTAGTACAAACTAGTGTTGCCAACTAATATAAATCCAAGTCACTTGAATCCTTTATTCTGTGTAAATATCAAAAGAACTCTATAATATCGCTAAAACCGAGTCTACGGGCGGTTCATTTATAAGTATAGCAAAAGTCAATAAAAATTCAAATTAGAATAAAAAAAACTATCAAGTAAATTACATACTTAGGACGGAGCCAGTGTGATAAACATACTCTATAGTTAACATAAGGGCCAGTTTTCTTTGTAGTAAAAAATGTATTCTTGACGAATTTTTAAATTTAAATGTAGTGTTATATATAAATAAAAGTAGTAGTAAGAGTTCTTTGTGGGGGGCTCGTCCGGGGAAGTACTGCCACCATGCCTATTTCTTCCGTAAAGCAGCTGTGCTGTGTTTCGGTTTGAAGGATGTGGGTGCTGGTGAAATTACAGGCACAAGAGGCTTATCATCTTCATGCCTCAAGTTGATGGACGCAGGGCATTGCATTGTAGGACACGTTCATAAAATTCGTTACATCGTAGAGCACGTTCCAAAAAACGCTTTGTGATAGGTAATGGTTACCACTAAACATCAGGTGGGCCATGTGCTTGAACCATATTCAAGTATCATAAAAAAAAAAGAACTAAGCAAAAGTAACTAAGTTGGCAGCACTGGTGCAAAGTACGTCATGCGTCATAATATCCAAACTTCATAACTCAACGAACACAAAGGGTCGAGTATTACATGATGTCTAGACGTAGTAATACGGAGATTCTACATTCAGTTGGCTGTGCTGTGCACGATTTTAGTAATGTAATCTAAATTCAGCTAATGCTGAAGGCGATAGTTTGGTTATTCAACAAGGCAAAATATTTAATACACGTTCCCTTTCAGACGAGTTCAAAAAATCTTTGATATTTTGTTTGTTCTTCCCTCATGCGAAAGGTAGCAGTGGAATTTTGCACATGTAGTACTAGGCCAGGAATGAGAGATGGACTACTTCTTAGTCTATAGGCCATGTAGGCCTTTGGGCAGCCTAAAAACTGACACCAACCCCGACAGCATACTCTTTTTATGTCTACTCTATGATAGAAAATACCTGATTGTGGGTCCCCCTGCATCCCAAACATATTATATATTTTCCACAAACGCTTATCTTTATCCATTCTTTAGATAACCGCATTTAAAACATTGAATATGATGCTACATCTACATCCAAAATTACGCTTATTTTTATCCATTCTTTAGATAGTTTAAATTAAAACATTCAAAATGTTGCAACATCTACATCTAAACTTAAGTTTCCTCTATTCTTCGGTAGACAAATCCTTTGTATACGGTGGTTGTGCCATTAGCTTACACGAAGAAGGAAGAAGGAACTGTATTTATGAGACAATTTATTGCCGCTTGGCAGCACAAGCACATGCTGCAAAAATGTTAATGGTCAGGAACCCTAGGGTGCCCAACACACTGTGAAGTCTACATTAATACCTGTATTTTATAATTTGTGGACAATAACCCTAACGGATACCCGTTACCCGTATCAAGTACGTTTTAGTAGTAGCACCATGCCTATTTCTGCCGCTAAGCAACTGTGCCGAGTTTCGGTTTTAAGGGTGTGGGTGCCCGTAAACCCAGGCACATGGGGCTTATCATCTTCACGCCTCAAGTTGATTTTTTTCCTTTATGATAGGTAATGGTTACCACTTAACATCAGGTGGGCCATGTGCTTGTTCCATCTTCAAGTACCATAAAAAATAAAGTTATAAAATAAGAATTAAACCTCAAACAGCTAACTAAAATGGCTATCAAATGTGTCGCCATCTCTTTTTATCGGCTTTCGAAAGGTAAGGACAGACTGATTTTACACGATTTTAAATGTTATTTCATTATTTGACAAGAATGGGGTGGCTTTGTACGGTGTTTGCTGTGAATTAAGCAACAATCCAGCCGGTCACTAACTAGATGGGTGACCGTTTAGCGCCATTTAGATCTGAGCTCTTCCGTGCTTCAGAAGGCACGTTAAGATGTTCACCCCGCCTTTTTTAGTCATTGTTGTCCATGTCGGAGGCCTTCGGGCAACACCAGCGTTGATCACTAGCGCATACGAAGAAAATTATTTGATATTGATAGCGCATTTGACATAAGGCTGCTACTAATTGATGGATTGGATTTATTTTTTATATCTAAAACTAGATTCCGCCCGCGGCTTCCGGCATCCGGATAAAATGCATACATGCTCTTCGTGGTATGAAAATGAAAAATTATTTTGTTTCAGTAACCGTACATATTAATAGTAGGTATAGAACTACAGTTGATTTGACGTAAAGGAGTACAAGTTACATCTCATAACGCCTACAGCTAATGGATGTTATTGTTACGCGAAATTCAAAAGCCATTTGATATTTTAATAGCGTCGTTGTAGGGCTTTGAGGTTTTAACTTGGCTTGCGACTGTGTTTTTCCGTTGGAAGAGCTAATTTGAGAATTCTCCGCCGACAATTAGTTTGGTTTTGCGACGAAAATTAGTCTTTATCGTATCATTCGTTTATTTTTGGACGCACTAATTTGATTTACAATCAGATAAAGGGTGATCTGAGTGTCCGGCAATTTTCAAGTTCAGGGTACCATTTTGAATGACTTCACCCTTTGAAATGATTTTCAGACATAATAGATTATTATTAATTGAGCCGTTTTAATCCCACTGCAGGGCAAAGGCCTCTCCTCCCACTCCTCGCGATTCGTCGCTACTACAGACCAAGATCTTAAAAATGCGCGTTTAGCTAATCTCGGCATCTTTTTCTGGATCTTCCACTTCGCCGTCTGGTGTTGGGCAAGATCCAATCTGAGGTGGTCTTTGCCCACAAGTCGTTATACATTCGGCTTTATGACCAACATCGTGTTTTTGTTTTGGTTATCATCATAGATGATCTTCTTAAATAGGTTTTAAATTAAAACATTTTCAGAAACTGCAGGAATTTCTATGAGGATTACTATTTTAAGATTTTTCACTGGTAACCTAGCCACACCTTCAACACCAGAGGCCACGCTGATAGGCTGCATATATTGATGTACTTATAATTGGTGCGCAAAGAGGTATACAAACAACACCTACTGAATGAAGCGCACCAAAACGGATGCGCTATGTGGAAGTACTTTGGTGCGCTTCACCTGGATGCACTTCGAGGAATGCCTCCTTCACATAACCTTCATGCCGAAACACAGCAATGTTCAGAAACAGGCATGGTGGTTGTACTTCGCCGGACGAGCCCTTCATATTTTAACCTCGTACTTATTAATTAACATCTCAGAGGCTGACCGTTACAATTGCATTTATTAGCAACATTAAGTAACCCCATGTTATTTAATCAGCGCCTGCTGTCAGGGTCGTTGACCTCATATCTCGTGCCGTGTGCTGCGAGCATGGTGGCAAACTGCATTATGCAGTTTTGTAATTAGTTTGAAATACTTTCTTTTTTTTATCATTTACCGTCCGCGGCTTTGCTCGCGTGGGATCTGATTTATATGTATGTATACTATATTTTTTTTTTACATATCATAGTAGGTATGTATATAAATCAGATTGTAAATTTACATTGGTAAATTTTTTAGTTTGCATGATAAAATTGGTCGAAATAGTATGGTACGCTAGAGATATTATTTAAGAACCTAGTAACCCAATACAAATAAATAAATTGAACTTCGGTTACCATCCAAACATGATCTGCTAAGAACACCTAATTTAGCCACGCCACGAGGGCCTAAACCTAGTAAATTTCTGCTATTTCTTGAAATCGTAAGCTTTCAACGAAGAATTTATAACGTATAATTTAATTACAGACCTGATATTCAGGAAAATGGGAGCATTGAAACTGTCTCTCATTCTTAATTTTTACACCTTAAATTTTTCCTTGAGGTTTTTTTGCGAAATACCTTGACACTCAGCCGAGGTTTTTAATAAGTTCCTTCAAATACCTAACATCCTGACACTGTTGACAGGTCCTTGACTGGGGAAATATTTTGAAGTATCTTTGACTGGAGGCATATTTATCAACGAGAACTACCAAAACACTATAAGGTTGCATCGAGGTTAAGAACTTTGGAGGTGACAACTGCCGACACTGCTGCCCGACAGCCAGGGGATTTAGCCGTAATAAGCTAAGCTAAGGATTGCCCATCCGACGTCAGTGAATATAGCTATGCCGGTCTTTGGCTGTGATATGCCGCAATCACCGCCAGAGTACCGTTCGTTAGTTACCAGGGTCCATCACAAGCAGGTGAGGTCGGCTTGGATTCCATAGATGGAGTTTGAAACCCATTATTACACACTAATAAGCTAAATACCGGGTGAATTTGAATTCGTAAATCATCCCAAAAGGGGGTGATTAGGACCATGGTTGTCGACAAGTTGCGAGATCCTCACTTGGAAATACGTGATTCCAAATTTCCATACAAAAAGTTAAACCCCGTAACCATGTGTTGTGCGTGGCAACCCTAATATTAAGGCGGTGCTAAAGTTTGGTAGGCAATAACGCTCTGGCTGCGGCACAAACACACGTCATCACATAGATACCTACTTCTCTAGGGCATCGTCAGAGATGGAGCCCTATACCATGTATTAGGCCCACAATCAACGTGTTAAAATAACATTATAAGTAAATAAACTCACCTCCAGTGCCGAGAACTTTGAGCAAGTCAAAATGTGATATGTCCACTTTCGACGCACCATTGATGTTCACTGAAAAAGAAAAATACATTTTAACTGGTTTTATATTACCACAAGCGGGAGTCGATTCCGAGACTATATTTTATCTTAATCGGGCAACTAGAAACGGAGACAGAGTTAAAATAATAATTATCATATTTATTTGCAGATAACGTAGTTACAGGGTTATTTGTATTTATTATTTTATTTTAGCTTGTCCTCTTCGAAGTACTTGCATCAGCAACCGGCTTAGGACAACAACTGTAGACAACAAGGGTTTGACGACGGAAGAGTAAGTAAGTAAGTAGTAAGTAATTTATTTATTTGACAGCTTATAAAGTTTGACATAAAAAAGAGTAGAGATAACTTAATCTTGGATGTAGATGTAGCAACATTTTGAACGTTTTAAGCATGTTTTAAACATAGAATTGATAAAAAACGAGTCTTTGGGGGCATAATAGACATGTTTGAGATGCAGAGAGGCCCACAATCAGGAAAACCACGTTGTCTTCTCTATCGTAGACATAAAAACGGCGTGCTAAGGGGGCAGCGGTCTATAATTTAGCTTTGAGGAGAAAACCTTGCAAACGGAGATTACGCGCGTGTCAACCAGCTTAAAATAAAAATCAACTTCGCAATTAATTAACCAAAATAAACACTAGAGTACCTATGAATTCATAATGTAAAATTTGACTTGTTATGTATTCAAACGATATGGTTAAATAAATAAATACTACAATATTTATTTAATTAGTCTAAATTAGGAAGTATTAAGTATTGTTTTAGGTAATTCCAAAATACTCCTATTGTATATTTAGTCATGACACTGATAAGTTGATAACGAACCAAAATACATAGGTACATACTCCAATGATAACATATCACGATCACCACAGAAGCATTCTATTATCACAACCGCCAACATTGTGTGCGACTGATATACCACACACAAGCCACCTGCTAGCCAGCGACCACTTGCAGCTACGGGCGTTCAGCGGCGGCCACTATCCTCATCATCAACAACAGCAGTCCAGAGCTGGACAAAAGCCTCCTCTAATAAGCGCCACTGCGCCCTGTCCTCAGCTCAACGTAAGCTTCTACCAGCAGCCTTTCGCAGATCGTCACTCCACCTGGCCAGAGAACCTCCTACACCAAATTTGCAGAGACGAGTGCATCACTATTGTACAAGTTTACCCCAACGGTTGTCGGTTCTTCGGCAGATATGGCCACTGGCCAGCTCTCACATTCAGTTTAGGACCATTTTTTTATATACTTGATTGAACAAGCACATGCCCACCAGATGTTAACTGGAAATCACGACCCATTACTAAGTATTTTATCGTAAGAATGTTTGGAAGGTGCCCTACGATGCAAAGCTCTGCATCCAACATGCCTCATTAGCCGGATTTACATAACAAGAGAATATCAAATCAGAGGAATTTATCAGTAATTAAGACTTCCTATTGGAGGTATTTGACATTATTAAGCAAATTCCACCAATAAGCGTTTATTCTGAGTTAGAAATAGTTCATGTCGATTGTCAGTTTTGAGTTACGGAAGGTGTATGTCCAGCAGTGGATTGCTAATGATGATGATAAATGTATGAATGAAAATTATTTATTGTACACCTTTATTTTAGAAACCACTGATAGAAACTGGTACAATGGGCGGTCTTATCGCTTGGATGCGATCTGTTCCAGACAATCTTTAGATGGAGAGGATATGAAAAAATAAGAACAGCCGGGGGTGTCCTTGATGGGGATGATGGGGATGATACGTAAGAATTTACGTTGGTAAATTTAAAATCCGCAGCCATGCCGTCCGCCGAGACCGCCAGCTGATAAACGTAGGTTGTAATAGGGGCCCATTTCGTAAACAGAAACCTAAGCTATCGCAATTGGCTCGTGTACCGCACTCATATAAACTCCAAGATAATTATAATAATAATTTTCTAGAAACAATAATTTGCACCGCAAAGTCAAAGAGTTCATTGACATGAAAAATAATAAACAAAGAACGGAAAACAAGTATCATCACTACATTTTCCCCATTATGGTTAACTTTATAAGTTAACTAATATGCATCAATACACAAATCTATTGAGGATACCGTAAGGGGTGTAGTCAGAGGTAATTCCAAACTTTAAATTTGGTACATGCCTATTTTTTGCAAGCAGTTAGCTTTACACGTAACAGGTTGCAAGCCCAACGCTGCTTTTATTGGAACACTAACCTAGTACATGCCTTTCGAATTTAAGTTCCGTTTTAGGGTATGCCTGGTTTCCTCACGATGTTTTCCTTCGCCTCTACCCAGCATGTGGTAGCACATAAATTCAGCCTGACACGGAATAAACATCCATGTTCACACATGTAGCATCTTTAGTAGAGTTCTTTGTGAAGGGCTCGCCTGTTTCTGCCGTAAAGAAGCTGTGCTTGAATGTGCCGTTGAAATTACAGGCACAAGTGGCTTAACACCGTCATACCTCAAGTGGAAGTAGGGTGTTCCATCGTAGAGCACGTTCCAAAAAAGCGTGATCTACCATGCAATGCTTTGTGATAGGTAATGGTTACCACTTAACATCAGACGGACCATGTGCTTGCTTCAACTTCAAGTACCATTAAAAAAAAATTGACCTGGGCGAAAATCAAACCGCGACCTGCAGCTCAGAAGACAGAGCTACTAACAACTGAGCTACGAGGCCAGTCATGATAATGAGTATGATATTGTTATGTTGCAGAATTTTCCACCAGCAAAGTCAAGTTAAATCATGCTAATAATAGCTATAGAAAATTACGTCTAGCAACACTGGAAGCCGACTTTAAACAGTTTGACACACAATGTCAACGGTACAACGACCCAATATTTGCTAGGTCATAACATTCATTACCTAACCATCTGCTGTTTGTTAGTAAAGACATACATTAGTAGTAACTAATACCTATTTTAGAGGCAAGAGTTAGGATGTGTTTGTGACTCCTTCACAACACCTACTGAATGTATTGATGTGAAATTTGAGACTAGGTATGTGTTAACGGGTGGAGTAGGATAGTTACAGAGTGGTGGCCTAGGGATGGCTTTAGGAGCGAGGGGCGTTTGGCTACATTAAGGGCAAACGGCATTGTCAAAGTCTCGGGCGTACGTGGGTTAGACTAGCGCAGGGTCGTGCTGGATGGCACAAGTTGAGGTAGGCCTTTACCCAGTAGTGGATCAAATCAGGCTGCGGAGGATGATGATGATGATGTAATCAAAGCAATTTTTATATTAGGTACTAAACCGGAGAAGGAAGCTATTCTTACTAGTTCTTATTATTATTTAAAAGCAAAAGTAACGGTATAAACATGTTTCTTACACCTCTACACCAAAAGTACTGCGTAAAAACATGGGTTGAAAAATTATCCCAATTAAATGTTTATTTTCCCAACGCTTATTATTATCCATTCTATAATATAGCTATATAATCATGCTTAAAACATTCAAAATGCAGTTACATAAAAAGTTTTCCCTATTTTTTCATCGACAAACCTAATTTTGTGTTATAATTGAGTTATTTCAACACATTACAGTGTGTTTAAGGACAAAATAAATGAATTGGATTAGCATGTTTTGCAGCAGGTACGGTGGTGTGTTATTCAGCTTTCAAAGTGCTATAGAAGAACTCCAACACCACAATTAATCCTTGACCAAGAGGAAGGCCTTACGACCATAACGGTTTCAAAGACACAGTTAAAAGTACTCTTCTGGGAAAGCTCGCCCCATCGTCAACCTCATTCTAGCCCACACAACCCTCGAGGTCAAGAGCTGATCCTTATTAAATAAATAAAAAAAGAAGATTGTTCATGCTTTTCTAAATAGAACCAACCTACAAAATCTGTAGGCATTAGCTTTTGTATGTTAGCTCCATAAGCCAGACTAATGTTTTTAGTCTAGACTCTAGACGAGTCACCATCACCACTCATTAGTAAGTATGAAATGGGCTAACTGAAAAAACTGTACCAAATATGATTATGATTACCAAAGTAAATTATAGGTAATCTTCCATTTTGTTTGGACTAACCATCCAAAACTAAACCCCCCTACTAATTGACTTTTTATGTGGTAATCAAATTGATGTTTTAGAATGAATTCAAATAGTTTTGAAGGATGTCATAAAGTTGACGAGATATTTAAATAATTTAATAGCATTTTAGCAACCCTTGAGTTGTGCATGCCATTAGTTCGGTGGTTTAGTAGGGCGGCTCAGGCATTATGCGAGCCCAGTACTTTTAATAGGACAGATTCATAGTGAATGAATAAAAATAATGTTACCAGACAAATGTCACTACGAAAATCTAAAATTTAGGAAAAAAATATATTAGAAAAATTTAATTTTGACAGCGCTCAAGCTTAGCTTTAAACAAAGTTTATTAAAGAGAGTCTAATCAAACTAGTCAATCGAGCAGTCGCACAACTGTCAAATCCAACTACTTCCTCAAAATTTAAATAATGAACAAGTTGGGTTAACATGTTAATTATTCAGTAGCATGGCACGGTAAAATAAACCAAGGCTTAGCAAATGGACTCATTCAAACTTTAAAAAAATTAACCAATTCGTAACATGACTAAACAGAGAGGAGACAGTTTAATTCCAAGCTTCTTTGTACTTTGTAAATTTTTGTGAATTTGTAATCACATATTTTATACTTAATAGGTTTTTAAAAGTGAAAATGTTGATTATTGCACATAAAATTTCTTTAAGATCTAGCTAGTGTACATAAGTAGGTACATAATAAACTATTTCGTAATAAAACTTAGAAGAACTAGCTAAGACTGTTTTGCAGATAGTATGTTTGGGTATGGTGGTGGGTTTTCATCATTATCAACAACCTATAGAAGTCCACTGCTGAACATAGGTCTCCCCAAGGAATTCCACAAAGTCTTGAGCCCTCTCCATCCACAAATTACCTGCAACCTTGACGTTGATGTTGTTGGTCCATCTGGTTGGTACCTGATGTTATTTTGGTGATTTCCTCACTGGGTAGAGTCTGTATCGAGGTAATCTAGATTTCAAGTAGGCTTGATACATAGTAAACAAGGAATATTCCGTAGATTACCTACATAGACAAAGAGGGCTGTTTGTGCCCTCTAATTATATCTCTAATTATATTTATAATTTATAACATGGGCCCCAGAGAATCATTTAGAACTGAAATAAATGTTATGACAGTGCCGTGCCAATATATATATGAAAACTTAATCTATGTCCGAAAACATATTATCTTGTTAAAAAAAAATAGTGACTATCATAATGTTAACACTAGAAATAAAGATAAACTAGCTGTTCCTACTGTAAGGCTTCCATATAGTTAGTCAATCATTTAAAGGGATGTGTGTACGAATTCGTAACAAAATCCCAAATGACGTGATTAATCTATCTGTAAATAAATTCAAAAATGTTGTTAAACGTAATCTCCATAATAAAGGTTATTATAAAATATCTGATTATTTAGATGACAAAAAAGCTTGGGATGAAACTGCCTCCTACTCCATCAAAAACAATGTAATAGTTATTAATAACAATGACGTTAAAAAAATATAAGCCAAGCAGAGTTTCTTCCCAATTGTTCTCTGTTTGGTCGCGTTACGAATTGGTGGTAAATAAAATAAAAAATAATGTTTCAAAGTGTTACAGTTCCTACTGAATAAATTAATTTTGAGTTTGAGTTTATAACGCTGCACTATTCATACAGACATCATAATTTATAATAGTTATTTAGGCATATTAGGTATTGAAATACTATTTATATAAATTCTTCATCATGTTATTTTCTACAATATCAATTTACACGAATTTTAGTACTGTTATCCTAATATTAAATTGGGTGTTTCCCAGTTGTTGATATATATTATTAATCTTATAATTTTAGAATCCACAATGGGGAAAGAGTGGCGATCATGTTTGTTTTTGTTATTATTATGATTTAGATTTTTTTTCTCTATTTTAGTGTGGCACTATGTATCTATGTATTTTAGTGTGTATTATAAATATTAGGTTATTAGTATTAGCCTTGTACAAGCTGAATTTCACTGTAGTAGGATAAGTTTACCTTGCAGCTATGATAGAAAAAACAATTTCAAAGAAATTAATTCTTAGGGGTTTCTTCAAATTGAAATGGGACGAAAAGACAACCTTTATAAAGGTAAGAAATAATAAAAATAATTTTCCAAAATCGGTTCATAAATGATGGAGTTATGTTAGAGGTTAAAAAAATGCAACTGAATGGAGAACCTCCCATTTTTTGAGAGTCGGTTAAAAGTACAACCAAATTGAGAACCTCCTCTTTTTATGGAAGTCTAGGTTTTGCCTTTAACACCAAGCTTAACAGGCAAGTAGGTGATCAAAAACATGTATATGGTACATCAGTCTATTGCTGGACCAAGAGTTCCAAAGGAATATATCCATATTGACAAGTTCTGCAACTGGAAAGCTTATATAAATAATGTTTGCACTAATATTAATTGATTTTTATCATTGAAAAATATTAAGAATCTAACAAATACGGAAACGGCTATAGCCATCTACCACAGCCATGTATGCTCAATTTTAAGATACAGAATCATAATGTGGGGAAACTCAACAGATGCGGGAAGAGCCTTCATTGCACAAAAAAAATGTCTTCGCTCAATATTTGGACTGAAATGGTCTGATTCCTGTAAACTCTTATTTAAGAAACATAAACTTTTGACTTTACTATCTGTATATTTTTTAGAAATATTTAACTTTGTAAGAAATATTTAACCTGCATCATTTTGAAATTGATAAAAAAAGCCCCATTAAAAAGGAAAGTTGTTCAGAAGCCGTTGGTGGCACCAAGATACAGGTTAAAACTAGGTGACAGACACTGCTACTGCAATGTCAGTGTCAAGATATATAACAAGGTACCTAAAAATAAAATACATAATTGGCTTTGTGATAGATGTTTCTATACAATTGATGATTATTTTAAGTATGGGCACATCCATACATAGGAATCAAATATTTTGTTAATAAGTATTAATAATTTTTATTTTAAATGTATACAATTTTGTTGTACCTATGTTTTGTGTTAGTAAAATTATTTATTTTGAAAATTTTAATTGACAATCACTGAATTTATTTTAGATTTTACCTGCATGACTGATTTAATATTAAAACTATACATTTGCATGGCTAATATGGTGAAACTATACATATTATTAGCATAAGTACCAAAATGTAACAGTACTCATGCAAATAAACATTTCATTCATTCATTCATTCATAGCCCCCACAATAGATATGGTGACTGTTGGCATCACCATGTAATCCTACTCCTACTTCACTACATAGTATAAAGCAAAGTCTCTTCCCTGTCTGTCTGTCCCTATGTACACTTTTCATCTTTACAACTACGCAAAAAAATTGGATGCAGTTTTTTTTTTATTTGATTCAAGATGAAGGTTTTATCAGCATGGCACCCGTGCGAGCCGGGTGGGTATATTATAAGTGTGAAAGTTTTTTTATCTGTTATTTAGGAACTATGAGTCACAGTGTGACTATGTCAGTCCCATAGGGATCTATGTTAAGTAGAATGGAGTGTTAGAATGGATGTTTGTTTCTTTTGCCAGCAAAAACTATTGAAAGGTTTTTTTTATACTACTTGAAGATGGAACAAGCACATGGCCCACCTGATGTTAAGTGGTAACCATTACCTATCACAAAGCATTGTGTCAAACATGAAATATAATAAATATTATGGGCCAGCTCTTGACCTCGACTTGCTTGGCTTGCTTAGGCTGGCCCATAGTAAATAAAAAAAAAACTGTCTACATCACAGTGTTGAAAAGTGCAACTTTATAGCACTGATTCAATTAATTGGTGAGTTTGTAACCAGTTATGCAGCTTATTCTTGGACAATAAGTTTATAAAGGAAGTAGTAACAACTTCTTCTGGCAAACGATTCTAGTTGTGGACCACTCTGTTACTGAGGTTTTGCAGTATTGGTGTTAAAAATGTAAATTGTAAATGGACTCCCTTTTCCGCAATTGGACTCCAGTTGGTCCATTGTGCGTGTGAGTATTGGTTTATTTTCATTATAAAAATTTTGTGAATCTGAGATTATAGATGCCAGAAAGGATATATATATATATATATATATAGAAGGTCTCGATGAGGTCACCACGGAGACGTCTTTCCCTCTAATGTGGCAAACAGGCATTCAGTCTTCCTGATGGTAAGTGGATCCCATAGCCCATGAACGCTTGTTACAGCATGAGGTATAAGCTGAGGTACAAAAAACTACAGCTTGATTGTTCGCAGTAGAAAAATGCTTGTGCAAGCATTAGATAAGATAGTTTATCTATGGAATTAATACCATCATATTAATTCTTGGTTAAAACTTTCAAGGTTTTTAAAGAAAAAAATCACAAACCTTTATGTCTTTTCCTAATTTTACTAGCCTCCACCAGGTTCCAATCCACGGAATCCCTGGCCGGGGCGGGGACGGTGCCACCAATCAGCTCCACAGAACTGGTGCTCCGCATACCACTGCTAGGTCCGGGCACCGGAGCGACCGGGTCTATGTGGTTCCGGTAGCTATAGTCCACAGGCACACACTCAACAATCTCTACACTCTTATCCGTATTTATCGTCAGCTGTTCGTCCATGAGCGGTTCCATCCTAGGCTTCTTAGGAGGAAGCTTCTTCGGCTTCGTGTGGCTGTGATGCCGACGCTTCAGCATCATTGAGTGAGAGGAGTGCCTGGAACTGGTCGGGGAACCGCAACCGCACTCCGCCGGGTCCTCCTCGTCGCTACCTTCGTAGTACCCTGACTCGTGCTCCGGCTTTTTATCGGGCACGCTCATTTCAGCAGCCATGGTTCAGACATCCACGGGAACCATAGAAAACACGCTAACACAGAACCATCAAGAACACACCGAGGTCACTCGCACGCGACCGACACGTCCGCGATTAATTATTTTTACAACTATTCAACAACTTCCAGCAAAAGTACGACACGCAAAATTCGCGACCACTTGCGAGATGCGCGCTCACGCGACTGTCGCTAGACGGCGCCACCGCTGTGACATAACCCGCCCGATTTCGATTGTCAACAAACTGTCACAAACGTCGGCGTAGGAGAAATTGGATCTGCAGCTAATTTAACTCCGCTGAATATGTCAAATTATGGTCTATTTCCCTTTGTTTTTCAGGTTATTTACAAAATCACAGACACTTCGTCATCCAATTTGCACTATGTTTCTATTCCACAACAATCCAGGTACAAAGTTCGTATCAAATTCCACTGAACACACAAATCGGTTTACACGTATCAGTAAACAGTTTGATCTACTTTACTTTCACTCGCCTAGATAATATGTATTTACAAATAATGACATCTATTTACACTGTAATTAACTTAAAAATGAACACGCGAACGAACCGAACCGTCCACTCAACGCGATATTGTAAATGAATTCAAGAAACGCAAAAAAGAAACGGTGCGACGAGAGCGAACGATGATGCTTCCCCCACCACCATTTTCGTTTCGATTCGTTCATCCAAGCGAGCGAGTGAGGCCGTCATAGTGCTGCCACAAACTACACACAAAGCGATGAATCGAATCGGTTTTGGTATCGAAAATGTTTTAAATGTTTTTAAAGGAATTATATGAATCCGAACGTACCTACCGTAATAGTAAAATGAGTTAAACCGGTATTATTCTATTATTTATTCCCTACAACTCACTACTATCTACCTACTAGCTAGATATATTATTACTAGATGTCAGAAAACAATAACCGTATCTTTGCTAAATTCATCAATCATGTCTTACCGCAAAAAAATCGACGTTACCTACAAATTAGGTACTTGTTTATATTGAAGTTACTTTCTAATGATATTGACTTTCCAGACCTCCATAATGAACTGCATTTCAATATCCCGCGTAAATCCCCAAGGTTTAAGCCCTTTTCAGAGGCCTCATTTACTAACTCAGTTGCACACCGAAATGATAAGCATCGGTCCTCTTTTTACAAACTTTGTCAATATGCCAATTGACGTTCATTGAATTTCGACAGATGAAAAGTCGAAGTTTGCAAATGAAGGTCCGGTGCCGATCATTTGCGTGTACAACTGAGTTAGTAAATAAGGCCTCTGGACCCCTATACATTTTTAAATTTATTCATTTATTTCCAGGCACAAACAATCATTACAGAAATGAAGATCATCCACTAAATACAGGCAAAGCACGTGAATTGTATGAGCAAGCAGAACTATTAATAAAAGTATTAGTGTATAGGATATTGATTTATTCATATTAACTAGTGTTCTGAAGGCAAGACGGATTCTAAGTGAACATAACCTTCGACACGGCCGACGCGAGTGACGTCGACGATGTGCCGTCAGCATTGTCGCAGTCACAGGTGCACTTCATTGATTTTATTTCTTTAGGTACCTAGGTACATAGATAGGAAAGATTTTTTTTCAAATCCTTGAACCACGTAGCTTATTATTTGCGTGATTATAGTCAGTGATCAAAGAATATACTAGCTTCCGCCTACAATTTCGCTTGCGTAGAACCCGAATAATAGGTATAAAAAGCCAATGTGTTAATCCAGATTGGTAATGGTTACCACCCAACATCACGTGGGCCATGTGCTTGTTCCATCTACAAGTATCATAAAACAAAATTACAAACTATAATACCTATATCCCAAGTTTCATCCAAATCCGTTCAGCCTTTACAGAGATGAGTAGAAACAAAAATACTTACACAAACACACTTTGGCATTTATAATATAAGTGTGGTACAAATGTTATCAGTAAAGACTTGTCATTGGCTTTCTGTCAACTATTTAGGTAATATATTACTATGATTAATATATTTAGCTGGTGGTTTATATTTTTAAATAAATTTAAAAATCCTCCATGGAAAAATTATATCTTGTCTCGCCACAATCACTTTATTAATCTACCTACCGGAATACCATTTACCATACCATTTAGGGACATGCATGTGAGTAGATTAAGGTTAAATTTAGAGCAGGTAATATTTAATTGAGATTTTACAGTAAATACCAGTACCGATATACAAACACAAACGATACAAAGACAAATTATTTATTTTTCACATAGCGTGAGTACAATCAGGTCTTTAATAGATATTATTACGTTTTATGTCCTGCCTTATTCTAGGCATGCAAACATTCAATCTTAATAACTAGTTGTGAGCTAAAATACTAATATTAGTAAGATTCTTTCGGCTATAAATACGAAAAATATAGCTATAAATGCCTGGGAGGACTCACATGATGCTTTAAGCATCTTTTGTGATTTGTCTAAGGCATTTGACTGCGTACACCATGAAACATTAATCAGGAAACTAGATCACTATGGCGTCAGGGGTATGGCTTTAGCCCACTTCTCACTTCTTACCTATCTGACAGAATACAGAAAGTAGACGTAAATGGAAAATGTTCTACGGGATCTGTAGTAAAGATGGGTGTTCCGCAAGGGTCAATACTTGGACCATTTTTATTTTTTATTTACATCAACGACATACCTCAACTTGTGAGAGACAACCACGAAATTGTATTGTTTGCGGATTACACGTCACTCTTATTTACATTAAAGCGACGGCAGACCAATTTTGACGACGTGAACAATGCAATAGCGAAAGTTGTTAACTGTTTCGATGTAAATAGTTTATTACTGAAAGAGACTAAAACAAAATGTATAAGATTTATATTACCAAATGTTAAACCCGTTAAACCTAACATTAAAATAAAAGATGAAGATCTAAATCTTGTAGACAGTACTGTATTTTTAGGCATAACTTTAGATAATAAGCTTCAATGGGGCGCTCACATAGATGGGTTGTCGAACAGACTCAGTTCTGCAGCATACGCAGTCAAAAGAATCCGTCAACTTACTGACGTAGAAACGGCTAGACTAGTTTATTTCAGCTACTTCCATAGCATTATGTCGTACGGCAATTTGTTGTGGGGGAATGCTGCAGACATCAACACCATATTTGTGTTGCAGAAGAGGGCTGTTCGTGCAATTTATAATATGGGCCCCAGAGAATAACTTAGAACTAAGTTTAAAGAAATAAATGTTATGACAGTGCCGTGCCAATATATATATGAAAACTTAATGTTTGTCCGAAAACATATTAACATGTTCAAGAAAAATAACGATTATCATAATGTTAACACTAGAAATAAAGATAAATTAGCTGTTCCTACTGTAAGGCTCCATAAAGTTAGTCAATCTTTTAAAGGGATGTCTGTACGATTTTTTAACAAAATCCCAAATGATGTGATTAATCTATCTGTAAATAAATTCAAAATGTTGTTAAACGTAATCTATGTAATAAAACTTATTATAAAATATATGATTATTTAGATGACAAAAAAGCTTGGGATGAAACTGCCTCCAACTCCATCAAAAACAATGTAATAGATATTAAGTACAATGACGTTAAAAAAATATAAGCCAAGCAGAGTTTCTTGCCAATTCTTCTCTGTTTGGTCACGTTACGAATTGGTGGTAAATAAAAAAAAAAAATGACGTTTCAAAGTGTACTATACAGTTCCTACTGAATAAATGAATTTTGACTTTTGACTTTTTTTTTGAAAATAATAATAATAATAATTAGGGTCTATTAGGATAGTAGATAAATTCATTCAAGTCATAGATTGTCACCAAGCCATTTAGTTAATTTTCTTTTAGGTAATATAAATGGTAATTCTTTAAATGAGTTAGGTAGTTTATTATACTTATATCTTAATAGCATTTATGAAAGATTTTATTTTGCAGTTACAGTCTTGTGCAGTACAAGCAGTTTTAATGAATTTCTACATGTGGTATTCCATAAAACTACCTCAGAGCTCTTTGCGTATTGCCCCGAGTTTTGTTTGACAAATATACATAGGTATAATAATACATATAAAAATAGTAAGTATCAAAATTAAATATAAACAACAAACATAACCAGGGGGGGAACGGTCATATCTTGGATGTTTTTCATAATAAAACCAAAAAGGTGCATGATAAAAAAAAATTTTTTGAAGCTGTTCAAATCCTTTCCTTTTCATATGATACTCCACTCAACTCAGCCAACCCCCTTTTATTTTTCATCCCTCCCATTTTAGAAGATTTAGAAAAAACTGTTTATGTAAGAGACTTTGCTATAATTTTCCTGTAAAATATAGATATCTTTCTATAACATATAAAAAAAACAGATTTTTCACATTGCAAACTTTGGAGATAAAGGGAGGGAGGGGGAACGGTCATTTTTTGAATGTTTTTTATCATAAATCCAAAACGGTGCATGATAAAAAAAAACTGTTTCGTGCAGTACAAATTAGGCCCTTTGATAAGATACCCCACTCGACCTAGCCAACCCCCCTTTTATTTTTCATCTTCCCCATTTTGGAAGATTTCGAAATAATTGTTATAGTTACAGACTTAGCTATAATTTTCCTGTAAAATATAGATATCTTTCTATAAAATATAAAAAAAACAGGTTTATCACTTCGTAAACTTCCGAGTTAAGGGGGGGAATGGTAATTTTTTTGACGTTTTTTATCATTAATCAAAACCTGTGTATGATATTCATAATTAAAAACTGTTTCGAGCAGTACCAATTAAGTCCTTTGATGTGATATCCCATTCGACCTGTTGGTCCCAGTTTGAAATTTAGTTTATGGGTGTAAGGGGTTCCGCCCAATATCTCACGGAACCCAAGCCAACCTCACCGGCCCGTGGTGCACCCTGCCGATCAACAGACGAGGCTCTGGCGCCCCACCCACCAACCCGCACTAGACCAGCGTGGTGGGTTATGGTCTAAACCCCCCTATAATTATGATGGACAAACGCAAACAAAGGCCCCAAGTGCCCGGCGACCCCAGCGGCTGTGCTGACGTTGACGGGCGCCATGCCAGTCCTGGAGTCAGGGGTGCGAAAAATCTCCGGGCGAGATCCCACCGTCAAACGACCCCAGCTAACGTTATTTTGGATTCCGATACGCTTAACGTTTTGACTTATAATGTGTGCACACTTATGAGCGACGATCGACTCGTTGAACTAGAAAATGCTCTCAAATCCATCAGGTGGGACATAATTGGCTTAGCGGAAGTGAGAAGATTAGGAGAACAGACAGAAGAAAGAGAAGATTGTGTGTTCTTCCACTTTGGAGAAACCCAAGGACAATACGGCGTAGGGTTTATGGTCTCAAAAAAGTGGAAGAACAATATTTTAGAATTCAGAGGCTACTCAGAACGCATAGCAGTTCTTAAATTCCAAGTGACACCTACCAAAACTATGACATTCATACAGGCGTATGCACCCACATCCACACACTGCGATGAAGACGTCGAAGATTTTTATGATCTCCTTAATAGGGCTTGCGATGAAACTCGTGGAACTTGGAACATAGTTCTAGGGGACTTTAACGCTAAAGTTGGTTTAAGAGAAATCAACGATGAAGAGGAAATCCTAGGTATTCATGGCCTGGGAATCCGCAACGAGCGAGGCTCACGCCTACTTCAATTTGCATTCGGCCAAAGTTTGCGAGTAGCGAACAGCTTCTTCAAGAAAAAAGAACATAGACGGTGGACATGGGTGGCACCCGGAGGAAACTATAAAAATGAAATCGACTACATTTTAAGTTCTGATAAAGATATTATAAAGGATGTTAATGTCATTAATAAAATTAAATTTAGTTCAGATCACAGACCACTTCGCTCAAAAATTCGATTCAATTTCAAAATATATCGTGCTAATTTATTCATTAACAAAATTAAAAAAATCCCTACACAAATAATTTTTCAAAACTCCGACCAATTCAATCTTGAACTTACGAATCACTTCGAATCCTTGACAACAGATAAAACAGATGACGTAGACAACCAATACAACGCTATAGTTAAAAGTATACAAAATAGTTGTAAAAAGATTAAATACCCTAGACACAAGGATAATAAACTAACACAAGAAACACATAAACTAATAGAAAAGAGAACAGAAATAGAAATAAGGTCAGAAAACTACAGAAAAATAGACAAACAAGTAAAACGGAGTATTCGAAAAGACATCAGAAACTTCAACTGCCGTTTAGTACGAAATGCTCTTGAGCGGAATACTTCTCTGAGAGTAGCAAAACAAGGAATAAAGAGGACGAAGACGTGGATAAATAGTTTAGTAGATGAAAATGGTATAAAACATAACAATCGATCGAAAATCACTGACATATGCACACATTTTTACAAAAACCTTTACTCCGACAATACAAAGGTCAAGGAAAACTTCCAGTATGAATTGGATGGAAACATTCCTTATTTCACCGGAAAAGAAGTCCATACTGCAATTAAAACTATGAAGTACGACCGAAGCCCGGGGGAAGATGGCGTCTCGTCGGAAGCTCTGAAAATAGGTTCTCAAGTATTATTGCCACACATCACTAACCTTTTTAATTCGATTTTAGAAACAGGTAAGATTCCGAGTGGAATGTGTCATTCAAATATCATACTTCTTCACAAAAAGGGGGATAAGAGTAATATTAATAACTATCGACCAATAAGCCTAATATCTCACTTATATAAAGCATTTATTAAAGTAATACATAATAGAATAGTCTCAGTATTAGACAGCCATCAACCCCCTGAACAAGCTGGATTCCGCCCTAGCTTCTCAACAACCGACCACTTACATACATTAAATCAAATTATAGAAAAGTACAATGAGTTTCATAAACCATTGTACTTAGCCTTCGTGGATTACACGAAGGCATTTGATAGTTTAAAACACTCTGCTATTTTTACTGCTTTGGAAAACCAAGAAATACCAAAAACCTACATCAACCTTCTCAAAAACATATATAACACTAGTTCAGCAGATATTAAGTTAATGACTTCAGGTCCTCATTTTAAAATAGATAAAGGCGTGAAGCAGGGTGATCCGCTTTCACCAAACTTGTTTACTTGCACTCTTGAAGAAATATTCAGAAAACTAGCAGTCTCGTGGTCAAAGAAAGGTATCGTCATTGGAGACAAAAGGCTAACAAACTTGCGCTTCGCAGACGATATCGTGCTCTTCGCCCCGACTGCACATGATCTGCAAAGTATGCTACAAGACCTTAGCTCGGCAAGCCTTGAGGTTGGATTGATGATGAATCGGTTAAAGACACAACTAATGACCAACGGCACCAAACATAAGATCGAGGTGGATGGGCAAGAATTGCACTACGTCAATGAGTACATTTACTTGGGCCAGTTAGCTTCTTTTGATGGCAGGCAGGAAAAAGAGATCGACCGCCGCATCAACAATGCCTGGAGAAGCTACTGGTCAATGAAAGAGCTTATGAAGGGTACCCTTCCAATGTCACTGAAGCGAAAACTCATTGACATGTGCATTCTTCCCATTCTTAGCTATGGTGCACAGACATGGTCACTAACCGAGTCTCAAAAATCCAAACTCAAGGTCTGCCAAAGAGCCATGGAGCGCAGTGTATTAGGGGTGAAGAGGATAGATAGGATCCGCAACACAACGCTGCGATTAAGAACTGTTATAGCGGATATAGGCGACAAAAGTTCTAGACTGAAGTGGAATTGGGCGGGTCACGTGAGCCGTATGCACCCTGATAGATGGGCATCGATCGTCACCCAATGGTTACCTGCAGATGGGCGAAGGCGCCGGGGCAGGCCTCGGAAGCGTTGGCGTGACGACATCGATGCCTTTCGTGCTAACTGGTGGGAGGCAGCAAGCGATCATAAGTCTTGGAAGGAGATGGGGGAGACCTTTGCCCAGCAGTGGGACAGTATAGGTTAATTAAAAAAAAAAAAAAAAAAAAAAAAGAAGACCAACTTTTTTAAAATTAACTTGCCATGCCAGATCCGGGAATAGCAGTGTTTTCTTCAAGGATTTTTATTTTATTTTATACTTGATGATTATGATTAATTTCGTACTTATATACTTTTGATATGAGATATAATTTAATGTTTTTAAAAAGGCCTGGATGCCTATTTTTGATATTTATTTCAGTTCAATACCCGAATCAGGCAAGTGATTTTTTTAAAATTTTGTGAAATGTAAAATCATTCACAAAATTTACATGCAAACACGATAAAAGTTTTTTTTGTTTACATTTTTGATACGTTGCTCCAAGTACTATTTATTTGGATCATACTGTATAGGTATTTCAAAAGGAGCCATTCCATCAGATGTCGGAAATTGAATAAAACTAGGTTTTGAATCAGATTTCAAAATAATTTATATCTTTGAACTTTCAATATTATTTTCACTTCTCTTGCTCAAAAAGTGTATCATAATAGTGTAGCTTAGCGGGCCTAAAACTCGAGTTTAATACCTAGGGCTAAAAAGTATTTTTTCTTTTTAATTTTTGTCTAAAATCATCAGCCCGTACAAAGCATTCGTTCTCTTATATAAAAACTCGACTTCTTGGTGCTCCGTCAATCTTTTTTTTTGAAAATAGAACCGTCTTGGTGATGTTTTATGAAGGTTGATTCTTCCCTTCACGGTAGAATGCGAACTGTTTCGTTGAGGGTTATTGAAGGTATAGAGATTTAAAAAAAAAGATGGTATTGGCGCTAAATCTCTAGAATTTTCTTCATTCCAAATCACAAACTTTTACGTTTAACTTCCTGACTTTAACTTTCAAATTGTGAACGTGAAAAATGTCATCAAGTGATAGTGAAGATGCTAATATGCAAATGGAAGAAAAGGGCAAAGAAATAATTATGAATCTGTTGCCGACAAAATCACGTGAAATATATTTAAAGAGTTACGAAAATTTTATGAAATGGAGAGATGAGAAACGTGTGGATTCTTTTACAGAAGGGGTTTTTCTCACTTATTTTGATGAATTATCGAAAAAATTCAAATCGTCGACTCTTTGGAGCACATATTCAATGTTAAGAATGACCTTAAAAACGAGACACGATGTCGATATTAAAAAATATGTAAATTTAACGGCTTTACTGAAGAAATTGTCCACTGGATACAAGGCAAAAAAATCTAAAGTCTTGACGACACAAGAAATCGAAACATTTTTAAATAACGCTCCAAATAAACAATACTTGGCAACAAAGGTAACCTACTTATGTACTCTACTCAAACTAAATAAATAGATACCTACCTACATACCTAAATTATGTACCTAGGTTATTACGATTATTAACACACTTATTTTTTTGTTCAACAGGTTGCTTTAATTTATGGAATCAGCGGTGCATGCAGAGGAATAGAGCTTGCCAATATAACGCTAGAAGACGTAGAAACGGATACAAACCTACAAGCTGTGAGTCTGCCGAACACGAAAACAAACAAAGAGCGTAAATTTGTCATCAGTGGAGAATACCTTAATATAGTTAAAGCCTATCAGGAGTTACGTCCCACTAATGTTTCAACGAGAAGATTTTTTCTAAATTATCAAAATGGTAAATGCACAAGGCAAGTCATAGGCAAAAATAAATTTGGTAACATGCCTAAAGATATTGCCACTTATCTAAATTTACCAAATCCGGAACTCTACACGGGCCATTGTTTCCGCAGAACATCCGCGACTCTGTTGGCGGACTCTGGTGCGAATATAACGACATTAAAACGCCACGGTGGATGGAGGTCCGATCAAGTGGCTGAAGGTTATATAGAGGACTCTATACAAAACAAGTATCACGTCACGCAGCGGATTATGGAAGGAATCAATATTCTACCAAACATTACAGAACCCCAAGCATCTACATCGCGGGATTGGATGAATATGTCAACTCAGCTGAAGCCGCACTCAGATCTTAATAATGCAGGAAACTCAAGCATGATTCGAGTCTCTCCAACTTTTACTCCACAACAATCAACTCAAAATATTATCACATCCCAATCACAGAGAACCGAAATAAAATTGCCCGGGAAAAACATATCACTAAACATTCAAAATTGCTCTAACTGCACATTTAATTTTTAATAAAATTTCTGAAAATTGACTAATTTGGAATTGTTTTATTTTCTCGCAATCGAAGTGAAAAGTAGAGTGTTTTACTCGGGCCAAAACCACCCATTATAACTCGGTCTTGTCATCCTCCCTCGCTAAGCTCGGGAGTATAACAACCTCGTATATAATGGGATGGTTTAGTCCCTTGTAAAACAATCTACTATTATTAACCTTGAAAAAAATACTCAGTGCCGTGGTCTTTAATAAAGGAGAGTAAAAATATTTTTATTCACTAGGAACCTTAAGAATTCCTTGAATCTTATTTTTTTTTATTTACACTAATTCGTACCGCGAGTCCGCGACCAAACAGAATAATTCGCAAGAAACTCTACTTGGCTTGATATTTTTTAACGTCTTTGTGACAATGGTTATTCATAACTATACCTACATTGTTTTTTAGAAAGTTGGAGAGACAGTTTTAAACCAAGCTGTTATGTCATCTAATAAAAAAATAAGCTTTATTACAGAGATGACGTATAAAAACATTTTAGTTTTTTTATTAATTTATCAACTATGTCACTAAACTATTGTATAGAACCTTTAAACATCAAACCAATCAATTTTTATGTTAGTACGTTGTACTTATCTTTCAATTTAATAGCTTCAATAATGATTAGTTAACATTTTCAGAACACGGAAGTTTGTTTGAAGGCACGGAAGCGTGACCTTCGCTCGCACTTACAGCAAAAATCACGTTTTAATGCTTTGTTTGGAATCGTACATCGCGATAAAACAGCTACATATCGATAACTGATATTCTCTCACTCAATTGAAGTAAATAGAACAATTTAACATAAAATGAAATTGTTATTATGCTCCTGAAGCTTCGTCCGGAACGAAAATGAGAGAGCGTCGTTTCCTTGCTATTTTCTTCCAGTTCTACGTAATTTTTTCAATGTTTTATTTCATTACGAAATACAAATCAATAATTTCTACCTACTTTTTCTGTTTGAGCATTATCATTTCGTCTAGAAAATTATTTTTATTATCACTAGGCAGCCCGAGGTTATAAAATTGTCTACCCTCAGATTTTGAATCATTGCGACTCATCTTCATCAGGCAGCATTTAAGTACTCCGGACGAAGCTTCAGGAGCATAATAACATTTTCATTTTATGTTAAATTGTTCTATTATGCCCCTCTTCGCTTCGTCCGGAACGAAGATGAGACGTGTTTGTTTTCGCCTGGTGATAATAATAATAATAATAGTTAGGTATTATTTTTAAAGGTAAAATCAGGTAGTGAGAGTAGAAAAGAAGTAGAAGTAGAAAGAGAGTATAAAATGAGAATCGGTACAAGTCATATATTTGAGAAAAATCAACAGAGTAAATCAAATAATTCAGAATTAAGTTTTACCACTTATGAGTTATGTATGACATTAACTTATCTCAATACAGAAATCAATAACTTAACAAAATAGGTAACTTTGCTTTCGATAGGTACCTAATATTCAAGTAAATAGAATGATAATGGATTAATATTACATACAAATCATAAAATTGGCTGAAAACATTGTGTTAATAGTAGATTACTATTATCTTTTTCTTTGATTTCTTTTTTATAAAACTTTATAAATGTATTACTCTGGCCACAGAATACAGAAAGGACAGAAGCGTCACTCCGCGCAATCATTTAAATAAATAGCGACTTTAGCTGCTACGCAATAAAGTGCTAATCAGCTCGCACCGAACTCAGCGCCTAACATTTATATTAACCTACACCTTGCATCCCTTTCTATCGTATAGCTCTATCTCTACTGACGTGGCACGTGTAACGTTAGGGTTGTCTTGAGAATTATTCTGTGACGAATAATAATAACCTGGCCGCCGACGGGCAGCAGCGTCGGCGGTGCGAGAAGCTGTACCCTGCGATCCCCAACCCGCATGCCCAGCGTGGGGATTATGGGCATATCCCCCTTCTTATAGGGGAGGCCTATGTCCAACAGTGGACTGAATAGGCTGTTGTTGTTGAACCTTTTACTATCCAGTTACCTAGCCACCTATTTATTTTAAGGAACAATGATAATTCAAATAATATCTACCTACCTAGTATTAAATCAGAAAACTATTTTACACTGGCTGGCTGCATTAAGAACTCAGAAAATAGGCATACCTACTAGGTAGGTACTTGGGTCCTTAACACCTACTTAAGTGTAGGTGTCTTGTGTACGAAAACTGAATAATCACTGTTTAAGGTAGGTACGTACATCATGCTATGCTGCTGCTTTTGCTTGGCGATAACTTGCCTTGGTGTTTTAAATTTCATAATTGGAAAAAGTATTTAATTTTTCTTTAAATGAATACCTATTGTAGGTAAATGTTAAGTAGTTTATTTAAAAATAACCTATAATATGCCTAAGATGATTATTCTAAGACCTATTATGCGTGAATGCAAAACCCTCAGAATACTTGTAGGTAGTCTGGGGCAAAACTTATTGTTTCTAAAGTTGAGCCATTCATCTAAACCTAATTTAAAAAATAAACATTTAAGCCGTAATTTTAAGATAGGATACCTACACCTACCTACCCGACTGTTTTTAAGTAGTTAACCTACACTGCCTACTTAAAGTTAAATCAAATAAAAATGTACCTAGGTTGGGTTTCTAATATTGCTCTCAGTCTACATAATCAAAATCATAATACCTACTTAAGTGCTGCTTATGCCTAGGCATAGGCAGCACTATGTAGGTAGATACCTACCAATGGCACAAAAATTGTCTATGAAAAAATACCTACATTATAATATTACGTTTATTTATGTAGGTAGGTACCGCATTCAAATAGAACTTGTACCTAAGTACCTACTTACTTAAGTAAATACGGGAGACAAACTTTCGTAGAAAAACTTTCAGTTCTGTACCTACTATTGGTATTATTTACATTTTCTTACCTTTCGCTGTCATTAGGTAGTTTGAAAAACGTGAGATGCCGGTCCTTATTATTATTCAGGCAACCAAATGCTATGCAGTACTTTTTTTGCCTTCATTTGTCGAAAAATATAGGTACATTACCAAAAACAAACTAAAATGCCGCGGCTGCTCAAGGACACGTTCGTTCCGGGCAGAACTCGGCAACCGACGTAACGAACCACGCTAGGAAGGCCGGCGATGCGTAGGTATATTTTTATACCTATTCTGCGGAGTGAAAGAGGCCTGCTCTGGCGCCAATTACCTTTGGACAAAATTTCATCAATAGGAATACATTTTAGCCAGTTATAAGATGCTACTGCAGCTCTAGTACTACCTGGAGTTGCTTTAACATCAGCATCTTTCAGTACAGTCTTAATCCAAGAAGCAATAACTGTCCTAGAAGCTGGTTTGTTTTGTGAGACATTACCTGTTAAAAACAATTCAGAAAGCTTACCTCTAAACGGTTTACTTAGTTCCAAGACTTTGCGTACCCAAAAAATAGGGCAGACCTTATTAGAATCAGTATTTTGTATTAGCTTCCAACCTGATTGTTGAAAATTTGCGGTATCAGTCTTTGACCCGAATTTCGGCCAGAAAATCATGTAATTGGAATGATCTGAAAAATTATTAGTATCTATACATAATAGAGTTAGATCATGGACCCTTCATCCAGACGCCAATAAAAGAATTAAAGCACACCGCCTATTTGCTTCAAACAATGATATATTGTTCAGAGTATAGTTTTGTAACCAATCCACAAGAATAGATGGATCCCACGTAGGACACTGGACTTTTCTAGGATTTTCCAATGCAACTGATTTTAAAATCTTTTTGATAAATGGATCAGAACTAAGTTTTGTTTGGAGGTGAGGCTCACAAATAGTAGAAATAGCTGATTTATGAACTAAAATAGTACTAAATAAAAGATGACGATTAATATGTAAGTGGGCCAGGTATCTGGCAACGATTTGGCCTGTAGGTTTTTGTGGTGTAACCTGATTTATTTTAGCCCAATCCAACCAACTTTTCCATACTCTTTTATACACAGATAAAGATGATTTTCTCCAACATCTGCTTAATAAATCAACCTCGCAGGGAGACCAATCTTTTAGCAGGTTATTCCACCCCGTACCAAGCAAGCCTCCAAAGTTAGATTCTTCACATTCAGTGGGGGCCGGTTCGTGGTCGTATCTATGAGTACTTTGGGCAAGTTCGCTATTTGCAACGGATCTGCTAGGGCTCTCGCCATGAGGTCTGGTCTCCAGAAAGTCTTGTCCCACCGAGGAACTATGATTATATAACGTCCCGTCGCCGAATTTAGGTGATTTAGGACTTGCGGTATTATACATGGAGGTGGGAAAATCCATGCTAGTTTGAAGTGCCAGGTTTGGCTGAATGCGTTGCAAAACTGAGCATTTTTGTCCAAGTAATCCAGGCTGCAATACTTCTTCAGAACATAAGCTGTCTTTGAGGCAAACAGGTCGATTTGTGGATGCCCCAGTTTCTGAAATAGTGGTAGAGTGGCCTCCTTCAGAAGATGCCATTCCGAAGGCTGACGTCCTCGCGATAGGCAATCTGCCATCCCATTTAGGTAGCCTGGGAGATGTTGTGGTACAATCGATATTTTGCAGGCTTGAGTCAATTCCAATAATTGTCTTGCCTCGTAAAGGAGGCAGGTCGATTTTGTGCCCCCTTGATTCCTTAGATAGGCTAGGGCTGTACGATTGTCCGATTGCACAAGAAGTGTTTCGTTTGACAAGATCTTCTTGTTGGATACAATCGCCTCGAAAATGGCATGAAGTTCTTTCCGGTTCGAATGCTAGTTCCTTTGTGCTGGTTTCCAACGCCCTGAAATGACTTTGTTGTTCAGAAATGCTCCCCATCCGTAGTCTGAGGCATCGGTGACTAAAAAGTTTTTGATTTTTGGTGTATGGATCGGGGATCTCTGGTAAATTGCCTTTTTCCACCAGCGAAGTTCTTCTAGAACATTTTGTGGGATGCGAACTGTTGACTTGGGATCTTTCCGAAGTTCACGGTTGCAGTGAATTTGGATCAATCTGCAATGAAGTCGACCCAACGGGACAACGAAGCATATGAAGTTGAGGCAACCTAATAGGACCTGAACTTGGCGGAGGGACCACTTCCGCTTCTCTAAAAACTGATTCAGTTGATGTATTAGTCTCTTCAGTTTCTGTAAAGGAATGCCTTTCATGTTTAGGCGTAAATCCCAGTCTACTCCTAGATATTCGAGATGCTTGGTCGGTATAACCATCGACTTGGCAAAATTGACTGACCATCCCAAATTTTGTAGTAGGCTTAGAGTTTCTTGGATGTGCAACCGTAACAGGTGTTCGGATTGTGATGCTAGGAGGAAATCGTCCAAGTATACAATTATTCTTATTTTCGTCCTTCTTAATTGTTCGGCCAACCAATTGGTAACCGACGCGAAGATTTTTGGCGCACAAGCTAGGCCGAAAGGTAAGGCTGTCATCTGAAACATTGTTCCTTGATATAGCACCCGCAGAAATCTCCGATGAACAGGCGATATTGGAAGATGGAAGTATGCCTGAGAGAGGTCTATTTTTGCAACCCAGTCCCCAGGTTGAAGAAATTTTGGAACACTTACATGAGATATCAGGTGGAATTTGGACGGCTTGATGAACTCGTTTAACCTCTTCAGATTTAATATGGGTCGCTGGGTACCGTCCTGTTTCGGGACAAGGAACATAGGGGAGACAAAACTCGCCGAGTTGTCTGCTTTTTCCAAAACACGAGTGGATATCATTTGTGATATTTCCTTTGTCATATCCAAGGTTACTGGTGTGGCATAAGTTTCGAGAAGAGACTGGTTTTTTAGTAATGGAGGCTTTTTGTAAAACGGTATTTTTATACCTGATATTATTTTTAGGCAATATTCTGGAGCACCCATTGTCCTCCATACCGAATGGAAATTCATCAGGCACCCTCCTTGAAACGGCCGCCTCGCGTCATTTGTACCGCCTTCTTTTCGCATCGTTATTGGATTGGTTTGGATACGAATGGTCGTGGTGTCTCTTTTTGGTCTCTTGGCCCGCCGGGCCATTTTTATTTTGTCGGTAATTCCCATCCTCACGAAAGGTGTGGGAATACTTGTGCTTAAATCTTTGTTTCGGTTTAGAGGTATTGCGGTGATAAGACCTCTGGGGTTTTTGTTCAGAACCTCCGGTCCTGTTAGGTTTGATGAAGGTTTTGTTTGTACCACCATAATCAGTCAAAACTGTTTGCAGTTGGGTGTTGTCGAACAGATGAGTATCTGACGGAGGTATCTCTTTTAACCTTTCTACCACCACAGAATTTGAGCAGTGGCTTATTATGTTAGAGCGTCTATGTTGTAAGATACTTGCTCTTTTACCGCAAGACAGTTGCAGAATATCGTCATTTGCTTTCGCAAATTGTTTGTCGTTGATAAACAAATCTCTAATTTTTTCAGTTAAAGAGTCTGGTGAAAGACTATCAGTCGAATAGCTCCAGTCTACGATACCTTGCAATCGCTCTTGAACTGCATTATTTTGGATGATGGCAGCATGTGTTATAGCGGCGAGCGTGTTCTCAAAATCTGGTTGAAACGTCGCCGACGTATCAAATGGTTTCAATTCTGGATTAGTCTTGAGCGCACAAAACCCAGGTGTTGCTCTATGAGTTTTTTGAGTCTCAAAAAACGGTATATTCATCCAATCAGAACGACCAAATTTCTGGAGCTTGCTCAACAGATCAAGTTCTGAAGCAACCGCTTCTTTGATTGTAGGTTCTTTCAGTTGCACTGAAGGCTCCCAACAAAGCGTTTGAGAATTTTGAGGTAAAGATGTGTCAGTACATACATTTTCAACCTCTGGCAAGCCTTGCCAGGTGACTTCATTTTGAAAAGGTTCAGGAGCGTTGCTTGACAACGTCTCCTGTTGACCTACAGGTACTTCCAGTACTGTGTGGTTACAATTTCCCTCATAGGGTGCATGAATCTCAGCTTGAACATAATGAACATTGGGGCCCCCAATATCATTATTCATACCATCTGTAGTGGATACTTCCGTCTCAGCGAGATAATACTGAAAACTAGGTCCCCCAGTTTCAGGTAAAGCGTACTGGATGTCAGAGCCCCTGACACAGTCTTCGCTATTCTTGGGTTTAATGAGTATGTCACTGATAACGTTCACTCTTTTTAATAGGTCTTTTAACGCTGAAGACTGACGTCTTTTGCGTCTAGCATGGCGACGCCGTCGCTTTCGCCTATTATATTTGAATTCTGTACTGCGTTGTGAGTCAGTTGAATCATCTGATTTAGAAGATGATATATCACTATATGGTACACTTACCCCTGCACCAGAACTCTGGTTCTCACTCTGACTCATATTAGAGCACTTTTTAGCACAATTTTAGCAATAATTCACTTTGATTAAACTTCCAAAAGATGTAACTCCAATCGATGTAGACGACGCAATGATTCAAAATCTGAGGGTAGACAATTTTATAACCTCGGGCTGCCTAGTGATAATAAAAATAATTTTCTAGACGAAATGATAATGCTCAAACAGAAAAAGTAGGTAGAAATTATTGATTTGTATTTCGTAATGAAATAAAACATTGAAAAAATTACGTAGAACTGGAAGAAAATAGCAAGGAAACGACGCTCTCTCATCTTCGTTCCGGACGAAGCGAAGAGGGGCATAATAGATAGGTAGGTAGGTATTAGGAGTCACCGATTTGCGATCCGTAATACCTCTAGTACTAAGTGATACATATAAAATACCGGAACACCGGACCGAAAATCGTAACCCAGAAATACTGGATTTGATTATGGTAATATTCGGGAGTTTCGATATTTAAAAAAAACATGAAGAGTAAGTATTTTAACGTGCTACTCCACTATCTTAAAATTCCTTACTGCTTGCGCAGCATGAAGTTGCAATACCACAAAGCACGCAAGTACCTACTTATGCTTAGTTATATTTTTATAAAATTATGTCTGCATTGTATCATTAAAAGCCATTACACACAGTTCAATATTTTAATTCTGTAAGTATTAACAGGTAGGAAGTCTAGGTTATTGTACGGTATTCACGCAATAAACATAATTGATGAAAATTTTTCCAGATACCTACATACATTTTATACATAAGTTCAAATTAAAGATAAGTAAAATATCCTTAAATATCCTTAAGTATAGGTACGATACGTACTATTAAAACTCAGGTAAATAAGTAGTGAATGGAAAAGTAGAGCACCTCTTTAAATGATGCGAGTGATTGATGACCAATTCATAAAGTAAGTGCTTAGATACTTACCTACTTACTTTCTTATACTGGTAATAGTAAGATGGAAGATCCTAATTAAATATTCCTCCAATTTTACAGTTATGTTACAAACGTTACCTTCTATCTAATGCTTATTAGGTGGTGTATTTAAGTTCAACACTGTAATTTGGAGTTATTTAAATACTCATTAGTAGATGGCAAACTAGAAATATTATGTAATGAATAATTTCTTAGAACACTTGTAAATCGTATTCAAAGTTAATCTATTTACTGCCAACATGGCTCAAATATTCAACGAGGCTTATTTAAATTACCTACTTAGCACATAAGCTTACTATGCTACCGGGCTAAATATAATAAAATATTGAGTAAAATATTTAGGCACCTAACAAATTAACTGGTTGTATCTTAAGTAAGTCATCATCATCATCATCAGCTTATATCAGTCCACTACTGGACATAGGCATCCCCTAATGTCCTAATAAGTGTCATTGCGACCTGTTCTGAGCTCGATGCATCCAGCTTCTTCCAACAGCCTTTTGCAGATTATCACTCCACCTGGCCGAGGGCGTCGTAGACTACGTTTTCCGTAAGGTAAATATATGAAATGATCAATATAGTTAGGTAAGTACCTAATATGAAATAATAAATACCTACTTAAACTACCACCTCCAAAATATATTTTATTTATCATCATCACCATCAGACCATGTATATTTTAGCAGAATATTAGGTAGGTATAGGTATCCTGTTGTCTTTAAATAACTTCATTTTAATTATAGTAAATAGTAAATTGTATGTAAACAGAAAACTGACAAAAAAACATGCACAATTGGGCAGAGATTAAATAATTGGTATTTTAGTAGTAGTAGAGTTCTTTGTGGGGGGCTCGTCCGGGGAAGTACTGCCACCATGCCTATTTCTGCCGTAAAGCAGCTGTGCTGTGTTTCGGTTTGAAGGGTGTGGGTGCCGGTGAAATTACAGGCACAAGGGGCTTATCATCATCATGCCTCAAGTTGATGGACGCAGGGCGTTGCATCGTAGAGCACGTTTCAAAAAACGTGATCTATGTTGCAATGCTTTGTGATAGGTAATGGTTACCACTCAACATCAGGTGGACCATGTGCTTGTTCCATCTTCAAGTAACATAAAAAAAAAAAAAAAAAAAAATTGGGTTTGAATAATTGTTAAAAATATAAACTACTGTACACACGGTTTGAACAAAATAAAACGAGCATTCCATACAAGTGTATCAAAAACAGACAGTAATAAATACTTCACACATCTTAGTTCAAAAACCTTTATTGTCCTGAATCTCAGCCAAAATAAGCAACTACTCCGAAATCGGATCAAATAAGTATAATACTAAATACTACTATTTTCGAGAAACCTTATTAAAAAACCAAGTCTTTCAACAGCATTATCTTATAATTTGAAGATTATTCCTTTTTAAGACTGCGTACCTACCTCGAAAGTAAAAAAATTACGAAGTGATCTTAAAAACACTTCGTTGTCCCACTGTCTGCCTGTCAAAAACCCTTTTCTTTGAAACACATGGATCATTAGACCAAAGCTTGATCAAAATTTGAAAAGCTTGAAAGACAAAAGTCTTGAGTCTAAGACGACCTCTGTGGCGCAGTGGGCAAAGGACCACCTGAGACGCAGAAGGTTGCGGGTTCGATTCCCGCTGCGGGACAAATGTTTGCATGTTCTGCAGATATTGGTTTCGGGTTTGGGTGTTTTCTATGTATGATATGTATGTATTTCCAAAAAATATATCTATTTCATTTGATTTCATTTCATTTATTCACAAACAATAAATTATTGTGTCGTAAATATTTTACATACAAAAAAAAATCTATGTTGTATATCAATCATGTGGTTCCCATAACAGAAGCTCTGCTTAGTTTGGGGCTACATGATGCTGTGTGATAACGTCCAGCATTATTTATTTATTATTATTAGAATCTAGGTAAATCTTATGATTTTCACCTTCTAGTTAGAAACCAAACTGGTGCCCAATACTAGCCAACCTAAATCATACTTAAACTAGTTTACTAAAGGAAACTTTAAGTTGTTTTTTTTTGTTAATCAAAAGAAAATATTAATTAGAGAAGCCATAGAGAGAAGCCAAGAATTGGAGTCGACATTATTTTAACAAGAATTTATGAAATAATTTAACAACTTCGATTATATTTTTATTCAAAGTTTACCTTTGGAAAAGTTATTTATTGCGTAATATGGGTTAGTGACTTTTCTATTATGGTGACTCATGCAATTTCAATTAAAACAATTTCATTTCATATAACTAAAATAATTCAACCTTTCAATTAAAATAATTTCATAAGGTATGTCAAAAGTAAAAAAATTACAATACAATAGTTTTTTTTTTACATTTTTGTCATTCAAATAGTCACGGGTATTCAAATAAGTCATTTTTAACGGTAATTTCTTCAGACTCACTTTATATAGGTACTTACTGTACCTATATAAAGTGACTATTTTGATATATCTAATAAAAATTTAGGTAGGTAGACATGCAAAAACGAAGATTGGAGTGAAAAACTTCACATAATCAGCCGTTTTGGCCCTTGCTAAGCAAAGGTTTTTTTTTTTTATTTCAATAATGTTGATATCGGGCATCAAACCCACTCTTCCTTAGTTATATGTTGCGTTATCTAATATGTATGATATTGACCAAGCAAGGAGGGTTTAGATTCTTTATCTTAGCAAAATTAAGGCTTCATCAATAGGTACTTACCTGGGTGTTATTAAAAAATACCACGACGAGTTAATGAGTCTATGGATTAGGATAACTATTCACCGTCAAATTAAACTCATTTATTAAAGTCGACATGATACTTACCATTACTAATTTCATGACGAACTGTGTTCCTGTCTACGATAACTGGAGTTTCCTTGAATGATTGGTCATCTTGCTTCTCCTTGATTTCTGCTTCCTCTACCTCGGTTTTACCTTCTTCAGAATCATCTTTGAAATATTCCTCAAACTTATTCTTACTGAAGAAATCGAAGTCGATTGCCGCTCGTTTCATAGTCGGCGTGTATGGAGTAGCTGAGCCTATTTCATACTGAAGCATTCGGGCTGGTGACATGACCTCCGCAACAGGGGAAGGCTTGACAAAGATGTCGTTATCATGGTTTTTTGTTAAGGATAGCTTAAGCAACGTCGGTGTTTTACGAGTCTCCTCATTCGTCTTACAGTCAGGTATTTTTGGAGTGTCTATTATTGGGGGAGATATCTCTGGAGGTGTAAGGACATCAGGTGTCTGGAGCATAGGTTTTTCATTTATTGGTGTACCTAAAGCTACTGTATCTACGGAACTATCCCTTTCACCAATTGTGACATTTTCGCCGACAGCAGGAAAATTGTCCAAATTCATACGGAATGTATCTTCAGGTAATTCTAACTCTAAATTTTCTGCTATGTACAGCTGATTTGAACTGGATGTGGATGATACGCTCGAAGTAACTTTAGCTGCGTTTTTACTTTCTACCAGTGTCGATTCCATTTTTAATATAAGTAGGTACCTAACTTGTTGAAGTTTTAATAAATATAATCAATTTGTCATGAGTTATAAGCAATAAGTGGATTCCTCGTATTTTAAATCATATTATCCACTGTCTACAATGATGTCCTTGAAAAATTATCTTGCCAATCGATAAGCGTAAGAATTCACATCACTGGCACGCACACATGCGCATTGCCACCGTCCGCTATCTGAGTGTGTGTCGTGCATGAGCTGTCAAACTAGTTTCTTTCGCGGTTGCCTTTTTCTCTTTTCATTCACAGATAAATGTCAAATTGGATTCAAATGATGCACTTTATTTGCTTCAAAAGATAATGGAATGTTTAGGAAATATACACGTTACCGTCATTAGCACTCAAAACATGTTTATCACATCACAGGTCCGGCTATAAATAGATTAGTAATCGTCACTTGTTCACTGAATTTGCCCGCCTTTTTCTCTTATAATTACTATAATAGAGTCGCAATTTATGTTTTGGAATGTCTATAGTTCACTACATAAGTAATATTGTGTAGGTGTCGTGTATACTTTGAGTAATTTTAGCTATTTCTCGCGTCTACTAATGAAATACGGTGCGATGGCGCGCTCCTCAACACAACTACATAATGTAGAAATGTCAACAAACAAGAAGCGCCGAGAACGCGTTCTGTTCATTGCGCGGGAGATATGCAATTCCAAAGAATGTTTGGTATTATTTATACCCTTTGTCTCATTAATGCTTGTTGCAATAAGAGCGGTGTTAAGGTTTGATTATTTATAATATTAGTTCGGACTACTTCCATGGTTTTCCAATAAGAACTTCTAATTTACCTATCTACCTACTTACATTACCTAATCTAATATGATTTTTAAAATGCTGCTAGTGTTTTGTGTTGTTTGTTAAAATCTATGTTTAGACGAATCATTATGTAAATACCATTAAGATGAATTTTCAACTTATTTTTTATAATATTTTAGTAGGTACCTGGGTTGGTATTTGTAGCTCACAATATAAATGGTTTCAACAGGTGTTTTAAGGCGTGCGTGCTTTGCGATTAGATTTGTATTACTAAAATAGAATGATTGTCCTAAGTGATGATAAAAATGATGTAAATTATTTTTTCGGTATCAAAGTAAAGAACAATGTAGAAGGTAAGTCAAAATTAAATAATAATCGGTAATTTATTCTACCATTCGTTTCGGGTCATTCGAAATCGTTAGATAGAATCGGAAAAAGCACGTCACTATCAACTATCTCAAATGTAGGTGACATTTGCAGCTAGCTTCACAGTCCTTATTTTAAATGCGTTCAAGTTCATGATTACGATGCGTTCATGAAATATTAGAAAGGAGGGCACAGACAAAGGTAAGGACGAACGGGATTTCATGGTCTATTACTTTACTCATTGGGGATTTCATAGGTGTTCAGCTAGTCAGTGGACTTTAAGGCCGCGGTTTCAATACATAGATTTGCTTCGGCGCGCCGCTCCCCGCGCCACCGCCGCTGACTTCGTGACTGCGGCCTAAGGGAGTGCGCGATTCGAACAAAAATCTGTGCCTGTTTTTTCTCAATAAAAATCACTGCAGAGGAAACGAGATACAACCCCCTTTTGGGAGAGTACATAAGGCACACGTTTGTGTGTTCAAAGCGCAGGATTCCCTTGTATATTAGTACTAATAGTATTTCCATTTGTTGTAAGCCCACCTACTGCTTATTTAAAAGAAACAATTTTATGGCTTCATGGTTGATGACCAGTAGCGCATTATTCAGTCGTTACCGAAGGCCTAGCTCCCATCCCGACTAAATAAATCAATTACATAGATATGTAAGTTGACCTACAATCTACAATGAATGCCCAACAGTAACCTATCTTAGTGCTCGTTAGACGGAAAATCACAACTTAAGTGATGCACTTACAATCGAACTACATTCAACTTTTATTTTATTTAGCTATGTGAGAACTTATAACCTTTGCCCAGTGCGGCGAATCAGGGTAAAAAAAAGTGGGAACTTCTAAGTAAATTACACACCTATTAAATAAAACCAGATTGCACATTGATTACAATTTATTCACAAAACCAATTATTTAACTTTTTTTCTCCTTCCCGCCTTTACATTTCCCATGCGCCATTTTGTTCTTCTTTGACATTCCTTTCCCTCTTTTTTTGTTTCCCAAGATCTTACTATTATATCCCTTTATCCACTGATTTCTATTTTCTTTCCATGCCAACTGTTTTTTGCTAGAATTATCCGTGTTTGAGACAGCTTGGCTTGAGCCCTGCCGTCATACAGTGAAAACTAGTACGGAGGGTTGTCACTTGATCATTAAAGCAATTATGTTTGTAAAATCATATTTATCTGAATAAATTAAATTATCTAAAAAAAAAAAAAATAATTAAGACTTATTTTTTATGTTTAAAAGTTCAATTTTGCCTGTAGTTTGTACCTATTATTGAAGTAACATTAAACACTGTTTTTATTGTACGTAGTTCCTAATTAATTATATTAGAGTTTGCTTTGTTGGTGTAACTAAATAAATAAATATATATGAAATATTAAAAATCAAAATTTATTCACAAAACCAATTATTTAACTTTTTTCCCCTTCCCGCCTTTACGTTTCCCATGCGCCATTTTGTTCTTCTTTGACTTTCCTTTTCCTCCTTTTTTGTTTCCCAAGATCTTACTATTATATCCCTTTATCCACTGATTTCTATTTTCTTCCCATGCCAGTTGTTTTTTGCTAGAATTATCCGTGTTTGAGACAGCTTGGCTTGAGCCCTGCCCTTTGTTCGTCGCCGTTTCTTCAAGAAGCGTCGAGAACTGTTCTGCCGATGCGAAGAGGGAGCCAAGATCGTCTTCACCTGAAATAAAATACAGTCGTGCTTTAACAGACTTCAAAAAGGAGTTTCTCAATTCATTAAAATCTTTTTTATTTTAATTAACCTATACTGTCCCACGGCTGGGTAAAGGTCTCCCCATCTCCTTCCAAGACTGATGATAGCTTGCTGCCTCCCACCAGTTAGCACGAAAGGCATCGACGTCGTCATTATTTATTTTTTATAATATTGATAAGATCCTAATTTCTCAGTTAACTCTATTTATTCAACTATTACTACGTCTGATTAAGGTGAATGTTTGTGAAATGTCATGAATAAGACATACCCTTTATCTTAAAGCCCTTCTTTCCTCTCCCTTTCTTTCCTGGAACCTCTTTTTCATCATCATCATCGTCATCATCACTGTCTTCTAGAAGTAGTTCTGCAAAAGGAAAACAGAATCAATAGATACATTTATTTCAATGATTTTAAGTCAATGGTTTGTAAGTTCTAACGACTATCTTCGGAACTCAAGCCAAATTCACCTGTCCGTGGTTCACCCTGCTAACTAACAAACGGGGCTCTGGTGGCCAGCTGATTGCGGCATAGCGCAGCCTAACACCGGTACATCTTAATACCCTGACCGCTGAAGGGCAGCAGCGTCGGCTGCGAGAAGCTGTTTCCAGCGATCCCCGACCCGCATGCCTAGTGTGGGGATTATGGGAATATCCCTCTTAAAATGGGAGTTCTATGTCCAGCAGTGTACTTATTATAAAGTTGATGTAACTATTTCTGCCGTGAATCAGCATCGCGGTATGAAAGTTGTGGCCGGTGACATTACGAAATTATTTTTAATTACGAACACACAAACCTTCGCATTTATAATATAAGTCATAGTGTGATGTGATGTAAGAAGTAAAATAAATAGTTTAGTGATCAAGAGTGCGAAATGCTCGCTCACATGACCCAGTGGAGATTTCGAGTATTGTGATTGGCCAACTCACAGCCCGCTCCGCCCGGCTCCGCGTCGATCGAATCTTAGGCTGCGCTATGCTGCAGTCAGCCGCCGCCAGAGCCCCGTTTGTTAGTTAGCAGGATGCACCACGGACAGGTGAGGTTGGCATGGGTTCCGAAGATAGAAATAATACCCTTTACTTACACCCAGAAATAGTTTTCAAAGATTTCAGTAATATTCTTACCATCTTCATCACCCGATAATGCTGGCTCGTCCTCATCACCGGAAATGTCAAGTCCACCATCACTTCCTGTAAAAAAGCAATATATTTGTCAAAAAAATGTTTTAATACACAAGGTCACAAACTATATGGTTCCCATAACATAAGCTCTGCTTAGTTTGCTACATGATTGTGTCTCCAGCTTTATTTATTATTATTTACGCATATTTCATGTTTCATCTAATTCCGTTCAGCTGTAAGAGTTGAGTTGGAACAAACATACTCACACACACAAACTTTTACATTCATAATATTAGTGTTCTACGAAAAATATTAGTAAAAATCATCCTTCTTCAGAAAACTTTACATAATCCAGGATATAAAAAAATTAGCACCTAATTAATCAACTAATTAATTAGGCCACGTTTTTGTAACGCTTCTGACATGTTTGCGAATGAAAGAGTTGACGGTTTTCATGCAATATGCAATAATAATACGCCAAAGGTGCGCTTTGTTACGTTTACGTTACGTTACGTTTCTTTCGAAAAGGGTGCGAGGTAAACTACATCCTGGATATGTTTTCCGACTAGTGTCCAATTAATCAACATTGGATGCTGTTTCACGTATAGGAGTGAGATAGTTCAGTTTTGTATTGATATTTTAATTTGACTTTGTTATTTTTATTTTGATTATGGTTTATTTATGTAATAATGAACTAACACCTTTTTTTGTTTTTACATTTTAATTTTGATCTCTTTGTGTACTAACAAATATTATGGATTATATTCTGAAATAAATGCATACCTACATACATACATACATTAATCATAGGAAAAACTTCTTGCCTAACCGTGTAACAAATATATGAAACAAATAACCTAAACCAGTGATAAGTGCTCCCTCAGTGAACTCATTTCAAAATAGACTCGATAAACATTTAAAAAACTGTACGATATGATATAAACGCATCAGCTATGTATTTAAAATAATAATTAATAACATAACATACCATCATCATCGTCATCATCATCATCAAAACCGCCGCCTGCTTCATCACCATCATCATCATCGCTGCCCAAATCAACATCATCATCATCTTTATCCTTCTTCTTAGTGCGTTTCAACTGTTTACTTTTTTCAATGTCGGCTAAGAAGTCCGGTCCCTCATATGAATCTTCTGAAATAAACCATATTTAAATAGTAGATTGTTTTACGAGGGACTAAACCATCCCATTATATACGAGGTTGTTATACGAGGATGACAAGACCGAGTTATAATGGGTGGTTTTGGCCCGAGTAAAACACTCTACTTTTCGCTTCGATTTCGAGAAAATAAAACAATTCAAAATTAAATTAGAATTAGATTCAAAATTAGACTGTAAATAGTTGTTCAGTACACGTGCGGAACCGTCATTGCAACTTGTTCCGACTGTCAACCCTCACCTTCGGCTGCGCCTCGATTCGGGTAGACATTTGTCGGAACTCTTTGCAATGACAGGCTTTCCGCACTCGTAATGAAATATACTATTTTTCATACTTTTGTAGAGCACGTTCACTACTACTCTACCGACATTCATCATTTGCCATCAGCCATTGACGTCCCATCATACTTTGTGTAGTTGGTTATAAATTTTGCACATCAACCTTTGGAAAGAGACAATCGGCTTAATCCGGCTTCGTATAGCGTTATCGCTGTCGCACCTATGCAACGTTTTTTCTAGTTTTGTCAGTCGTTGTTATAGAGGTTTAGATCACTTCCGTCAGATTCCACTTTCGTCAGTTCACTTATTTTTCCCGTATAGGTCAGGATTTTGAACCTGGTGACGAAACAGCAATTTTCGTGATTCCTAGTCAGTCAGATTCCGCTTTCGTCAGATAACTTTTTTTTTCGTATAGGTCAGAATTTACTTATGTATCTCGTGGATGCTAAAACAGCCCGCCCAATTATACAACTGCCCGTGACTTCTTCCGCGTATACTGCATATTTTGTTTTAATATTGAAATATCATTCAATTTAAAATTATGTTGTCTTTGTCATGGCCTATCTGTTTGCAAAATTTTTACCGAATTGGATCAGTCGATTCGGCATGATTGTAGTATAAACAAACTTTCACATTTATAATATTAGTGGGATATACCCAGCATCTGGGAGAACAAATATATATAGTTCCTAGTCTATCTGCGAATAGAATAGTTTAGGTCACATCCGTCAGATTCCGCTTTCGTCGGAAGATGACGAAAGCGGAATCTGACGAAAGGGTCATTAGAGTTTTCCTCATTTTTAATTGCGATGAAACTGAACTGAAATTATAAAAAAAAACGGCTTCTGACGAAAGAGGAATCTGACGGATGTAATCTAAATCGTTATAGACACCAGACTGTTTATACTTCTTTGTCAGTCGTTGCTATAGATACCAGACTGTTAGTACTTCTTTGTCAGTCGTTGTTATAGATACCGGACTGTTAGTACTTCTTTGTCAGTCGTTGTTATAGATACCAGACTGTTAGTACTTCTTTGTCAGTCGTTGTTATAGATACCGGACTGTTAGTACTTCTTTGTCAGTCGTTGTTATAGACACCAGACTGTTTATACTTCTTTGTCAGTCGTTGTAATAGATACCAGACTGTTAGTACTTGTTTGTCAGTCGTTGTTATAGATACCAGACTGTTAGTACTTCTTTGTCAGTCGTTGTTATAGATGCCGGACTGTTAGTACTTCTTTGTCAGTCGTTGTTATAGATACCAGACTGTTAGTACTTCTTTGTCAGTCGTTGTTATAGATACCAGACTGTTAGTACTTCTTTGTCAGTCTTTGTTATAAATACCAGACTGTTAGTACTTCTTTGTCAGTCGTTGTTATAGATACCGGACTGTTAGTACTTCTTTGTCAGTCGTTGTTATAGATACCGGACTGTTTATACTTCTTTGTCAGTCGTTGTTATAGATACCAGACTGTTAGTACTTCTTTGTCAGTCGTTGTTATAGATACCGGACTGTAAGTACTTCTTTGTCAGTCGTTGTTATAGATACCGGACTGTTAGTACTTCTTTGTCAGTCGTTGTTATAGACACCAGACTGTTTATACTTCTTTGTCAGTCGTTGTTATAGATACCAGACTGTTAGTACTTCTTTGTCAGTCGTTGTTATAGATACCGGACTGTTAGTACTTCTTTGTCAGTCGTTGTTATAGATACCAGACTGTTAGTACTTCTTTGTCAGTCGTTGTTATAGATACCGGACTGTTAGTACTTCTTTGTCAGTCGTTATAGATACCAGACTGTTAGTACTTCTTTGTCAGTCGTTGTTATAGATACCAGACTGTTAGTACTTCTTTGTCAGTCTTTGTTATAGATACCAGACTGTTAGTACTTCTTTGTCAGTCGTTGTTATAGATACCAGACTGTTAGTACTTCTTTGTCAGTCTTTGTTATAGATACCAGACTGTTAGTACTTCTTTGTCAGTCGTTGTTATAGATACCGGACTGTTAGTACTTCTTTGTCAGTCGTTGTTATAGATACCGGACTGTTAGTACTTCTTTGTCAGTCGTTGTTATAGATACCGGACTGTTAGTACTTCTTTGTCAGTCGTTGTTATAGATACCGGACTGTTAATACTTCTTTGTCAGTCGTTGTTATAGATACCAGACTGTTAGTACTTCTTTGTCAGTCGTTGTTATAGATACCGGACTGTTAGTACTTCTTTGTCAGTCGTTGTTATAGATACCGGACTGTTAGTACTTCTTTGTCAGTCGTTGTTATAGATACCGGACTGTTAGTACTTCTTTGTCAGTCGTTGTTATAGATACCGGACTGTTAGTACTTCTTTGTCAGTCGTTGTTATAGATACCAGACTGTTAGTACTTCTTTGTCTGTCTTTGTTATAGATACTAGACTGTTAGTACTTCTTTGTCAGTCGTTGTTATAGATACCAGACTGTTAGTACTTCTTTGTCAGTCGTTGTTATAGATACCAGACTGTGAGTACTTCTTTGTCAGTCGTTGTTATAGATACCGGACTGTTAGTACTTCTTTGTCAATCGTTGTTATAGATACCGGACTGTTAGTACTTCTTTGTCAGTCGTTGTTATAGATACCGGACTGTTAGTACTTCTTTGTCAATCGTTGTTATAGATACCGGACTGTTAGTACTTCTTTGTCAATCGTTGTTATAGACACCAGACTGTTTATACTTCTTTGTCAGTCGTTGTTATAGATACCAGACTGTTAGTACTTCTTTGTCAGTCGTTGTTATAGATACCGGACTGTTAGTACTTCTTTGTCAGTCGTTGTTATAGATACCAGACTGTTAGTACTTCTTTGTCAGTCGTTGTTATAGATACCGGACTGTTAGTACTTCTTTGTCAGTCGTTATAGATACCAGACTGTTAGTACTTCTTTGTCAGTCGTTGTTATAGATACCAGACTGTTAGTACTTCTTTGTCAGTCTTTGTTATAGATACCAGACTGTTAGTACTTCTTTGTCAGTCGTTGTTATAGATACCAGACTGTTAGTACTTCTTTGTCAGTCTTTGTTATAGATACCAGACTGTTAGTACTTCTTTGTCAGTCGTTGTTATAGATACCGGACTGTTAGTACTTCTTTGTCAGTCGTTGTTATAGATACCGGACTGTTAGTACTTCTTTGTCAGTCGTTGTTATAGATACCGGACTGTTAGTACTTCTTTGTCAGTCGTTGTTATAGATACCGGACTGTTAATACTTCTTTGTCAGTCGTTGTTATAGACACCAGACTGTTTATACTTCTTTGTCAGTCGTTGTTATAGATACCAGACTGTTAGTACTTCTTTGTCAGTCGTTGTTATAGATACCGGACTGTTAGTACTTCTTTGTCAGTCGTAGTTATAGATACCGGACTGTTAGTACTTCTTTGTCAGTCGTTGTTATAGATACCGGACTGTTAGTACTTCTTTGTCAGTCGTTGTTATAGATACCGGACTGTTAGTACTTCTTTGTCAGTCGTTGTTATAGATACCAGACTGTTAGTACTTCTTTGTCTGTCTTTGTTATAGATACTAGACTGTTAGTACTTCTTTGTCAGTCGTTGTTATAGATACCAGACTGTTAGTACTTCTTTGTCAGTCGTTGTTATAGATACCAGACTGTTAGTACTTCTTTGTCAGTCGTTGTTATAGATACCGGACTGTTAGTACTTCTTTGTCAATCGTTGTTATAGATACCGGACTGTTAGTACTTCTTTGTCAATCGTTGTTATAGACACCAGACTGTTTATACTTCTTTGTCAGTCGTTGTTATAGATACCAGACTGTTAGTACTTCTTTGTCAGTCGTTGTTATAGATACCGGACTGTTAGTACTTCTTTGTCAGTCGTTGTTATAGATACCAGACTGTTAGTACTTCTTTGTCAGTCGTTGTTATAGATACCAGACTGTTAGTACTTCTTTGTCAGTCGTTGTTATAGATACCAGACTGTTAGTACTTCTTTGTTAGTCGTTGTTATAGATACCAGACTGTTAGTACTTCTTTGTCAGTCGTTGTTTATAGATACCAGACTGTTAATACTTCGTACAACAGATATAACGCTCTACGAAGCCGAAATTAGCCGATCGTATCTTCCCAAAGGCAAAATACATATATCGCCTACTACTGTACTTTGATCATATTTCATACTTTGGCCGACGACGGATTTGATAACGACACAATGAAACATTTAATCCGTATCTACTCTATAAAGTTTACAAATAGACAGTAAGTCAGACAGTATTCTTTACATATAGAGATCTCACCGTCATCTTTGGCGCCGGAGACGGTGTCCAGATACTTGTTGAAGTCTTCTGACGTGACGGAATCATCGTCACTATCTTCGTCCTTATTCTGCTCGTTCGCATCGCGACGCTTTTGTAGAAATCTGTAAGGAGTTTTTTAATTATTTAACACTTTATTGCACAAAAACAAAAATAATTTTACAAAAGGACTTAATGCTAAAGCATTTGCTGCCAGTCAACCTTTCCTGGTAGAAAACAAGGGAGGCGTGCTGACTAAACTATGTACATACTTATTTTAGTTAATTATTAATTCATTTAAAATAAAATAAAAGCCCTTATTGCTTTTCACAATATTAAGATATTTATGAGACACAATATTTGGTACAAATAAATTTGGCACAACACGTGTTCTACGGAATTCTGAAAGTCGATAGCGAGTCGATTATTCCTGATGATGCCTTATCGGGCGAAACACTGTCGAATTTCTGTTGGGTTTTTGTGAAACTCGTTATGGAAGGTAAGTGGTGTGAGTTTGTTTGTTACCACTCAACTCGATAACGGCTGAATGAATTTGGATAAAACTTGGAATATACGTAGTTTGTGACCAGAATTTTAACTGGGTGTCACGCGAACGAAGCCGCGGGCGGAAGCTAGTTTATAATAAATATCAATAAAAAAATCTGGACACTATCACACAGCATCATAAAGCCCCAAACGCAGGACGTAAGCAGAGCTTGTATTATTTATCCACATGACTGGCATACTATTTTTGTAAATACATATTATACATAGAAAACACCCAGACCCGAGGCAAATATCTGCATATAATGCAAACATTTGTCTTGCGGTGGGAATCGAAGCCAGCACCTTCTGCGTCTCCGGCGGACCTTCCCATAGCGCCACAGACGACTTCTGTGCGGCGGACATTTATGTTCGTAAATAAAGATGACGACTGGGTCAAAAAATAATAATTCTAATTAGTCAGCCAGATAGATAAACAAAAAAAATTGTCCATTTATTTTTTTTATTTCATAAAATAAATAAAAATTGACAGAGATAAAAAAGCGTTAAAGTTCGGGAGTGGGGGGCTCGTAACGTCACGGCTATGTAAAAGTGTCTAGTACACTTTGCTGTAAGCCGTGACGTCACGCGGAACTTGAACGCATTATATCTTTGTATTTTTTTTGTTTAATTGACAAAAGAAAAGTACGCGTCCAATATTTTTTTGATAATGTAAATGACGGACTAATTTAATTTTTTGATTGTTTCAAATGTTACCATCACTGTGAAGGAGATTGAGTCTAATTACATAATGCAATCACTGAGCCATGTTGCCAACTGAGCCATTGAGCCAACAATTTAATTACACAATAATAATAATTTAATTTAATAATAATTGAGACAAATATTAGCAGAACACGGCAACATGCCAAACAAACGCAGCGGTAATCGAACCCGCAACCTCTAGCGTGAGCAACCCACTGTGGGTTGCTTTCAAACTGCATTTAACATAAAAACTTACTCGTAAACATATAGTTCGTCCACAGGTATCTTCTTGGCATCTTCGTTCAGGTACGCAGATGAATTTACCGGTATACTCTTCAACCCTGCAATACAAATAGGCTAATTTTATAAGCGGGAACCTGTGGGGTGTAAGGGAACCCAAGCCAACCCCACCTGCACGTGGTGCACCCTGCTAACTAACAAACGGGGCTCTGGCGGCCGGCTGATTGCGGCATAGCGCAGCTAACGTACGATTTACAAGCAGTTTATTACATGCTAAAGGAAATTGAAACATCCACAAAGCAGTTAAGTTGCTTATTTGCATGCAATTTACGCAGCTTTGAGCTTTGTTAAAAACTGACATAAATAGATCCGTAAGTGGATATTGCATGCAAATAAGGAACTTAATTGCTTTGTGGATGTTTCAATTTCCTCTAGCATGTTATAAAATGCGCTTCGATGCTCTCCGACGCGTGCCGGTAGCTGTGAATCGTACATTACACTAATATCCTTGGCCATCGACGGGCAGCATCGTCGGCTGCGAGAAGCTGTGCCCTGCGATCTTCAACACGCATGCTCAGCGTGGGGATTATGGGCATATTCCCCTTCTTATTATTGGGGAGGCCTATGTCCAGCAGTGGGCTGATATAGGGTGGTGTTGGTGTTGTGGTTGTTGTTGTGTTGGCAGTCTGTGGATGAGGCGTACCACAACAACTGTAATCAAGGGATTTGTCGACGGAAGAATAGAGAAAACTTATTTTTAGATGCAACATTTTTAATGTTTAAAACATGGTTAATAGATCAAAATTAACATTGTTTGGGATGCAGGGATATCCTGGGAAAAATATATTGTCTTCTCTATAGTAGTGTAGACATAAAAACGGCAAGCTGCGAGGGCTGGGCCTCATGAGGGATACCTATGTCCAGCAGTGGCTTTTTGTGGAATTTTTTTCAGCATTATAAATGTTTTTAGGGCTTTTTGTCGTTAAAATATAAAAGTGCAGATGAAATCTTTCTGTGGAATATTTATTAATTTATAATTTACTAGCTTCCGCCCGCGACTTCGCTCGCTTGGTACCCGGATAAAAAGTAGCCTATGTGTTAATCCAGGTCACAAACTGTGTACTCTGTGTACTTAAGAATAATTAATTACGATTTACTTAAACATATAATATATTATGATTATTTTGTAAAATTTACTTAGTACTTACATATAATTAATTAAAAACACAACTTGACATGTAATAATAATACCTAATAATAACCAATCCATTATTATACTATGTGAAATAACATGACATGTTTTTAAAATAGCTTGATTCTTTAAAAAATGAATAAAAAAAAATAAAAAAAACTGCATATTGCCTACCTACTACAGGACTAACTACCTGACTTACTTTCTTGCTTGACAGTTAATAAGTGAATGTTATAAATTTCATGTGTGACAAATGCTTGGTCTGCCTACCTATCTCAGTTGCTATGCCCTTAGACAGGGTTCATGTGTGATACCTACCTTCTATGTAACATCTGTGTACTACCATGTGACAGCAATAAATTTATTGAGTATTGAATATTGAGTATTGAGTACTCCTAGTTTCATCCAAACCCGTTCAGTAGTTTTTGTGTGAAAGAGTAACAAACATTCATCCATTCATACTCACAAACTTTTGCATTTATAATATTAGAAGAAAGAATAGTAGGATTGATTATAATGAAGAAGGGAACTAGGTAAGATACCTTTCGCAGTATAGTTCTTTCTCGAGGCGAACTTGGGATGTGAACCCCGGACCTTCTTGACTCCATCGACCTCCTGCACTTCTCTATGCTTCTTGGGATTCTTGAACACGAAACGGTCCAGGAAACGGATGCACGAGAAATCTTTAAGCGGATCGCCCGAGTAATGAATTACTTCATCTGCAGAGAGAAAATATATCTCCCATTAATATATCTCCTTATAACAAATTAGCTTCGTGGTATATCCGGATATCACGTGGATTCGTTCGCCTAAAGGCCCATTTAACCGGTCCGGGCCAGAAGCCATACAACACTGTCACCGACAGCGCAATGTCAACGTCATCTGACAATTCGAGCTTGACAGCCGGCCGGCACAAGAAAAAATAATCATCGTTGAAATTGACTTTTATGAAATTTTCTTGTCAGCCACATAAAGTCATCTTGTTGTTGCCCAAATTTGGTCGAGTCTCCCTCTGGAAACACGAACCTTTTTTTTTTATCACACTCAACCTCCATCGCCTTTTTATTGTTAAATCTTGTCGACATCGACATTGGCAAAGTTGTGGACGCTATACCACAGAGGCCATAAATAAAAAGAAGAAGAAGTAGACTTTTATGAACCTTCTCAGATGAGCGATTTGCTCACGCGTCTTGGTCACGCGATTGAAATGCGTATCCAATCAGCAAATCGCCCATCTGGGAAGGGTCTAAAATTGCAACGGGCAATTAAAGCTTCAAATAATATTCATTAAAATATACTACAACTCGTAAAAACTAGGAATAAACTTCGAACACAACAAACAAAGGACCAGGAAAGGTAAAATACACAACAGCTTAATTATGATATTCCTGGTTGAAAACTACACATTAGCAAAATTACAGTTCAACTGCCTACCGTGTTTGAAACTTATCTATACCTACGTATTGCTATTTTTGGAGAACCTCATAATTGTTTTGTAAATCCAAAAATAATTGAGTTTCATTTTTTTTTGTCTTATTTTCTCGAGTAGTCATGAGTAGCGGGGTGATCGGCAAACAGAAATGATTGACACCGATCCTGTTTTTGCAAACTTTGACATTTCATCCGTCGAAATTCAATGAACGTCAATTGATAAACTGTAACAGTTTGTTAAAACAGGATCGGTGTCAATCACAGATATAGAAGAGAACTAGTTAAAGCCTTAAAATTCACTATGTTCTGAACATCAACTCAAACGGCTGATCTCTACTTTCTTATGTCCAATATCATCAGTTAGAAAGGGACGCATACATCAATGATATATATAAATGCGACTTCAAAAAGTTAATCGTACCAGGGCGCTCGAACAAAATTCTATGCAGGTTCATACAAATGCCCTGGTACGAAGTCGCAGAACCGCATTGAGATAAATTATGCATCCCTTTCTAGCAAATGATAGACTGACATAAGAAAGTAGAGATCAGCCGTATAAGTTGACGTTCAGAACATAGTGAATTTTAAGGCGTTATCTAGTTCTCTTCTATATCTGTGGTGTCAATAATTTATGTTTGCAGCAGAGTCGATCACCCCGCAGGTCTACTCGCTGGTGCCGGCTTATCGTTGAATAGGCTAGATGACTAAAAAGTTCTAATTAGTCTGGTATTTACATATCCAAAAAATATTGGACACGTATTTTTCTTTTGTCAATTAAATAAAAATAACAAAGATATAGTGCGTTAAAGTTCCGCGCGACGACACTATATAGTACATTTTTTACCTAGGCGTGACGTCACGAGCCCCCACTCCCGAACTTTCACGTTCTTTATCTCCGTCAATTTCTATTGATTCGATAAATAAAAAAATACGTGTCCAGTATTTTTTGTTGATCTAACTGACGGACTAATTAGAATTATTATTTTTTGTCCCAGTCGTCATCCCTATTGTGGGACATGTATAAGACGCGGCGAGCGAAGCGAACTCACTATTCAACAGTTTCTGAGCGAACATCTGCACAGTGGGATGGTAGTGATTTGCGAGGGCCACCAGTTCCACGTAGGCCGAGCATTGTGCCCCCGCGTATGCAGGGTTTCTCGCCATTGGGTTGTATTCTGTTATTTCCTGAGAAAAATCAATATAACTATCACTACATAGTATAAAACAAAGTCACTTCCCGCTGTCTGTCTGTCCCTATGTATGTCTAGATCTTTAAAACTACGCAACGGATTTTGATGCGGTTTTTTTAATAGATAGTGATTCAAGAGGAAGGTTTATATGTATACCTTGTACCCGTGCGAAGGTGGGTAGGTCGCTAGTATATTCTAGTTAGTGTACAATAGGGTTGTAAGGGGTTCGAACTTCCTTTTCGGAATCAAAGCCAACCTCACCTGTCCGTGGCACGTCCTCAGCGCACGAGTAACTCACCTGAGTACCGAGGTACACTTTGCATCTCGGCAGCAAGTCCTACTGTTCGCAGGTCCTGGTATTTGCCAGTTTAATCGTCTGCTTCATAACCTATTGGTTGGTAAGGGGACGTTAAACATTTCGTAGATTTGATTGGGTTTGTCCATGGTACGTCCTGCTGTATAACAAACAGGTCTCTGGCGGTCAGCTGATTGCGGCATAGCGCAGCACCGACAAAGCTCCCCTGGCCGCCGACTAGCAGCAGCGTCGGCTGCGAGAAGCTGTGCCATGTGATCCCCAAGCCCCATGTCCAGCGTGGGTTTATGGGCATATCCCCTTTATTAATGAAGGCTTAAGTCCAGCTGTGGACTGATATAGGCTGGTATGGCTAGCAAAATAAGCTACAACTAAGCTAAAATAAGCTAGTTTTATCCAGGTACCTTGCGAATCCACAGGCATTAGCTAGTGAACATTTTTGTATTAGTAATTAAATAATATAACTTACTCGGTCCACGTTAACTGATTTCTTGAGCTGAATTTTTGCTTCAAGCGCTTTCTCCTTACTATCTTCTTCAGTTTCTGGTTTTACCTAAATAAAAATATTATTAGTATTCAATTTGTCTTGTCAGTGTAGTGATGCAATTCCCTCCATTATGATCTTTCCATTGAGGTCTCTTTCACTTATAAAAAATAAAATAATTGACTAATATAATATGACTTTTAACTTTTGATATAAAGTGGTAAACTGAGTGACTGGGTGATATATCAACGCACAGCGCAAACCGCTTGACCTAGAGACTTGAAATGTTGTATATAGATTCCTTATATAATGTAGGTATCCACTAAGGAAGGGTTTATAGAAATCCTACCCCTAAAAGGATAAAATGGGGATGAAAGTTTGTATGAAATTCCGTCAGTTTTGAAATCAATATCCAATTTTTGTATATAGGCTGACGATTGAAAATTACACAGGTCCCAGCGTCTCCCATAATTCCACCCCCGAAGGGTTGAAAAACGGGATAAACATATTTGTCAAAATCCGCATTAACGTAAGCGCAGCCGTTTACTTTTAGCGTCTAAACACACTATAGCCGAAAATAACGCGACGAAAGTTCCGCAGTTGATTTTGACAAGTTCGGTTGTACGCCATATCGCAACGTAATTTCAGCATAATGTGTCATCTGTAATTCAAATAGCATTGCAGGCGTAATCATGCCGAACTTACGTTGCGTAATTTCGGCTATAGTGTGTTTAGACACTTAGCAGAGATGCGGGTTGGAGTCCCGTCTTGTCCGAATATTTTTGGATAGCATTATCTAAATTCGTTTATGGTGATAAACGAAAACAAACGTACAACCATGCCTAGTTCTGCCGTGAAGCAGCGTTGCTGTTTCGGTTTGAAGGGTGTGGGTGCCGGTAAACTTAGAGGCACGTGAGGCTAACACCTTCAGGCCTCAAGTTGATGGACGCAGGGCGTTGCATCGTAGAGCACGTTCGTAGAGTAGGTGATGTGATCTACTTTGTTATGGGTCGTGGTTGCCATTTAACATCAGGTAGGCCATGTCAAGCACACCATCTTCATGTATAATAAAAATAAATCTACACTATAAAGAGGATTATTTTTTAGTTTTGTGTGTGTGTATGTTTGTAATTAATAAACTCAAAAATTGCCCATTTCAAAAATTCTTTCAACATTGGAAAGCTACATTCACCCTGAGTAACATATGCTATATTTATTGCTAGAAAAGACTAGGGATCCATACTAGCGGCCCGTCCCGGCTTCGCACGGGTTTTAGGGCCGCTAGTATATAATATATAGATACCTTAACATGGAACCAGCTAGTGGTCGCGACAGCTTTCTTTTTCTTCGGCTTTATATTACCTTCTTCATCGATTTTGAGGTCCACGTAATTTTCCTCGTCGTCATCTAGAAATGATAAAAATGTGTGATTAATATGTACACTAACTGCCGTTATATACCTATGTGTTAATCCAGGTCACAAACTATGTATATTCCAAGTTCCATCCAAATCACCCGTTAGGGAGTTGAGTGGATACAAACATACTGATACACAAACTTTCGCATAGCGATTGTAATAGTTTGAAGTGTGTAGCGAAAATTCTATGGATCAGAGTGTTGAACACAGAAAAAGACGGACGAAAGGAGAGTTTATGCTAAGTAGATGCAAATTTTTATATGGATGTGCGGTGTGACAAGGATGGATAATAAAAAAAAACTTTAATTTAGGCGAATAATAGTAAAAAAATTGAAAAGTACAGATGTTTGTTCTCTCTCAACTCCGCAACGGATTTGGATGAAACTTGGAACATACACAGCTTAAGACCTGGATTAACACATAGGCTACTTTTTATCCCGGTACCACGCAAACGAAACCGCGGGCGGAAGCTAATATTTACATAACCTGCCAACTTATTACCAGTTTGCTGCACCAAGATTTGCTGTACGGAAACAAAGGCGTGTTTTCACCTTGCACGTGCAGGCAAGCCATGGAGCCTGCGGTGTCCGCGGACACGCAACCAGCTTATTACTTTGTGTTGAACTATTACTTATGCGCCGTTTTGTGGAAATAAACTATATGAATAAACTTATTACCAGGACACAATGACGCTAATTTTGGTAGACCTTTGTCCAGCAGACTGCTATAGGCTGATGATGATGACGAATAGTCATAATAGTCATAATCATATTTAACATTATACGTCACAATGTAAAAAAATTAAATACAAGTTGCCTGTACTGGCATTTTATTTATATCCTATGAACTCGTCTTAGGTGTAAAAAGTTTGCTCGATAACCCAGCCTTTTAGTTTGTTTTTACCCAACTAAAGCGCTCTTCAGTCGAGTTATGTTTTTAGGGTGTATGTATGTTTGTAATATTATTTGTCGGTCGCTGTATAGTCCAAACGGCTGGACGGATTTTGACTAATGAGGTGTCGTTGGATTCGTGTAGATCACGAGGGTGACTGAGGCTATATGAAATTTCAAAAACTCCATGATGGCGACTGAAAGAAGCCATTTTCTATTTAAAAAGACTATATATGCAGTCGAGTTTTTTTATTTTATTTAACTTATGTCTTATGCGTCAGTTTAGATGATTTCGCGAGTAACCGCGAAATCGACTAAAGCTTGTGTGCGTTACTAGTGGCGTATGTGTGCACGTGGGCGTGGCTATGCTTCACATATAATATAAATAATAAATAAATAAATAATGCTGGACGATAGTCCATAGTGATAACCAGTGATCGGAATTAGGTGAGCTAATTTACCTAAAGTTCAAAGAATAGAGTCAAAAAAAATGGAGACTTCCTTACCATTAACATTTTTTTCCGGGAAATCTTTCCCGGAAATTGGGAATTTGTTCCAAGTTTTAGGATATCAGTTAAGTACATTTAATATTAATGTTATTCATACAGAAAACTAACTGAATTAATTTTCCTTTTTAACAAACTTCAATAAGATTTATTTTGTTATTAACTCAGGTAAAAAACTGGATTCGCCTATGTTTTCGTTTCCCAGAATAGCCAAATCATGCTGTCCCTTTAAGTGTTTGTAGCAATACACAGCAAACCAGTGATAAACAACAACAACAAACGCTAAGAAAGGGACAGCATGCTTTGGCTATTCTGGGAAACGAATCATTGTTTAAGTAAACAATGACAAAAGGGTTGAAGGGTGAGGGTGTTTTGCATCCAAACGGCGTCATAACTTGTATGCGTGCGTGCATCACTTCTGTAGTTACCTCGGCAGCGTGTGTATCTTAGACTCGTGAATATTTTATTAACCTGTTTTCGTATCGATTATTGGATCTGCTTCACATAACTACCTTGGCTTGAATTTACGGACTGCGATTTATTGCAACCATATCACTACTTGTACCTATCTACCTTGGCTTGAATTTACGGACTACGATTTACTGCAACCAGAAATTTACTGCGCTTTACGGCAATCAAATTACTTGGTAAGTCTTTGATTTGTACTACACTTTTAAAACATTCTAAATATTAGACTGCTTTTGATAAATTTACCAAATTCAAACAATTTTATGCAACTATTTATTTATGGAATTTTATTCAGTGTTTTATATTTGAGTTCGTGCACAAATGTTGGAGCTACTGGCAATTCTATCATCAAACTATATTTTACGCGAAGACGTCCCTGGAAAAGTGTAGAAACTATATATTTGTCTCATTGTTTTCAGTAATTTTTCTGCCTCAACGCAACTAGCAAATAAATGGCGACCAAACCTACCGACGGGATTGTACAGTCGTGGATTAGAGATCACCCCGAATTGTACCACGACCCCGCTAGCAACACGATATTTTGTTCTAAATGTGAGAATTCTATTGTATGCAAAAAAAGCAATATACAGAGGCATATTGACGGACCAAAACATCAAGGTACTGCTAGGCAAGTGAACGAAGAATTTTATTTAGATTTAATACAATTTCTTATATTGTGTAACATACCCTGGTCACGAGTAAATCGACCAGAGTTTAAAACTTTTTTAATGAAATATATGTGTTGTAAATGTACAAATGTTAAAAGGATTCCCGATGAATCGTTATTGAGAAAGGTTTATTTAGACGTAGTTTTTAAAAAAAAAATTGCATTAATCCATGACCATGTTCTTAATCAGAAACTTTGGATATCTCTAGATGAAACTACCGACTATTTAGGTCGTTATATTGTAAATTTTCTTGTAAAACCTTTAAATCTCGCAACAAACAAACCATTTTTAATAGCTTGCAAAATGTTAGAAAAAGTAAATGGAGAGACAATAGCTCATTTTGTGATTGGATGCCTAGAAAATATGTGGGGAGACTCGTATGAAGACAAAGTAGGAGATGTTTTAGTTTTATGTTCTGATAGCGTAGCATATATGTTAAAAGCAGGAAGAATGTTAAAGAACTCCTTGCCAAATATGATACATGTTACCTGTTTAGCACACGCTCTTAACCGCGTTGCAGAAAAAATACGGACACAATATGCGGATGTGGATACTTTAATTTCAAATGTAAAAAAAATATTTTTAAAGGCTCCTAATAGAGTAAAATTGTTAAGGGAAAAATTTCCGAGCCTGCCATTGCCACCTGAACCTGTCATAACAAGGTGGGGTACATGGCTAGAAGCAGCTTCGTATTATGCTGAATATTACGAAGAAATAAAAACTATTGTAAGACTTCTAAGAAGTTCTGATTCTTTGTCTATCAGGCATGCTAAAACTGTCCTAGGAAAAGAAAGTTTAAAAACTGATTTAGATTACATTGACGAATATTTTAAAATAATTCAAATTTCATTAAAAAAATTGCAAAAGTCTAACTTATTGTTGACGGAATCTTTCCATATTTTTGATGAAGCAAGAATTGTTCTAAGCTGGTGTTCTTCTGAACCAGTAAAACAAAAATTAGAAAACGTTATGGACAGAAATCCCGATCTAGATGCATTAAGAGACATTTGTGAAAATATAGATAAAGGATTAGATAATGAAAATGAATTATTGTCATTCTATAAATATGTACCTGTAACTTCAGTTGATGTTGAAAGGTCCTTCTCTACGTATAAATGGATTTTAAGTACAAAAAGAAATCGTTTGAAAATAGATAATATGGAAAAACTCCTAATGATTTTCTTTAATTCTCCGGACGAAGATATTTCTTTATACTCCGTCCATGATGAAAACGTTAGCGATTCAGATTAAGGGACAAATTCAACATCAATGGAAATAATGTTTAGAGTTCCGACTGTGTATCTTAGGTAGGACTGGTTACTTTCTTAATTATTGATTTTGAGTTCCATTATCTGTACAAAATGAATAAATGGTACAAAAACTATAAAATGGCTTTTTTATTCCCTTGCTTAAATAAATGTTTTTATTACTATAGCTATTTACTAAAGCTGGTTTATAAATCACATTAGCTTCCGCGCTTACTTACATCGTTCATTTTATTTGTTGAAAACAATAAAAATCGTGCTTACCGTTTTTTACAACAATCGAATTCGTTTCCTCTTCTTGTTATCAATAATAAGAAGAGGAAATTAATTCGATTGTTATTTTACTGTATTAATTTTAGATGGACCTAAGTAATTTCTCGAAACCCGGGAAAATTTTCCCGGAAAAATATTTAGTCGCAAGGCGTCTCCACTTAGTCTCTGTTATTTTTCGAACTTTAGGTATTTTAGCTCACCTAATTCCGATCACTGGTGATAACACAGCATCATGTAGCCCCAAACTAAGCAGAGCTTGTTTTATGGGAACCACGTGATTGATATATTACATATATACATTTATTTTTGTAAATACATACATACCATTCATAGAATACACCCAGACCCGAGACAAATATCTGCAGAACATGCAAACATTTGTCGCGCGACGGGAATCGAACCCGCAACCTTCTGCGTCCCAGGCGGACCTTCGCCCACTGCGCCACAGAGGTCATCATATGAGTCCAGGTTAGTTCTTACGCAAATAGCGAACGATGAACTTACCAATCAATAAGTCCTTCTTATCACCCTTCAGCAGGTTCACCTTCTCATCTTTGACTTGTGGTGTTTCTCCTGATCCTGTGGTCTCCGGTGTTCCGATTACTTCATCATCTTTAATCTCCTGTGGTTCATCTGTTTTCACCACCTGAAATAAACCATACTTATCTTATTTCAGTATTTTTACTTTATTCAGTCTAACTTAAAGTTGCTGTCCTAAAACTGCCTCAAAAGCTTTAAATTAAAATTATGTCGAACTTTACAAGTCATTTCTTCAATGAAAAGCTACAAAATTTGAAAAGTCTTTGAACAAAATGACTTCCATGTTGCGAAACACGGGAGTGCTAAATTCCATTTAACGGCCACCCATCCAAGTGGTGACCGGAGACTTGCTTAACTAAGATGATCTGCTAAGTACACCGAAGTGCGACATAAAGTTATTCCATCAAATATGGTAAAGCGATCTATTTATTTGATGTATATATACCCCCTTACTTATGAACGCTACTTAAAGTTAATCAATGCTCAAAGTTAGCCCTGTCACTGTTTGTCACTATCCAATGGTAAGAAATGGCAAAAGTTTAAGCATCATTTATCTATTGAAAGATGTTCATAATTAAGGCCAATAATGTTTATGGACACCATTTTTTTCATCTTGAACGACAGTTGTCAATTTAATTAAATTTTATTTTCTAGTGTTTTTCTAATATATGTCGTTTAATATTCATGGTATTATAACCGATAAATGTTAGATAAAAGACACAAATATTAGTGAAATGGAATAAAAGAAGATTGAACGGGAATTCTCTGATGAAGAAAATTGTGCGCCGATCGTCTTTTGTTATATTCGCCATGGCTATAGCAGAAAACAAGACCTGACTGAAGACTGGACGACTGGACATATAAACCGTACTACGTTGCCTCATATTATTATGAACAATTATTATACTTGATACTGGCGAAATTGTGGATAACTATCCCAGAAGCCATTTAATAAAGAAGTGAAGTGAATGTTTATATAATATGTCAACGACGACCGGACGTTTTTGACAGTTTTAACTTCGAGACTGTCCGTCCTATTCATAACCATGGAATTAATAAAAGTACTTCGTACTTGGGGAATGCGCGCTTTGAATGAAAATCTGTGCCTGGTTTTTTTAAATAAAAATACCCGAATTAGGGTTGTCTCATTCCCTCTTATGTGTAACACTAAAGAGGGAACGAGACACAACCCTAATTTGGGAGAATAAATTAGGCTCAGATTTTTGTTCCAAGCGCGCCCTCCTATACTAAACCTCCTTGTTCATAACAGTTCTATAAACCTCAGATAGCTTATATGGCGGTAAAAAATCAAGTCACATCTTTTTATTTACATTTAAATGTCAGGGACCAGCTTTATCGAGCGTTGTAAAATTATATTTGGTTATGAAAAAGGTGGTGTGACTAAAGAATACTATCTCGATATGATAAAAATAAATAAATAATAATGCTGGACTATCACACAGCATCATATAGCTCCAAACTAAGCAGAGCTTGTATTATAGGAACCACATGATTTCTATATTACTTATATTTCTTTTTATAAATACATAAATATCATACATAGAATGATCAACTAACAATTTACCTACAAACTAACCTCTTTAACACCATTCCAGACCAACTTAACAGCGTCCTTCTTATCGCTGTCCTTTAACACCTGCGATATAAGGAACAGAGCCCCACAGCAATGCTCCGGCTGCATATACAGACACAGCTGCAGAAGTCTCTTGATGAACGCAATAACTCTGTTGATATTGTCGTCTCTTTTCAACGACTTGTAGATGAGTGAGAAGAGGAGTGCAGAGTGTGTCGTTGTGAATATCTCTACGTTTAGTAGTTTTCTGTACAGAGCGGAGTAGTATCTGAAAATAAATAAAATCAACATGCCAAGCCTATTCGGTTCACTGTAGGACATATAGCTTAAGGTACCCACCAATCAATACAGAAACACGCTCATTTTTTAAGTCCACATTTAAATTAAAAAAAATATCTAAAACAAATTGCCTTGACAACTTGACATACCAACAAACAAAAATAAAGCATAAAACATACTTATTAAGTCTGGACTATCTACAAACGGATAACTTGTTAAAAATAATTAAATAACACTTAAATGACAAAACAGATTAAACTGAACATGTAGAGACCTACATTCTTACCTATTATTGTGAAATGTAGTACATTGTTTTTTTAAGCTTTCGTGAACACTAAATAACTACACTGTACCACACTTACCTATCAGAGCTTCCCTTGTTAAAGTCACATATATAGAACAGCAGTGAGAGTGCATGTATGGACACGTTCAGACTGGTGAGATGCACCAGTTTGTAGATGGCGTCGATGTGCGCAGGAGTCTCTTGGAGTCGCTCCTTGTCCGCGAAGGGATAGGCCCGCTTCACGCCAGTCAAGATGGCCGACATCAGACGCGTGTCAATGTCACCCTGGAATTATTATTTTGATCACTGATCTTCTTTGTTTCTTTTGATATGTGGCGCAGTGGGCGAGGGCTCGTCTTACAGATGGTTGTGGGGGTCGATTATTGTTTGCATTTCTGCAAATATTTATCTTGTCCCCTCTTTTAAACAAAAAAAAATTGCATGTTCATATTTTTTTATATTACTAACTAAGCAAACAGGCGTACGGTCCCCTTGATGGTGCGCGGTTCCCGTAGCCTATGGACGTCTGCAACACTAAGAAATATCACATGAGCTTTGCCAACCCTTTCAAAATTTTAAAACGCTCTTTTTGAATCGCTGTATATTGTAGTCTCTGGAGAAAACCTTGGCAGGGAGACCATTCCACAGTTCGATTGTTCGCGGGAGGAAATTCCTCTGGAACCTCACAGTGCGAGAAGATATAGATGTCAATGTATGTGGATGGTACCTCTGCCGATGTCGAGCAAAGATAGAAAGAAGCTGAAACTATGGCGTTACCGCGTTGCCGTTGTTCTGTTGGCTGCAGCCTGCAATTAGCGACGTAGATCCTATTTTTGCGTCAAATAGTCCTAGAATTAGTCGCATATTTTGCTAAGCCTACCTTCAGAGGCGCATAGGTCCGGCGATACGTATATATCAAATGTCAACTAATTAAAAGGAGAATAATAATAATCATTAAATAATAGAATATAAAATGCAAAGAAAAATGACAAAAATTAAAAAAAAATGTGTACAATAGGCGCCATAGCGACTCACCTTTTTAATAGAGGCCTTGAAGAATGAGAAGTATATTCGTATGAGGTTCTCTGCCACCTTTGAGTCGTCCTTGCCCAAGTAGAACTGATTCAGAAAGCAGATGCCATAGTATTGTGCGCGCGGTGAAATGTTTGCTCTGTAAAAATAATTGGGAAGTTATCAAAAAAACTGGCCAAGTGCGAGTCGGACTTGCGAACGTAGGGTTCCGTACCGTTGTATGGGAGCCCCACTTCAATATTTATTTTATTGTTTTTAGTATTTGTTGTTATAGCGGGAACAGAAATACAACATCTGTGAAAATTTCAACTGTCTAGCTATCACGGTTCATGAGATACAGCCGATACAGACGGACGGATAGTGGAGTCTTAGCAACCCTTAGTGGAGTCTTTGGTACCCAAAGAGTAAAAACACCAAAAACTGGCTTACAAAACAAGGGGTCCAAACCAACTTCTTCGAAGCCAAAGCTAGCCTTACCCTTTGTGGCACCCTGTTAAATAACAAACGGGGCTCTGGCTGCTGACTGATTGCGGCATAGCGCAGCAAAAATCCCAGACCACCGAGGGGCAACGTCGGCGGTGCGAGAAGCTGTGCTCTGCGACCCCCAACCCACATACCCAGCGTAGAAATTATGGACAGATACCATCCAGATATTTATACACTAGAGTGGAAAACGTGGAAAAAAGTGTCTGCACCAAAACTCTGCGCACGCTGTCAATTGCGCGGACTTTGAACACTTTTCTAGCAACATTATGGCTAAATTATTACAAATTTGGCATTTTGATGTTGATTTATGTCAAATACGCTTGGACGATTTTTTTCAGTTTTCACTTGAAGTCTGTCCCTCTATAGAGTTCTTTATAATTATCTCGATGACTTATATCCTCTTTATTAGGAGGCTATGTCCAACAGTGGCTGGTTGTGGAGTGTTGATGTGTTCAATTTTAAATCTTACCTGAACAACATTTTCTCTATATCGGCCAAGACCACAGACTTCATATTAGGGTGGTTGTACAGTAGCTGACATAGATTGTACACCACCTTGGACGCCACGGCTTGGCTGGGGTCGCCGAGTTTGTTGATTATATTTGTTAACAGCATCTGTAAGTATAAAAATATTATTACCTTATCCATAGGTTGACTAATTTTCTTGGACTGAGAGCGTTATTACGAATCTATCTCATTCAAAATCTAAAATTATTTATTCAATAGGAACCGTAAAGTACACGTTTGAAACGTATTTTTTTAAATTTATACCACTGACCAAAATAGTATGTTTTCGATACGAATAATTTTTCGCTAGTCTTCGTGATCATATTCATAATATTTAATTGATATTATAGGAACATCATGATGATGATGATCATAGGAACACAGGGTACACTTAGTCCCGTATATCTTTGCAGCTGTACAGGGGTTTAGCCTAGGGTATAGCCTATATATTAACCGGAAGGGCGTCCTACACTACGTTCTCCGAGACGCAGTCTCCACTTAAATTGACGATACATGTCAAACCTCCCTCTCGCTCGCACTATTCAACATTTTTGAAGATATAAAATCACTGAATGTAGTTTTGCAAAATAGCAAAGCTTCACGGCCTAGAAAATAACAGTACAAAGGTTCAGCATGTAGAACCCAACATGTTTTCCTACCAAAAAATTTGCACCAAAATTGATCACATTGGTACCAGATTTTTGGTAAGAAACCGTGTCATAGAATCAAAATGATATTATTGCTGAACCTTTGTATTGTTATTTTCTAGGCCGTGAAGGTTTGCTATTTTGCATAACTACATTCAGTGATTTTATATCTTCAAAAATGTTGAATAGTGTGAGCAAGAGGGAGGTTTGACATGTATCGTCTCCTTAAGCATTTTGTATAATATGTGAATCAAATAAATGTTCCTTAATTTTATTACTTTTTCTCTCTCAGGATGATGCATCAGAAGGTAAGACATCGAAGAGACAGCCTTCTCCTTATTCGCGTCCACAGTGTCATGGGCGAACTTGTTCAGCGCTTCCACATACGCTGAAATTAATAAACAAAACACTATATAGTATATAACAAAGTCGCTTTCCGCTCTCTGTCTGTCACTATGTATGCTTAGATCTTTAAAACTACGCAACGGATTTTACGTTTTTGCGATTATGTGTTCTTTAATAGATAGAGTGATTCAAGAGGAAGGTTTATATCGGTTTAATAAACAAATCGCTAGTAGTTAATAATCAATTAATTCAAGACCCCATTGGCTTTTATATACCTTAGCATAGCTGAGATTTTGAGTGAATTTCATTTGATTATATTGAAAACCAAGAAAAGCTATCAATTTTCGCCGCGCTATCTATGCACTGTTGCTTTGGTCAAATAGTGATATGCCTGAGAAGAATGCAGGTTCGATTTACTATTGTATTTTAGAAACAAATGTCTGTATTGCAAATATTAGTCTCGTGTACTGGGTTATTTCAGGTTTAAGCCAACCTCATCTTTCCGTGCACCCATGCACGTGAGAAGTGAGCGTGCTTTACAACTCCGGCACTATTCATGGAAAAATAGTAGTCGGCTTCACTGACGGCCTAAGCTGGGTTACAAGTTAGCTATCCTTCAGTGGTTAGCGGGTAGTGAGCGACGTAACAGCTCCGGTACCATTCACTGACAAATGGTAGTGCGTCCTTAGCGCACGAGTAACTCGCCTGAGTACCGAGGTGCACTTTCTCTTTCACTCGGCAGCAAGACCTACTGTTCGCAGGTCCCGGTATTTGCCAGTTTAATCGTCTGCTTCATAACCTATTGGTTGGTAAGGGGACGTTAAACATTTCGTAGATTTGATTGGGTTTTGTCCGTGTACCCTGCTGTACAACAAACGGGGCTCTGGCGTCGGCTGATTGCGGCATAGCGTAGCCTGACACCGGCACAGCTAAATCCCCTGACCGGCGACGAGCAGCAGAGTCAGTGGTACAAGAAGCCCTGCCCTGTGGTTCCCAACCCGCATGCCCAGCGTGGGGATTATGGGCATAACCCCCTTTATTATCGAGGAGGCCTATGTCTAGCAGTGGCCTGGTAAGGCTGCTGTTGTTATTGATAATACTCACTTCCATACAATTCTTTGAGTTGGTCTTCAAAGTACCACAACTTCAATATATTCCTCCTCGCTTGCTTGTTGCCTGACGACATGGTGTCAATATGTCCTAATGGGTGTTGAGTGAACGTCCTCAGTTTAACATCGGGGATGAGTAAATCTGACACTAGAAGCTCTGATAGTGCATCTGTGGAGAGAATGTTAAAAATAGCTATTAGAAATAATATTTTTATTTAACGTACTATCAAAATAAATTACAAGTTTAAAGTCGCTCAGGGAGTTATGGAACGAGCAAAAGCTCGGAGTTTCCCTGAACGATAGAATCCGCAACGAGACTATCCGACATAGTACTAAAGTTGTCGACATAGCTCGGAGAATTAGCAAGCTAAAGCAGTGGGTTGACCATATCTGCCGAAGAACCGATAACGATTGGGGTAAACGAGTTCTTGAGTGGAGACCGCGGCTTGGCAAACGTAGTACGCCCACCAGCCGTGTGGAGTGACGATCTGCGAAACGCTGCTGGTAGAAGCTGGATGTCGAGCTGATGACAGGGCGCAATGGCACAAGAATTAATATCGGCACAACAGACAGCCCACTCTGCAGAGGGTGTCTGACCGAAGAAGAATCAGCAGCCCACGTAATCCAGGAATGCGTGGGAGTTGCATCACAACGTGAACAAATCCTTGGAACACCGAAGTCACTCCGCGAAGCCTGTGAAGACCCCAAGAAACTTCTGTGCTTCTGGGCGGAGTTAGGCTGGCTAAGTATTTAACCAGATCTCCCACACGCACAATGGACCAACTGGAGTCCAATTGCGGGAAAGGGAGTTGCTAGCAGCTTGCAAAAAGTGGGCATGTATCGAACGTAAAACCTTAGAGACTAACATAATAATACGGAAGGAAAACATCGAAAAAAAACCTGCTGAGCAAGCATACCCTTATCTAACCATATTCTAGGCACTATAGAGTCCCAGCCAGTCAGTAAAAGTTACCACTTGATGTTGTATAAATTATCTAGATTAGATAAATAAAACCTGAAAATGGTCGTAAATAAATTGTCATAAATGCTTATCGTCGCGGGTCGCCAGACAGATCGAAACATCGAAACCAGAAAATAATTCAAACCCACCCACAACCTACAGCGCAGAATCTTTTAACCAACACCGCGACCGTCACATCTCACACATAAACTCTAACATAAATTGGTTTAACCAGTTAAGGGAGAGTCGCGAGTCCGGCTCGCGACGCGTCGCCACCTCAACAGCCAGTCCAACCTCCCGTATAAGACGTTTCACATCAAAAATGTTGATCTTATAGTTAAAATAAACTTTTTTTCTAATTCAAAAATGATTCTTACCTATGATTGTGATACCATCTTTCTTCTTTGCTGGCTTTACTTGGCTGATGAGATTTCTCAATGCAGAAAGATTGTAGATAGGATTGTCCTATGGAACAATGAAAATAATAAAATTAATAATTCCAACGAATATTATAAGACCGATGGTTTGTTAAAAAGATGTGAGTTATGTACGATGTTTATTTATTTATCTAATTAGGCACACTAATAATGTTCCCATAATGGGTCCAAATTTTTTTGGGATATGTAGGTATGATATTGCAATAACTACCTGGATAAGGATAGTGGCAGCTGCTACTCGATCACCAATGGCACCCTTGTTCAGCAGAGTTCTCGCCCATTGGTGGTCAGATGAACCACTCCTATTGGATTCTGTAGATAAAAACCTTTTATAATAGACAACAACCTCTGTGGTCAAACGTCCGCCTAATGCAGAAGGTTACGCATTGGATTACTGTTGTGAGACAAATGTTTTATGTCATGCAAATATTTGTATCAGAGCTGGGTGTTTTCCATGCATAATATTTTCTATTTGATTTTATTTGGGAAACAGACAGAACAATATTAAATTATAAACTAAATGAAATTAATATAACACCTATTCCAAAAACTTTCCACTTATAAAATATAGCATACATACACATCAAAATGTTATGGTGGACAGACAAAACAATAGGTTAATTAAATTATTTGGCAAGAAAATTTGAAAATTTTGTGCATTTATAAAAAATTAATAAAATAGATAGATAGATAGATAACTCTTTATTGTACTCACACCAACTTAAACATAAAATACAAAACAGACAATAACTTATACTGAAAGTACAATGGGCGGTCTTATCGCTTAGAGCGATCTCTTCCAGACTACCTTTGGATGGACTGTATTAATAAGACTATAGCAGACGATGGTGAAAATATCAATAAACACAAAATAGTTGTGTCATTTCCATAATTAACAGCTTAGTTTGAAGCTACATAATGTTGTGATAATGCCTGGCTATATTTTATCTGCGAAAGGCTGCTGGTAGAAGCTGGATGAATCGAGCTCAGGATAGGGCGCAATGGCGCTCATTAGGGGAGGCCTATGTCCAGCAGTGGACTGCTATAGGCTGATGATGATGATGATATTTTATTTGTTTATTATTAGCTGAGTTACACAAAAAGGCAGCAGGGTACAGGGAAGGATTTCATCTAACTAATGTGAGTAAAAGGGGGGAAGAGGGGGAGGGGGTATGAGGACGCTCCCCCTAAAGTAGGGGAGTGCGGAAACCCATAGTTTCCGAGAAAAAATTAAATTAAGTTTTGAGGATATGTATGGAAAAAATATAAACAGTATATGCTAAAACTCAGTATCGGAGGGGGGGATGTGGGAGTATTAGGGTAGAGGAAACCATGACCTATATCCACTATAAAAAACCGTTTCAGATCGTCGAAGTCTGGTCGCCCCTGAGTGTCGCTTCGTCCGCTTTACTCCGCTCTACTCGTCCTCGCGGGCAGGCTCCACTCAGGATCTCTCACGCTTTTGGCTCCGCATTTTTTAAATAAACTTTAGGGGTAAGGACCACAAGACTAGGTGGCATCGGGGTGGTCTGCGTCAGTTCTGTGTTATATTTGGTACCTTATCTATTCAAGTCGGGGTGTCTGAGAACCTACTACTGTGGTAAGGATTTCAATGTGAAACAAATAAAAAAAACAACAATAACAAATAAAAAAAAACCGAATAACCTGTCTATTCCAGGAAAATAATGAAAAATGTCATTGTCATTGTCAGATTACCAAAAAATACCATAAATAAAAAAAAGAAGAGAATGAATTATCGCAGAGGCCATGAAAAAATAAATTGCCCTCAATGTTGACGAAATTACGTTTAAAATTGGTATTTTCAAAAATTCATAACTCAAAAACTATTTTTTTCCGCACTACGCCAATTTAAATTTAGGCTTCCTAAGTAAATACCTATCTGTGTCAAACGTTTCAGCCACCTAGCTCACATCAGCTAAAGGAAAGTTTCAGAAAGGAAAGTTTCCGGGTTCAGTAATATGGTATGGTTTAACTTACTTGTCTCATAAGCTAAAGTGTCGCCATGTAATGCACTGCTAGCCTCTTTCTTGAACTCTTCAAGCTGTTCCTGAGTCAATGCTTTTTCATCTGAAGTAGGCTCAATTGGCAACTGAAAGTATTGGTAAATCCAAATAAATGTGAGGGTAGGATGGTCGACAATGAGCCAGTCGGGTACAATGGTCCAGCCCTCTCATGCCAGAACGCGAAGTTGCTGATTCGTGCAATTGACATATATGTAAGCCGCCCAAACTACAGTTGAAACAAACCCTACAAACAAACACAACCCAACAAGTTGTTACAAACCCTATTAAGTTAGCGGTGAGCTCGCATTGACGATATACTTGCACGGACATGTTTATTGTTTTCGAGTGGAAAAACGAAGAAAGTACATGTGAGTGCGTTTCTTTTTCATTTCTCTATTTTAACGTATATCAATAGCTGCATTAGTTAAAGGTATATAGTTTTTTTATCACTCTACTTTGAGAAGATTGGTTGAATCTCTCGCGTGTTTGTTGTAGAAGCTTTATAGGCTCAAATGTTTTGGGAATGTGGATGTACACTGTGAGCCATTCTAGTTGCGCTGTGACTTTGTGTTGACTCATAGTGTGTCATCCCCAACAATTGTAGTAAAATAGTTTAACAGTTTTAACACTTTTGTTTGATAATTTGTAGGACATATTTATTTAGATACCTAATTGTACTCTTTATACATATTGCTTTTTTGAGTTTGAGTTTGTTAAATTTTTTAAATTGCACTGAGTCTTGCTCATTATGTTCTCATATAACGGAAGAAACTTCACTGGATTTTGTAATATTTTATTGTTTTTTAATATGATGTTATGAACTAGGTGGTTCCCAAATAATAAAATATTATAAAAATAAAATAAACTAAAACTTTGAACATTTCAGGATGGGCTGAAACGCAACCGGAAAAAAGTAAAAAAAAAGCTCTACTACCGCTTCAGAAATGAAGCATGCAGTAGATCTCCAACATGATCATTGATAAGATTAACCTATATTTATAAGGAAAGGCATTATAATTGTTATTGATTCAATAGTTAAAAATATTATAGGTAAACTCTAAGACTGACATAACGAATGTTAGTTTCCTGATAAAAATACTCGTGCCATTTTTTTACCATACATTAAATACATTTTTTGCCATCGTTTTAGTTTACCATACCCATATTAGAAAACCTCACTATCACAATATTGTTATTTTAGTATGAGTGGCTCATTAAGTACCACCCCCTGACTCAATGTGTACTACAGGGTGTACGCCAATGCGAAGCCAATTTGCTTTTTTAATGAAAAAAAAAACATTTGATTAATAAACCGGATACATTGATATGAATTGGTGAATGGAGTTTTATACCCAATGAAATGTATTGTAATTTGGTATATTAAGCTTTTCAATATCATAACCCGGGACAGAGTTAGGTGATTTCAAACTTTTGGTGGTTCATTGTTAACCATCCTACCCTAACAAGGTATACTGAATACTCTCATACTGAAGAATTAAAGTAGAAAATATAAGCAAAAAAAACCCCTAAATCATGTTGTTTAGATGAGTGTGGCCCATAATTTCCGAAAATCAGTTTTTCTTGGTCGCAGTTATTCTGTTCCCATATATTCCCAGTGGCATTTTTCCCAATCACCTATTTTTAATAGTTTTTTAATTTTCTTTACATTTTTTTCAATATCTTTTGTAACTTTTTTCCCTATTTTTTTATTTTCATGGTAATTTTTATTGCTCGTTCATAATTTCTTAACACCTTTTCTTAATTTTATTTTTTTACCCAACTGAAGTCTTCAGTCGGGTTATGTTTTTAGGCTGTATGTATGTTCGTAATATTATTTGTCAGTCACTGTAGCCCGAACGGCTGGACAGATTTTGAGTAATGACATGTCGTTGGATTTGTCTAGATCACAAAGGTGACAATGGCTTTATGAAATGTCAAAAATCCAAAATGGCATCTGTAAGAAGCCATTTTCATTTTACAATGAACTGAAAAGGTATCAAAAACTGATAAATTTCCATAAATTAGGTTTCATTGGATTTGACAGAATCATTAAATTGGCATGTAGATTATATGAAGTGTAAAAAATCCTGACTGTAAGATGTCATTTTCATTTTAAGCTGGACTGATTGACTGAAACAACTGATTGATTTTAACAAACAAGGTGCCTGTGGAAAAAAAATTATGTAGGCAAGTACCAACTTAGGTGTGCCTATCAAACCAATCTACTTATATAATTAGTATCTAAGAAATCGGTTGATACAAAAATGTATTGTGGGTACAAAGGACTGGACAGCAACTTACCAAGGACCTCGTGTTCATATTATAGTTTATTTTGTTTAATGATTTTAAAAGTTTTACAAATCTACTCGTTTATTCAGCAGTGTATGTCACTAGTTTGTTATATGATGGTGGCGACTAGAAACTTTTTATGAAAAATAGGTTTTAATTTTTTTTATATCAATGTTAATCGAGACTGAAAAAGAAAAATTAATTTTCTGAAAAAAAGCTTCTGGTTATTTTCACCATTTGGATTTAAATAGAAGAGAAAATATGGAAAATAGAAAAAATGCCCATAGAAAATAAAATATTGCGAATAAATTCCACTGGGAAAATATGGGAACGGATTAAATGCGACCTAGAAAAAATGGTTTTCGGAAATTTTAAACCACACTCGTTTCGATCGTGTTCACTAAACGGGAAGTTAGTAAAACTAGGAATGAAGCTAAAAAGGAGCATAGGAGTGTGCTAAAGAGCTTACTAAAGTCAATACCTGGGCATACCACTTCTTCTTGTCTTCATATTCCAAGGTTTCAGCGAAATGTTTTGCAATGCCCTGAGTTTTCTTTACATCGGCATCTTTGTCTTCTTTTCCGTAGTTGGTATATGCCTCGTCAACCAATATGTTTTCTTCGAATCTTTTGTGCTTCATTTTATTTAATTTCATTTATTTTCGGAGAATAAACTTAGAAACACGTGAATCTCAGCCAAGCCGCACAAATATTGATTTTATTTTGACACAGTGTTGCCGACAGTCAAACAGAAAAAGATCCGAATTGAAGGTTCCGTTGAAGAAAGAATCCGTTTTGTAATATAACTAAAAACCACTTCCAAAAACTCCTAATTTCTCTTTCCTGCCTCATCATCAGACCCTGATCACCTTAATTTAATATAACCTACTAGCTTTTGCTCACGGCTTCGCTCGTATCAAAAGTTATTTTTATATTCCACGGGATATAACATATATAATATATATAATAACTTTTTAGTCTGGGTCAATATTTTAGTACGTAGCTAAGTGCTATAAAGAAACAAATGCTGACAACCGAATCGATCGAACCGAAATTTTCTAGCAAAAGTGTGCATACAAAATATGAAAAAGCAAACTATGGTTTTCGTATTTGAAATTCAAGCAATTATTAGGTTATAATTATCAATTCACAAATCAATGAATACAACCATGCATGAATATCCGAAACTTGGTTCTAGTCATAGTCATTTCTGCGCCCCCCAGAAAAGAAAACTACGATATTTATCTGGATATCAATCTTATAATTATAAATGAATACTACCATGCATGACCCAAAACTCTTTGGGTCCCTTTTTACGGCACTGAGGTAAACTAAGACAAATCTATGAATGAAAAACTAACTTTCAAACTACTTGACATGATACAATCATTTGTAACGCCCCTCGCAGTCTGCCGCCGTGGGCATGGCCCTCTTGGCCCTTGAGTAAATACGCCCCTGAGGCCTATGATGATACATTGAGCCTTAACTAAGGCGTCGAAGCGTGGAAAACAATATTCGCTTTCGCATTAATAAAATTATTAGGTAGGAAAGGATCCATTGAGATTATTCCAATGAACCTCCACCCACACACGATACCTCTACTGTAAGTTAGAGAGTAAGTTATCTTACAGATTCCAGAGGCCTCATTTACTTACTCAGTTGCACACCGAAATGATAAGCACCGGTCCTCTTTTTACAAACGTTGACAGTTTGTCAATTGATGTTCTTTGAATTTCGATGTATGAAATGTCAAAGTTTGCAAATAAAGGTCCGGTGCCAATCATTTCAGTGTACAACTGAGTTAGTAAATGAGGCCTCTGATAGAGCTACAGCATCAGGTTACCAACTCTTTCAATCGGTGATTCCGTTATAAAAAAACGTCAATAATTAATATTTTTATATATACATAAACTTTGCATTTCTAATCAAAATTGGTATATTTCTCACACACAGTTACACCTGTGGATGGAAGTTACTCACATTACTTTATATTTATCATCATCATCATCATCATCATCAGCCTATAGCAGTCCACTGCTGGACATAGGCCACCCCTAATGAGTATAGTTATATTTATATTATATTATCAACAAAGTTGGTCAGCAACCAACCTACCTATGGTGTAGGAACATAATTTAATTAAGATAAACCTGCATAATACTACAATAACTGTGCGTGTTGTAACTGTGTGTGTTGTGATACCCTATAATTACGGGTGTACTGAGACTTTTATCCTTTTAAATGTTAATTTGTTTGTATGGTATTAACCTGTGTTGGGTGTCCTTAAAAATTAATTAAAAAAATAAAATAAATAACACTATAATACAATAGTAGCGCTCACGCCGGTATAAAGGTTTACTCTGTGGCCTCACGTCTCCGCGCGCCGGCAACACTGTTTTGACAGTTAAGTTTGACTAGCAAATCTGACAAAAGTCATGACATTGACTTCTTACAGAACTAAAACAGTGAGTGTCACTGACATCCAGACAATGACTGATACAAGTTAAGTTCATTGAACGAATGAATGTTGCTGTTGCTGCTGAAAACAGGGCGCTATCTAAATGGATTAGAGTGTATTTTCGGTTAACACTAATATGTAACAATTTAAAGTTTTGACATTCCGTCATTTCCATCCAAAAAAAAAAGTGAAATCTCTGTGTGGGGTGTGTTGATCTTTGCAAATTTTGCAAGTATTTTCACATTAAACCCTTTATTTCTACAGTTAATTCTTAGATTCTTACCGCATTACTATCATGGATGATAAAGGAAGGAAAGTTATCGTTTGCGACAACGGCACCGGCGTACGTCAATCGTTATTTGATGAGATAAGTCTACTGCTAGGGTGATTCATTGATTCATCATTTTCCTCTTTTTCTAGTTTGTAAAATGTGGATATGCTGGGAGCAACTTCCCCGCTCATATCTTCCCCTCAATGGTTGGAAGACCTATCATCAGGGCTGAGAACAAAATTGGCGATATTGATGTTAAGGTAGGATGTAATCCAATTTTTATCTTATCATTTCCTCTCATAGTAGTTTAGAATCCATACTTTATAGCTCGTACCATATTTTTGTCTATAAATGCTCTAATAGGCTACAGGTTAGTGTCTTTGATCATTGTACATTATCTTAACAAATGTTCCCTTATAATGTCCTCTCGGAGAAAAATATATATGTACCTGTCCTGTCGAAAATCATGGGAATGGCAGATAATTTAAAAAATAAAGAACGTCGGTAATAGTATCTGTCTAGGTACATACCTTCCTGTTTAGGTACCTTCTAATGTGCCCCTATGTAGAGACTGGATAGTCCGGCGACCTGGCAATGTTCAGCTAAGTCGCTAGGAAAAGTAAAAGTAAAGTAGGTTGCCAGGATAGTCGCGCCTGAAGCTTGCATGTATGTTTGACTTAGAGTTAAAAGCCACTGGCTACTTAGGCAACCTTATTTGGCTATGGTAAGTAATCACAGGTAGCCACAGCTACGTAGTCAGCGATGTCGTCCTGGTCTCCCAGTGTGTTGGCGCCCTTAGGGCTATATTTTGGAGACCATGGTGGCGCAACTGGTTGCCCTAACATGGTGTCCAGGTGAACAACACCATAAGCTACCAAACCAGACACGATACACACACCAGAGTCTTCAAACCACACAGAGACAGTATCAAAATGGACCTTCGAGGTGTTGTATGCTATGAGGTGGGGGCGTCACTGGCGGCCGGCCGGCCGCCAAAGTGAGTGTGACACCATACAGTGCTATAGTAATTAGTGGCAGTGCAACCAGTAACATTCTGTGTATGCTTCCGAGCTGGCCGCGCCGCCACTTGGTTGCGCAACCAAACGGACACTAGGTGTGTAACTCTCTATAGAGCTATATACATTTTTTTGGTAGCGGCGACTGCTTGCGCCGCCATGGTGCCCTGGTGAAATATAGCCCTTAATGTTCCCCATCATAGAATATATATTCTATTGTCTGTTATCTTGGCATATAATCAGTGTCTCCGTCTCTCTCAATACAATTCTAACTACAGAAAACTGTGGCAATTTATAGTAAAATTTTAATGAAGAAAAGATATATTTCTTTTCAGGATATTACCATCGGTGTAAGTTTTATGTTTTTGAGTATGCCTGAAAGCATGTAGCTTTAACGTATTGTATATTATGAGTTGTTTCTTTCGATCGAATGTACATAAAATTCTTTGTTGTTTTGTTTTTCTGTATGTGTTTTGAACTAAACATTGAGTTATACTAACAATGAATAGATAAATAAAGCATACTGCTTTTCATAATATCAAAATCCAGTCAGCACTTTTATCTGATAACTGGTAAACCATGTGAGTCATTCCACTCCCTGCAAGTTAGGCGGGGTGGGGGGGCGTGTCACGTAGGGAGTAGACAGATGACAACATAGCTGAGACCTAGACCTAGCTGTGACCTAGCCGTGACCAGCCGTGACCCAGCCATGACCAGCCATGACCTAGTCGTGACTATCCGTGTCCTCGCCGTGACCTAACCTTGACATCGCCGTGGCCTAGGCACCACCAATCCATGACTTAGCTGCCCGCTCCCCGCGCCAACCCCTCTGCTCAACACGCCCCCGCCTCGCCCATACCCAGGGAGTGGTCCATGTCATATAAGAAATATTTGTTAAGTTGCTAAAACTGGTAATTATAGGTTGCAAAGTAAAATTGAATTGAAATGAGAATTGCATTTTCATGCAATCCCTGAAGATGTATGATCCGCATATCGTCCAGGTAAAATTGGGCAGTAGTCTACTTAATATAATTCTGGACATAGCTGGCATCACTGAGCATATGTTACACTATTGTATCAGCAGTAGAAATGAAGCAACCTTATCTCTCATAGTACATAATGGGACTGAACAAAAGAAATAGAGCATAATGGAAGATGCTAATTTTGAATAACGAAGGGTGAGGTCACACGGGTGCTGCCGATACGTCGTTTAGTCGCACCGGAATGATTTCCACGCCGTGAGTGCCACACATTGCGATGTCGCATGGCATTGCCGCCGGTACTACGGACGTCTCGCAGCGTTTCTGTCTAGTGTCATGTCCGTATTCGAACGACAATAGAGTTAAACAAACGATACAGCTGTGCGAGAGTAGTGACCCTCGAGAGCCTAAGTGCGATCACTAATAGTCACCAACCGTCTCGCTCATAGACTTTATAACTTTTAGCCTCCTGAACACGCTAGGTTCCGCAACCGTAGACCATAAACGCTTCAATTTCGTTCAGATTATATAGAAAATCAGGTTTGTCAATCAATACCAATCTAAACTAATATTATTAAAAGGATAAATTTGTATTTTTGTGTGTTTGTATGTTTGTAATGAATAAACTCAAAAACTACTGTGCCGATTCCAAAAATTCTTTCACCATTGGAAAGTTTCATTCACCCTGAGTAACATAGGCTATATTTATTGCTATAAAAGATTTGGGATCCTTATTAAAACTTATGTAACGTAACCCAAGGTGTAAAGTGCCCTAACCCGTGCGAAGCCGGGACGGACTGCTAGTACTATACATATAGATATGGTCGTAAGTTTGGTATGACAAAAAAGAAAAAAATCAAGGGTAGGGTGAGTTACGTTCGGACGGTCACATCACGAACTTCGTGACTGTTCTTTTTCATTTGAGTAAGAGTACCTATCGCAAGAAACGAGACACGTAATTTCGTACGTGGCGTCGGTGAATAGGCCCCTCAGTCATCGCAGCGCTCCAGCAATGAATCTTGTAGGCCTCACTCTTTCGTTAAATCCATGGGTGCCTTCAGATCCAGTTCTAATCACAATAGTTGCTTTCACACGGCTCCTAAATCAACCCACTATGGCTGCTATCATTTCCAATTATATTATTTACTACTTTGTATTTGAAGTAGCTTCCACCCGCGGCTATTCTTGTCTGGTATATAAATTAGCCTATTTGTTATTCCTGGAATTTACAACGAATTACAAATTTTGCACACATGTAGTTCTGGACCATGAATAAAATATAGGCTACTTTTTATCAGACCATTGATAGGCATTGAGGTCCCCCATCGCCCTTCCACCGTTGATCCATACTTTTAGTTTCACGTATTTATTGATAGTGTAACAATCTTGTATACTGCCTATTACCTACTGGCTGATTAATGATGCCACAATATTCTGATGCATACAGTCTTTTTTCAGGAATAGCACTACAATGGCTTTACAAAAACCTACCTTTAGTTCTTAGATTTGCAACACCATTAATTACTTATTTTTTTGTATTTTTTGTGTGCGTTTTGCAGGTTTTATTTTAAATTAACTATATTAATTACCTATGTGCAAAAATTAATACTCACTTTACGTACGTGTTGTATTTTATTCTGTTTATTTACTCGGAGAAGTATTTTTATATTTTATTAGAAAACATTTTTCAGAGCTTATAAAAGTGATAAGCTAAGCTAAGTTGACTTGTTTTTTGTTGCAGCTTGACAACTTTGTTATAATTAAGAAAAAAATTCTCTATAATTGAATACTATCTACTTAGAACCTTATAGTTCTGCGCAACATACGCCCCCTTATTCATAACCAAAACTCATTTATAACGCTCGATAAAGTAAGCTTGTCCTTGTCATTTAAATGTAGGTAAATAAAAAGAGGTGACATGATAATTTAACGCCATTTTTGTTACCTCAGTTTAATAGAATTGTTATGAATAGGACCGTTACATTACATTTAAATTTTTCACTTCTTTCACATTAACTAGCCAAGTATTTTTTTAGAATACCACACACGCTCAAGAACTCTAAACGTTACATCACCGCCAACTATTTATGCAGACGCACATCATACACTTCTTGTAAGAGTATCAAATTGACAGCAATTTATGGTGTTTACAGGATTTGATGGTGGGCGATGAAGCTTCTCAGCTAAGATCCATGCTAGAAGTCAGCTATCCTATGGAGAATGGGGTAAGTGTTTTATTAAGGCCAAGTGTGCGTCGGTCTCACGCATGAATTGTTCCATACTGTTGTATGGGAGCTCCTATTTTATTTTGTTTTTAGTATTATTATTTGTGAAAATTTCAACTGTCCAGCTATCACGGTTCATCAGATACAGCCTGGTGACAGACAGACAGACAGACGGACGGTGGAGTCTTAGTAATAGGGTCCGGTTTTTACAGTTTTGGTACGGAAATCTAAAAACAAAATGCTTTGAGTGCCGAATACACAAAATGTTGAAGTGGACTCTCGGCAGGCCCGCCTAGCGTTGCATCATCGAGGCCCGCAGTTAACGTGCTAGTAGTAGGGGAGCCCACGAGGCTAAATGGGGATTTACTCGAGCGTCGTAGAGACCTATTGGGATGCAAAGCTTAGATGATAAGAAGAAAAAAATGTTATATGATATATACCTTTACATCGGTGGGGGAAGCGGCTATAGATTTTTAAATATGTAAAAAAAAAAACTGTTGCATGGACATCCTCGAGCGCATCAGATATTGATAACATCAATGCCCTACGTATTATTAATAATGTACGTATATTAATCTGATCGTTTGCATGATGCGGGTGGTTGTATTTAAGGGTTGAAAATGAAAAAAAAAAAAAATTAATCGAGCGCGTCAGATTTTCTAAGGGAGTGTTAAGTACACCACAAAAAAGCTCTCATTCACTAATCTGACGATTTCGATGGGACGCAAACTCGCGGCCATTTTCATAATGTGCAAAAAAAAATCGCCATTTTGAAATACTCAAGCGCGTCAGATTAAGATATATATGGTTCATCTTTATGTTCTAAACGTACTGTCTCATAATCTGACGATTATCTAGAGGGATTCGCCTGATCTGACAAAAAAAAAATTAGAAAAACGGTTCACTTTAAAGGCCATCCCTGCAACTTCCCGCTAATTCCATTCCTGGGCGCTTGAAATTGTACTTATGACATTTTTGAGCTCAAAATATAATTTATGTGATATTTTGAGCTCGCTGAGTTCAAAGAAATAATATTTCTATGCATTTGAGCTCTCCCAGCTCGAAAGTCTGATAGAAGTTTCATAGAACACTATTTTTGGAATTTTCAAACCGCAATAACTTTTGAATGGATCAACCAATTTTCACGCGGTTGGCACCATTCGACGCAGTTTTATCATCCTCATAAGTAATTTTGCAATTTTAATTGATCGAACCACAAATTTCGGAGTAATCCCGAAAAAACTCTTTTTCGGGTTTCTTTCGTTCACGATATCTCTCGAACGAATCAACCGATTTTGACCAGCTTGGTGGCGATCGACGTGGTTTTTCAAGCTCAAAGGCGGATTAGTTTTTGAAGTTAATCGATAAAGCCGGTTAAAAGTTATTCCAAAAAAACACTTTCAAAAAATTTTTTTTCTTATTTTTTAAATCATTGATGGCGTCATGGCAACAGAAACCAGAGTGGGGACGGAGTGAGAGAGTAATAGATAGAGAAAGAGAGAGAGGAATAGAAACGCGGAGAAGGAAATGTAGGCATCACGCAGCTGCACGCATTTAACTTTATCGACAAATTTTTGTTATTTCGGCTTGCGGAAATCGTCAGATTATATATTTTTCATTATTCTTGAATTATTACCTTCAAAATAAAAAAAAATTTAGTTACGCTCGAGAATGTCGAGGTGACGTTTTTTTTTTACTACTTTGTTGCCCTCCCCTTTTTTTACGTCACTCTCAAATTGTCAGATTAGTGGAATATACACTTTTTAGGATGTAATTAACTCACCCTACCTTAATCTGACGCGCTCGAGAATTTCTGATGGTCAATTTTTTTTTACTAATCTGATCCTGTATCCTTCACGGGCGGCCTTATATATGGGCCTCATGTTTTGTGGAGGTACTTAACCGGGTACAAGGTATCCCCCTGTATATTAATCTGCCGCGCTTTAGTAAATCCCGAAATCCCCGCTTGGGCTCCCCTACTATAGTGTATAATGTATGAGAACCGATAGAAGCGTTTGTGGTGTAGCTCAATAGGCTAGATGCCTGAAAAATTCTAATTAGTCCGTCATTTACATTATCAAAAAATATTGGACACGTATTTTTTCTTTTGTCAATTAAACTAAAAATGACAAAGTTATAGTGCGTTGAAGTTCCGCGTGACGTCACGGGTAAGTGCTCTTTTTACATACAAGTGACGTCACGAGCCCCCACTCCCGAACTTTGACGCTCTATAACTTTGTCATTTTTAGTTCCATTGATTTTAAAAATAAAAAAAATACGTGTCCAATATATTTTGATAATCTAATTGACGGACTAATTAGAATATAGAATTATTATTCTACCCAGGCATCATCCCTATTCGCTGTTCTTAGGTAATCTTAGTTAAGCAACACTCCGCAAGGACACTATATGGATGGGACACCGTTTAGGCATTTAAATCTGAGTATGGCGATAGATTTGGTGATAGCAGGTGGAGTAAGGCCTTGACAGAGTGGTGTCCAAGAGAATATGAGAGGGCATGGCAGACCAACAGCCCGGTGGATGGACGACATCGTTACTGTACAGGGAAAGACCTGGATGCAAAAAGCGCAAAACCGTATCCAATAGCGTTTGAGGGAGGAGGTTTATGCCCAGCAGTGGGTTTTAAAAAGCTGAGATGATGATGATGGCGATCAGATCACGAATATTTTAACCTGAGCCCTTAAGCGTAACAAAAGTTCGACCAATGACAAAGCGTTATATTGAATTTACCTCCTCCTTGGCCAAAATCTTACTTTTTCGCTAGTCTTCATGATCTAGCGCATGGAAGGCACGTTAAGATGTTGGTCCCGGCTTTTTCAGCCGATAAGCCATGTCCGAGGCCTTGGGGCGGACTGACTCCCGACACTAGAGCTAGCCACTAGCTTATTCAGCAGGAACAAAGAATTAGCATTGTATGATTTTCTAAAAATAATAAAAACCGGCCAAGTGCGAATTGCTCATCGAAAGGATTTCGTACAGTCTTTTAAGAATTATAGGGTGTTGTGAACAAATTTACGGTGTTCGGATTTTTTTCTTTTGCTTATGCTAGACTTGCTTCTAGACTTTCATGATTCTAGGTCAACGGAAAGTACCTACCTTAAAAGTCTTGATTCCCTTGAAAGTGTCAAAATATGCAGCATAAACATTGCGTTGATTTAGAAGTTATTTTACTGCTCCAAGGTATTACGTTTGGTTAGTACCTGAGTATTTGATATCAATTTCAACTAAATACCTCCATGTGTTCCTAGGAAAATGGTCATGACAGACAGACAGACTTACAACAAAGTAAGTATAAGGGTTCCGTTTTGCATTGAGGTACGGAACCCAAAAAACATTTTTTTTCGTATTTAGGTGTATTACGTGAATATTCCCACAGGTGGTCCGTAACTGGGAAGATATGTGTCACGTTTGGGACTACACGTTCGGACCGAGTAAGATGAATGTCGACCCCAAAGATACCAAGATCCTACTCACAGAACCACCAATGAACCCCACTAAGAACAGGGAGAAAATGATAGAGGTACTTTTACTTTTTTTTTTATGATAAGATCAATAGCTACGAAATTGAAATTTAACTTGCAAGATTTGATTATAAACAGAAAACGGGACAAGTGAATCTTAATAAAAAATAATAATAATAAATCTTGTAAAAGTAAAAACAGAGTTAGTTAATAAGCCAATAATAAATATTTCTAAATAAAGAACTAATTATAATATGTCCTGCAAGAATTAGTACCGACTTTTGAATCGTCGGTTATCATAATGAGTTGTTCATTTGCAAGACAATATCTCAATTTTATACCTTATTCTTATTTAATCAATGGCTATTTACTTACTAAATACGGGGGTGTACGGGGTTCCAACCTCCATCTTTGGAACCCAAGCCAACCTCACCTGCTCGTGGTGCACCCTGCTAAACAACGAACGGGGCTCTGGCGGCCGGCTGATTGCGGCATAGCACAGCCTTAATCGGCACAGCTAAATCCCCTAGCTACCGACGGGCAGCAGCGTCGGTGGTGCGAGAAGCTGTGCCCTGCGATCCCCAACCCGCATGCCCAGCGTGGGGATTATGGGCATATCCCCCTTTATTTGGGGAGGCCTATGTCCAGCAGTGGACTGATATAGGCTGGTGTGGAGGTGTGGGATTTACTTACTGAATTTCTTTGGTACTTGAAGATGATCTGTGTGGAGTGACGCGGATGGACAAGATAGATCTGGCTCAGTTTATTAACCCTGTTTATATGTTGCGGATTCATTTCCCGTCCAGGACAAACATTTTTGTGGCGAACATAAATGTTGGTTCTGTATCTGGGTGTTTGAAGATGGAACTAGTATTAAACCTCCTACCGGCTTAGCACAGCAACTGTAGAAAAGGACTGTCGCCGGAAGAGTAGAGAAAACTTATTTTTGAATGTAGATGTAGCAACATTTTTAATGTTTTAATCATGTATAACTAAAGAATTGATACAAATAAGCGTTTGGGGAAAAAATAGACATGTTTGGGATGCAGGGAGGCCGACAATCAGGAGAAACACGTTGTCTTCCCTGTCGTAGAGTAGACATAAAATGCGGCATGCTAAAGGGGCTGATGCTAAGTTCTTTATATACCAAAGTATTGCATCGTATGTCACACATGTAGGAACGTGATCTACGATGCAACACGCGTCCATCAACTTGAGGCTTGAAGGTTAGCCTCCTGCCTGTAATTCCACCGGCACCCACACTCATCAAACTTAAACACAGCAATGCTGCTTCACGGCAGAAATAGGCATGGTGGTTTACGCACCCGGATGAACCATTCACAAAGAGCTCTACTAATACTATGTTATATAATTTTAGCAAATACAAGCAGAAGTATTTTTTAAATGACATATAATTCAATCAATTCGACTGAGCAAACAATTCAGGCAAGGAATATGGACTTAAGACTTGGACTTAAAATACAAAACACGAAATACGTCACAAAATTTGTGGCGAAATACGTCTGCACAGTACGAAGTCTCGATAAGTAATGCCACGTGCGTCATCTTCGTCTAGTGATGCGCTGATCCGATCCGATTTTTTCAAAGATCGGATCGAGGGCATACGATCCGATCGATTTTCGGATCGGATCAAATCCATGCGATCCGATCCGCGGATCGATACTACTCCGTTAAAATCGGATCGTATTCCAAATGTTACGGTTTTCAGACCATATAAGACATTATCACTTTAAACTCAAAGTTAGATCTAAAACTTAGGTTTGTTTTATGTTTCAAATTGAAACTTTTACTTTATAATTGTACTTTACCTACATTGAAATTAATATTGGCGTTTGCTATCGTGTCATAGATGCCAACCTTATTTATTAAAAAGTTATTGTTTAGTGTAAAAAATCGTATTTTCTTAGGTCCATGTAATTTCTGTTGCGTTTTAATTGTGGCCAGCTACTTTGTTTGAAATAAATATAATGTATTTGGGTAAATGTGATATATTTTAATGTTTATTTTGAATACGATTTTTCGGATCGATCTTTCCAAAATCGGATCAAATGCATGCGATCCGATCCCCGGATCGGATCGAGGTGTTACGATCCATTACGATCCACAAAATCGGATCGAGCGTTAAAAAAGCACATCGCTATCTTCGTCTTCGTCCCACCACTGTAGGGGTGGGGGAGTTTCAGGGCTATGCCCTTTTCCCTGGCTTTTGTACACCCATTACGAGGGGTGTGTCTCTCGGGCGTTAGGTGTCATGGTGGCGCCTTCTTGGGTGCCACTTAAGAGGTCCAGGACCGCTGCTTTTATAGGCGGAGGGATTGATGCCGCCTTTAAATATTAGTGTCTCCTAACAATACATATTATTTGTGCAGGTGATGTTTGAGAAGTATGGATTCGACAGCGCTTACATCGCTATACAAGCTGTACTGACGCTGTACGCCCAAGGGCTTATTTCGGGCGTGGTCGTGGACTCAGGTAAATACAAGAATAAGAGCTTCGCATATCATCATCGTCCATGGCTTGCCTATAAACACTTTTAACCAACAGCAAAACAAGTAAGAGTTTCTCATTTCGTTTGTATCTTTCTTATGTTTGTTACCTCATGATATGGCGTTCATTAGGGAAGGCCCATGTCCAGCAGTGGACTGCTATAAGCTGTACTTCCTGTTTGATCCCATTTCAATTGGAAGAAGTAATACTAAACTTTATTTTTTAAAAACTTAAGACATAAACCTAACTTACTCACCCGGATGGAACGAAGTAGCTCTCTATGAGAGAGAGGCACCTCAGGGACCTCGGGCACCTCGGGCACCTCAGGGACCTCCGGCACCTCAGGCACCTCGGGCACCTCAGGCACCTCCGGCACCTCAGGCACCTCAGGGCCCACACTAAGTAATTAAAACTTGAGAGGTGTCTAGGGACGCCGCAAAGCTTACAACTATAGAAAAAAGTGTCGTTACAACTTTTGGTCTTAATTTTTTCCGGCTCCGGCTTAATTGTTTAGCCCCCTTTCGCAAAGCGCGATAAGGAACTTCGTTCCAAAATTGCATAATTTATTTCACACGAAGCACTTGTGCTTAACCCACCCGATGTTAAGTGGTAACCATCATTTATAACAAAGTATTGCATCATATGTCACGTATGTTTGGAACGTGCTCAACGATGCACCACCCTGTCCATCTCGAGGCATGAAGGTGTTAGCCTCCTGCATGTAATTTCACCGGCACCTTTCACCTTTCAAATTGAAACAGCAATGCTGCTTCACGGCAGAAATAGCCTTGCGGATTTGTGTTTTCATATGTTAGATGATTTTAACTAACTGTTTCTAGGTGACGGTGTGACTCACATCTGCCCTGTGTACGAGGAATTTGCTCTCCCTCATCTAACGAGGAGGCTGGATATCGCTGGAAGAGATATCACCAGATATCTGATTAAGGTATTTTTCAAAAAAACAAGTTGGTCTCAATCGACACTATTTCTCTAAAAAAGGTAACTTTCCATACAATTTCTTAGAAACGTAAAATTGTATGAAAAACTTTATTTTGTATTTTCGCGAAATCCTACGATTTTATTTGGTAAGTTACTTCTGGGAAAAGTGTTTCGGTTGGGAAATAGAGTCGATTGAGACCAACTTGTTTTTTTAAAAGTCATTTTCTAGGCTGTACAATTTTCCAAAAATCCAAAAATGCAATTGTTTTTTACTTTTACTTGAACCTATAGTTTTCTAAGAACAAAACCTTCTTACTACAAAAGAAAAGGTATATAGACTAGGGTTCAAAAATGTAAGCAAATGGTTTATCTTCAGTTGCTCCTGCTTCGCGGCTACGCGTTCAATCACTCAGCGGACTTTGAGACGGTGAGGATGATGAAGGAGAAGTTATGTTACATCGGCTACAACATTGAACAAGAACAGAAGCTGGCTTGGGAGACCACGGTGTTGGTTGAACCATATGTGGTGAGTATTGTTAGTACCAGGGATCGGAATAGGTGGAGCTAATAAATACATCTTCTTCTTCTTCTTTTTCGTATGAGTTTAATGGCCAACTCTGATGTCGGAATTTTTGGGCCGCCCGAATGCCTCCGACATGGCTTAACGACTGAAAAAGCTGGAACCAACATTTTAACGTGCCTTCTGAAGTACGAAAGCGCTTTTTGCATTGTTCATAATTTAGTGAATGGGCACCTGTTTTTGCGTCCCTACCTAGACACACACACACACACACACACACACACACACACACACACACACACACACACACACACACACACACACACACACACACACACACACACTAACACACACACAAATGCGATTAAAATAGAACAGTCGTTGTAATATTTAAAATTCTTTATAAAATTACCATTTCTGCTTTGTTGCTGTTACCTACCTATCTTTTTACTCTTTATTGTTTAGTTTTTGTGATTAGTAACATAGTCATCTGCTAACTTATCGTCCTAACGCATATTACGAGCTGTTTACAAAATGTGCAATCAAATTGGTTTATGTACAAATTATGTTTAACTAGCCCTATAATTTAACATTGTAAAACTGTGAATCCTTGTTTAGATAAAAATAAATAAATAAATATAAATGCCATTAAACGCTCACATAAGTTAACCAAGATGATCTGCAAAGACCACAGAAGTAACAGTAAGTCACGCTACGAGCACATAAGTGCCACTATAGGCTAGTGTAACGACGGGAGCTACCGACAGCGGCACCTGTCGCGGCTGCTTTCAAGAATTAATAAAAACTAATTAGAATAGGCATGACGAATGGGTCAAAAAATAATAATTCTAATTAGTCCGTCAGTTAGATCAACAAAAAATACTGGACATGTATTTTTTTATTTATCGAATCAATGGAAATTGACGGAGATAAAGAACGTTAAAGTTCGGGAGTGGGGGCTCGTGACGTCACGCCTAGGTAAAAAATGTACTATATCGTGACGTCGCGCGGAACTTTAACGCACTATATCTTTGTTATTTTTTGTTTAATTGACAAAAGAAAAAATACGTGTCCAATATTTTTTGGATATGTAAATAACGGATTAATTAAAAATTTTCTGTCGTCTGGCCTATTATTATTGTACGGTATCTTGCTAACCAGTACACCTAGATTGTTAAATGATAATGCTTTAAATAGGCAATAACTTGATTACATTGTCCAAACTGTTAATGTGTGAACTGTACACTGATTATGATGATGATGTTGGTGAGAACGCGCGCCCTTGGTGGCTGAATGCGGACTGATTGTTTTTGAATAATTTGAATACAACGAAATGTTGTAGTGATTAAATTGGGTCGCTCGCGCTGCGCCTTTCTGCTGACCTAGGAAGATGCACGGTTGCTTGTACAATTACCGTACAATTATCTTTTCACTTCTCTTGCTCAAAAAGTGTATCACAGTAGTGTAGCGTAGCGGGCCTAAAACTCGAGTTTAATACCTCGGGCTAAAAAGTATTTTTTCTTTTTAATTTTTGTCTAAAATCATCAGCCCGTACAAAGCATTCGTTCTCTTACATAAAAACTCGACTTCTTGGTGCTCCGTCAATCTTTTTTTTTTGAAAATAGAGCCGTCTTGGTGATGTTTTATGAAGGTTGATTAATTTTTAATAAAATTTCTGAAAATTGTCTAATTTTGAATTGTTTTATTTTCTCGCAATCGAAGTGAAAAGTATAGTGTTTTACTCGGGCCAAAACCACCCATTATAACTCGGTCTTGTCATCTACAATTTTACCAATTATTAATTTATTTTACCCAGTCATCATCCCTTTTGTAGACAGTTTGTAATGTTGTTGTTTGTATTGCAGCTGCCTGACGGACGGGTGATTAAGGTGGGAGGCGAGAGGTTTGAGGCCCCCGAGGCTCTGTTCCAGCCGCACCTCATCAACGTGGAGGGGCAGGGGATAGCTGAACTAGTCTTCAACACCATACAGGTACCCGTCACTTGGATTACACTGCAACTCATTTAATCCCTTACTTATGAACGCTACTCAAAGTTAACCAATGCTTAAGTTAGCCCTGTCACTGTTTGTCATTATCCAATGGTCAGAGATGGCAATAACCTACGCATAGCTGTTTATCTTTTGAAAGATGTTCATAACATTTGCCGGCCTCTGTGGCGCAGTGGGCGAAGGTCCGCCTGAGACGCAGAAGGTTACGGGTTCGATTCCCGCTGCGGGACAAATGTTTGCATGTTCTGTAGATATTTGTCTCGGGTCTGGGTGTTTCTATGTATGATATGTATGTATTTACAAAAAAAAAAATATGTGTAGTATATCAATCATCTGGTTCCCATAAAACAAGCTCTGCTTAGTTTGGGGCTACATGGTGCTGTGTCATTACGTCCCGCATTATTTATTTATTTTATTTTATTTATAAGCACGGCCATTAGTATTTAGGCACAGGAGTTTGTAAGACATTGTAGGACATTTTTGAACTCTTCAGGACATTGTAGGACACTGCTGGACATGGTAAGACACTGCAGGAGATAGGGTCAAGGCTGTAGATGTCCATTGCAAGCTATTTGGATACTAATAGGACACAAAAGGGATACAGGACATTTAGGATACTGTAGGACAATTAGACGGACATAGTAGAACATTTAAGGATAGTTTAGGCTACTAAATAACATTGTAGAACACTAGAAGGGTACTGTGGGAGGTCTGCACGTTTGGGAGGGTTTGCTAGAATGTAGGTGGGAGAGGTTTGGTGGGAGTTGTTCCAGCCTCATGTCATCAACATGGAGGGACAGGGCATAGTGGATCTAGTCTTCAACACCATACAGGTAACTCTTTGGTGGCAGACTGGGTCTCCTTAATCTATATAAATATAAAAGAAACTCGTGTTAGTTACACTACTAGTTACACCACACACACACACACATACACACACTCTTTCACAGTAACTTAAGTATAGTAATCTTATTTGTTTCAATCTTCCTTTTATTCTAATTATTGTATTTAAATGTGTTTTTATTCATAAATATGTTCCATTAGTTTTAAGGTTTTAGCCTTTCCTGGCACAGGAACGTAGATCCACTTTATTCTTAGCGGAGGGTGCTAGCATTACTACACAGGTTTCAACTTTTGTAGTGTTAGCGTTTCCACTGTTTGTTTTTCTGTCTTGTATTGGGTTCCTAATAAATACTTTTTATACTTATTCTTTATACTTTATTTATAACTCGAGAACGGCTGAACAGATTTGGCTGAAAATTGGTGGGGAGGTAGCTTAGAACCAGGAGACGGACATAGAATACGATTTATCCCGTTAATATTTTTTAATATTATAATCTTTAGGGGTAGGGGTAGGGGTAGAGTAGGGGGTGGTAGGGTAGGGTAGTTGTTGTTGTTGTTGTTGTTTTATCCTCATTGATTGATTTTTCTGCTACGATAAACTCTTTGATTTCTTCTTCAACTTCAGTATTTCCCTTTAATAGCTACTCCCACATTAATTTCCTCTTCAATTGCTACTTTAACGTCGATATCCTCTTTGATAGCATTTTCCACTTTGATATCCTCATTGATTGAATCCTCTTCAATAGCCTTTTGATTGTTTTTTCCATTTCGATATCTTTTTTGAATGTTTCTTTAACTTCGATACCCTCTTTCAGACAGGACGTCTGTCGGGTCAGCTAGTGTATAGATAGAAAACTCTTTAGTGTAATCACAGGAAACAAAAAAATATAGAACAAGGGTCTTGTGGCTGAACACAACGGTCCCGGCAGAAAAACAGCATTGCGGTATATTTTTAAATAGTGTTGTTAATTTTCCAGTCAGCAGACATAGATATGCGCAATGAGCTGTACAAGCACATCGTCCTGTCCGGAGGCTCCACCATGTACCCCGGCCTGCCCTCGCGGCTAGAGAGAGAGATCAAACAGCTGTATCTCGAGAGAGTGCTCAAGAACGACTGCGATAAGCTCGCTGTAAGTTTATCATCACTTATCTGTGTCTTAGGAAGTTGAATATTGTGTTTAGAGAAGTTTTAGCAGCTGTCACACAGGGTTACCAAGCACGGCTGCTAAACGACATTGTTTACATATAATTTAATATCTATATTTACTGTATTTTCATGAATTGTATTCTTGAATATAAGACTGCGGCGCTCGCTCGCAACTTCAATTCGAGGCGCGGGCAAAAGATCGCTCTGTATATGGCTATCTCTGTTTAGCTGATGGATGATTCAGCTGTGCGGGCAGGATAGCAATATTGGTCGTTCAAAATTTTCTAAGAATTCGATTGTGTTCTGTAATACCAAAAATGATGACTGAAAACTTTATGTATTTTGTACAAGGTATTGTTATTATGTAACTAAATAATATAAACTATGTTCCATAACAAACAACACGTAAGATATTGTTGTTTTTAATACGAAACAAAGAAGAAATGTGGTCAATTATGGCATAAAAATGTGCAAAACTCTATTGGATTTTATTTCATTTTAGGTAAATATTTTGTAAAACAAAAAAAAAAACAGGAACCTAGGTAAATACTATTGGAATATAAATAATACAACACAATAGTGGAAATATGCTTGAATAAGAAATCATTTTGGTATTACGTTTGTATGGCCAATTCGTCCAGATATCTTACGAGCTTTTGCCTGTGGCGATTTTTAAATTATTATTGTTCCTCTAGAACAGGACTTATTTCTAGATGAAAGGTACCCTATATCATTGGCTATGATCGATTTGAGTAGACAAGGCGTGAAAGCATAACTAACAAAGTCACATTCGCACTTATAAAGTCTAAGTGGTTGTGTAGCGACCATACTTATAAATAAAATAAATAAAATTACTACTAACATAATTAAGTCCTTCCTTCCTTTTTCTAAGTTTATGAGTATGTATGAATGGATGAATGTTTGTTACTCTTTCAAGCAATAACTGCTGAACGGATTTGGATGAAACTTATAGAATATACATAGTTTGTGACCTGGATTAACACATAGGCTACTTTTTATCCCGGTACCACGTGAGCAAAGCCGCGGGCAGAAGCTAGATTATAGTATTTGTATAAAACTAGCCTCCGCCCGCGGCTTCGCTCTCGTTTTACCCATAGGCTGATCACATAATTCTGTTGCTATCAAAGGTTTGATACTAACAAATAAATGATACTATCAAGGTACAGCTACCACGCATCTTGTTGCTATCATTTTCGACCGCTATCTATGTGTTGCAATACTAGTTCTACAACGTGAAATTCCTGCAAATCAATTGAATAAAAAAACATATTTTTTAATAAATAATGATTAAGATATAATCCTGTGAATAAAGGATATCAGTGTACGAATCTTCCAAGAATAGCAAATACAGCTCTTATAGAAAGAAGATAATGGAAATGAGTTAAGACATAATAAGTATCATTTAATGTGATATCAATTGAGGAATTAGCTATAATTACTCCCGTTAATCCTCAAACCAACCGACCAATTTACAAAGTACAATTTGTAGTAGGAACCTTGTACCCACATATTATTTACAATTTATTATGCTATTTACACCAACATTAGGTAGTGTGCGATAGAGATAACGCTCTACGAAGCCGAAATTAGCCGATTGTCTCTTTCCAAAGGTCGATGTGCAATACATATCGCCTACTACCTCCCTACATCTCAGTATATTTTCAGAAATTCAAGATCCGCATCGAGGACCCTCCCCGCCGCAAGGACATGGTGTTCATCGGCGGTGCCGTGCTGGCCGAGGTCTGCAAGAACAGAGACAACTTCTGGCTCTCCAGGAACGACTACCAGGAACAGGTAATATATATTACTAGGAACAGGTAACAGGTTAAATGAGTCCTGTTTGGCCCACACGACAAGTACACGGATGAGGTAACTAAACTTACAATCCATACTTTGTAAAATTATTTCTATAGGTACAAATTGTAAAATCTCGTAGCGTATAAGGTACTTGTTTTAGCTGTGGCTACCTTAAAAGAGTAAGCACAGGAAAGGAATGTTAAATATTAAGTATTTTTGTAGGAGTTGTGTAATTCCTTATTGGAAGCCCTAAATAAATAAATGAGACTAACTAGCGCAACAAACCTGCCTACTGGCATGACGTTACATTTATAGGTAAGTAGGCTTTAATTTTATTACTAGATAAGTATTTTATGTTATTCCTAAAAGATTTTCTGTTTCTTTTGTATAACTTTTGCTATTTTTCCTGTATTACCTACTTACCAACCGACAAATTTTTATGTTACCTTCTCACCTATGATGATTTAAGTTTCTTCTGTGTATTGTTGTGTGATGTGCCAAATAAAATCCTTCTATTCTATTCTATAATACAGATTACTGGGTATACAGGTAATACAGATTACTGGGTACAGGTTATGCAAATTACTGGGTACATGTAGAACAGATTGCTACCTATTCAATTCAAAATTCATTTATTCAGTAGGAACTGTATAGTACACTTTGAAACATCATTTTTTTAATTTACCACCAATTCGTAACGTGACCAAACAGAGAAGAATAATAATTGGCAAGAAACTTTGCTTGGCTTATATTTTTTTAACGTCATTGTTCTTAATAACTATTACATTGTTTTTGATGGAGTTGGAGGCAGTTTCATCCCAAGCTTTTTGTCATCTAAATAATCAGATATTTTATAATAAGCTTTATTACATAGATTACGTTTAACAACATTTTTGAATTTATTTACAGATAGATTAATCATATCATTTGGGATTTTATTAAATAATCGTAAAGACATCCCTTTAAAAGATTGACTATTCGTGTAGTATTCTGGTTTACGGGTTCGATTCCCACCGCGAGATAAATGTTTGTATGTTCTCCTAATATTTGTCTCAGTCTGGGTGTTTTCTATGTATAATATGTATGTAGGTATGTGTTTACAAAAAAAAAATGTGGTATATCAGTCTGCTTAGTTTGGGGCTACATGATTTTGTGTGATCTTATTACTTCTTTATTTATTACTAGCTTCCGCCTGCGGCTTCGCTCGCGTGGTACCGGGATAAAAAGTAGCCCATGTGTTAATCCAGATCACAAACCGTGTATATTCTAAGTTTCATCCAAATCCGTTCAGTAGTTTTTGCTTGAAAGAGAAACAAACATTCAAACAACTTTTGCATTTATAATATTAGTAGGATTTACTGGAAAAAAAGATAGCTACGAGATGAATTATATTTCTATTTTCAGGGTCTGGGCTGCCTGAGGAAATTAGGACCACGGGCCAGTTAAGTTCTGAAACCAATTATCGCAGTTTAAGATCGTTTAATACTTATTCCCTAAGATAAGAGTGTGACGCTCAATTTTATTGCCTCAACTATAGGTATATGTATGCAGGGTGAGTTAGTTCGTATGCTATTCCGAAAGGGGTTTGATGAGGTTGAGGGATTTGGACCATTTCCCACAAGTTTAAATACGTTATTTAAAACTTTTCTCCAAAAAATTTAAACTTATATTTGTTTTGTGGGTTGCAGCCCTAAAATTAAAGCAGAGCTACAGTTATCATTTAAAAGTCAAGTCAAGGAAAAATTTTGACAAAATCAGCTGTTCCAGGGCTGCTCATCGAGATATATACTCTAGAGCCACAAACGTGGAAAAAAGTTTATGCACCAAAACTTGGCGCACGCTGTCAATTGCGTCGAATTGAACACTTTTGCGACATAAGATCTAAATTAGTGCAAAGTTGTCATTTTGAAGTTTATTTATGTAAAATACGTAGATTTTTGACGATTTTGACAGTTTTTGACACATGAAAACTGTGACTCTATAGTAGTAGTATATAATATCTCGATGGCTGACACGCAATTTTTGCTTTAAATTATTGTGTTTTACAACCCAGTTCTTCAATGAAAAACTACAAAATTTCCTAAACCTTCCTTTGAAAACCTTAGGGAGTAGAATTACCCCTTTTTGGAATAACATACGAATTCTTTACCCTGTATACTTTTCAATAGTTAAAAAAAGTTAGGTATCGCACTCCCAGATCCGAAGGGAGTCAACTCAAAAATCTAGTTTTTGAGTTGAACCTGTTTTGATCTAGGGGTGCGATATGTAAAATAGTTTATCCATTTAAATAAATTGGAACAAAGGAAAAATATGTCCTAAGGAAAAAACCTAAATCACAGAACAGATCTTAGTACTCAATAGCGTATTTATTATGTATAAAACTTTAACTTAAGTAAAATTATAATATTGTAAAAATGTAACCAGTGAGGTGACAGGATTCAGTGGAGGTCAAAGCAGTCTCCTTCATTACATAAATCTACTTAAAATGACTTAAAAATTATTTATTTTCAAATTTATTTGCATTTTTTTGGTCTGCATTCCATAATTGTATAGGTTAAATGTGTTAAATATGACAATTGAATAAATAAGTTTTTCTAACCAAAAATAATATTGATATCATGAATAGTATTATGATTTATACTTATTAAATTTTTTAATACTGAAAAATGTTTTTTATTTTATTTTGTATCATTTAGCACATGAGAAGGGTGAATAGAGAGAGTAGGGGGAGGCCTTTGCCCAGCAGTGGGATATTATGGGCTTATAATAATAATCATTGATGTAGCTAATAATTTATGTATAAATATGAATAAAACAACAATAATGCATTTTAATTCCTATACATAATACTAATCCATTAACTCTTGACATTGGCTATAATAATGAAAAAGTATGTGAAGTTGGTTCTTTTAAATTTTTAGGGATTCCCTTAGATACACACTTAAATTGGAAAGATCATGTTAATCTTGTATGCCAAAGGCTTAGTAGGTTCGTGTTTGCCCTCAAAAGAATACGTCAGACCATTTCATTTGATCCTGCTTTAACAGCATACCACGGTCATGTGTCGTCAGTTCTAAGCTATGGTTTGATATTTTGGGGTAACTCTGTAGACGTAGAAAGGGTTTTTAAAATACAAAAAAGATGCATTCGAGTTATAAATACAGCTTGGTTTCTGGATAGTTGTACACCACTTTTAAAAAATGTAATGTTCTACCACTTCCTTGTATGTTTATCAGGAAAATGTGTATTTTTGTAAAAAAACATTTATTACAAAAAACGCAGTGAGGTTATTACTCGACAGCAAAGAGTCAAGTTTAAAAACTTACTATATCAACCTCCATGTCATAAGGAAATAAATAGGAAAAACGTTTATAACATGTCTATAGTCATTTATAATAAATTGCCTGAATAACTTAAAGTGCTAGATGGAACCATATTCAAGAAAAAGTTAAATAATTGGTTACGTATTAATTGTTTTTATAGCCTAAATGAATATTTAAATAATTAAATTTGTAACGACACTGTGGTGCTGTTAACGCGCGTTATTAAATATATCCCTACTTCATTTTGGTCTCGATTCAAACGTGTTTCGAACGCGCTTCTGGCGCACGTCTGTATCACTTTTTACGCGCGTTTGAATCGATACAAATTCAACAATCTACGCGTTAGGGCATCTAAGCGTTCTTGCAACGCGAAGTCTGAAGTCTGAGTCAATTTAAAGACTATCTATTTCTCTTCTATAGAAGATAGGGTAGGGTCTTTAAATTATCTATCCTCTGAACATCAACTCATACGGCTGATCTCTATTTTCTTATGGTCCATATATTATTTACTAGAAAGGGATGCATACTTTATCTTAATGCGATTGCTGCGACTTCGTAACAGGGCATTTCAATGAAACTGCATAGCATTATATTCCCTGGTACGATTTTCTTTTTGAACTCATTTGAAGTCGCTTTTATTTGTATGATTATATATGGACATAAGAAAATAGAGATCAGCCATTAAGACGACTAGTAGGGTCAAACCTCCCTCTCGCTCGCACTATTCAACATTTTTGAAGATATAAAATCACTGAATGTAGTTATGCAAAATAGCAAACCTTCACGGCCTAGAAAATAACGATACAAAGGTTCAGCAATAATCTCATTTTTTAATCTTAACAAAAAACTGGTACCAATGTGATCAATTTTGGTGCCAATTTTTTTGTAGGAAAACGTGTTGGGTTCAACATGATATTCTTGCTGAACCTTTGTATTGTTATTTTCTAGGCCGTGAAGGTTTGCTATTTTGCATAACTACATTCAGTGATTCTATATCTTCAAAAATGTTGAATAGTGCGAGCGAGAGGGAGGTTTGACCCTACTAGTCGCCTTAAGTTGATGTTTAGCATTGTGAATTTTTAGACTTTATCTTTTTCTCTTCAAGGTTGGATACAATCATATTACTTCGATCGAGGTCCAGACACATTCCATTAAACAAGTTTGCATACCTCAAGCGTAAGGCTGATTCTCCTCCATGTGATTCCTGCAAAAAACCTAAAGGTCTATCACATTTTAATGGAATGTGTCCCTATTGAAAATTTTAAAGAAAGTTTCATTGAATTATGTAATTAAATTCTTACTTTGCCTAACTCTGATCATAGCTATGTATCATAGTAATAATGTTGACCTTCGGGAATATTTCTACCATGTTTCTGTATAACGTAATCTCACCTTGTATGGATAGCTAGAACGAAAAACAACGGTTTAATTTTTAATGTTTATTTCAAAATGCAAATGCTAGTTTCAATACTTACAAATAGCACATCAATTTATCGAGAAATTACATCTAAACGTCTCCAGTTAGAAGTAAAGTCAGCTGCACTAAAATATATAAAATTATATTTTTTTGATCTCACAGTAGTTTTAAGGAGTAAGGAACACAACAAAAATGCAAAAATTAAGATTTCGACTCGCCTGAGTCATATTATATGTAATAAATAAAATATTAAATTTAAAAGTGTGGGCTAACACTTAAAATACAAAAAATATTTTTCAATTTAAGGTTCCACATAATTTTCGAGTTTTATCCATATAAGTTTGACCCGTTGATTGTGGCCATATTCGCAGCTCTATATCGAGAGTTGTGTTTTCAGCACTCAAAAAGAGTTAATAAAATACTGTGAAACCATTTTAAAAGTAATTGAAGTTATACATGTTAGGGTAGCCAAAAGTACATCAGCGAGTAAAGTAGAAGACTTGTTATTTTCAGTCTGAAATTGTGAGTTTTATTTAAGAAAAATCCTCGGCGGGTTTTTGTTGAATAAAACTCACAATTTCAGACTGTTGTTTTTAGTACTATTTTGACCTTAAATTCGGATCTTTTTCTGTTTAACTGCCGGCAACACTGTTGATTTGATATAAAAAAAGATCTTTTAATTCTAGGCCCCGACACGAGTTTATAGGCGCGAGATAGATATTGAGAATACTGCAAAATGTGTTCTGCGCATACCTAAATCCGTGCCGCTCTATTTTGATTTTGACATAACATTTTGCCAATCTACTCTTCCCGCTAACAGTACAATCCTTATTTAATGAATAGGTATTTATGAATCGATTACACATGAGATCGACAATTTACGTTATGTTGAGCGCGCTTTCAACGCTTTTGATGTTCATACAAGACAGCCCATAAAAAACCAATATTCTAAAACATATTTTTTTAAATTCAACAGTCATATACTAAATTATTTTATATTCTTATTTAACATTATTGCAAAGATCATAAATTCATTAAGGCGACTATACAGGTCAAAACGAGCGAGAGGGATCGCTCGCACTATTCAACATTTTTGAAGGTATAAAATCACTGAATGTAGTTATGCAAAACAACAAACCCTCAAGGCCTAGAAAATAACAATACAAAGGTTCAGCAATAATATCATGTTGATTCTATCACGTTTTCTTACCAAAAAACTTGCACCAATGTGATAAATTTTGGTTCAAATTTTTTGGTAGGAAAACGTGTTGTGTTCAACATGATATTCTTGCTGAACCTTTGTATTGTTATTTTCTAGGCCATGAAGGTTTGCAATTTTGCATAACTACATTCAGTGATTTTATATCTTCAAAAATGTTGAATAGTGCGAGCGATAGGGAGGTTTGAAATGTATCGTCGCCTTAAATAATAGTTTTCGGTAAGTTCATCCCCAAAAAATAAAACTTAATAACAGTTATTCATGCGGTGTCAGTTTAAATGCTTAATTATGTTGTAAAAATACAACTTATGTGTTAGTTTTATTTAAATAAAGGCTACGCAAACTTTTCACAATGTTGTCCAACAATTTACACACAAAAATTTTGAGGAATAGGATTTGTAGTTCCAGAATATAATACAGAAATGTATGTATTAAGAAATCAAATTTCTCGGAATTCAAAACAAAACGCCAATTTCATAAGACCTTATAAATTTCGCGCAAATGGCCGCCGCGGCTACGTTTATATAGTACCCCGATGAAAGTGTATTTTGTATTTTATCTTGATTTGCATTAAAAAAAGCGCGCTCAAATAAGTCTGCAACATCTTTATATTTAGTAAAACCGCTAAGCTCTATCAAAGTACAAAAAAAATCAGTCAATATCACAAATTAAAAGTAAATAGATAAATAGGAATCAAAAATACTAGAAAATAACATACAATTGCTTTAAAAATCGCAAACTTAAGCTTTAACCTTATTTTTAACTAAAACTCAGACCTTATCCAAACATTTTGACACACGAGTACAAAATGCTTAATCTTAATACTAAATATAAACTTGATATAAATATTAGTCAAATTGACAGAGTTTTAGCTAATATTAGACAACCTAAATCTAAGTCTGGCACTAAGCTTTGTCTTAGATATGTCAGTTTTTAACTGACCTAGTTCATCATCATCATCGGCATATAGCAGTCTAGCTCAGGACAGGGCGTAATGGCGCTCATTAGGGGAGGCCTATGTCCAGCAGTGGATTACTATAGGCCGATGATGACCTAGTTAATTTATTCAAATTGATTACATAATTACAATTACGAATACTGAACGCTACTGAAAATATGTGAGCTTATGGTGATCAATTTTTTTGTGTATAGTGTATAGGCTTATTTTCGCCGCCATCTCACCTAAAGGGACGATGTAGCACGCTTGCCTAGAATGTACCTATTTACTACGCTTGAAGACCCTTATGTTATAGCGATCGGGAAACACTGAGGCCAGAAGAGCATTCCATTCCTTAGCTATCTTAGAAAGATAAGATACAACTTGAAGTCGCAGTACAGGGGGTCTACTCTAATTCAACGAAGTACGAAATTGCGTGTTTCGTTTCTTGCGATTGGTACTCGATAATCGAACATATAAACCAAGATTTCAATACAAAGTTCGTAATGCGTGACATTCCGGACATTGCGCACCCTATTTCACAAAACAAACGACCGCAATATTGGAATTGACAGTATAAAATTCGATCAATCGCATGAAACGAAACACGAAGTTTCGTACTTCGGTGAATTGTAGTAGACCCTCAGATTCTAAACGATAGCGGCGTCTCAAATGGTTGAGACTTTCTCAAGTGCGAGTTAGCTCGAGTAGAGTTTCAGTATTCGAGAGATGGACATCTAAAACGATAATCATCATCTTTCTATTGCTGCCATCTTGTTATAGGGTTGAAAGAACAACTTCAAATGTTTCCCTAAACTCTCTTCAATAAACTTATCTAGCCGAAGGTTCTTTTAAATCAAAAATAATGTGCTTCGGCACAACAGCAATCCTGTGTAATCTAAATAATTGAAATTGAATTTACAAAAATTCAGTGTTTTTTTTATTAAAATGTAACAAAAATCTCAGCTCAATAATAACAGCTCATTCCGATTTTTATTTTATGCCAAAACATATGTAAGAAGGAAATAGTTATATTATACTTAAAATAGATAAAAACTCAATAGACTAAATATCTATAAGTTAACAATATCTAAGCGTAAACATAAAATATGGTGTTGATTCGGTTGCAATTCTATACAAGATTTATGCCTTTTCATAAATTAAATTGAATTTTTTTTTCGGTTTTAGTTACTAACATTTGTATTTATACAATAATTAAGTTTGACATCTTTTGTTACATTTATTGTGCAATAAAGTATAAATAAATAAATAATTACAACATTGTCTTTGATTTTAGAGCTGCCAAATTTAGAGTTTAGAGTTGCAACAGTATCGACGCTACAGTCTTCGAGTATATATATATTTTGAGATTACATGCTTATTCTAATAAATGCAATGCTGGTCACTTGTATTATAATGTACACTAATTATAATTACCTTAAAATTAATATTAATTAAGAGGATTTATTTAAGAATAAACTAAAAATAAAGTTTTTTTTGAGATACAAAATTATGATAAATCCGTCGAGACAGTATTATCAAGCCACAAACGTGGAAAAAAATGTCCTCACCTAAACTGGGCGCACACTGCCTATTAGTATTATTATTGTAAATAATAAACTATTTATAAAAAATAAACCGACTGCAAATAAATCACTGCTTACTTCTTGCCCTAAAGAATTATGAAAATTGGTTCACAATTGACGGAGCTATTGGTGATCATAGGGCGAAAATTACAAGTGGGGATGAGGTTTTTTGAGTTTTCCGGGAAAAGTACCAATCCCTCAGGAATAAAATTTATATGGGACCACCTGTGAAGTATACTCTTTTAAACAAAGAAAGAATTTTGATAATCGGTTTACAATTGAAGGAGATATCGGTGAACATACATAAAAAAAAGTCTAAAAAAAAGGTTCCCATGAATTGAGAACCTCCTCCTTTTTGAATTCTGTTAAAAACGAACCAAATTTTTGTTTTAGTTGTGCGATAGCAATGTCTATCGGTCATGACTCGTGCGGACTCTACGTCGACATTGAACACTATTCAAGCGACATAATTTCCAAATTAGTGCATATGTCCTTTAAAAAATACTTCCGTTTCTGATTCCTAAAAGTACTATCTCGATGGATAAATCCAATTAAACATAATAAATATAAAAAAAATCTTTTGACTGGATAAATATAAAAATCTGCACAAAGCTAAAAGCATAATCTAACTCTAAAATATCGATTCGATCAGGACGCTAAAATTACAATAATATAGGACGAACTCTAAAATAAATTTAATATCTAAATCTAATGTCTAATACTAATTTAAACTAAAATGGCTACAATTCAGTCTTAATCTAGTTTTATTTACAATTGGCAGTTTCGTTTTAGCTCCGGTCTTAGTCATTGCTAAACATAATTTACAACTAAACTAACATTAATTTACATAGATATTCATTTATAACTAAGCCCAATTGCACCAAACATTATAAATTACAATACATAACAGTCAAATAGTCTTCCCATACTCCGTGGGTATCAGGAACTATGAGTACACCATAATACAGAGACCCGGATAAAATAAAATCTATATTAAATAAAAATGAATCCCGAAATGTATGTACCTATATACGCGCGTAACTTCCGAACGACTGCACCAAATTGGATAATTATTTTTGTTGGGTTCGTTATTGTCAGTACAAGGTTTAAAAGTTTTTTTTTAATCAACCAGATATTGGACTTCCTCCATTCCTGCAGAAACAGTTGGGAATGTTTCTGCGTTTTTGACGGGAGTGAGGATTGAGAGCGGGTTTTGGAGTGGAAAACGGATTGAGATTCGGAGTTGTGGGAGTACGCGTGGGATTTAGAGTGGGAGTGGGATTGAGTATAGAATTGGGAGTGTGAGTTGGAGTGCGGTGGGTTTGGGAGTAGGAGTGAGTGGGAGTGGGATTATGATTGGGATTGTTACAAGTATACACGCTAACGAAGTTACGGGTGCGTCAGCAAGTTATGTTATTTAGCTTCCACCCGCGACTTCGCTCGCGCTGTACCCGGTTACAAGTAGCCATGTGTTAATCCAGATCAGAAACGATGTATATTCCAAGTGTCATCCAAATCCGTTCGTCATTTTTGCGTGAAAGAGTAACAAACATTCATCCATACATCCCATAGGAAGTAGGATTGGATTTGTCACTCAGCGGGAATCGACTCGAATATCAGAGTTGGTTTTAAAAATAACCCCGCTGGTTGGTACAATTGGGTACATATTTAATTAAATGCATTTTATCATATTTTATTTAATCTAAAATTCAGTTGAAAGTATCATAAAAACTAGCTAATATTAAATTGTAAATGCATATAAAAGACTCAAATGTATATTTATAAAAGAGTAAAAAAAAATGTTACTCGACTTGGATTTTGACGTACCGTTACATCGGTGAAGGTATCGACGGCGTTTCGACTCATTAAGAGAACTTTTATCAGGGTGAGTGAACACGACGTTCAACCTCCGCAAAAAAAACTTTTCTAATAATCTCATACTAAATGTATGGGAGTGATTAATGTCAAAATTTTGGATACTTCTCGTTTGATTTTCAAAAAGTTATTGATATCATTTTACTGATTAGGTAACGTACTTTCGACATCAGTTAATATTTTTTTTATATCTGTAATAGTTACGGAATAATCGCCTGGACCCACTTAACGATTACATCTTGTATACCAGTTGTTTAATACTGATCTGCGGTCGAGTGACAGCGTCGACTGACGTTCGGCCTGTAGCGGCACATGACGTGTCGCTACGCTACGCTCGCCACGGAAGCTATTTTTTTAATGTTTTTTTTTTAATATAGGCCAAATTTGACGTCGACGCTTGCGTGAGCCAGGATGATAAGGATGATGAGTGAATTAAACCAGTAGTGTCGCAGCGACATGTCGCCTGATGCTGCTGTCTGCATTCGGCAACGAACTTGTACCTTAAAGGGAGAGCGTCCCGTTCACTTACAATGAAGGCTTTCTTAATGAGTCGAAACGCCGTCGATGCCTTCACCGATGTAGCGGTACGCAAAATTCCAATTTTCTATGTATAAAGTATGTAGTAATAAAAATCTTAAATATAATAAAAATCATAAATATTTATAAAATTCAAATAAAAATTAGGTGCTTATATAAGTTGTGAAGATCATTTGAAAATGCATCATTATCAGTTCTGACATAACTAAAATATGGCCACCATCATACAATTACATAATTCCTAGTATAATCCCAAGTAATGCATGTAATAGACCATACTTGGTAGAATTTGGAATCTGAGGACATGACCTAAATTAGTAGGACTTGGATTCCTAGGACATGACCGAAATTAGTAGAACTTGGATTCCTAGGACATGACCGAAATTAGTAGAACTTGGATTCCTAGGACATGACCGAAATTAGTAGAACTTGGATTCCTAGGACATGACCGAAATTAGTAGAACTTGGATTCCTAGGACATGACCGAAATTAGTAGAACTTGGATTCCTAGGACATGACCGAAATTAGTAGAACTTGGATTCCTAGGACATGACCGAAATTAGTAGAACTTGGATTCCTAGGACATGACCGAAATTAGTAGAACTTGGATTCCTAGGACATGACCGAAATTAGTAGAACTTGGATTCCTAGGACATGACCGAAATTAGTAGAACTTGGATTCCTAGGACATGACCGAAATTAGTAGAACTTGGATTCCTAGGACATGACCGAAATTAGTAGAACTTGGATTCCTAGGACATGACCGAAATTAGTAGAACTTGGATTCCTAGGACATGACCGAAATTAGTAGAACTTGGATTCCTAGGACATGACCGAAATTAGTAGAACTTGGATTCCTAGCACATGACCTAAATTAGTAGGACTTGGATTCCTAGGACATGACCGAAATTAGTAGAGCTTGGATTCCTAGGACATGACCGAAATTAGTAGAGCTTGGATTCCTAGGACATGACCTAAATTAGTAGAGCATGGATTCTTAAGACATGACCTAAATTAGTAGAACTTGGATTCCTAGGACATGACCGAAATTAGTAGAACTTGGATTCCTAGGACATGACCGAAATTAGTAGAACTTGGATTCCTAGGACATGACCTAAATTAGTAGGACTTGGATTCCTAGGACATGACCGAAATTAGTAGAGCTTGGATTCCTAGGACATGACCGAAATTAGTAGAGCTTGGATTCCTAGGACATGACCGAAATTAGTAGAGCATGGATTCTTAAGACATGACCTAAATTAGTAGAACTTGGATTCCTAGGACATGACCGAAATTAGTAGAACTTGGATTCCTAGGACATGACCGAAATTAGTAGAACTTGGATTCCTAGGACATGACCGAAATTAGTAGAACTTGGATTCCTAGGACATGACCGAAATTAGTAGAACTTGGATTCCTAGGACATGACCTAAATTAGTAGTACGCACTAGGTACATAACTAAGATTCCTCTTCGATGTGCTCGTGCGATACCTGTGAGACGTTCTCGGACGTGATGTCTTTGAGTATGGCGCTCATCTCCTCGCATATGTCCGAAAACTGCGGCCGGTCAGCCGGGGAAACACTCCAGCACCGTTTCTGTACAATTAACATAATATAACATTTTATAATATAATCATAATGAATAAGAAAGAAGAACCATTAATTGACCCCTCACACAATATAAAATAAAAACAATAAGATTAAATTTAAACAATAAGTAAAGAATTCGAACTCCAAGCTTTCGAGAGAGGATGGTGGGATATCTTTGCCCAGCAGTGGGAAGATTCAGTTTGATTTACAAAAATCATGAATGTAAATAAATATGGTAATAATATAAATGGCAGCGCTGCAATTTTGACAGTACCATTTATTTATCTATTTCATCATCATCATCAGCCTATAGCAGTCCACTGCTGGACGGCGGCCTCCCCTAATGAGCGCCATTGCGCCCTGTCCTCAGCTCGACATCCAGTTTGTACCAGCAGCAGACAGCAGATCTCTTAAGATTCATTATTGAATAACATTTTAGGTCAAATCATTGCATAGCATTTTATGACAGTTTTGACATGAAAACATTTTTTTCATCTTGAACGACGATTCTAATTTTTATTAAATTTTATTTTCTAGTGTTTTTCTAATGTATGTCGTTTATTAGTCATGGTATTATAACCGTTATACGTTAGTTATAAGACACAAGTATTCGTGAAATGGAATAAAAGAAGATTGAACGGGAATTCTCTGATGAAGAAAATTGTGTGCCGATCGTTTTTTGTTATATTCGCCATGGCTATAGCAGAAAACAAGACCTGACTGAAGACTGGACGACTGGACTTATAAACCGTACTACGTTGCCTCATATTATTATGAACATTATACTTGATACTGGCGAAATTGTGGAGAACTATCCTAGAAGCCAATTAATATAGAAGTGAAGTGAAGTGAATCCAGTACAACATCATTTCCTTTGGGAGATAATTACTTTTAATTACTTACTTTTTTATAAAAATCCGGGACATTTCACGCACGGTCAACTGATCCCAAACTAGGCAGAGCCAGTACTATGTACCAGAGACTGATAAACATACATAGATACTTTTAAACATCCAGACAACATCCATGTTCATCACATAAATATCCTGGGCGGGAATCGAACCCGCGACCTGCAGCTCAGAAGGCAGAGTGGCTACCAACTGAGCTATGAGGCCAGTCAACAGTCCGTGGAGGTTGCATAACCTATAAAGTGATATTTTCGAGCAGTTTATTTATTTATTTATTGATATATGGCACAAAACAGAATATCTATATCTATCTATATATATAAAAATGAAACCCGTTTTCCTTGGTCACGGCATCACGCGTGAATGGCTGGACCGATTTCACTAATTCTTTTTTTGTTGTATTTGTTATTATTAGGAGAACGTTCTTACGGAAAAAAATATTAAGAAAATCTCTCAGAAATATTGAAAAATATACATTTAATTTTGCATATTTAAAAAAACGCGCGTAACGGATGTCAATGTCATTCACAGCCATAGACTATATTGAAAGAGCATTGTTACATGAGGAGATATTATAGATTCCAGTTCAAATTGAATAGGTACTCATACCTAAAATAGGTCAGCTATACAAAATAAAGTAGTGCATCATTTCTACGCTAAGGCGGTACGAAGTTCGCCGGGTCAGCTAGTAGTCAGATAAAAATCAATACCTTATCATTAAAATTATTAGAGTTAGATGATATTCCTAAATATGTGTAAACAGCATGATAACAACGATTATAACAAGCAGTGAAGAAATAGAAATTAACACAATAGCACAAAAATGGCAATTTACTGACAAAATACATTTTAGCTTCTCACTTCTGAGTGAGAGCAGCTAAATTGCATTTCTTAAACCTAGTTAGTGTGAAATGACTATTATTGATGTATTATTAACAAGTTACCAGTAAGTTGGCGAGTGGTTCCGGCATAGCGGCGGGCGTGCTCCATTCCAAAGTGCCCGCCTTCATCCTCTCCAGCACTGAGTTATCGTTGAGTTTCGCGAAAGGCAGCTCAGCTTTTGTGTATATCTACAAAAATATAAGTACATTTTTAAATCCTTTGTTGGTTCGTAGATCGGGCTAAATTTCAGTCTAATCCGTTCAGTAATTTTATCGTGAGGAAGACGATGAAACTACTAAACGTTTGTTTGTTTTTGTTTTTAAAAGGTCTTTATTTAACAATAAACTTTACAACAAAATGTAAGTTAGACACGGTTTAACACATTGAAACATGATATGTTTGTGTGACAGCACAGGCTACACATGGCCTTTAAAAGTCTTTTAATAAAAATACTATTTATGAGTACTTATACCTACTTGTTGAATCTAAGATATAACATTCAGCACTAATAAAATAACATTTAACCGGTAGACAAAAGGGTATGCGAACTTTGAGAGCCCACAATTTTTAACTATGAAAAAAACTACTAACGGATTGGGCTAAAATTTAGCCCGAACCGCCCAATAGCCCAAAAGCCCAATCAAATGTTAAAAATTTTCCCTACTCCGTGTAGTGTCCAGCATTATTAATTTATATTTAGATAGCGCATACCTCCCATACTGTAGCAGCAAACATGTAGACATCAGACTTGGTAGAATATTCGCCTTCCGAAACCGCTTCCACTGGCAGCCATCTTAGAGGGATCACCTGAAACACACATATGGACCTTTGTACACAAATACCGACGACGCTGGAGTAAGGCTGCGCTATGCCGCTATCAGCCGCCGTCAGAGCGACATTTGTTAGTTAGCAAGGTGCACCACGGACAGGTGACTGACGCATATCATGGGTCCAGCTATTTATAAAAGGCTTCCGGATACCGTATCGCGGGCTCCTAGCTACAATTCTTTTAAAAACAAATTAAAAGGCTGGCTTATCGAGCAAACTTTCTACTCCTATGATGAGTTAATAGGTTGTAAATGAAAATGCCAGTACTGGTTAGTATTTAGAAAGTCTAATATAATTACAGATTCTTTGTAAATTTAATTTTACAATCATTTTATTTTTTACATTGTGACGTATAATAATATTTATGAATAAATGACTATTAATGACTATTAGGGAGGTTGGCTTGGGTTCCGGAGACGGAGGTACACGAGGCATCATCCAATAATTATATGACCTAGTGTTAAGTGCAGACTCAACACTTCGTGGCCGCTCAATGTGCGACTAATCTGACCTAGATTTTAGTGTACACCTTTATAATTTTACACAATAAAATTAGTTGCGAATTAGAACTCGTTGTGTTCATTCACATCCCCTCACAGGAGGTTAGAACCCATTACACCCCTCTGTATTATTCTATAGGAGTATATCTATATTATCTATGTAAGGTAAAATAAGTGGAAAACCATAGTCTTTATGTCGCGAATGCGAAGCAATCATAATATTATGCTCGTATATGTCGAGTAGGCGGTACGCTAGGGTGCGCCCTCGCGCGGCCGCCTGGCATTGACCCACGAGACGTGCCAGGAGAAACATCGGTGAGTGAGTTCGAATTATAACTGTGCATGAGTAACCAGATTTTACTGCCATTTATGTTGACATAGTTTGCCGATGCGTTCGGCCTGTTTGCGAACAGTTACCAGATAAAATCAGACCAGACGATCAGAATAACCAGCATCAGACCCATACCAGATTAAGCGAGGCTCGGGGTGGCTATAGGGGAGGTTGGAGGCCACACCGGGGGAACAGCCCTCAATATCTGCGATCAGGAACTGATATCAGAATCAGTCGAAACCAGTAATCAGAAAATCAGCGCAGTAATCAGATCAGGTTATCGTCGTACCTCTCAGTATATAGGTACTTGGCGACACTTGAGCTACCATTCGTAATACAATCAGAGGTACGTACCTGATCGTGCAGCTTGAAGTATTCGTAAGAGTCGGGGCCGCGACTCAGAGCCGGGTACGACAGCTTGAGATGCAGCGTCGACGTGATCAGACAGTTGCGAGCCGCTATATCCCTGTCAGCAAAATATTTGAATATATTGGCTGTAAACACATCTACCGAAAACGAAAGGTGGTGGTAAAGCATACGAAATCTGTAGCCTGAAAAAAAAAACAACCGCAGAAAACAATGTTTCAGGATGTCAAGACTAATCGGGCGGACTGCTGTTTTTTTTAAAATTTTATTTGGTTTTTTTTTCGTTAAATATGTTCAGAATCATGGTCTGATTGCAACCTCCCAGGTTTCGGTAGTAATCGTTTTACAACCTCTTTGTAAGCAATCGCGGTATTCAATCTGTCTTACTGATTAATTAGTCAAGCCCAAGACCAACTTAAAGGCTTATGACACCACGCGGTATTCAGTCTGTCTTAGTAAGACTGTCTTACTGATTAACTAGATTTACTAAGACCGACTTAGTGGCTTACTCTTATTACACCACGCTAAGTGTCAGACAGTCATACTAAGACAGACTGAATACCGCGTGCTCTAATAAACCTTTCACTGCTGGATCATTGGAGAGTAGCGAGAGATAGAACTCCGAGCAAAATGTTAGAGGAGGCCTATGATGCCATGAGGCACAATGAACCTACACATTCCATGGAAAAATATAAATATAATATTTATAAATAATTAACCGTGCGGTTCAGAAAAAATGGCTATTAAAGCGACTTTAAAAAGGAGGTTCTCAATTCGTCGGAACATGTTTTTTTTTCTTTTGTTTTATGTATGTTCTCCGATATCTCCGTCAATATTGTTAACCGATTTCCAAAATTTTTTTTTGTTTGAAAGGAAAAAACCTACCTAGGTTTACAGGTGGTCCGGTTCTATAATAATTTCATTTCTGAGAGAAATGTACCAAACATTTCCCGCAAAACCCAAAAAACTAGGGCCTCTTCCTACGTTGGTAATGCTCCGACTTGAAACAGATGAGTAGGTACCCATTTTCTTCTTTGAATTAAATATCTACCCCCTTACTTATGAACGATACTTAATCAATGCTCAAAGTTAGTCCTGTCACTGTTTGTCATTATCCAACGGTGAGAGATGGCAATAGTTTAAGCATCGTTTATCTTTTGAAAGATATTCATAAGTAAGGCTACAAATTAATTTTATTTTTCGCTACTTAGGGCAGTAGGCAGTTGTAGTAGTTAGGCAGTATGAAGTGTTTTTTTGAAGTCGGTTAAATTTTTTTCTTAAAATGTTTGTTATCATTAGTGAATGATCCTTGCCCACTTTCCCCTGTAGATTTGACTATGATTTTCTTTTACACTGTTCCCCCCCCCAGTAGTTTTTACCTGTCAAGTTCCTTGGCCAGTTTCTTTACTCTCTGTAGTCTTTATTTTACCTGTGGGTGATCCACCCAATAGATTTACCTATCAACGATCATTGGCCAGTTTATTTTCTCCCTGTAGTCTTTATTTTACCTGTGAGTGATCCTCTTAGCGGCTAGCTTCCCCCCCGCAGTGGCGAGGTGCAGCACCAACAGCGCCTGGTGCTGGGGAGCGAGGGGGGGTGCAGGGTCTCGGGCCGCGGGCGGGGGGAGGGCGGGGCCGGCGCGGGAGAGATACTCCTCGCTCTCGGCCTGGCTGCGAGTGGCGGTTAAGAAGTTCTTGAGGTCACCCTGTAAATGATCAAACTAGATAAGTTCGCGACTTGGATTGAGTGATCTTCCTCTTCTGTTAATGCCAAAGTTAGAACAAAATTAAAGTTTTATATCATCATTTCAGCTATTTTCGGCACATTACTGGGCATTGGCCTTCCTTTGTTTATGTTATTCACCTTGATCCTGCGCTAGTCTGAGCCAAGTGCAGCCCACGGTTTTTCTGATATCGTCGACCCATCTCTATATTGGAATAAAAATTGCTTATCTACCCTATGACGTGAAACTTGTTCATTTTTTATCGTAAGCGCTATCTTATCAATTCTGTCCAAATCCAATCTATATGTATAAAAGAGAACTATCCTCACTCACTCACTGACACACTCATCACGAAATCTCAGAAACTACAGGGCCTAGAGGTTTGAAATTTGGTACAGGTAGTCTTTAAAGAGTGTAAGCGCTCACTAAGAAACGGTTTTTGGAAATTCAACCCCTAAGAGGGTGAAAAAGGGTAAAAATGTTTGTATGAAAAATCGTATTCCTTGAACTTAGAAACTTGTAACCTGGGACATGTATTATTCCATACAATCAATGAAGATTGGTGTCATTGAAAATTTTAAATAGGCCTCGAGGGGGTTGCAATGGGGTGGTAAAGTTTGTATGGGAAAATCTTAACGCGTGGTATGATTTTCTTGAAATTTCGTCAGAACACTTTGAATATTAAATAATAAAAGACCGCATACCAGGTTTTTGAAAAAAATACCTTAATGGAGGGTAATTTATACATATAAAATCCTTTGTCCTGAATGACTGACGGATCAACGCACAGCCTAAACCGCTGATCGTAGAGACCTGAAACTTGGAGGGCGTGTTCTTAGTATGACGTAGGCATCCGATAAGAAAGGATTTTCTGAGATTCTACCCCTAAAGGGGTGAAAAACGTGGGCAAAGTTTGTATGGACCAACGTGATTCCTTGGTCCAATCTACTTCAAATTTTACATAAACATTCTTTAACAAAATTTATGAAAGACGTGTTTTGTATATTATTGAAATTTATCGCCTAACGGGGTTAAAAAGGGGTAGAAAGTTATTTTAGGGGTGATTTGCATGGAAGTTGATATCAATACTCCTTAGTGACACATGTTATGCCATTTTATTTTGACACTGTCATGTTTGAAAACTCATTCCAAATTTATTCAAAAAACGTTGTTCTCACATAAAAGCTCCTACACACAGGTGCATAGGTACGTTATTATCGGCAATAATATCAGACAATATAACAGAATATATCGCAATATCGCATGCGCAAATATTGAAAATGTTTAAGTTTTTCTGATCGAGTATAGTGCCCCAATTCATGAAATTCTGACATTTGCCTGTAGTTTCACAGATATGAGAGGGGTTGTTGTATTTGCCACAAAGTGTATTCGTCACATTTTTGAAACTCCATACATTGAAAGTAAATTCTTCACATGCATAAAAAGATGTGTAGGTGAATAAAGTGATGGGTCAAAGTTATGTCAATATTTGCGTCTGCCTTCAAAGTGCAATTTGAATTTCCAAAATAAGGTGGTAACTTTTTGAGATTTTCCAAAATTTGGCAAAATTCAATAATTTTCTGAATCGATAATTTCTCAACTACTTTTTTGAGCTCGCTATTCAAGAAACGGAAAAAATGATATCTCGAGATTTAATTAAGCTACAGCTTGAGCCATCTTAGGAGGCAGACGGACAAAAATTATAGGCAAATTTTATGGTGTGCTTTATTTCTAAATTACATTTTCAATACCTTTGATAGTTGCGCGTAGTGTGAGATCTGTAGAATTTTAGTACATTATGTGTAAGGAATTGGGATGCATTATTGCAATAACGCATGCGATATTATCGCCGATAATAACACACCTGTGTCGGGGAGCCTTAAAAGCTTGGTGCAATGCAATACTCTTCAAAATTGGGATGTCAAATAAAATAATATTTAAATCGGATTATAATTCGAAATTTCAATTTCATTCATTTGTTCTTAGATATTTGAATACCACGGGGATAGCAAGTTTTTACATAAAGACTTGAGATTTTTTTCACAGAGACTAAAACGAAAATAAATCAACAACGCCTAAAGCGCTGAACTATGGGTGGGACCTTGGAGAAGGACTTGCTGCTTTTTGTAGCGAAAATGAAACTTAAAGAGAGTGATTTATGTGATGAAAATTTGCATGGGTAACCAATCATATCAAGAGTTAGGCATATAAAAATTCATCATACCTATACCGGCTGTTAACTTGGCGATGGGTTGCCAACGGAAACAGGAACGAAAAAAGGAGTGAGAGCGGGAACGGGAACAGGTACTCTACATTACGGGGTATGGTAATGTAGAGTAAGTAGTTATATGTAGGTACTTTTTATTCCATTCATATTTAGGGTTCCGTATCAAAATACCGGGCTTGGGAAACATTTCACATGAAAGGACATACGTAAAAAAAGAGTATAAACGCAAACGAAGTTGCGAGCGGGTCAGCTAGTATTACTATAATCGAAGTTCTCTTTGTCTGTAGTCGATGCAATTTTTTTATAAATCTTAAACAAATAAAACCACTACTCGTCGTATTTATAGAAGGGATTTTTGAAAATCCGTGAGTATTTATTTTAACTTATTAAATTTAAGCAGGATTTTAAAGGGTCAATAACATGCATGAGACACCTTTTGGTGTTACAGGTGTTTTTAGGCTACGGAAACCGCTTACTATCAGGAGGACCGTTTGCCTAGTTGCTTAATTAGTAGAAAAAAAGGTATTTTTCTTTCTTTTCCCTTAGTCTATTCAAGTAACTAAGATTAAATGACATTAGACAGCTGTCGAACTGAACGTCAAACATTTTATTATTGAGATTTTCATCCCTTATTTTGAAGAAGGTTAAAAATACCATCCCAATTTCCAGATTTCATGGTGAATGAAATAAAAATCACGTAAACCTTATCCTGACTGACCACTACGAATTCAACAAACAAAATTTGCCCAACTTCTCATGTGATGCTTCTTCATACATGCGGCAATGGCGCTATATATATAGCGCCATTGTAAATATATATTTACAAAATGTGGATTCAAATTGGTTTATGTACAAATTATGTTTATCTAGCCTATAATTTAACATTGTAAACTATTAACTATATATATATTAACATATAACATATTATATATATATATATATATATATATATATATATATATATATATATATATATATATATATAATATGTTATATGTTAATATAATAATATGTATAATATGTTTAAACATATATATATATATACATGTATTAAACATATTTACAGTTATTTAAACAAGGATTCACAGTTTTTCAATGTAAAATTATGTGTTATATATATATATATGTACTAGCTTCCGCCCGCGGCTTCGCTCGCGTGGTACGGGATAAAAAGTAGCCAATGTGTTAATTCAGGTCATAAACTATGTATATTCCAAGTTTCATCCAAATCAGTTCAGTCGTTTTTACGTGAAAAAGTAACAAACATACATACATCCATAAATCCATACTCACAAATTTCGCATTTTTAAAATTATATGTATATATGGAGATTAAAATGAGAATAATCACAATTTCCAGGTAAAATCAAACAAGACGACCAAAATAAGATAATAGTGTGGATTAAATAATCAAGTAAACGAACAGACAGAAGTATGAATAATAATACAAACAATAAAGACATAGAGAAAAAGATAGAAAAGTTATTAGTCAATGGATTATTACTATGTGGATTGCGCGGGCACGATAATACAAAAGATAAAATAAGAAATCTAAAGAAGTACATAAAACAAGGCGCAGACGTCAATGCACCAGATGCTAACGATGGTAACAATACACCTTTGCACATTGCTATAGAGAAGGACGAACCAGAAGTTGTTGAATTCCTTCTTCATATGGGAGCAACACATACGATCAATACTAAAAATCAAACACCGTTAGATCTGGCTAAATTGTCTATCAACACAAACAAAAGCATTATACTAAATATATTAAAAGCGAATTCAATTCCGAAAGAATTGAATCTAGATAACACAACTGACACAAAGGAAATCAAAGGAAATAAACAGCCAGTTGAAAAAGTTATTATTGAAAATAAAACAGCTTTGACCAATAATAAACGCACTGGCACATCCGGCATTAGTGGACAACTTTACGAAACCAAATTATTAGGATTACTATTACATAGAGCTTTAAATGATCAACACATTGACAAATTTTATTTAGGATCAAATATACCAGAACTAGGCGCTTTCGATGACATTGTATTCAAATATTATTTAAAAAATGACATAATACCTAAGATAATTTTTATACAAGCTAAGCACAGAGATATCAAGTCGAAAGATAAACTAACCGTCAATAGTGTTTTAAAAGCAAATGGCGACTTTAGTCTCGATAAGTATTTCGAGAGTTACTTAAACGTAAGAAGAAAACTAATCCAAACAAAATCCAAAAATGTTATGTTTCAAAAGGAATCTAATCTAGACTGTACTTTTATCATTTACACATCAGCTTCTGAAAATTTTCATAAAAAGAAGGCTGTCGAATGTAATGGCAAAGAAAATTTAGTATTCACCGGCGCCAAAGGGAAAACATTCAAGTTTGATTATGACGATGAAGACATTGAGCGACTGTGGAAAAATACGTTAATGTCCCAAATAAAATCATTGGCGAAAACGTTTGCTGAATACATTGTGAGACATAAATACAAACATATGTTGTGGAATGAGTTAATAAAAGTGTATCATGTATTTTTAGCTCATAATGTTGTACAAGTAAGCAATGAAACAAACGACTATAGAATGGGTAGATTTCGTAAAAGTTTTCTGGAAAGCAATAATGAAATTTTTGTACATATGAAAGAAACAATGTTTAAGGAATTAAAATTACACGATAAACTGTCCACGAATTCCAATGACGTTGCTTTAGAATTTAAACTACCGAAACATTTTGGAAACTCCGGTGTACTATTTAACGAAAAAGAGCTAAGAAGTCTTCGGAAAATAATCGTAAACCTGATTGAGCTAGGAAATGAATCAAATAATAAAACTACCATTGTGATTGATGATGATATGGTAGGTCCCAAAAAGGTATTAAAGGAAACAGACATAACAATGATCGGAAATTTAGTTGGAGATGCACTAACCCTTGATAATGAGACTGGGCTGTTAAAGTTCAACATGGAAGGATCTTCGTCGGAAACAGCAAGAATATTAGAAGCGTTGAGGATTAAAGAGACAAATTTGAAAAAATTAAGGTTCGAAATCAATGTAAAAGGCTTTCCACAGCTGTCATTGTCAATTGGGAAATCCACTAAAAACTTACTTGTTGATTTTCTAGATAAAATTAAATTTTACACAAATCAAGAAGATGAGGAAGGAGTAGAAAGAATATTGAAACACGAAATTAACGACAGATATATAGCGGACAACAAGAACAATGATTCTTTATATCTCATCAGAGGTGATGCTATTTATTTACAGTATCATGATAAAATACAGAAGTGGTGGAAAAATCAAAATGAGTTTCTATCCCACACTTGCAAATTTTATGAAGAAGCTAAAAAGGTCATTCTAGATAGCCCCTTACTTAATATATATAGCGAAGTATATATTAAAAAAATGATTGATAATAAATTAATTTTCGCGCAAAAAGCTGTGACGAAGTTGAGGTTAAAAGGATTCATGGGCAATTCAAAAGTTACTGTTTTTAACATTTTTACCAAAAATAAAACTTTGACCAGCATAAAGGTCATTCAATGTTTCAGAGATGCAAAAACTTTATATAATTATAAATTTATTGATTTGGATATTGTTAGGGCGGAAGATTATGAGCTCATATTATGCGAATCATCTGATATGATGATAGACGTTATAATAATCGTGTTAAATAAAGCTAACAATTTAACAAATATTCTTAGTTTTATCCACAAGATTGCGAAAAAAATAATTTTGATATCTCATCTTAGCTATTTATCAGAAAAGGTTTTGATAAATACAGATGAATATAACAGCTTTAGCGATCTTAGTGTAAAAACAAAATTAAACATCTATGAACATAAGTCATTTTTGTTTCAAGGATCAGAAGTACCTTTTCATTTCATTGTAGACAAAAAAATGCAAAAATACGTAAGAGACGAAATGCTTCTTAAAATTACTAGTAATTATATAATAGAGATTGGTAAAGAACCAACAAGTGTTAAAGCATTTTATGAAAATAATCAATATTACATTCCAAGGAATCTGTGTCGATGCTTACAATTGGATGAAACAAGCTGTAATGATTTTGAGGTTTATGACTCAACATATCAAGATAAACAACGGCCTACAATGGAAAATAACACCGATTTAATAATTATTGCAAATGACGACGCTGAATTCGAGGCAGCTTGCAAAGAACTTCACAACAAAAACATACACTGGTTTTATAGAGACGATAAAAGCCAAATCTTGTGGAAAAAATCTTTTGGCAGCATAGAGAAGCTTACTCCACACGTCAAAAGAATCAAATGCGATAAAACATGTTCAGTTGAACCAAAATCATTGAAACACCTGAACGAAAGGGTGGTAATAATAATTGCGGAACCGGGAATGGGCAAATCTACGCTACTCACACATTTGTTGATTCAAACAAAAAATCTATACAACATGTGTATTATAAAATTAAACTTACTTGACCTTAAGCAAGACTATAGCTTGTGGGCGAAATGCCATGTAGGACAAAAAATGAATTTGATGCTTTTGATTCTATACAAAACATTTTCAGCGTATGATAAAAAAAAATCAACTCATGATGAAGATTTTTTAAAAGGTATTAATTTAATTCAAAAGGACGGAAAATTTTATGTATCTTTAAATGAAGTTTATCAAACTAATTTGGATTCAGAAGATTTTAGAAGTGCCCATAATGTCGCTATGTTTGAACTTCAGACGTTTGTAAATATGTATAACAATGGTAATATATCTTTAATTCTAGACGGTTTTGACGAAGTATGCCCAAATTACAAAAATGAAACAATCGAAATATTTAAATTGTTGAAAACATCTAGAGTCCAATATCTGTGGATCACCTCTCGATCATACATGATTATAAGTGAACTAGAAAGCGAGTTAAATACATTTTCATTTACATTAAAAAACCTGACTTTGAATGAACAAGTTGATTTCTTGAAAAATAATTGGCTGCAACTAATACGATCAAATGAATATATTTATACTAATGTATATTTGTTCAACAATTTGATTTCAAGCTTTTTGGATGATATATCAATCAGAATAAATGACCACAAGCGTGATTTTACGGGCATACCGCTGCATCTACGCATGATAGCCGAAACGAATAAAGATTATTTCTTAAGATTATATTTGGAACCAAATCTAATAAGATCTGGGCTTATGACGTTACCAAGATTAAACAACGAGTTTATTAATCTAATAACTCTATATGAGCAATTTATTGAAATAAAGTTTCAAAAAATACGATTCGGTGAAAAAAATAATTGTCTTTGTTCCAAAAACCCTGACATTAAAATGGTGATCGATAGAGAACGCAGTTTGTTTATTGATACACATAAAGTGTTAGCTGCATACGCTTTACTTGGTGAATACGTGGGAATCTTGACAAAGGAAGACTTGAAACGTGTTAGTGACTTCATACAGGGCTTCACTTTGGGAAAGGAGAAAACAGGAATCATTGGAAATATTGATGGAAATGAGCCAAAATTCGTACATTTCTCATACGCAGAGTACTTTACATGTGAGTTTCTCTGTGATAAACTCAAAGAGAATAATAAGTCTGCTTGCAATTTTTTTATCAGCTATATTTTAGTGACATATAATAGAACTAATATCAGGAACTTTATTGATGCTAAGCTTGAAATAGATACTGAACTATCCGATTTTACATCAGACCATATATGCAACGCATTGTTAATGCAAAACGATTCTGACAAAGCTGCACTACATACAGCTTTGTCAGAAGAACATAACAACATAGCATATTTTATAATAAACAATCTTGAAAAACACATAAACAAAGATAATTTGGACGACTTTATAGATTTGGTTTCAAACAAACATCAAATATCCGTTTTTTCATACTGTGCTCATACTAACGAAACTGCCCGCATAGTGTTCGTTGATATATTTGAAAAAATTATAGAAATAATCAAACGCCTAGATTTCAACAAGTTAGCGAAACTTTTTTTCTATAACGATATACCGATATATAACTTATTCAGTATAGCATTTCTAAATAGACATGGACTGGGTAAGGGCAAAGTCAACGATCATATAAAACACAACATGGACATAATCCTTGAACACACAAATGCTGAAATAATGACAAACCTATTGACTACTCCTTTGATGGGAGAGCGTAAAGCAACAATATTACATATTCTATTCGATAGAAACAATGACATGAATATGTTGAAATATGTCGAAAGACTTGACCAAAATCAGCGTATGCTAGTATTTTCTGCGAGAGATTATTTAGAAAGTGTACCAGCGCATTATGCAGCTATGAAAAATAATTACGAATTTTTTGATATTATGGCTAATTTGTTAACCAAGGAGCAATTCAGAACTGTTTGCTTATTACAAGAAAAGAATGGTTTAATAACATTAATAGGCTTTAAGATCAATAATGCTCATAATCCCGATAAATTTAATGCATTATGTTCTAAAGTTGGTCTTAATTTCGATATTAAGATAGGACAAAATGGTGTAGTAACTAGTATTTTATATGAGAAAGAAAATCCTAGTCAGCCTCATTTCATTTCTTGGCATAGGTATAATAAAAATGATAATAATTTAATATAAATTTCAATGTAAATTTTTACTGTAAAATTTTCATTAAATTCTTTATATAATTTGCACCTAAATTATAATATTAGTAGTTTACCTGGCAGACTTTGTCCTCAATTTCATTTTTTTTATTAATACACATATAAATAACATAACATAACAGATTTGATTTGAATTCTAACGCATAAACATTCAACATTCTAGATTTCATATAAAAATCCCATAGAAAAAATACACTTCAGTTTTTCCTGAATTTTCCAATTTCCCTTTGGGTTTTTCCTAATAACCCGAAGCAAAAACGAGGGACCTAAGAATATGGCTAGAACTATCGGCTAGACCGCTTGAAGGCTAAATACGCCTTAAACAAAATGGACGTCATCGAGCTTATGTTATCTAATATTACTCCCGATGGTTTTCGAGAAAAACTAAAAGATACTGTACTTATCAAAGAATCGAACCTAAGCGTAACGAAATATTATGGCCAAAGACAAAGCGTAGATTCAAATAAATCTACGCTTTCTAATTGGCCAAACTTTAACGGTTACTATACGAATTACATATTCTAAAAAAAATACGTTTCAAATCATTTTTATTACAAAAACAAAAGGAAGGTATTCCAAAGCGCTTTGTTCGCCAACTCTGAGCTTAGCAACCACATGTCAGGTACATTTTCAATATCCGGTCAATAATTAAAAGTTCATCATCTTCACTTTGAGTCTTCAATAGCTTCCACTTTTGCACTGAATATATCATAGGTATCGATTATGTACATTATACCAACCTACCAACTGTTGTTGTTGTAAAGCATCTCGTTCTTCTTGTTACCTCGGCGGGTTATAACTGAAAATCAGTGTTTGCTCATCGAGCAAAATTATGCGCTGAGTTATGACCTTTTTGTCATACTGCAACACACACATAGATTAATTAATATTTTTCTTTTTTCAGTCTTGTTATAAGTAGTTATGTAAATTGTTGTTATTATTATGTATGTGTGTGTTTGTTGTTGCAAATAAAAATGTATCTATCTATCTAATTACTTAGCTAGTCTTTGTGATTGAGCGTCTAATGAAGCATAAAACTTTTTTTTTCGGGTTATGAGAGTTCTGATTCGTCATTTGAAGTATTAACTAAACTTGTTTAATACACCATCAATAGAAAAGATACAATTTCGTGATTGTATCCAATCCGAAGAGAAATTAGTGATAGCATTGCACTATTCTTAGCTAATATTCAATTATTATTGAAAATTGTTTAGAATTATTTGGTACCTATGTTAAATAAAAAAGGAAGATGTTTTATTATTAATAGTAATGTGTAATCCAATTTTTTTACAAAAGCCATTTTTATTCTCACTGTTTAAATAAAAAAATAGAAAATGCAGTTGTTTTTTTCTTAAAATATTCCTTTAGTTTCCTAAGATAAGGAAAACACCTATAATATTTAAGTGGGGCTTCAATACAATAGGACTGATGTGAAACGTATACGGATAATATTGCAGCACCAGCTCTGCTGCCACTGCTGAACCACAAGGTATGTAAGAATTTAAGCTTTACATATTACTTTCGAGTTCCTCCGGTAGAGGCGCTGATTAAACATATAAAAGCAAACATGCGGCTCTGCGCGCTCTCATTCCGAACGACGACTGTCTACCTACTTAACACAATAAATTGATATTAATCTGTTATAGCTGGGTTTCTTGGTGTTCTTGGTCACTGCAAGAGGAAATACAGATAACATACAAATTCAAACTCACCTTGTATATGAAGAGATAGAGAAATAAATATTTTTCAACAGTAAAAAACGTCATCATCATCATCCTATAGCAGTCCACTGCTGGACGGCGGCATCCCCTAATGAGCGGCATGGTGTCCTCCTCTCGACGCATCCAGCTTCTACCAGCAGCTTTTCGCAGATCGTCACTCCACCTGCCCACCTTTCCGGAGGGCGTCCTACACTACGTTTACTGAGCCGAGGTTACTTAGAAATAGAACTCGTTTACAACGGTTAGCAGTTCGTCGGCAGATATGGCCAGCCCACTGCCACTTCAGCTTGCTAATTCTCTGAGCTATGTCGACAACTTTAGTTCTATGTCGGATAGTCTCGTTGCGGATTCTATCCTTCAGAGAAACTCCGAGCATAGCTCGTTCCATAGCTCGCTGATTGACTTTAAAATGGTGTACTATACAGGATGTTCGGTAGAGGGTTAGACAAACTCAGTGGGTGTGTAGGTGAACCTATTTGTAAAATACTAACTGAAGTAGAAAAATTGTACACAGTCAATTTTTTTAATCCTGTTTTTTGTATTTTTTTAAGACCCCGAAATTTTACCAACATTTTTTGGTAGATGTTTTCGATAGAACTTTTTATTAGGTTTAGGTCTATCATATGCATAGAGATAAACATTTTATCCAAAATAAAGAGTAAATAATTACTTATGAACTCTCAAAGTTAGGAAAGCAAAACCAAATAAAAAGTTCAATCGAAAATGTGTTCAAAAAATTGTTGGGGTAGAGAGGTATAATTTCAGAGAACAAATAAAAAATACAAAAGCTGATAAAGATAAGAGATAAAAATAAGATATTTATTGTTCGTGGAGACTAGGTACAATTGATATCATAGTTAAAAATAGCGTACAAACATTTACCTTCATGAAAGCACAGAAAAACAAAACAATGAAGTACATAATAAGATAAAAAGTATGTCAAAAGTCAAATTAAAATTTCAAATTAAATAATGTCATTAATTAAATTTATCATTTAAAAATTCGTAACAGGATCAAAAATTAACAGTTAGGAGAGATTTACTTGAAATTATATTTTACAAATAGGTATTCCTAGTATACCAACACGCCTACTCAGTTTATCTAAACCTCGCGCGACGAGCTATGTTCTCGTGTGTAATGTACGTAACGTACCCAGTCGGTATGTTCCAACAGCATATAGTGAGGATCAGCCTCGTTACACAGGCCGATGAGACGAGCTATGTTCTCGTGTGTAATGTACGTAACGTACCCAGTCGGTATGTTCCAACAGCATATAGTGAGGATCAGCCTCGTTACACAGGCCGATGAGACGAGCTATGTTCTCGTGGCGAACACGACTGAACATGTCCAGTTGGCGGCGGAATTCCGCCAGTTGGATCTGTGGACAAAGATAAAATGTTATTTTGCATCAAAGTTCAGTTAAAAGTAGTAACTAAAATGCGTGTAGCTACTTTGCCATTATGTATGCAAAAAAAGTATATTTTAATATGCGGGATAAATGTTTGCATTATCTGCAGATATGTTGTCTCGGGTCAGGGTGTTTTATATGTATAATATGTAAGTATTTACGAAAAAAATATATTTATAAGTAGTATATCAGTCATGTTATTCCCATAATACAAGCACTGCTTAGTTTGGGGCTACATGATGCTATTTGACCAGCATTATTAATTTATATAAATATTATTTAAATATATTAATAACCAAACAAGGACTCGCGCAAGAAGGGTTTCGTATCGTATGGGAGATATATTAATTTTATTCCGTTTTTAGTATTTGTTGTTGCGGCAACAGAAATACATCATCCTGTGAACATTTCAACTGTCTAGCTATCACGGTTCATGAGATTCAGCCTGGTGAAAGAAAAACGGCAAAAAAGTCACGTGTGTTGTATCGGATCCACACTTAAATATGTATTTTATTCTGTTTTTAGTATTTTGTTGTTATAGCGGGAACAGAAATACATCATCTGTGAACATTTCAACTGTCTAGCTATCACGGTTCATGAGATACAGCCTGGTGACAGTCCGACTCGCACTTGTTATATTTAGAAGAGATCCCACCCCAAATAAATGTACACTCATGTCTTTTTTTTTATTTATAACCAGCTGAATCGACAGACGTCGTCCTGTCTCAAAGAGGATATTGAAGTTGAAAAAGCAATCAATGAGGATAAAACAACAACTACCCTACCCCTACCTCTACCCTACCCCAATTATAATATTAAAAAATAAATAATGACGGGATGAAAACTATGTCCTTTTTTCAATTTTCAGCCAAATCGGTGAAGTCGTTCTTGAGTTATAAATAGTGTAACTAACACGACTTTCTTTTTTATATATAGATGGGCCAGCTCTTGATCTCAAGGCTTGCATAGGCAAAGATGAGGTCGACGATGGGGCGAGCTTTCCCAGAAGATGTCTATTAACTCTCTTTTTGAAGCTGTTGGGGTCGTAAGTCAATGGAAAAACAGACGCTGGCAGCTGATTCCATATTTTAGCAGTGCGCATTATAAATGATGTTCGGAAGCGCTTAGTCCTGTTAAATGGAATATGAACTTGATGCGGATGGTAGTTAACAGTGCGTCTGAAGCTCTTATGGAAGAAAGGTGAAGGTGGAATAAGGTCAAGTAGCTCCTGTGCACACTCGCCGAATAAGTATTAAGTATTTTTGCATTTTATATTTTGTGCTTACCTCATCTTTGGTAGTGAGTGCTTTGACAAGAACCGGCCTCATTTTAGGTTCCGGTTCTTCCTCAGATGTCTTATTCCTCAGTTTCTTCACTTGGTGAATATCGATCTTAGCAAGAGACACTTCGCCGAATTCACCACGACCTAGAGTAGAAAATATTTGTATTATTACTACAAAAATGCCATTGGATTTCCTCCCCTAAGAATACAGATTTCGAGGTAACTTCGCGATTTTATTCCATTGAGCCAAAATGTATTAATCGTGTTTCGACTCCCATATTCTAATAGGAAAAAAATTCAATTTTTATATTTTATGAAATATAAAACATGAATTCTCAATTTTTATAGCCATGAAGCGTGCGCCGAAATTCTTGTTTTGGCTCTCATTTCGCAACAGAAGACTTCAATTAAATTGATTCTTAGGGTGGTTATACTTTAAATCTAGAGCCAAAAACGTCCTTACCAATACTCGGCGCCAGCTGTCTATTGCACCGATATTGAGCACTTTTCAAGAGATATCTACATAGTATAAAACAAAGTACCTTCCCGCTGTCTGTCTGTCCCTGTTTATGCATAGATTGACGACCTCTGTGCGGCGGTCGAAGCTCTGCCTGGGATACAGAAGGTTGCGGGTTCGATTCCCGCCGCGAGGCAAATGTTTGCATTATTTGTGGATGTTTGTCGCAGATCTGGGTGTTTTCTATGTATAATATGTATGTATATACAAAAAATATGTGTTTAAGTATTATATCACTCATGTGGTTCTTATAATACAAGCTCTGCTTAGTTCGGGGCTACATGATTCTGTGTGTATAGCAAAAAACAGCCGCCGAAGCCGTAGGTAGGCCCATTGCGGCCTCTGTGACGAAGTGGGCGAAGGTCCGCCTGAGACGCAGAAGGTTGCGGGTTCGATTCCCGCTGCGGGACAAATGTTTGCATGTTCTGTAGATATTTGTCTCGGGTCTGGGTGTTTTCTATGTATGATATGAATGTATTTACAAAAAAAATATGTGTAGTATATCAATCATGTGGTTCCCATAATACAAGCTCTGCTTAGTTTGGGGCTACATGGTACTGTGTGATTACGTCCCGCATTATTTATTTATTTATTTACTGATACTTACCTAGTGGTATTTGCTCAGTAAGCAAACTCCGAGGCACCGTCAGTTGGTCGAATTGGCCAGACTTCTTGGACGCGCGCGAAATGGCTGACACTTCAGAGTTGTCTGCACCTGTAAACATTAAAAACAATTGCTTTCTGTGTAGTTTAAGGGCTCATATATAATAAATAATAATATAATAATGTGTAAGTAACCATGTGTGGAAGCGCAACCACGTCCTGCTGTGAGATAGTGTAAACTAGTGCAGAGGACAGTCACTTGACTACAACAAGGTGCTTCACTTCATTAGTACTAAATCAGCTTATAAAACTTTGCCTATATGTAAGTTTTGGTTTTTAATAAAGGAGAATGCCGAGAACCCGTACCAATTGTCGTCAAAACCGAACGTATCCCATAAAATTTATTATATTTTATAAATTACATTAACATTTTCTTTACTTTTACAAGCCGACTCGATTAAAAATCAAGTAAAAAAATATTTTGTTGATTTGGTTTCCGTTGCACGCCGCCATTAGACTGCAACAACCAATGATATATACGTTGCTATGGCAAGAAGCATTGTTGTAAAGTGTTACTATGGCAATAAGCCTGATTTTTTATTATTTTGACAGTAGAATCGACTAAAAACTTATTGGATATTTTTTTGACGCACTCACTTTAGTCTTGGTACCGAGCGCCATACATCAGACGGCATTCTCCTTTAAGGTCTACACATTTCGTATACACGAGCGACAAATTTCTAACGGCAGAGGCAACTGTAGCTGTCAACGCGCCAGCAGCAGCCGCCGATCTAAAGCAACGCTTGCAGTTGTGTTTGTAGCTTGTTACGTTCGCCATTTTGTCGAAGGCTGCCGTAGAGCTTGTATGTTGACATGTCAACAGTTGCCGCCGATGGGTGCAGTAACCTCTGCCGTTGCTCGTGTATATTAGACCTAATGTGTAGGTAGGTTTTTGATCCGGATGTTTTACAAAAATCGTACTAATATTATAAATGCGAAAGTTTGAAGAGTATGGATGTATGGATGAATGGATGAATGTTTGTTACCCTTTCACACAAAAACTACTGAACGGATTTGAATGAAACTTGGAATATACATAGTTTGTGACCTGGATTAACACATATGCCACTTTTTATCCCGGTACTACGCGAGCGAAGCCGCGGGCGGAAGCTAGTAAATAACATAAGTAGTATATAAAACATGTGGTTTCCTTAATACAAACTCTGCTTAGTTTGGGGTCATTTGTGTGATAATGCCAGAATTATTTATTCGGAACCCAAGCCAATCTCACCTACCCGTGGTGCACCCTGCTAACTAACAAACGGGGCTCTGGCGGCGACTGATTGCGGCATAGCGCAGCCTAACACTGGCATAGCTAAATCCCTTGGCCGCCAACGGGCAGCAGCGTCGACTGCGAGAAGTTGTGCCCTGCGATCCCCAACCCCGTTTATTAGGGGAGGCCTATGTTCAGCAGCGGACTGATATAGGTTGGTGTGGTGTGAATGTACTTAGATTTAATTAGATTATACCTAATCATAAGTCAATGAATTATACCCGAGCGTAGCGAGGGAGGATGACAAGATCGAGTTATAATGGGTGGTTTTGGCCCGAGTAAAACACTCTACTTTTCACTTCGATTGCGAGAAAATAAAACAATTCAAAAGCCCGAGGTATTAAACTCGAGTTTTAGGCCCGCTAAGCTACACTATTATGATACACTTTTTGAGCAAGAGAAGTGAAAAGGTTATTTTTATTTAATTTAATAAGCTGTTATGTTATATAATCTTACCGCTATCTCTGTCGTGTGGTAGCAAACTTCCATTTTGCGCTGGCACACCATTCTTTTTCTTATCATCTTCGCCCTCTTCGACCAGTTTCTCGCGACCTTCCACCATTTCTAGCTCCAATTTCTCACCTGCAAAATCAAATACAATTTTAATTAATAACAGTTTTCATCATCAGCCTATATCAGTCTACTGCTGGACAAAGGTCTCCCCTTATGAGCACCATTGCCCCCTGTCCTCAGCTCGACATCCAGCAGCCGATAGCAGATGGTCACTCCACCTGGCTGGTCTAACAGATTTATAATACTGGAATTCACGAGAAGGTCGCGAGTTCAAGTCCAGCCTGAGTCGAAATTCTTGAGCTATTATAAGTGTTGCTTTCATAACAAAAACTAAACACGAAAATATAAAACATGCGTGAAGTTTGGTACAATAAAGATATTATTTTTTAAGCAGATCTGACACACTTCGTTGTAGACTGACATGCAAAGAGTAATTACATATAAAAATAAAAATATAACCGGCCAAGTGCGAGTTGAAACGCGCACCAGGGTTCCGTACAAACTTTTAAGTATGAAATAATTTGATTGTAATGTATCTACATATTTCCAAGCATGTGGCTTAAACGGCCGTATCTTTTGATTGCGTTGACTTATAATAATAATAATATAAACTTTATTTTAGGCTACTATAGAATAAATACAGATGGTGTTTTACTTATCCTACGGCCCATATAAATATATACCTTAGAGACTAACATATTTATTAATAAAACTATAGTTAAAACACAAATTATTATTATTTATATATGCGTATGGTGCTCGTAAACGGGCTTGTTTTTTATCAATTTCTTTCTGCAATGGTATAGCCGCCAAGTAGCCGATTATATATCTCAACACAGTGCAACAATTGCTGCAATATTGCTGTGTATTGCGTGTATCAATCTAGCCGCAATATACCCCGCGTGTACGAACAAATTCCTCAGCAATCCAGTTGCCGAGTCTCGACGGGCTACTCGGCAATGTATTGCAAAATGAATATGCAGCAAGAGTAAAGTTGCAAATAAACTGAGCTCTATTGGGCAATAAAAATACCCAGGAAGATGTAATTTAGGCCTCTTTAGAAATGAATATGGCCAAATTTTTATGATGATCGGTGGAGTATTGAGGCGTGAAACAATCTTTCTCATTGAGGTAAGATTACTTACCAGCTTGTCTCCTCTGCAGGCGTCGTCTCCGACAGTATACCATCAGAGCTAGCACTAGAAGCATGTAGGCTCCTGCCACGGATATTGACACCACCACCGCTTTGCCAGCCACGCCGCTTGATTCTGATGGAGGCATCTCACCTTCTGTAATATAATAACTGTAGTTATAGGAAAATACGTTTATGGTTAGTGTAGTTATAGGAACAAACTTAGGGAGTGAGTGTATTCTTAGGATAATATTTCTGCAGTAAATATAGTTTTCGGAACATACTTCTGTAGTGAGTGCAGTTTTAGGAACATAAGTCTGTGGTGAGTGTAGTTTTAGGAACATAAGTCTGTGGTGAGTGTAGTTTTAGGAAAATATATATGTAATGAGTGTAGTTATAGGAACATACTTCTGTAGTGAGTGTAGTTTTAGGAACATAAGTCTGTGGTGAGTGTAGTTTTAGGAAAATGTATATGTAATGAGTGTAGTTATAGGAACATACGTCTGTAGTCAGTTTAGTTTTAGGAACATACATTTGTAGTAAGTGTAGTTTTAGGAACATATTTCTATAGTCAGTGTAGTAATAGGAACATACCTCTGTAGTCAATGTAGTTTTAGGAACATACCTCTATGTACAAATAATTGCAGCTCGTTCCTAGCCAAGCCGGCCGCACTGCCAGCCGTGCACCCGTACTGATCCGCGTCAGACTCCGTCACGGCTCGGATCAGTAGAGTGCCGTTGTTTAGGAGAAGGAATCTAGGAAAGGAAATTTAATAAAAAAGTATTTAAGATGAACGATATTACGATAGGTAACGGCATCTTCCAAATCCAAGCCAATATCAACTAATAAACGGGGCTTTGGCGGCGGTTGACTGCGAATAGCACAGCCCAACACCAGCACAGCTAAATTCCCAGACTGCCGAAGGGCAGCGGCGTCGGCGGAGCGAGAAGCTGTGCCCTGCGATCCACAACCCGCATGTTCAGCGTGGGAATTATATATCCTCCTTTATTAGGGCAGGCCTATGTCCAGCAATGGACTGATATAGGTTGGTATTTGTGTGGTGTAACGTGTAAGGCTAAGTGGTTGCAAAAAATAGAATGTAACTAGCGAATTTAATGTTTGGACTTGCCTCTGACTCCTATATGGTATCTCTAATAGATTTGCGTACTGAGCAATATCTAAATATATTCATAATGAAGAAAAGTCTGTTGACGATATGCTGTCGGCTGCTTGTAGAAAGAAGCTGGATGCGTCGAGCTGAGGCCAGGGCGCAATGGCGCTCATCAGGGGAGGCCGCCGTCCAGCAGTGTAATGCTATAGATGCTGATGATGATGATAATTTTAGTCAACGAGTTATCTTACTTTGCTGTAGTGGCGTTGACACCCCCTTCGACATCCACGCCTTCTTCTGAAAAAATGAAAAATACATACATATAAGCAGGGGCTAAACCTCATTATCTCATTCAGAGCTACCTTTACTTTCGTAGTTTGAAGGTGTTGGTTTTGTATAAAACATAAAAATCATTTATTGACATAATGCAATTCAGTTATGTTTACAATAGTTTAACTTAACGTAATTATACAATTCTTGTGAAATACCTGTCAGTTTTCTCACTAGGCTAAGCCTGTATCGAGGAAACTTGGTACGATACATCAAATGTTTTTCGCTCAGTAGACAGTTATTTTCAATTTTACAATTGACAATAAACGATATTAATAAATACGATATAACTACCAAAGGAAATTTTAATATATGTAACTAAGTGGGTATCTACTAATAAAGTATACATAGTATATAATTATATTATAGGATATATATAATTATAAAACTGTAAATGAATAAATGATATGGAAACTATAATTTAATTTCATTTTTAATCCCCTGTGGATGATGATAATGATGACGAAAAGACAAAGATGTGGAGGATACAAGCAGGATGCATGTAGAATAGGAATGACGACTGAAAAATTGTAATTAGTCCGTCATTTACATTATCAAAAAATATTGGACACGTATTTTTTCTTAAGTCAATTAAACAAAAAATAACAAAGATATAGTGCGTTTAAATTCCGCGTGACGTCACGGCTTAGTACACTTTTTACCTAGCGGTGACGTCACGAGCCCCGACTCCCGAACTTTGACGCTCTTTATCTCCGTCGATTATTATTTAATTGATAAATAAAAAAATACGTGTCCAATATTTATTGTTGATCTATCTGACGAACTAATTAGGTTTTTTTCACCTAGACGTCATCCGTATACTCACGTTGTTGCTGCAATACTGTGCTGTTTCTATCCCAGTGTATAGTTGGCACGGGATCTCCGGACGCGCGACAATTCAGCGCGACCGTCTGCCCGATTGTCGCGTGCAACTGTTGCCCGACTGCAGGCTCCAACACGCGAGGCGACACTGCAATATAAATAGAGCTGGTATCACATTTTTAGGGCATTCTAACTTTATGAGGTTTTGCGGACTCGCTCGCATGGACTTGATTGTTCCCTCTATAAGGTATACTCAATAGGTTTATATACAGAGTAAAAGAAGAAAAGTCATGTTTTTCTTTATTTTTATTTTTTATTTATTTTACATAATTAGAATGATAATAAGTGATATTTGTTCCTAAATCCTTTCTTCGTAGTGCGCTACTGGCCAACTCTTGTGGCGGAGTTTTTAAGCCACCCGAAGGCCTCCGACATGGCTAAAGCGGGGAATTCACTACACGGACATGCCCGCGGGCAAGTCTGCAGACATGTCCGCCGGACCTCGCTACTATAGGTCTGCAATTTTTTTTAGTGTAAGCGGGGAATGCAATTGCACAGACCTATAGTAGCGAGATCCGGCGTACATGTCTGTAGACTTGGCCGCATGTCCGTCTAGTGAATTTATTTTATTTTATTTATTGACAAAATCCACAGCTCTAAGAGTTAACAGAGTTATCTTATATACTAAACAGACAGCCAATAACGGATTTACATTATATAAGTTAAAGAGATAGGTATCATCGACAGTCGTCACTTTTAACAGACGAGAATTACCCGCTTAAGCGACTGAAAAAGCCAGGACCAACATCTTAACGTGCCTTCCGAAGCACAAAAGCGGTAAGCGGCCATAGCACGAACATTTTGATAAATCTTGACTCAAAGTAAACGAATTGTAAAATTTTTGTGAAAAAAATAAAGCGTTGTCATTGGTCAAAACTTTAGATAGGTACATCAAAATATTCGTGCTCAGATCTGAATAGCAGTAAACAGTCAACTATCCAAAAAAGTGACCGGAATTCTTTTTCTTCGAATGACCGAATGGCTCTGGTTTTGGAGTTGTTAGGCCACCCGAAGGCCTCTGACATGGCTTAACGACTGAAAAACCGGAAAGAACATTTTAACGTGCCTTCCGAAGCACGGAAACGTTGACCGGGCGGTGAGTTGCTTAACTAAAATCCGACACTGAAGAAAGCGACTTCACGACTGACGAGCGCATTGTAATACAGTTTTCCGCAACCTTTTTGTGTTCAAGGTATAAATCTAGGAAATCGGGAAATTTTGAGGTACAACTACACCATAACGAGAAACCAATTTTTATAATACCTAATCAGAACATTTATTATTAAAAAAAAAACAATTTTATTAATCAACAAACATAAACGAAGCAAAAACGCTTCAGTCGCGCGTCCGCGTGTTTGCGGCTGTTATTGTTTTCCGGCCATCTCTGTTTATTTATTAATTTAACCTTATTTTTCCAGGGTACACCAACTAATGACGACGATACACCAGTGTGCCGGTGCCATGGAGTTAATAATAGTATGGGAATGCAGCGCTTTGAACAAAAACCTGTGCCTGATTTTAATGCCCAAATTAGGGTTGTGTCTTGTTTCCTCTTTAGTGTTCTACATAAGAGGAAACGAGACACAACCCTAATTTGGGCATTAATTGATTCGCGTAATATTAATTCCATGGCCGGTGCATACATTTTGACACACTGATGTAATACACACCGACTATATCCAAATGTATCTTTGCTTCAATCTTGTGTTCGTTCTCCTCAGCCCGGCAGGTATATTGCCCCGCGAGGCCACGTGACGCCTCAGTGACCAGCAAAGTGCCGTTGACAGTTGCCACACCATCTGGTAGCGGGTCTGCGTCGTTCTATAAAATAAATAAATAAAACAAAACATGTATATTCATGTACCAGTGACATAAAGGGGAAAAAACATCTTTAAAGCTAAGAGGATTGCTGGGTAGATGTCACTAGCAGCAACGCCTTGTGTAAGGGCAGTCCACCCTAGCGGCTATCATAGCCAGGATGGTTTTTGAACTGACCTGCAACCAGGATCAGTTCAAAATGATCAAGATATTTACGCTTCTTGATAATAAACTGATAATTATCGGATATAATCTTGACACAGAAGCCACAATCAAGAAGTGAAGTGATGTGAAATTTTCTTGAGGGGATTAGGGGAATCTCCATAGGCGGAAACGTTGATGGTTCATGCGTTCGGATAGACGCAAGCGCGTAAATACACGTTCGAATGCAGTTCACTTTTATGAGAGCAATTTTTTTATATTGTCAATCGAAAATTATCCATCAATTTTGACCACCTCTGTGGCGCAGTGGGAGAAAGTCCGCCTGAGACGCAGAAGGTTGCGGGTTCGATTCCCGCCGCGGGACAAATGTTTGCATGTTCTGCAGATATTTGGCTCGGGTCTGGGTATTTTCTATGTATAATATGTATATATTTACAAAAAAATTGTATTTATGTATTATATCAATCACGTGGTTCCCATATCACAAGCTACGCTTAGTTTGGGGCTACATGATGCCGTGTGATAATGTCCAGCATTATTTATTATTATTTATTTATTTATCTGTTATTATCACGATAATTATATTGATAATTATCCTTTCGAACCCTGCCTGTAACTCGCGCACCAGGGACGCGGTGCGCTTGAGCATGGTGCCATGAAAAGTCAATAAATGCCGCGCCGCAAACATCCCCGATAGGTTGCAGTAGAGGGGCAGTCACACCGCCCTGAGCGTATTATTATACTGGGCAGGAATGGCGCCATACGAATATATGTAAGCGAACGATCTGCTGCCGACTGCTGGTAGAAACTGGATGTGTAAAGCTGAAGACAAGGCGCAATGGCGCTCATCAGGGGAGGCCTATGTCCAGTGGATAGCTATAGAATGATGATGATTATATTTATTTGTATTATTTAAAAACCCACTTTTTGTGACATTTATTGTGCCAATAAATTAATAATTATTATACTGGGCAGGAATGGCGCCATACGAATATATGTAAGCGAACGATCTGCTGCCGACTGCTGGTAGAAACTGGATGTGTAAAGCTGAAGACAGGGCGCAATGGCGCTCATCAGGGGAGGCCTATGTCCAGTGGACAGCTAAAGAATGATGATGATTATATTTATTTGTAGTATTGAAAAACCCACTTTTTGTGACATTTATTGTGCCAATAAATTAATAATTGGGACAATTACTTACAACAATCAGCATACTAACCAAGAACCATGTAACATTAGGTGCCACCCCACCGGCGACCTTACAGTGGATCTTGCCGGAACTATTCAGCTCCAGTTTCTTGCTGTACGGCTCTGGTTCGAATCGCAGCCCGCCATCTGTTGGCGAGTAGAAAGAAACAAATGAAAAGGTTTTTGCCTATATTTTTTTAATCATTTTCTAATACGATTTCTTTGATAATCGCCCATCTGGACTACCTCAAAGATATATTTTTTAAATTTATAAATTCATTAGGTTAAATAACAAATATTTTACTCATTTTTGTTGAGCAATGCAGTGCAGTACAAATAGGTTTTCATTGGGTAAGATAAAATATATTTTATGTTAATTCAACTTTATCATTTCTAACTCTACATTTTCTTTAATTTATTGTTCTGTTCTGTTTATCTTCATTTATCAGGAGTAATCCGGTGTAGAAAACTTCCTTATTAAGTGCTACGAAATATATTCACTCACTATTCATGCTACTCAACTAGAGAGAGGCAGGCAGCAGTATTTTTTAGCAACGAACCGATATGAAAAATTGCAAGCAACTGCATAATTTTTAAGTTGTACCTACGCTGCACTTACATATTTATAAAAAGTAAGTTATTTTTACCTTTTCTTGTAGGTATACATGTATGATCATCAATAAAGTATTACCTATCTATATGTAAAAAAAAACCTCTGGTGAATTTAGATGTTAGTTCTATAGACACACAGATCTCTCTTTTATGTACATTAAATAAGTGGGGGCCCAAAGCTAAGCCTAGGACTAATTGTATGAAAAAACCGGCCAAGTGCAAGTCGGACTCGCGCACGAAGGGTTCCGTACCGTTGTATGGGAGCCTCACTTAACGCGGCAACAGAAATACATTATCTGTGAAAATTTCAACTGTCTAGCTATGACGGTTCATCAGATACAGCCTGGTGACAGACAGACAGACGGACAGTGGAGTCTTAGTAATAGGGTCCCGTTTTTACCTTTTGGTTACGGAACCCTAAAAACGGCTATTGTTAGCGGTGCTTTATAGAGTTCCGTACCCCTTCGTGCGCGAGAGCAACACGCATGTGGTCGATTTTTTCTAAAAAATGTACAGAAACAGAAACTTATAATGTTAAGCAGAAACTCATAAACTTTGGGTAGTAAGCTTTGTAAACGCCTAGTTAGTTATTAGTTGTCCGTAGTCGGAGTTCTAGTACATTTTCTAAAGCCAGATAATAAAATAACATACCATTTACAGCGCGATGTCTCCTATTGAACTTGTGAGAATGCACTCGATGCGCCGAATGGTGACGCGCCACATCTGAAAAATAAAGAAACACTGCTTTACAACGCTGAATTTATAAATACTCTTAGCTGAAGACAACCTTAGTGGCGCAGTAGCCGAATGCCCGCTTGAGACCCAGAAACAAGGTTGCGGGTTTTTTGTAGGTTTACATTAAAAAATGAATTTAAGTAGTAGGTATAATCAGACATATTATGTTCCCATATTACAGCTCTGCGTCAGCAGGGAACGTCCTCCTGTGAGGGTCGACGATATCAGAAAGTCCGTGGGCGGAACCTGGTTGAGACTAGCGTAGGATCGCAAGTGGCATAATCAAAGGAAGGCTTATGCCCAGCAGTGGGTCAAAAACAAACTATCTTATTTATTTATCAAACACATTTTTTTTTATAATATTGTACCTCAATAATAATAATATTAAAAAGTTTTTATTAATACATTTATTGACTGATACAATCAGTTATTAAAAATAATATTAAACCTAAGCACTTGCGTTTCAAAAGGTGGTCTTATCGTATATTATTAGGTTTGTTTAGGTACCTAACTAGGTACCTAATCGTCTTTAATTATTACTGGTTACTAAATGAAAACGTTTGCGTATTTTTTCCGCACACGCCGCCATTTCACTTGCGCAACGCTTTACAATGCTGGCGGTAATGATGATGATGATGATGATTATGTGATCATGATAATAATGATATTGGTATAGCACACTTAAAACCATAAACCACCCCAGAATATTTAATTAAATTAATTTACCAATGTTATCCATCTTGGAATACTATAGTTTAAGGACTTTTTGTAAGTGATATTATAACTTTATCAAATAAAGTTTGTTGTTTTAAATAAAATAAAATCAAAAATTCATGTCAATTTAATGCAATATATAAACTTGGTACAGAACCCAATCAAATCTACGAAATGTTTAACGTTCCCTTACCAACCAATAGGTTATGAAGCAGACGATTAAACTGGCAAATACCAGGACCTCCGTGCAGTAGGTCTTGCTGCCGAGATGCAAAGAGCGCCCCGGTACTTAAGTGAGATAAACTTGGTACAGTCAAAATTTCAAATTTATAAAATGTGCTCTGCCGAAAATAACATAGCATACTTACTCTTATTATTCAAGTAAAACGCGAACAACGTCGCGAGCAGAAGCTAGTTAAAATAATACATTAACAAAGCAACTTCATAACATAACTTATTTATGTTATTGTTTTATTTTAGTTTTGTTTCAAATCTCTTTGAAGTCGCGCCGCATGTTATAAGTTTATCTCCGGATATACAAATGAACCGACAAACTTGGCATTTCCTTTAGAAGGTTACCTACAGCTGGGATAGCGCAACTACCGAAATTTAAGATAGATAGAAGAAAAGTAAGTTTTTTCTCTGAATGGACATTCGTTTGACCAGGAACTCACCTGATGTTAAGTAACGTTGTGGTCTAAGATGGAGCAGAAAGGTCCAGAAGACACCTATTCACTCTAGGCTTTACAGAGTCCAGAATTATAGTCTTCTTCTTCTTCTTCGTATGAGCTAGTGACCAACTTTGGTGTCGGAGTTTTTAGGCCGCCCGAAAGGCCTCCGACATGGCTTAACGACTGAAAAGCCGGGACCAACATCTTAACGTGCCTTCCGAAGCACGGAAGCGCTCAAATCTAAATGTCACTAAACGGTCACCCATCCAAGTAATGACCGGGCGGAGTGTTGCTTAACCAAGGTGATCTGCTATGAACACCGAGGTTAACCACGCCACGAGCGCTTCTAGTTCGAGAATTATAGTTATCAGGAAAGACAGAGGCCGGTAGAGAGTTCCTATCCTTAGCAGTTCAAATAATTAAAGTAGAAGAAAACCGCTTAGTGTGAATAGTTGGTATATCTACTAAGTAAGAATGGTACTGAGCCGTTTGTCTGCTTGTCCTGAAGTGGAATGGAGATGGTGGGAACAGTTTGTACAGATCCTGAGAGCACTCTCCAAAATGTAGCCTATAAAATATCAATAAACATGTACCTTATTACTTCATTCACGTTAGTTTCATGAGTAAACAATCTGCTATCACAATCGGGGCTCTGGCGGCCGGCTGATTGCGGCATAGAACAGCCTAACATTGGCACAGCTAAATTCCCCTGACCGCCGACGGGCAGCGCGGCTCGAAGCGCTGCGAGAAGCTGCCTTGCAATCCCCAACCCGCCACCCGCAGCGTGGGGGTTATGGCCATATCCCCCTTTATAACAGGCCTATATCCAGCAGTGGACTAATATAGGCTTTAGTAATGGCCCATAATAATTTCAAAAGGGGAATATATGTTACGAACTAGCATCGCAAGTAAAAAACTTACCCGGTCATACACACACCGAAACACACACATCGATGCATCCTCATTTCTATAGTTGCTAGTAGACAAGGATAGATAGATTAACTATTGAAAGCACATGACAGCATCATCATCATCGGCCTATAGTAGTCCACTGATGGACATAGGGCTCCCCTAATGAGCGCCATTGCGCCCTGTCCTGAGCTCGACGCTTCTACCAGCAGCCTTTCGCAAATCGTCACTCCACCTGGCCGGAGGGCAAAACAGCAAGACAGATAACTGCCTGAATCTTTAAATGTGTTTTAAGTATGGTAGCGACGTACGTTCAACATGATAATCCGAGTGGAACTTAAGAGTATGTGAGACCACTGGACTCAGTTTGGTTAGTAGGACCATGCGCTGCAGTAAGTCACTTATCTTCCCCTTTTAAAACTATCATTGGTAGTGGCGCTAGTTTTACGTGAAGCAGCTACTTAAGTTATAACTAAATGAAGTCTTTTACACTTTACACGGTGGTAAGATAGTGAATAGATCATTAATAACGCTCTGTATTTTAGAAAACGGAGACATTTACACGGTGGTCGTGAAATATATCATTATTTTAATTACCTTTCATTTTAAGACACACATTTCGATTTGATTTAAGCTGATGTCTAAAATATTTCCTAGAACATTGTACATTTACTAAATAAGGTTTTCAAATTGCCTAAGTTGCTCTTAACTATAAATAGGCATCGCCCTGCGTTCCCCGGACGAGCTGTTTCGGTTTGAAGGGTGTGAGTGCTGGTGAAATTACAGGTACAAGAGGCTTATCACCTTGATGCCTCAATTTGATGGACGCAGGGCGATGCATCGTAAAGCACGTTCCAAAAAAACTTAATCTACGATGCAATGTTTAATGAATGGTAATGGTTACCTCTAAACATCAGGTGGGCCATACGCTTTTTCCATCTCAAGTACCATAAAAAAAGCAATGCTGCTTCACGGCAGAAATAAGCATAGTTGTAGTACTTCCACGGACGGGCCCTTTACAAAGAGTTCTACTAGGTACTACTCACTAACTACAGACAAACACAATAAATGTTCCGGATCCGGAATCGAATCGTCTTGTACCTAGTCCATTACACCAGAGGTCGTAACTCGTGGTATTTCAACGCGTGCTTCAACGCAAGTGTTAATTGATCCAAAGAATAATAATCTGTGGTGAATGACGTATGCCAGTTGGTACACTCAGCATCATACCCTTACCTGCGATATGTTTCATGATTCAAGATGTATAAGCATAAAAATTATAATTAAGTGTAGTGAATGATCTCATTCCGAAACATAAGTAATTAAAAACTTCGATGCCAAGCATCGCAAAAATTGCTAATTATTAAATTATTTGCTGCCATCACCAGGCCTCTTTCACTCCGCAGAATAGGTATAAAAATATACCTACGCATCGCCGGCCTGGCGAGCGTGGTTCGTTACGTCGGTTGCCGCGTTCTGCCCGGAACGAAAGTGTCCTTGAGCAGCCGCGGCATTTTAGTTTGTTTTTGTTAATGTACCTCTATTTTTCGCCAAATGAAGGCAAAAAAATACTGCACAGCATTTGATTGCCTGAATAATAATAAGAAAATGTAAATAATACTAATAGTAGATACAGAACTGAAAGTTTTTCTACCAAATAATGCGTTGTTTAGATATCAGTCTCCCGTATTTACTTAAGTAGGTAGGTACTTAGGTACAAGTTCTATTTGAATGCGGTACCTACCTACATAAATAAACGTAATATTATTATGTAGGTATTTTTTCATAGACAATTTTTGTGCCATTAGTAGGCCTACATAGTGCTTTAGTAAGTAGGTATTATGATTTTGATTATGTAGACTGAGAGCAAGATTAGAAACCCAATCTAGGTACATTTTTATTTGGTTTAACTTTAAGTAGGCAGTGTAGGTTATCTACTTAAAAACAGTCGGGTAGGTAGGTGTAGGTAGACAAATCGATGTGGTAAGTTACCTAAAGGTAGGCGTACTAACAACTAAAACTAGATACCTAGGTTACCTTCAAACCAAATGTTGTTTTTTTCTCTTGCAAATATCTAGGTAGGTACCTACCTACTAAAATTTCTCTTAAGATTTAGCATGATGTACCTACCTACCTTAAACAGTGATTATTCAGTTTTCGTACACAAGACACCTAAACACTTAAGTAAGCGTTAAGGACCCAAGTACCTACCTAGTAGGTATGCTTATTTTCTGAGTTCTTGATGCAGCTAGCCAGTGTAAAATAGTTTTCTGATCTAATATTAGGTAGGTAGATATTATTTGAATTATCATTGTTCCTAAAAAGAAATAGGTGGCTAGGTAACTGGATAGTAAAATGTTCAACAACAACAGCCTATTCAGTCCACTGCTGGACATAGGCCTCCCCTATAAGAAGGGGGATTATGGGCAATCCCCACGCTGGGCATGCGGGTTGGGGATCGCAGGATACAGCTTCTCGCACCGCCGACGCTGCTGCCCGTCGGCGGCCAGGTTATTATTATTCGTCACAGAATAATTCTCAAGACAACCCTAACGTTACACGTGCCACGTCAGTAGAGATAGAGCTATACGATAGAAAGGGATGCAAGGTGTAGGTTAATATAAATGTTAGGCACTGAGTTCGGTGCGAGCTGAATAGCACTTTATTGCGTAGCAGCTAAAGTCGCTATTTATTTAAATGATTGCGCGGAGTGAAGCTTCTGTCCTCTCTGTATTCTGTGCCATCACAGGGATGGCTCGGCAAAATATCAGCTTCAGGCCCTTGAATCGATTGAGCGTAAAGCTGCCAGGCTTATCGCCGATAATTCGTTGATAAAAGAAAATCTGCAGAGCTTCTAACACAGGCGTCGATTTTCCAGGCTGTCCGTTTTCTACAAGTTCCACTTTGGTGAATGTGCCCAAGATGTTCACGACCTGATCCAACCTTCCCCTTTTTATCACCGGATAAGCAGGCGTACTGCAAAGTACCACCCATACCTGGTCGACATCCCACCTTGTCGTACCAATCGATTCGCTTCCACGTTTATTGTTAGTAAGGAGTGGAACTTGCTTTCGGCGTCTGTTTTCCTGGATCAGTACAATCTCGGAGTCTTCAAATTCAGAGTAAATCTGTTCCTTCTAGGCAAATCTTCACCTGTTTCAGATGTGATAGTGGTCAAACGCTTGACAATTAAAATGTCAAAAAAAAAAGAGTATTTGGTAGTTTAATTTACCTTATTGTGCATAAAAAAATTATCCTAAACATAATCCTGCTATATTACTCCTACTAATATTATAAACGTGAGAGTTTCCGAGAATGTAAATAGAGGGAAGGTTGTTACTACTTCACGCAAAAACTACTGAACGGATTTCGATGAAACTTGGAATATACATAGTTCATACGTTAATAATACATAGCATGCTTCCTGTGACATAACTTCATCTTTCCTCATGTTTATTTGGTTGACTGTACAAGGTTCAAGGTGCCCTTTGAAGTCGCCGAACGATACCCACTGTTTACATTCGCTTTAGTTGTGTGTATAGCTTTCTATTTAACCGATGTATTTGTTCTGGATATAGATAGTCATTTTTAGAGTAGCCGACCCACCCGCCACTTAGTTTCATCATTATCATCATCAGCCTATAGCAGTCCACTGCTTGAAATAGGTCTCCCCTAATGAGCGGCATTCCGCCCTGTCCTCAGCTCGACGAATCCAGCTTCTACCAGTACCCTTTCGCAGATCGTCACTGCACCTGGACGGAGGGAGTCCTACGCAACGTTTGCCGAGCCGCAGTCTCTTCTCAAAAACTCGTTTACTCCAACGGTTATTGTTTCTTCGGTAGATATGGCCCACTGCCACTTCAGCTTGCTCAGCTATGTCGGACAGTCTCGTTGTGGATTCACTAATATAAATGTTATAGTGAAGGCTTGGCGCGTAGCGTCATGTTCGAGGCCGCAGTCAACGTGTTAGTATCACTGTCATCTGTATAATATATAAGCCCTCATGGCGTGGCTTAATTCGGTGGCATTCGCAGATCATCTTGGTTAAGCAACACTCCGCCCGGACACTACTTGGATGGGTGACCGTTTAGTGGCATTTAGATCTGAGCGCTTCTGTGCTCCGGAAACCACGTTAAGATGTTGGTTCCGGTTTTTTCAGTCGTCAAGCCATGTCAGAGGGCGGCCTAAAAACTCGAACGCTTTGAGTGCTGAAAACACAACTGAGCTGTAGGCGTAGGTCATGCCCGAGGCCTATTCGTGTTACCTCTACAATGCCCTCTATAATACCAATACCAATATTGCCCTCTGCTGATAAAGTTCTAATGTCGCTTGACTTGCTTGCATAGGACACTGTTAACTTTGTCGTATAATCTAATCTAACATTAGGGACGACCTCTGGTACAAGGGATAGGCTGAGATGCAAGAGGTGTGGGTTCAATTTATAACTAATAGTATAAATGTCTTTACCCAAAGGGTCTTTACTTGAGGAGATTAATCAAAGACAAACATAGTATTAAGACACAAAACTTGTAAAACAAATAAGGAAATAAAAGGCTTTTTTATTTATTATTTATAATGCGAAAGGGAGTATATCAATTAGTTTTTTATTCGAAATAGTATATATAGGTACTTTCCCATTGGTCCCATTGTCATCAGATCAGGATCTGATGGGATCCTGGAGAAATTAAGGAAACTTTTCAAATATCTACATCTATACCAATGGTTTTTTTTAGTAGCTATATTTCACCGGGACACCATGGCGGCGCAACCAGTCGCCGTCTACCAACAAAATGTATACAGCTCTATAGAGAGTTACTCACTTGGTGTCTGTTTGGTTGAGCAACCAAACGGACACCACCATACATTATGTTAGTACTTAGCAACTGGTTGCGCTGCCATGGTTTCCCGGTGAAATATAGCCCTTGCCCTTGGTGCATTAAATCTCAGAAAGCTCCATTTGGTGAAATGGAACTGATGATGAAGACCACAGATGGCTACCGGAACCAACTCTATTTCAGAGTTTTTAGTGTAGGTAAGTAAATAAGTATTTAGATAAGAAGGTAGTAGGTATTTGAAGTGGGTTTCACATTTTTTTTATTGTGTCGTGTTACTTGTGTGTACATGTCTATGCTATGTCTATGTTGAGTGCTCTTAGAGATGTTGCCACAAAATACCATAACAATAACAAAAAAGCCCTACTTATTTACCACCAAGCATATTTCCCGTCACGTACAGTAAAAAACAAAAGTGCTATCAAATCCGAACATATTTCTACATCATAAAAAAAAAACAACAAAAGAAATATGAAACGTATCACCTTGAAACAAAGCCGGCATTCGTATAACAAGAAAAATATATAACTATAGATGTCGCTACTATCTTTGAATAAGCAAAAGCAAAGTAACAGTTATTGCAAAGGCATAGCATCGAAAATCGTACAGAAAGTATTCGTGAAACATAACAGTGGAATTTGATATCTACCAGTAGGTTATAGAGTTGGTTATCGTACAGAGGTTTGTTAAGAATAGGTGTCATTCTCTTCACGTAGTAATAACGTTTCTGGTGTCACTCGCAAGTTGAGCTGTTGGTTAATTAATAAAGGTTGATGAAGTTTGTTTGACACGTGCCTTCGAGCTGGAGGTAGGAAAATAGGTAGATACCGAATACATATCCTACGGGGTGTACGGGGTTCCAACATCAATCTTCGTTGCCCAAGCCATACCTTTTATTAGGGGAGGCCTACGTCCAGCAGTGGACTGATATGGGCTAGTCTGGTGTGGTGGTGGTGGAATACATATTCTTTCTACGTATGGTAGGTATACCTTCCTATAATATACCTATAACTCTGCCAGTCAATTCTACTGTCAAACGTGTGATAGGGTATTTAAAACGCTAGCAATATTAGGTACCTACCTCCCTCTGCAGCCCTAGCCACCGACCGTTTGATTGAGCCTTGCTCCGAGGTCGGTGGCCTCCCATTTTTGATACATCTCTACAATGTTTTTGATATTTATCTAAGTACATAAATAGCATTAAGTATAATTTATCGTAAATAATGTATTTTATACGAGTCTACAATTAAATAAAGCGAAATAATAATGTGATGCTCGAAAACAATATTATTAAAAAAAAACTTAAAACAAATAGTACAGTCACTCCGACAACCACTTATAATTTTATAAGTACTTTTACAAAACTTACATATGTCGTTGCAACACGTTCGAAACGTCGCGAAAATAAATAAGGTAAAACGCGAGGAAGACCCGTTAAACAATAATAATTATGTTTAATACTCGTGAAAGTTAAAAAAAATATATACCTACTACATTTATGTCTATACTGATTCTGAACTCCGCGTTTAATAGATAATAATAATATTCAACTTATAGTACTCGTACTTATGGTCGAAGCTTATGGTAGGTATGTTATGTATTGTGTGCCGAGTGGTACCTAAATAAATGTTTGTCTATTGTCTATATGACTGGCTCAGTTGGGTTCGATTCCCACCCAGGACAAACGTGTGATGAACATGGATGTTTGTTCTGTGTCTGGGTGTTTTATAAGGAGGTATCTATGTATGTTTATCAGTCTTTGATAGTAGGTACAGGCTCCTATAGTAGGTACAGGCTCTGCCTAGTTTAGGATCAGTTGACCGCGTAATATACAAAGGTACTTTTAATTTAAAAATATGCACATAGAAAAGAATTCATCGTCACCGCGCCGCGCCGTTGAAATATTCAAATCTTGAACAGATAAAACCGGTAGAATGCAATAATTTGGTTAACCAAACCATTGTGCAATTTAAAAATAAACGCCGACAGCCCCCGTATTTTGCTGCGCTTCGCTCCGTAATGGCGGCGTTGCTATGGTAACCGCTCGTAAAATTTTATGGCGCGAGGTTCAAAGCGGGGTTGCTTTGAAAATGGCTACTACGAACACTAGACATCAACTTATGAGATTAGAGAGATTTCATGGTTGAAAACTATGTGATTCAAACGCATTGCACGACTGCTTGGCTAAATTTTGACAGCGACTTCGCGTGGAGTGAAATATCGGTAAACATAAGTTGAGTAGCTAATGATGTTCTTCTTTACACTTAAAATCTTGGCTTCTTAAAATATAGGAAAAAAGGGGGTTAAAGAAATTGCAGGACTCTGAATTAATAAATGCAGTATTGGAAGTATAGAGGTATTGTGAACGTGCTAAAACGGCATCGTTAGGGACTGCAATGCTGGATCCGCAGTCCAGCAATCCAGCTGGATCCAGCAGTGCGGATCCGCAATCAGCTAAATACAAGTTATTTAGGAGGAAAACCTAACTTTCTTTCTGTGCCAAAACTCCACAAAACTGTAGGTACGTTGACAGCGAATAGGCGAGAGCCTTTTGAGAGCCAGAATATGTTTCTGAAGATATTACTTTTAGGAAAATATTAAAAATCTGTTAAATAATTGATAGGCTTCATTCTAATTAACACTAGTCAAGTCTTTAATTATATTGTATTTAAGTTTTACTTGAAATAGCAGGACTACGTTATTTTATTTAGAAAAACAGGGATACAGAGAAACCGAGATTTAATAGTTAATAAAATAGGTAAATTAATAGCCATGAATTCGGTAAAGGCCGGATCAAACGGTACACAGTTAGATCCTGAACAGTTCTGTGGCATACCGAAAAGTCTGGCCAAAAGAACCTTAGCAAACTCCTACTTCGAAGAGTCAACCAGATACTGGAATAACCTTCTTGCAATAACCATTCCAAACTGTCAGAACCTTTGACAAACGGTACACCAATCTCTTAATAGTTAAACAGAAACCACTTAAGTACGCATTATGACCAGTGTCTCAACTGGGCACTGTCGCCTCAACAAGCACATGTTAAGGCTTTGGGACACTGCTACCTGCAGGTTCTGTAAAGGGGTGGATGAATCGTCCCTTCATCTGATAGAACAGGAGCAACACAAGTTCGTGCATAAGTTGCCCACAACTTATGCACATATGCTTTGTTTATTAAGATTTCACGGCATCTTCATGAAATTTCACAAACACGTTGTCAGGGAATCAGAAAATAGACAACAGGGATAAGAAAAAAAGTTACGCGTGCAAAAGCTTTACTCGCGTTAACATTCATGATACACGTAATATTACATTTGCTAATACAAAAAAATATTCAAACTGTCAACTACAATCTCATAATGTGATATTATAATTGAAATGTACGTAGATTGGATTTAAAGTGTATAGAGCTCGGAAAAATATTCAAGTCTCTGAAAAATGGAGTATTGCTGGATCCGCTCTGAATCTAGCTGGATTTGCTTCGATCCAGCATAAATACAGCTGGATTGAAAATGCTGCTGGATTGCAATGGAAGGCACGGTTATATTTTATGTAAGCGATTCAAAATTGTTCAACCACTGATATAAAAAAAAAATTATAACTATCATCGTTACTGATGTTGATGACAAACGATAGATTAAAATTTTGACAAATAGAACGATTCAATAAAAGAAGATTTGAACGGCAATTCTTTGATGAAGAAAATTGTGCACCGATCGTTTTTTGTTATAATCGCCATGGCTATAGCAGAAAACAGGACCTGACTGAAGACTGGACGACTGGACTTATAAACCGTACTACGTTGTCTCATATTATTATGAACTTATACTTGATACTGGCGAAATTGTGGAGAACTATTCCAGAAGCCATTTAATAAAGAAGTGAAGTGACTTGAGCCTTGATATACAGATATGTTTTAAAATTCAATAAGATGGCTTGTCTAGGACTTTATTTAATATTTAGCTAGGTTGGCAAAATCCACTTAAAAATGGATGACCTGCAGAGCGATCCTAGCCCGCATGTCGCATGGCGCGAGGATTATGGGCATAACCTAAGTTATAATCAGACCTATGTCCAGCAGTGGACTGATATAAGATGGTGTAGTTGAACGTAAAGCCCCGAATAATCTAAATTGACAACTCAAATGATTTTTAAAACTGACACTTTCATTGGTTGAAAGTCGAACAACATACACAGACAGTCAGTGTTTTCTCTATCCGTACGATGATGCCTCATATTATTATGAATAATATACGTGATACTCGCGAAATTGTGGGAAATATTATCCCAGATGCTATGGAATAAAAAAAAAGAATTCTCCACGTGAAATCACAAACAGAAAGAGATAATTTAATTTAATATAGATGTTACATAGATACAAGCGTACTTCAAAGGATACGCTCGTTAACATAATGGTGCTTGTTTCAAGGAAGCTGAAACGTCCTCGTCTTTTGATGTCTGATCGTGATTCTGAGAGATGACATTTGTTAGTTATGCTTAACTAGCCTCCCGCCCGCGGCTTCGCTTGAACGGTATACGGATTAAGAGTAGTCATCATAATTAACGACCTATAGAAGTCCACAGCTGAACAAAGTTCTCGCCCGAGGAATTCCACGAAGAACGGTCTTGAGCCCTCTCCATCCACCGATGACCTGGAAACTTGTTGATGTCGTCGGTTCATGTGGTGGGGGGGCTCTTCCTACACTTCGTCTTCCAGATCGCGGTCGCCATTCGAGAACCTTTATTCCTCAACGGTTATCGGTTCTATGGGCTATATGGCCTGCCCACTGCCACATCAACTTGCTGATTCTGAGGGCTATGTATGAAGAGTAGTACGGACAACTTGGCGCACTTGAAGTTAGCTGTCGCTTCTGCGCCGACAGAACCCGAACTTCAGATTCGCTAAGATATAATTGTGGCACTACGTTAGCAAGCTGAAGTGGCAGTGGGCTAGTCATATCTGCCGAAGAACCGATAACTATTGGGGTAAACGAGTTCTTGAGTGTAGACCGCGGTTGGGCAAATATAGTGTAGGACGCCCTCCGGCCAGGTGGGGTGACGATTTGCGAGAGGTTGCTTGTAGAAGCTGGATGCGTCGAGCTGAGGACAGGGGAAATGGCGCTCATCAGGGGAGGTCTATGTCCAGCTAATACTGCTATAGGTCGATGATGATGATGACTGTGTATGCCAATGAAAACCAGCGCTGCAATTGCTACCATGATTCTGCAGCATATGCTGAGTGGCGACCTGTTGGTGTGTGCTGTGCTCTGCGATCCCTAACCTGCATGCGCAGCGTATGTATTATAAACCCCTTTCTTATTAGGGGAAACCTATGTCTTTCGTGCTTTCAACAATACAATTACTATGAAAAATCATTCGCTATAACATTTAGTTCATGTATGCCATTCCTCTTGCCAGGAAATACGCTATAGAAAACTTTTTTGAATTTTTGCGAAACCTTACGATTTAATTTGGTAAGTTACTTTGAAAAGTGTTCCTGTTGGGAATTACGAGTCGATTGAGACCCACTTGTTTTTTTGACAAATGTCATTTTCTGAGCCGACTGTACCTTTTTATAAAAATACGAAAATGTCATTATTTTTTTCTTCAAAATAATCTTATATTTTCCTCAGAAAAACCTTCTAACTACAAAAGAAAGGTCTGCCTGTCAGGATAGACTGCTGCCGGCTTAGCACAGCAACCGTAGACAATGTTTCGTCGACGAAAGAATAGCGAAAACTTATTTTTGGTTGTAGATAGCAACATTTAAATGTTCTAAATACGGTTATCTATAGAATAGATAAAAATTAGCGTTTGGGAAAAAATAGGCATGTTTGGGATGCAGGGAGACCCACAATCAGGAAAAATACGTCTTCTCTATCGTAGAGTAGACATAAAAACAGCATGCGAAGGGGGCTGGTGGTTATATCATGTAAAGTAATAAAAAACTACATAAGAATATACAGAACTCTAAGTACGTGAGTATGACTGTCACATGCTCACTTATTTCCATTTTTCAGCTCAAGCCTTCAACTGAAAGCAAAGCAACAGTAATCGCACGCATTCATGCAACTCGCTACCTCTCGCGGCCATTATATTTTTACGATTAACTTATAATGAGTGGCATAGTCAGGGCACAGCATTCTGCCAAGGGGTGGAAGTGAGGGTAGAATACAATAAACCAGCGCTACTTTACGACTTCTAGGGGCAGTTTACGACTTAGGGGAACTTTAATTCTAGAATTTAATTATTTAACATTCCCTAGTCTTAATTAAGGGTGTTATTTTTATTTTGACTTTTACTGTTGTTTTATCGGTTTGATAAGAATTTAGGACCGGAAGTTTTGGCAAGTTATTGGTACTCTACAACTGTACGGACATAGGTACAGGTTATATGTAAAAAAACCGGTCAAGTGCGAGTTGAACTCCTAAACGAAGGGTTCCATACCATCGTATAAGATATTTTTTACCTAGTTCAAATTATTATAAGTAATGTACACTAAAAATATTACAATCTAAGCCTTGTGATTAACATTGACTAGTTTTATTCAATAAAGTATTCGAGTAAAGTAGTCTATATTCTTTTGTTAGTAATACAAGATATATCACTATAGTTTTTAAGAAATTTTCATCATTTGTTGTTAAAACGGAAATAGTGTGAAACACAGTGTGAAAATTTCAACTCAACTCTTTCAACTCTACCTATTTCGGTTCATGATATACACTGATAGGGGTCAAATTTAAAGATCCTATCGCATCAAAAAATAAATACAAGACGGCAATACTAAAGTAATTTCGAAAACGTAAACGATAATAAAAAGATTGTGAAAAACTCTCCATGTCGAGTAGCATTGCGAAAGAGAGTAACTAATCGAGGATCTCCGGTAAATTAAAGATGGCGTCAGCGAGAACTATTTTTGCCAAGCGACTGCCTGTCACAAAAGTACGTATACACAAGGGACTTCTTTATATATACGTTTTTTTACATTTTATTTTTTATTCTTTATGTATGTATGTCACTAGCACCAACCCGCGGCTTCGCTCGCGTGGTACCCGGATAAAAAGTAGCCTATGTGGTCACAAACTTTGTATATTCCGAGTTTCATCCAAATCCGTTCAGTAGTTTTTGCGTGAAAGAGTAACAAACATTCATCCATTCATCCATACATACTCACTCACAAACCTTCGCATTTATAATATTAGTGTGATATGATGTGATATATTCATATATTATTGTCATATATATTTGTTAGCACAGGGCACCACTCGCATGATACTTCGATAAAAAGTAACAAATTCAAAATCAAAATGATAAGATGATGGGAGATGGATGTTATTACTTACTCACGAGAAGCTTTAGCTCAATTCAAGCGATAGTTTTGGCGTGAAGGAGAACTTTAACCATCATCATCGGCCTATAGTCCACTGCTCGACATAAGCCTCCCCTAATGAGCGCCATTGCGCCCTGTCCTCAGCTTGATGCATCCAGTTTCTACCAGCAGACTTTCACAAATCGTCACTCAACGTTAACTTTAATGCCGATCAAAAAAACAATTTCTGCACTAAACAATCTAATAATCATGATACTATTCTTTAGAAAGAAACATATATCCAAACTTTCTCATCATATTTTTGGGATTTCTTTTTCGTAGTGCGCGTAGACTCTAATTGGTGGCGGGCGGCGGTACAGTCGCGACGATAATGCTTGCAATAAATTCAGCTTAATCCAATTTAACTGAGCGATACGTAATTTGATGTAAGTGCTTTCAGACAGTGCAGTTTTCTGCAATTCTATATGTCATTGACTGTCTGATAAGTTTAAATGATAATGTATGGTTGACGTTAACAGTTTTATTGTTTTAATTATATAACGATGGGGCGAGCTTTCCCAGAAGATGCCTATTTACTCTCTTTGAATCCGTTAGGGTCGTCATTGGAAAAACAGATGCTGGCAGCTGATTTCAAATGTTAGCAGTGCGCATTATAAATGATGTTTGGAAGCGCTTAGAATATGCATTTAAGATTTTTTTATGTTTTCAACAAACATTTTTTTATGTTTTCAACACGATCGAGCTGGTAAAAAAACTCGCACAAGGCACTCAGAACAGTATGCGTCAGTAGACGCTTGATCACGAAGATTAGCGACAAAGTATTCGTATCGTAGTAGAATGAGTACATTGAAAGTAACGCTTTGACATTGGCCATAATTTTTCTTTACGCTTACAATACGTCAGGTTGAAATATTCGTCATCGCCCTACTGTTGATTTAGTGTGAGATGTCCCGTTTTTATTTATTAACTAACCTGAAATGATAAGACTAGTTGTTACTGCAAATGAAATATTGCAGTAGCAAACATTAGACTTAAAGGTAGTTTTTATTTTTATTTTACCCACCACACTTCAGGAAAAATTCTAGATTTTTATAATATCCCAAAAATCCTAGAAGGTAGTTATTGTGTTTTAGTATGTTCATTTGTATCATATAATCGTGACTTCACTTGTAGGTAATAATACACTAATAAACTGATAATGAGCGCAGCATCTGTGACATTTACCTCTGATGCTGCTTAGGTCACTCGAAGGCCTCTGACAAGGTGTAGTGACTGAAAAAGCCGGGACCATCATCTTTACTTGCCTTCCGAAGTTTGGAAATGCTCAGATCTAAAAGCCACTTAACAGCCACCCATCCAAGTAGTGACCGGGCGGAGTGTTGCAAGATGATCACCCAAGGACACCGAGGTAAGGAACGTAAATTAATTATACTCGACCTATTACAGTTGCCTACTTACATATCTTGGTTGGGTGTAATAGATATCTTATCAATCTATCTAGAATTCTAGAGGTTATGCCAATGAGCTCAACGATAACTTTGATCAAACGTACTTTTTGCAAAACTTAAAGCAATTTGCTCACTTCAAAGGACGCAGGGTCATAGCTAATGCGGAGACGTGACCTACAGACAGGGTAATAAGATACATCAGTGCCCTAAACCTTAGGTAGAGGTTATCATAGTTTGATGTATAGTATATTATTTTCTTTTTTTTAGGCTCAATAGTGAGAGAATTAGCAAGCTCAAGTGGCAGTGGGCTGGCCATATTAGTCGTAGCATCAATAACCGTAGGAGTAAACGAGTTCTTGCGTGGAGACCGTGGATCAGCAAACTTAGTGTAGGACGCCCTCCGGCCAGGTGGAGTGACGGTTCGCGAAAGGCTGCTGGTAGAAGCAGGATGCGTTGAGCTAAGGACAGGGCGCAATGGCGCACATTAGGGGAGGTCTATGTCCAGCAGTGGACTGCTATAGGCCGATGATGAAGATGATGATTTTCAGGCTCAATAGTGTGATATTTAATATTTATCTGATAAAAAAATCACACACTTGAGTAGGCTAAGCAAACGTAGTGTAGGACGCCCTCCGGTCTGGTGTAGTGAGGATCTGCGAAAGGCTGCTGGTAGAAGCTGGATGCTTCGAGCTGAAGACAGAGGCGCAATGGCGCTTATTAGGGGAGGCCTATGTCCAGCCATGGACTGCTGTAGGCTGATGATGATTATAATAAAACTCAACAGTTCCGTCATAGGCTTGATCAAACACTAGTATTAGCTCTTTGTGTCGTGGGTGTTATAAGTTTTAACTTATAACTATAACACGACCATTCATCACAATACAAAGACCCAGATCACATATCTGCACGTCATGCAAACATTCTTGCAGCGGGATTCGAACCAGCTAAATCATCATCATCATAAACAGCTTGACATTATCCACTGCTGGATATTGGCCTCCCGAAGTGTGTACCATCCTTCTTTAGTCAGTTGTTTAATATTGTTCGAAATGTATGTATTTGCTTGTACATATTGTTTAATTATGTTAAATAGGTTAGTAATTTAGGTAAAATAAACAATTATATAGACACTTTGCTTTGATGTCTTATCTTTAGATGGCACTTAGAGCGAGTTGACGTAAAGAAACCGTTATTCTCTTTTCGCCAAAAGCATCGATAAGCTTTCTAATGCAAGTTATCAAAATGGCTAAACTTTTTTAATCTAATACAAAAAGTTAGGAGTTTAGGAGTTCGGACGATAATGACCGGAAACACATTTGAGGATAAGCCTGGACACGTGTTAAGAAAATTCGGATATTTTTCCTCGATAATGTGACAACACTTTGCGTTTTTTGTAGGACCATTTTATGCAATGAATGAATGAATTTTCGAATACGATTATAATGAAAAGTAATTAAATCATAATATACGGAAACATGTTAATAATAATTATGTGTATCTACCTGGTTTTGTATACCTACAGGTTATGTTTTTAAGGATATGTGAGCGTCCAAAGGCGGTTTTAATTTGATAATTTCATTAATAAAAAATATATAATAAGCTTCTTACTTCGATCAGCTCCGCCGTGCTAACTTGGCGGGGTTCAACGGCTTTGGTGTGTAGAATGCATAAGGCTAATGTTGAAAACACCTTGATAATGATACTGTCTTTGAAAGTCCTTTGAAAAGCCTAAAGCCTTGCCGCCCTACAAGCGTTTTGAGGGATCGGGGGGTACTTCCACATTGTATTCGGATCACGCGCCGACCCAAATACGCCGCGCAGACGCTCCACGTACCAACGACCCTTTACGGTTGCCGTAGATATCAAAAAGTTAAAACTATGCCCTTAAAGCACTTTTGTTGCTGACGCTTTTGTCCAAAATTGCCGAAAACATGGGATTTTTAAAACTGGTAAGTATTTTACTGTTTTCATTCATAAAACTTACTTTTTATGACTAATTTTATCTTTATCTTATTTTTAGGAAGGTTCCCTCTGCCAGCTTTGGAACTCAAGCCAATCTCACCTGCACGTGGTGCACCCTGCTAACTAACAAACGGGGCTCTGGCAGTCGGCTAATGTGGATTGTGTTTCTATGTGTGACATGTATGGATTTACAAAAAAATATATAAATGTGTAGTATATCAATCATGTGGGTCCCATAATACAAGCTCTGCTTAGTTTGGGGCTACATGATGCTGTGTGATTACGTCCCGCATTATTTATTTATTTATTTATTGATATAGGCTGGTGTTGTATCTTATTTTTAAAACAATATGAACCCGAAGAGATAGTTAGGTATTTTTGTTTTAAATTACTCACTCAAATTGTACCAAAATTCCCAAAAATACGAAAATAAACCAAAAATATTTACATTTGAAAAATAAAATTAGGTCCAATTTTTGTGTCAGTACAATCAAGATTTTCCTTCACCGTTTCGAGCACGTAGAACAGAGACCATCCAAAGGTTGTCAGGAAGAGATCGCTCCAAGAGATTAGACCGCTCATTGTACTTTCATTCTTGTTATTGTCCGTTTTGTTCTATATATTAAAGTGGGTGCGAGTACAATTAAAAGTTATATTTATCTACACTACACGCATGTTCTCGAAACGAATATTATTTCGTCATCATCATCATTTATACCGTTCACCTACTTGAAACAAATACTTGAAAAACTTATCTTTATCAGCCTGTGGCAGTCAACTGCTGGACATATACCTCCCCCAATGAGCGGTGATCAGAAGTCGGAGAACCTTCCACTAAGCCATCACAACTCATGACATCAATGTTAAATTGTCCTAATTCTAAGAAAAACCATTTTTATCGTGTCCCGCCTGACACATATTACTTATGGTGATTTCTCCCGAGACCAACCGCATAATGTAGTTTTGATCACCATTCCTGGACTGCTAGTTATTCTGCGACTACGGCTGTCTTGCATGCCAATGATATCGTGTTTGTTTCTATTATCCGCTCTGCTTTTGTATTGTTTGGTTTATCTTTTTAGGTTTTTTTGTTTTCTGTAGAAATGAACTGTAGTAAAGACCTGTTCCTAATTTGGGACGAAGAGGTTTGTTAAGAAAGGTTTGCAGTTTGACAACCTCTTTGGCGAAGAGGGCGAAGGTCCGCCTGAGACGCAGAAGGATGCGGGTTCGATTTCCGCCATATATGTCTCAAGTCTGAATGTATTCTCTGTAAAATATATATTTATTTCCAAAAATAATGTATATAAATAGTACATCAGCCATGTAGTTCCCATAATGCAAGCTCTGCTCAATTTGGGACTAAATGATGCTGTCTGACAGTGTCCAGCATTATTTAGTTATTTAATTTTAGTATATAACAACCAACAATAATAAATAATAAATAAATCTTTATTCAATTTCTTAAAGCTATGATTGACAAATACGGAATATATTATTATAGGTAAATATTTTACACTGTGCCTGAACTAGGATAAATCCTGTGTTTCAGGCGTAAAACAAAGCATGAATAAACAAATCAAAAAACTTAAGTTTTAGTAGGTAGGTAATATTTAACTTATAAGTTGTTGTTTTAAATATAATCTTAATTTGAAATGCTTAGGAATATGTTAAGATCTATAATAATAGGTAGGTACATATTTATAGAATCACTTCATTACAGTCAATAACTGTAATAGAACGGATGGCATTGGGATACTTTAGAGGATTGATTAGAGAGGTTTGGGGTACATCATCATATCATATCATCAACCCTTCCCATCAAATCTCGCAGAAAGTACCAAAATAAAAGAATTACTGAAGCAAACCAACTGAGATACGATCAATTATGTTTCGGAAAGCAAGAAAGCACGTTAAAATGATAGTCCCGGCTTTTTCAGTCGTAAAGCCATGTCAGAGGCCTACGGGCAGTCTTAAAACTCCGACACCTATACCTACGAGTACACAGATCTACCTATACCTGCCCAGGTACTAGATAAGGTAGCTATAAACGCAGATTACACAGATGGCTTCAACAAAAACCTTTACCAACGAAAATATTCATAAAATCTGAACCTATTCAAGCATTTCCAGCAAAAAACCTTGCATCTGCACTCTGCAGCCTAAACTCGAAAACAATGAAGTGAGCTAGACGGGAAAACAAATAAAAGCAGTCGAAAACGATCTAATCCTCTAACGATTCATCGAAAACAAAAAAAGTCGGGGCGTAGAGTTGGGTGTCGAAATGGTCGGAAAATTATTACAGAGTTAAAAATCATAATAGTCGGATAACTGATATTTGCGACGAAAATGCTGGATTTTTAAATGATCGCAGCAGCCTGACTTGAATCTTCTATATTTCATTCTTTTTGTCCCACTGCTTGGCAAAGGTCTCCGCCATAGACTACCAAATATCCCGAGCTATTAATACCCACTAATTCATTGAAATTCAGTAAGGCTAAACACAAATTATTTAGGTACGCTATGCCATTGGCTAATATTTTCCGATATGCTTACGATATGGTTGAAATATATAGTTAATAAGTGATTTTAGCTGTTAATTTAAATCTGTGAGGGTTTCTTCTTAAAAAAAGGTGAAGAAAAATAAAATTTATTTATGACCGTCATTTTTAGCCGGATACAACACAGTTCGGGCTAAAGCCTGCCAACCCCAGAGTCGCAGCGGCCGCGACCCTATCAATTATTCGCCGGTGGAATTTTCGCGAGTGGCAACACAATGGTCCATCAATCCGCGCAAAAACCGGCAACACCGGCATTCGGCGGGAAACAATGGCGCTGGAAAATAGCCGAAATAACAACGGCCATATTTGATTTTGATAGTAAAAACAAAATGATACCTCTCTCTACCAAGTTAACATTTAAACAAACGTTTAAAATCGCTACAAAAAATCGAAAGGAATTTCTTCACATTACTAGCCTTAACACCAATTTAGTCTCTCTAATGTCATGGGTACCTATAACCTATAAGTTCACCATACAATACAAAACCTTTAACCGCAACAAACACCTCAGATCATGCAAATATTTGTCCCGCAGCGAGTATCGAACCCGCAACCTCTTGAATCTCAGCCGTCGCCAACGATGTAGTCAAAATTGTTTCCAAGGAAATGAGAGCTTGCATAATTATGCTTATTTCTAAAAAAAGTGGAAACGCTAAGTGGACGTCCTAAAAGAAAGGCCTGAATGAAAGAACACTCAGACCTAGTACTTGGCAGGACGTAAGTGGTCTCGGTTGTAAGGAAGTAGCGGATATAATAATCAACAATTTTATGAGGTCACAGAAGCCTTCATCATTAGTTTGAAGCAATAAATATAAATACTCCAAATGAGCGGTAATATTAGACCAACACTAGCCTATATCAGTCCACTGCTGAACATAGGCCTCCCGTGCAGCACTGCTGTGTTTCGGTTTAAAGGATGTGACAGATTTGAATGGAATTTGGAATATATATACTTTGTAAGCTGAAATAACACATAGGCTACTTTAGAGCGAGCGAAGTCTCGTGTAAAATACAGAGTAACTTATAGCGATAAGTTAAGATGAATGAGGTAGAATATCTAGAAGTAGTACATAGATTGATAGATGAACTCTTTATTGTACACAACACCAATAAAAAACCAAAAATTAACAAAAACAGAGAAATGAAAATAGCTTAAAGCGATTTCTTCCAGACAACCTAAGAATGGAAAGAATATAATTAAAAGAATTGAGCGGTGGTGCTTATAATACAAAAACTAATTACTTATTATAATAGGAGAGTTCTTTGTGAAGGGCTCATCCGAGGAAGTACTACCACCATGCCTATTTCTGCCGTGAAGCAGCATTGCTGTGTTTCGGTCTGAAGGGTGTGAGTGCCGGTGAAATTACAGGCACATGAGGCTAACACCTTTATGCCTCAAGTTTATGGATACAGGGCGTTGCAACGTTGAGCACGTTTCTGTTATGCGTGACCTATAATGCAATACTTTGTAGTAAGTAATGGTTACCACTCAACATATTTTTTTTTTTTTTAACATTGGATTGGGCTTTCGTTAGACCACGAACTCGCCTGATTTTAAGGCGACTATACGGGTCAAACCTCCCTCTCGCTCGCACTATTCAACATTTTTGAAGTTAAAAAATCACTGAATTTAGTTATGCAGATTTTTTGGTACGAGAACGTGTTGGGTTCAAAATGATATTCTTGCTTAACCTTTGTATTGTTATTTTCTAGGCCGTGAAGGTTTGCTGCTATTTTGCATAACTACATTCAGTGATTTTATATCTTCAAAAATGTTGAATAGTGCGAGCGAGAGGGAGGTTTGACCCTTATAGTCGCCTTAAGTAATGTTCTGGTCTAAGATGAAGATCCAGATGACACTTATTCACTCTAGACAAAGAGTCCCGGATTACAGGTATCAGGAAAGACAGAGGCCAATAGAGAGTTCCAATCCTTGGCAGTTCCATAATAAAATTAGAAAACAGTTATATGTGAATAGGTGGTATATCGACTAATGATGGAACTGAGCCGTGCGTCTGCTTGTCCTGAGGTGGAATAGAGATGAGGGGTTCAATTCGTGGGTGATGCGCTTATTCAAACTTGAAGTTTTATAAAAAAAAAGTTAAAACACCCCTACACCAATCAGAACACGTCACAATAACAGACTCATTAAGTGTAGATAGTAGGACATTCATACGCACTCGTCTATCGCCATCTTTCTTATCCGCGTACAATAAGAAGGGGATAGACAAAGGAATGCACCTGTATTCATGAGTACGGAGGCGACGAAGCATGCACTAGACTAGTCGATGACGTAGTGAAGGGTAAGTTTCGATAAAGTATATCGATAAACAAATGTCATATTATAAGGCAAAATACTTACCCCCTTCTTCGTATCTAAATGTCATTTTATAACGGCTCGATAAATAAAGCTTGTCCCTGTCATTTCAATAAAGAAAGAGAAAGAGGTAACGTAATATTTTAACGACATTTTAGCTATCTGAAGTTTATAGTACTGTTATGAATAGGACTGTAGATTTGTAAACCTTTCACATGTAAAGCAATAAATGAACAACGAATGGTTTATTCATCGATGTCATAAATAAATATACTAAAACTATACAACCGATTTGTGGTTATACCGGATCTGTTTGTGAGATCTCACAAGGTATTATAGTATTAGGTACATAAGGTAAAATAATTGTAACTAAATTTGATGTAGTCAGATTTTTTTTCAACAACCGTTCGTAGTTATTTCAGCAATCATTCTAATTTGTACTACGGAGTTATCGAATCTTAACAAAATGGGTGCTCGCTAGGCGCCCATTAGTCCATTGCAGTTATTCAATCGGTTATGAAGAGGTTTGGAGAACTCTCAGATAATCTGTTATGAACAAACAAGGATGATATGGCAACAAATATGATAAGTTTTGGCTTTAGCTGTATGTTTTAGAGTTTATGAAATAAATAAATATGCCATGAACCGTAACTCGCTTCGAAATACCTCAACCATCGATACATATAAATAAGATGGTCTTATTGGCAAAGTAAGACAACGACATAAAAATAACAAAACGAAGGTTGCACGCGGGTTTGCCCATTTATAATTAAAACTATCGATATCAACAACAAAAATTATGGATTTTTAACGTATAAACATAAACTATCGACATCAATGGCATCCCTAGATTGAAAATAGACACTGCCACTTGATGTCTCCTTCGTCGCGCCGCATTGAGTGATCCTGGAAACATGGATACTCGCAATTTTTACGCAAATACTGAACACGTACTATGTATTTTTGTATTCGCAATTTATTGCTTACCTTAGTACTAACTTAGTACCTAAGTCATAGATTTGCGATCAATATCTAGTAATTATAATTATAAACAACATTTATATTTTGAGTACATACAAAAATGCTAACTGAACTTTTACTATTATTGCAATAAAAACGATAACAAAAGACCGCTTCGCCATGAAAACTGAATCACAATAAAACATGGAAAATCAACTTGTGTCGCTTTAACACAATATTTTTTTGTAAAAAAATATACGCAATTTATAAGCTGACTGGTATATTGTCGGACACAGCTGAAAAAGCATGCATTGGATCCTGTTATAAATGTTAAAAATATTTTTAAAAAAACTATTTCACTTCTCTTGCTTTCTCTCTCAAAAAGTGTAGCTTAGCGGGCCTAAAACTCGAGTTTAATACCTCGGGCTAAAAATTTTTTTTTCTTTTTAATTTTTGTCTAAAATCATCAGCCCGTACAAAGCATTCGTTCTCTTACATAAAAACTCGACTCCTTGGTGCTCCGTCAATCTTTTTTTTGGAAAATAGAACCGTCTTGTTGATGTTTTATGAAGGTTGATTAATTTTTAATAAAATTTCTGAAAATTGTCTAATTTTGAATTGTTTTATTTTCTCGCAATCGAAGTGAAAAGTAGAGTGTTTTACTCGAGCCAAAACCACCCATTATAACTCGGTCTTGTCATCTCCCTCGCTACGCTCGGGAGTTTATACTCCCGAGCGTAGCATTATATACAACCTCGTATATAATGGGATGGTTTATCTACTATTATTTTAAATTATTGTGTTTATTTAGTTATCGATATTGTCCATTTGCTTTTATTTGACGGCCTCTGTGGCGCTGTAGTAGGAGAAAGCCGCCTGAGACGTAAAAGGTTGCGAATTCGATTCCCGCTGCGACTCAAATGTTTGTATGATCTGCAAATATTTGTCTCGGATCTGGGTGTTTTCTATCTAAAATATATACATATTTACAAAAAAATGTATCAATAAGTAATATGTCAGTCATGTGGTTCCCTTCCCATACAAGCCCTGCTTAGTTTGGGGTAACATGATGCTGTGTGATACTGTCCAGCAATATTTATAATCTGTGGCGCAGTGGGCGAAGGTCCGCCTGAGACGTAGAAGGTTGCGAATTCGATTCCCGCTGCAAGACAAATGTTTGTATGATCTGCAAATATTTGTCTCGGATCTGGGCGTTTCCTATCTAAAATATTTACATATTTACAAAACAATGTATCTATAAGTAATATGTCAGTCATGTGGTTCCCTTCCCATACAAGCTCTGCTTAGTTTGGGGTAACATGATGCTGTGTGATACTGTCCAGCAATATTTATTTATTTATTTTATTTTTTAGCCGAAATGAATAGATTTTAATGAAGCTTCGTTTTATACAGCTAGTTAACTGAAGTAAACAACCTCATCATTATTTTTTATCGTATGAGTTACTGGCGAACTCTGGTGACGGACTTTTTAGGCCGTCCAAAAGCCTCCGACATGACTAAACGACTGAACATGTTGGCCCTGTATTTTTCAGTCGTCTAGAGTTAGCCACTAACCACTAGCTGATATAGAATACCCAGAAATTTAAGTGAGCTAGTTTGGTTTTGTTTAAGCGAAAACTAATAAACTGTCTCCAAGTATTATTATGATGCAAGTTATTGAACATAATTGCTCAGGATCCATTGTTTGTTTATCATACCTGATTTAGCAAACTGTTACTTTGAATGCAACTGTTTTATTAGTTAATTTTATATGGATTCTTATTTTCTAGATTGCGTTTTTGGCGCGAACAAGTATATTTTATCTTTATCTTAAACAAATTATAAAATAATGTGATTATTCACAGCGACTAACTACCTATTCAGGTTAAAATTTAATTGTTTGTTTTAATTAAACTTTTACATTCTTTATAACAGTTAATTATTTTGAAACATTTTGAACTTGTATTATGTATCGAACCTACCTTCATAACAATATTATAAATATTTGCATACCTAAACTACTGGCAGATCATCAACGTAAGTATATAAAATATTCCTGATATAAATTATCTGATTTCTGGTTTAAAGTCTAGCTGTATCAAACGAAGCTACACTAGATCTGTGAATTTAGCAATAGTATGTCCGCTATCCAGCCGTCAGAAATTGTATTCAAGCCCTTTGTCTGAACAACTTGAATATTCAGACGTGACGCGCGCGAGTCGATGATACGTGAATATTAAAACGAGGATCAGAATTTTATAATTGAACTAGTGTTACTAAAAAACTTTTATTTTTATTTTATTTTTTTATTTATTGGCTTGCAATTGGATGAGGTCGACGATGGGACGAGCTTTCCCAGAAGATGCCTATTAACTCTCTTTTTGAAGCCGTTAGGGTCGTAATTCGATGGAAAAACAGACGCTGGCAGCTGATTCCATATTTTAGCAGTGCGCATTATATATAATATTTGGAATCGCTTAATAAACTAGGATTCGATTTATTGTTTTCAGTCCAACAAAAATAACAACACACGACACCGGCCTCCCCTATAAGAAGGGGGATATGCCCATACTCCCCACGCTGGGCAAGCGGCTTGGAGATCGCAGGTCACAGCTTCTCACACCACCGATGCTGCTACCCATCGGTGGCCAGGGGATTTAGCTTACTAGTATTAGGCTGCGCTATGCCGTAATCGCCAAAACTCCGTTTGTTATTCTGCTCAATCCCCACCCTGCTGGCCACTCTGCTGGGTACACCACATGCAGGTGAGGTTCGCTTGGGCTCCCAAAGATGCAGACCCTTTACCCCCGTTTTTAGTCCGCAATTTAATAATTACAGGCACAAGGGGCTTATCATCTTCATGCGTCAAGTTGATGGACGCAGGGTGTTGCATCGTAGAGCACGTTCCGAAAGAATGTGATCTACGATGTAATGCTTTGTGATGGGTAATGGTGTCATTAGTGGCCATGCGCTTGTTCCATCTTCAAGAACAATAAAATAAAATGTTTAGTAAATCAAATAGTTTTTTTATAAACCTAAAAACTTGGATCATTAATTTTTACCATTTTCATTGAAAAAAAAAAGTGTCATGACAAAAATTAGGGTTAGTAAAGGTGATACGCTAACGGAGCCATGATTAAATGCTGACTGTTATTTCACGAAAGTTAGTTTTACAAGTTTCATGAAATTAATTTCATCATGCATAAAACTAGTTTCATAATGTAAATTCGACTTCAATATCCATATCTCTATATTTAGGGTTCCGTACCCAAAGAGTAAAAACCGGGCCCTATTACTAAGACTCCACTGTCCGTCTGTCTGTCTGTCACCAGGCTGTATCTCATGAACCGTGATAGCTAGACAGTTGAAATTTTCACAGATGTTGTATTTCTGTTGCTGCTATAGCAACAAATACTAAAACCGAAATAAAATAAACATATAAGTGGGGCTCCCATACACACAACGGTACGGAACCCTTCGTGCGCGAATCCGACTCCCACTTGTTTTATTTCTGAGATGACCTTAAAGATCCCATTTTGACGTCTTATCTTCGCTTATCACACTTGTTAAAACTAATAGTTTAAGTCTAGGTCTAGCTAGACTTAATATTAAACCTAGGTCACAAAGGACAAAGGTTGCAGCCGGTCAAGTCAAACTACAACATTGAACTTTATAAAGGTGAATATAGCGATCAATTTCATATTTTATTTAGTTAGGTACAATTTAAAGACCTAGACACGATGAAATAAGGTCTTTCCCCTTTAGAAATGTTAAAAGTAGGACTTTAAAACTTACTTTTCTTACTTCTTGCCCTAAAGAATTTTAGATATTGGTGATCATAGGGCGAAAATTACAAGTGAGGATGAGGTTTTTTGAGTTTTCCGGGAAAAGTACCAATCCCTCAGGAATAAAAGAAGTATACTCTTTTAAACAAAAAAAAGAATTTTGAAAATCGGTCCACAATTGACGGAGTTATCGGTGAAAATACATAAAAAAAGGCGAAAATAAATGGTTCCGACGAATTGAGAACCTCCTCCTTTTTGAAGTCGGTTAAAAAAATTGCTATTATTCGACGACCTCTGTGGCGCAGTGGGCGAAGGCCTGTGACGCAGGATGTTGCGCGGGTTCTGATTCCCGCCGCGAGACAAATTTATGATTGCATGAAAATATTGTTCCTCTATTTGGTGGCGTTACGAATTGGTGTAAATAAAAAAAATATATTCAAAGTGTACTTTATAAATAAATTTTACGACAAAAGTCTAACCACTTAGTGAACGTGCTGCAAACCTATTTTATGAGATACGAGCCTTGAATGTATTTAGGCATTGGTAGTTTAAAATTGTAATATTGTATGCTTGAAATGAGAAATAAATATTTATTTATTTAAAAAAAAGGTCCGGTGCCATTTAGGTTTGCAACTGAGGTACTAAATGAATCCTCCGATCGCTACTCTGATAAGCATTACTTTAATCATCACCATCAGCGTATTAGCGGCTTCGTAAAGCTCAAAGATAATCCGACCAGCTGTCAGTGCATTAATGCAAATTATCGGCAGATGGCAAGTATGGCAACACTGCGGCGAAATTTATTTACCAAGCCAATGTTAGGTGATTGACTTGAATTAATTTATTATTTCTTAACAACATATTATTTTAATATTTTTATTGGATGAGACATTTGACTAAATATCTATTTATTTTATTTGATTGTTAGGACTATTATTATTATTTATTTATTTTACTTTTTTATCACGAATGTAAGTTAAAGTAATGGCGTCGGTTTATGTTCTTTTTTAATTTAAATTTAAACAAATAAATAAAATTCGACGGCCGCTGTGGCGCAGTGGGCGAAGGTCCGCCTCAGATGCAGAAGGTTGCGGGTTCGATTCCCGCTGCGGGACAAATGATAGCATGTTCTGTAGATATTTATCTCGGGTCTGGGTGTTTTCGATGTATGATATGTATGTATTTACAAAAAAAATTATATGTGTAGTATATCAATAATGTGGTTCTCATAATACAAGCTCCGCTTAGTTTGGGGCTACATGATGCTGTGTGGTTACGTCACGTATTATTTATTTATTAATTTATTATTAATTATATTTTTGACAGTATGTATTTGTCGAATGGAAATATATGTCTAATTCTTCGTAATACTATTTTTTGGTGTTTACACGTTAGCAGTAAGCACTTACCCGTAGATCCTGTAGTCAGCTCCAAGCCTGGGAAAATAATAAAACATGTCAAAAACATTTTTATCTATAGCATATTTCAAGCAGAGGTTGGATCAAAAATGTACTTCATGCCATTTAAAGAGTCGATTTTTTATTGTTTGTTTTATTATATGCCCGCCCCTACATCACTTTTTATCGATTCAAACGCGATACAAACGCATTTCGAACGCGCTTTTCGTGCACGTCTGTATCGCTTTTTACGCGACAATAATCGATTCTTACTATACAATACTATATAAAACAAGTTTTTTTATTGTCATATTCTTAGGTAAGACAAAAATAGTCATAAATTTATGAACTCTACCTAGCAGCCAGACAAACAAAAATAAAATGCCTCGTAAACATTTCATAAAATTCTAATATTTTTACGAAAAATACACCCCATAACTCTAAAATTTGCTACAATACATTTCTAAACTAAAAACCAGGAATATATTTCATATTGTTTCACCATTCCACTTCGGCTAAAAATCCATTCCAAAAAGTACGAAATAATAAAAAACCTCCTTGCTTAGTACCTGAAATTCATAGCAACAACCTTATACCTAGGTTATCAGGGTTTATTTTTGCGAGTAGCCTCAGATCACGAGTAGCTTTTTTTTTATTAGGATAGGGTTAAATGACAAGCGATGAGCCCACTGCAGGATTCTTCCGAGACTGAACAGGCTCTCGTTGGTTTAATTTGGCGTTGAAGAGATTATGGTTGGTGAGTTTATAATATGCGTTTAAATGAGAGGATAATTAAGTTTTCCCATTAAAAATTTTAAACAACGACATTGAAAATGAAATCAATTATCTTTATCCCGTAAGAATCTTATAGAACAATGATATGTTTTTTTTTATTTACACAAATTCATAACGCGACTTAACAGAGAAGAATTTGCAGCAAACTCTGCTTGATATATATTGACATTAATTGCGAAAGGATTCTGCTAGACTGCTAGAAAAGTTAATCAAAATCTCATCTCGATTTAATGTGAGACGGATCCTGAAAGAGAAGATGGAGATTTCGATTTACTTTGACAAGGATCCATCCTATTCTGATGAAGCACGGACAGTTGATGGTTACGCATCATAATCTACCTACTAATCTACTAATATCATACTCATAAATGGATAGTTTGAGGGGCGAGATGTTTTCTACTTTATGCAGCACGGCGCGGAACGTCGTGTGCGAGGCTCGTAGTCAACGTGCTAGTGTTTAAAGTATTCAGTTTTAAAGGTTTTAACAAAATTGGAGAAATTTTCAATATCCAACTTTTTGATTTTTATCCGTTGCGAAGGATCAAAATTTTAGAAAGATCAAATGGTCTTTTTCTTATAATAAGTATGAATAAGTTTAATCTTTTGCTGTATAAATTGAATCCGCGCCGCGCCAACTACTTCGACCATAAAAAAGCAAGGGTGGGGGTGCACTGGGCTCGTAAATATGTCTGCTTTATTGTTGCGGGGCCCAGGGGTTCCCTTAGGGTTCCGTAGCGATAACGATTTGGCTATTTATTTTTTATTAGCTTCCGCCCGCGGTTAAGAATGGTATTCGTCGATGGATCAGTTTCCATCAGTATCACAAGTTTACAACCAAATGTTGGGTGTAAGGAGTACCAAACCAACCTCTATCTGCGAAATCCAAGCCATCACCAGCCCGTGGCGTAACCTGGTAACTAGCAGCTATGCCCTGCGATCTCCAAACTAAATAATCATGGGTATGTATGTTTATATCCCCTTATAAGGGGAGGGCTATGTCCAGCCGTGAACTGATATATATAGGCTGGTGTTGTTGTAACAATCAAGTTGAGTATAGCAGTTTTACCACAGGTTCTTCAGTAGCTTGCATTTTTTGATACGGGACCCCAATTCAACGAACTACTCGCGCTTCTCAAGATATCTCACCCTAGCCTGGTTGTTAGCGTTGATTTCTCGACTGCTTATTCTCGAATAGGGTACGTCTTGAAGGAACGAATAATTCGATTGTGTCTGTTTCTCGTTCGGATATTCGATTTGGTTCAATTGGTGACTTATCTACATTTTCTAATTGTTGGCTTAGTCAACGTGAATTAGTCCCAATAATACCTCGATTTCTGAGGGGTATTTTGAAACGAATTTTTATTCAATTAATCTTATGATATAACTATTAGGTGAAGGCCACATATATATGGCATCGGGGCAGACATGGCACGGGCGGTTTCCTATTCCATTCAAATTTCATACATCTAACGATGCAGGGCAGTTTGAAACTGCACTTCATTTTAAAAATATTTGAAGGAACCCAATTTTAAAATACCATAAATCATACAAGCGCAATTAAAATATATTCAACCTAATAATGGCTTCCAGCTGTGTTGATGGTTTTCGATCATAGGCGCCGGGTGCGGGACTAGAAACCGCTACCTGGTCATCGAAGAGGATAAAACGTGTAATGGCCCACAGCGCACTTTCACATACGGTGTGTTGTTATAGCTTATTTTAAATATAAATATTTTAACAAAATAGGCTAAACAAGGTGCACAAAATAGGCCCCAAAGTGGGGTGGGGTTTTTACCTCCACCTTCAAACCCAAGCCAACCTCATCAGGCCCTAACCGCTGACGCTGCAGCGTGTCAGTTAAACTCTCTGACCATCGCTGCTGCCGCGTGCGAGAAACTGTGCCCTGCGATCCCCTACCCGCATGCCCAGCCTGAGTATTATGGGCATATAGCCCTTCTCATTAGAAGCGTATGTCCAGCAGTGGACTGAATAGGCTAGTGTTGTTGTTGAACTAGTGTTTGTCGAATCGTTTGCTGATCCTAACTACAGCCTAACTTCACTTCATAGTAGGTACAAAACTAAGCTCGCTTCCCGCTGTCTGGGGGTCTACTCTAATTCAACGAAGTACGAAAGTGCGTGTTTCGTTTTTTGCGATTGGTACTCGATATTCGAACAAATAACCCAAGATTTCAACATAAAGTTCGTAATGTGTGACAGTCCAAACATTGCGCACCCTATTTCACAAAACATACGACTGAACTATGTATTGGAATTAACGGTACAAAATTCGATCAATCGCATGAAACGAAACAAGAAATTTCGTACGTAACCCTCTGGTCCTAACTCCTTATGTATGCTTAGATCTTTAAAACTACGCAACGGATTTTGATGCAGTTTTTTTTAATAGATAGAGTGGAAGGTTTATATCAGCATTGCAGCCGCGCGAAGCCGGGGCGGGTCGCTAGTTTATAATAACCATAACCTTTTATCAGGGGAGGCCAATGTCAGTGGACTGATATAGGCTGCTGGTGGCTGGTGTACCACCAGGCTAATATAGTTTGAACTGTTTGGTTGCACGACCCACGATCTTCGGATCGTAAAACGGCTGTATAAGTAAATGGTACTATACTGTTGAGGTACTTTAAGTACCTAGATACCTTTTATTTAGGTTAAGGGTTATATTTCCCCGGGACACCATGGCATAGCAACCAGTCGCCGTCTACCAACAAAATGTATGGTGGTGTCCGTTTGGTCGCGCTACCAACAACTTGGTGAGTAACTCTCTATAGAGCTGTATATATTTTGTTGGTAGCTAGCGTCTGGTTGCGCCGCCATGGTCTCCCGGTGAAATAAAGCCCTAAGTCGGAGCACAACCCACTAGGCCAACCCAGCTCTTTATGATTGACGACCTCTGTGGCAGTGGGCGAAGGTTCACCTGAGACGCAGAACGTTGCAGACTCGATTACCGCCGCAAGAGAAATGTTTGTAAATGTCTCAGGTCTGGGTGTTTTCTTTGTATAATATGTATGTATTTACAAAAAAAACCTATACGAGTATATAGTACGTGATATCAGTCATGTGGTTCCCATTAATACAAGCTCTGCTTAGTTTGGGGCTACGTGCTGTGTGGAAATGTCCAACATATATTTTATTTATTAAAAGACCAAGACAGACCCTTGAAAATGATTTGCTGATCATACAACATTTATTATTTATTTATTTATTTAATTAAGGCAGTTGACACCAATTACATTAATTTAATTAAATTATACAAGCCAAGAGTGGTAATATCTAATGTCCAGCAGAAAAAAAAAATCAAACAAAGATATATATATAAACAAAGATATAAGTTGTGTCACAAAACAAAGATAATATTTGTCTGCGGCGGGAATCGAACCCGCAACCTTCTGCGTTTCAGACGGGCTTTCGTCCACTGCGCGACACAGGTCTTATACATAAACCCCTTGAGTTGCGTTGCAAGTAGTTCAGTGGTACATTCAAGCCAAGTTATTAAGATTGTTATGAATACCTCAGTAGGTATGCCAGTATCGCAGATATCAAATGCATTACAGAGAAATGTCTGACATACCAATTTTGATCATGTATCAATACCAACTATTGTTTGTGGTATTACATAATCATCTTGTTCATTGTATCTTTGGAATTAAGTATTAAGACAAAATGAAAAAGACAAAAAGGAAAAATTAAAAATAATTCAAGTAGTCAAAATAGTTTTTTCTGGATTCATTTTAGGTTTCAGTTCTTCAAAAGGAAAAAAATATCTTTATTTGGAAATTAATAACAAGATACACAGTACAGTGAGACACAATGAAGTCTGTGGAAGTAATGAAACTGTGTTACAGACAACAACACCCTCCTCCTGAAAAAAGTTTATAGGTAACTTACTGTTTTAGTGTGTAAGAGTGTGTGTGTGTGTGTGTGTGTGTGTGTGTGTGTGTGTGTGTGTGTGTGTGTGTGTGTGTGTGTGTGTGAGTAATGGTATTCCGTGTTGAAGACCCCTCAAAAATGTACCAATGAAATTGTCAAGATTGCTTCCTCTAACACATTCAAGAAAAAGCTGGACGACTGGTTACAAACTAACAAACAATTACTAAATTAATGAAATCATAGTTCTTTATAGTTACACATATTATTACATTTCACCCCATATGATGGAGAAACATCAGCAAAAACTGCTCATTTATATAAATATGTCAATAAGTAAATATGTAATCGGTGGATGTCAAAGCCTTGACTTGACTTCTATATTATATAAGAACCATAATCGGAGGCCAATCTTTCCCGGAGCTGAGATTTATATTTTAAAAAAGTTCAGAAAATATCAAGTTTTTTATGAATACCCATAGGAACATTATTTTTAGTTTCATGAGTAGATTCAATAATGATTTTTTCTGAATAATTTGGGGTATATTATCTGAAGACTTTGCAAAAAGCTCCATAAACTACAAAAGACTAGAAAGGAGGCAGGTAATATTTAACCGGTGGTGTAATCTTTTAGTCTTTTTGGGTCTTTTGTAAGTTGCTCAATAAGTCCATCGTATAATATTTTAACATTCCAACCACACTGTAATAAATTTGATTCCAATAAGCACTTTGTTTATTCAAAATCGAACGCGCCGATATCTATCTAATCAAATTTGCATCGCGAATGGACACTTCAAAGGGCTATCCGCCGGCGTATCATTACTAAAACATTAATATTCGCGTCGGATGACCATAAAAGGACTATAAATAGCACAAAGATGCTCACCACAGAACAGGAGCAGTATCGTAAAACCGATGCACCGACTCGCATTCATGTTTTCACTGTTTTATCACATAAAACCTACAAACAGCTCACTTATAACTTTACTTCTTGAATGAATGCACACATTGTTCGCAGTATAGAAGACTTTTGGAAGGTATTTCGTTGGAATTTGGAAGAAACGCGTTATAAACAAGTCTTCGGAACGCGACCAAACGCGGCGGCTGTTGTCAAAAGACAAGCAAAATTTAGACAAGAGTCAAGACACACTGACATACGGGCAAATGACCGGACCGGGGTAACCGGGCCGGGGTTGTTGAACCACAGAATAGCTCAGCAGTTACTATGAGAAGAGCTTTCAAAAGCTACTATTGCCACAGAATACAGAGCTATTGCAGACAGCACACAAGCTCAAAATTGGATTCACGGTAACACACACAGAAACATTACAGACGCACACATTAACAGAGAGACCAGACAGCTGCTAACTTCATGCTATATTTGACAGTTCATTCACACGAGTGCGTTCGGAAACTTGTTTTTAGTAGATTATTGATACTACATGATAAAAAATAATAAAGATCTACCTGTTAAATAAAGACAATAATTTATAATTTATTTACATGAAGAAAGTTTTGAATGTAAAATGATATTCTGAAAAGGGTGGACCTTTTCTTACGATACTTCTTAAAGCTTTTTATTATCTTGTTTTATAAAAACCATTATTAAAAGTAATGAAATATTTTTCAAAAAAAAAATTAATAGTTAGTTTTGGAGACGATGAAAGAGTCCACATAGTTTTTTAAAGCTTTTTATTTAACTTATTATATGAAAACTAAAGCAAAGTATTTCAATTTGTAGTTATGGAACGTTCTACTTTTTAGTTCTGCTACTCGCTAAGAGATGGCGCTTCGAAATATATTCTGATTTCATAGAATTTTCAATAGATGTCGCCAAATTACAAAAACCAAATCCTACTCATTCAAATCAAACTCCCTACTCCGACATTCTACATTCCTCCTAGCTCATCAAGGGTTATTCAACATTTTTATTAAGTGGATACAAAAAAACAAAAATTTAAACATTCTTTTTATTGCTAAAATAATGCTTTGCAAATGTCTGAGCTACAATCAATGGAAAGACCAACGTCGCATCTGCATACAGCTTCACTGGATTCGCATTCGGCCTGATCTTTCCCCAGGACACTGCTTCATCAGGCCTCGCCCCAGCATCACTACCATCAAACTCACTAGCTGTATTTATAAATACAGAGAAGTCCGCTCCATTCCTCATCAGATTAGCATTACAGATGTGGTGTTTTATCACACCACCACCTAAAATAATCATCCCTGTATTATTAGCCTTGACAGCCATAGAGTTTAGCCTTTTCAGATCACTCAAAATGTCAATAATCAGTCCTGATTTTTTGTAAGAGTGAAAATACATCATGTCACCTAGAGATCCATCTGTGAGTGCCGGGCTAAATATTGGGATATTGTTCCGCCATGCCCAATAGCAGACGGAGCTCTCATCGTTGATCTTTTCTCCCAATTTAGCTATGATCTTAGATGGCGACCACACTATACTATCTCTGATTTGCTCTACAAGCATTTCATCGAGTATCGGAGTGACCCACTCTTCAAATTTACAGTAATTGTCATTCGGGACCAGGAGATTGCCAATTCTGTTGATACCCCTGGTTCGGAGAATCTTTCCACTCAAATTGAAGTCTCCTATATAAGTCGGAGCAAGACATTTAATAAGATCTTCTTCTACTCCACCAGCAGTAGTCACTATGCAGTCAATGAGCTTATTTTTGACTAGAAATCGTATGGTATCGCGAAGCCCTGAAGAGATCATGTTGGAAGTGAAGCCTAAGAATAGTGTACAGTTAGTTTTCTTTTTGATAAAGATATCTTCTTCATAGGGGTCCGAGTTTTCCTCGTTTAAAGGAACAGAACGTGTTTTCAGCATGTTGTTGATTTCCGTGACTGTTTTTCCGAAGTTGGTGGCCTGGAAACCCGATTGAGCGTAGCTTTCGAGTATTTTGTTGTAATCTGTACCGTTTTCCCAGTCGTATCCAGCCACGATTGGAGTTTCCGCTGGTAGCTCTTGACTCGGCAGCAGCACTGCGTTTACAGCCATGTTTGGCGCGAGGATTACGTTTTTCTCGATCTTTGGCACTTCCATCTTTGAGTATTTTATTTCATTAAGGTAAAAGTGGAGACAATAAAATATTTCCACGATTTTCTTTTGCAAAATGATTCTGTGTTGTTTGAGCTCCTGTATTGTTATTTCCTGGCTGACATTGACAAATTGACTTGACAGATATTTCTTCATTTTTCATGTAATGTCACTGTCATCTTTGAGAATGTCGCATTCTCTTAAAAAGTCAACGCCACGCCACATCTCATGTCAACAGAGTAGGTTGTTTGCCTAGACAGAGAAAGCTATAGACGACGAGATAATTCATCTCATTCTTTCAAGAAAGAGAACTACTTATGCGTGCTTCATGCAAATAAGGGAGACCGCACTATAGATTTGCTGTCCCTTATCGCGTGCCGGTTTTTTCGTTGTTTAGCGCAACATTGCGCTAAACAAACTTTGGCAGCTAGCAGCAGTTTCGGAAGATTTTGTGAAAAACTTGCTTGAAACTAAATTATTACCAGGAAAAATCATGTTTCATCTATTGTAAATCAATAATAACAAATGAATGTTATGGATTTCTCTATCAAAATGGATCGGTGTAGTGTATTTTGGTGCAAAAGTGGCAGTGATCAAAACATTCCGGATTTGTCTTTTCAAGCGTAAGTATCGTACTTTTGACGAGGTATTTATTCAAAAATGGATTATTAACTAGACTTCCACAATAAATAACAACATTTAGAGCAGAAATCTGTAAGAAAATAAGCCAAAAAGCTTTTTGGCTCAACTTTCATTTATTTGTAGTGAGCTAGGCGGCTGGAACTTTTGTCACAGATAGGTCTATATCTGGGAAGCCTAAATCTAAAATGGCGTAGTGCGGAACCAAATAGTTTTTGAGATATGATTATTTGAAAATTCATCTTCTTTTTATTTATGGCCTCTGTGGTATTTTTTGGTGATTCGAAATTGACAATGATATTTCTCGTTGTTAATGTAATACGTTGAATAGACAGTCGGTTATTAGATTTTTTACAACCACCTGGAAATCCTTCTCGCAGCAGTAGGTTCTAGGACACCCCAACTTGAGTAGCAATATCACAGAACTGACGCAGATCACCCCGATGCCACGTAGTCTTGTGGTCCCTATGCGTAGATTGGATATAAAAAATGTGGAACCAGAAATTCCCGTGGAAGATCCTGAGTGGAGCTAGCCTGCGAGGACGAGTGGACGAAGCGACACTCAGGGCCGACGAGGTCAAATACCCGAATCAAATATCCATTTTTATGATTTGAAACTGTTTTTAAACTGATCATAGGTCATAGGTCCGTAGTAGTCCGGTAGTGTGTTTTGGCGTATATTGTTTAATTTTTTTTCTCTCGTTAACCTCAAAACGTAATTCATTTTTTCTCGGAAACTGTGAGTTTCCCCCTTTTAGAGGGAGGGTCCTCACTCCCTCCCTGCCCTTCCCCACCCCATAAGCTATAAGCATATAAAGAAAAGTCGTTTCATTTTTTATTAGAACTTTAAATAATATAATTTCTTTGGTTCATTATTATTTGTGTAAGCTTTCAGCCGCAGCTAGGGGGTAGAGTATTATAAAATAAATGACAAACACGAATAAATACCTTGAATACTTATATTTCCATCCACAATAGTACTTTACAGACTGTACTTCCACTTTCTCCTATTTTAGAACGTCTTTACTCGATGCCAGCCGTCAACCAAGTGAGCGCTCGCCAGCCGATCACCCCACCCTGCGACATTGCTATGACGTCATCGCTAGGAAGTTTTAGCGACAACTTCACAGCAGTGCCTTCAGGTTGCCAGTAAAATAAATAAATTATTACAATATTAAAAAACCTAACATTTGCATAGCCCAGTTTAAAGATGACGTTTTAATTTCAGGATAAAAAACCAAAGGCCACGTAATTTAATGGATGGTAACTGAAAATACACCTTTATGTCTCCAGTTATGTGAATCTTCCACAGTATGTATAAAAATCTTTAATCTTTAATCTATTTTGATACTGATTTTATCGTTTAAAAGCCATGTGCTATATTTGGTCAACCTTGACAAACCGAAGTTTTAATGAATGTATAGGAAAAAAGACCACGAAAACCAAAGAATTCATTATTTTCATATATTTTGTGCTATTAAATGTTAGGTTATTGTTATTATTATTATTATCATACCTACAATGGTACAATTCGTTCATTTTTGTTTTGGTTTAGAACTGTTTTTTTTATTTCAGACTAGAGAACCAGAGGCTACGTTAAATCAACGGATCATTCAGATTTAAAAAGGATTCGGGATTCGTCAGTCACAACTGACAGCATTTTTTGACAATACACCTATATGCCCCCAATTATTTAAATCTGCCACAGTAGGTAAGTATCAAAAAGCCTAAGCTATATTTTATCAAAACCGGGTAAGTGAAACCCAAGATACTGCTTGCCTTCTCCGAAGTACCCGCAAATTAAATTAGCTAGTTGTGGGTTCAATTCCCACTGCGGGGCAAATGTTGCATGTTCTGTTTGGGGCTACATGATGTTGTGTGATTACGTCCCGCATTATTTATTTATTTATTTATTTACAATGGACTTTGACTGACAGGAAAGAAATACTTTAATGTTAGCTCCATTTTTCAAAAAGTTTTCACTAAGATTTTATACTAGCTTCTGCCCGCGGCTTCTCACACAGCTGGTGTAGCTCTACATAATGTGCAATGACAATTTGTTATATAAGTACACCTAGTTAACTACCTACAAAGCCTCGGTCTGCCTACTATATAACCATATTGCTAAATTTACCCTTAGACAGGGTTTATGTGAGATACCTTACCTATAACCTGTAACATAATGCAATTTGACACCATGTAAATAATTTACTCCGGTGATCTTCGCAGATCATCTTGGTTAAGGAACACTTCGCCCGGACACTACTTATATGGGTGATCTGGATGGCATTTAGATCTGAGCGCTTCCGTCCTTCGGAAGGCACGTTAAGATGTTCTTCCCGGCTTTTTCAGTTGTTAGCCATGTCGGAGGCCTTCGGGTGGCCTAAAAATTCCGACATCAGAGTTGGCCACTATTTCATACGAAGCAATATATTCCATGCCTCAATTCATATGTTTCATCATCATCATCAGCAGCGCCATTAATAGCTTGTTATTTTTCCCAGCCAGAACGATGTACGTGTGTAACTTGTAAAAGAAATAAATTTATTGTATTGTATTGTATTTTGTATCTAAATTTTGCGGGAGGGAGAAATAAACAATACTCAATACCTTTCGCCTTTATTATATTAGTAGAATTGCTAGCCTTTTATGTACGCATTTTCTACAGATTACATTTGTTATGTTTAAATACTGAAATTAATTTTTGATTACTGTTTATAGGGTAAATCACCATCATACACACCTAGAAGGCTGCGAAATTGCGTTGCGTTGGACTGCTGAGCTATTAGAAAAAAGCCATAAACCAAGAAGTGAAGTGAGCTATTAGAAGATACGCGAAAAACTGCGAGCTCTTGGGGAAAAAAGTTGGAGTTTAATAAAAGAGTAGCGAATTTAGAAAATATGATTGCAGAATCGAAAGCATAATTTTCTAAATGTTGAAGTTTTTGAGAAATAAAAATATATTTCCTATGATTCTATTCTTTTTTGCATGTAGGAATTTTGAAAGCTTATACAAGAAACATAAAGACATCCGTGAACGACAACTTAGGACACAAATAAATAATAGGATATTTTTGCCGTTCTGTAAAAAATCAATGCAAAAGATATCTTTATTCATGTCCGTTAAAATATTCAATAGTCTCCCCGAAGACATGAAAGATTTGACACTTAGCCTTTTTAAAATAAGACTTCACAAATGGCTTGTAGATAAATGCTTTTATACGATCAAACGAATTTTATTAAAACTAAATAATAATTTACTATTTTTATTTCTTCTTTTGAATGGTTAGTTTTCATTTTGACATATATTTATTAAGTAATCTTGATTGTCAACTTAATTATTGTTAATTAAAATTAACCGATATCAATGATAATTAATGACATATAAACATATAACAATTTACTATTTGCACGCTTCTGTAATGAAGTATAAGTATGCGATCCACATAGCCTTTAAGATCCTTTCCTTTGTAATTGCTTGTAATGGCTTGTAGATAAATGCTTTTATACAATCAAACGAATTTATTAAAACGAAATAATAATTTACTATTTTTATTTCTTCTTTTGAATGGTTAGTTTTCATTTTGACATATATTTATTAAGTAATCTTGATTGTCAACTTAATTATTGTTAAGTAAAATTAACCGATATCAATGATAATTAATGACATATATACATATAACAATTTAATATTTGCACGCTTCTGTAATGAAGTATAAGTATGCGATCCACATAGCCTTTAAGATCCTTTCCTTTGTAATTCTGCTCGCAGTTTTTCGCGTATCTTCTAATAGCTTAGCAGTCCAACGAAATTTTTTTCGCAGCCTTCTAGGTCTGTATGATGGTGATTTACCATACTTTTATGCAATTAAATATAATTTGATATGAAAATTATATAGGTGGTGCATTCAATCAAATTTGCTAAACATCCTTCCTTCCCTTACATATAATCAAAAGTCATTATAACTTGTTAGTGAAGCAGATTATAAATGAAAAAAATTTTCGTTATGCAGGTAAAGTATTAATCTATTGATTAATACTTTACCTACTTTACCTGCTAACAGTATAAATTGATAGATTAATCGTTTACCTGCATGACAATAATTTCTTGTTATATTTGTTTCTTTGAATTCCTTGTGCAATATGCAAATATTTTACCCATTATCATCATCAGCCTATAGCAGTCCACTGCTGGACATAGGCCTCCCCTAATGAGCGCCTGAGTTCCTGTCCTGAGCTCGACGCATTCAGCTTCTACCAGCAGCATTTCGCAGATCGTTACCACCTGGCCGGAGGGCGTATTATCAGTATATTTTATCCAAATCTATGGAAATTTTAATTTTCTGGCAACCCTGCAGTTGAAATGAGAAAGACAAGGGTGGCCACGCATACTATAAATCTATATATATACTTAATCTATGGTTGTTTGTAAGTAGGGAACTGACAAGTCCGAAAGACGCGGCACTGCTCGATTCGATATGCGTAAACGCAAACGCGATCGAGCTGGTAAAAAACTCGCACCAGGCACCCAGGTCTAAGAGGTCTTATTACGGACATTTCCTAGTCAAAATCACTCATAGGTAGATATCTATCATTTCATTAGCGGGATCGACCCCTTTTGCCTTTAGAAAAAACACATGAAACAAATAAAGAATATGATCATGATAGGTGGGTAAGTTAAGGTATATCTATTGTGGTGATCAATAAAGTGTTATCTATCTATCTATCTAGGCTTGTTAGGTAGAATACATATTATTATATTACCTACTGATTTTTGCTATCTAAGTCCTTTCATTATTTTTCTGATTATTACCTATCTTCCTTTTAGTGGCCAATAAAAAAACGGTTGAACTCGAACACTTTACTATACTTAGGTAAGTAGGTACATAAATATTAAGGTATATTACTTACAATTTCTAACAAACAGCCCTGAATTCATTGTTCTCTCAACGCAAATTACAGCTCAGAGATAATCCTAATACCTAAGATTAATCATAATTCCCATTCTATCTGTAGATCTAGTGCGCACGCGCTACACAATGGTTTTCACTTTCTATCTGTTATGCAATGCAATGGATAATCTTACAATCGAACAGGTAGAGCTAATTAAGCGGACTATGTGCTGGGAATATAGAGCTACCATTCTATAGACATGATTTTATTGTGCTTTTATGTCTGATGAGGTTGTTCATCTTAAGGTGATGTGATGTAGGCAAACTAGACTAGCTAAGTACAGCGGTGGGCTGGCCATATCTGCCAAAGAACCGATCACAGATGGGGTAAACGAGATCTTGATTGGAGACCGCGGCTTGGCAAACGGACGCTCTTCCGTCTAGGGTGACGATCTGCGAAAGGCTGCTGGATGTGTCAAGCTGAGGATCTTAAATAGGAGGCTAGAAATTGAACAAATATAAAATTGCAGTCAGTAATTTATTCAACTTATTAATATTTAAATATCTACCTATACTTATATATAAAACATTGGCTATTTATCTATATTTTATCGAAAAAGAGCATGCTGCAGGCAATCTTTGTAGGATGTAATACCAAAATAATTTCTAATTCAACCATATTTCCACTATATTAATTTATTATTTGTATTCCAATAGTATTTATCTAGGTTCCTGGATAGATTTTTATCCAAAATATTTACCTAAAAATAAATAAAAGTAAAAGCAGTTTGCACATTTGCATTTACATATAACAAAATTGATCACTTTTCTTCCTCTTTGTTTCGTATTAAAAACAAAAGTATATTACGTGTTGTTTGTTAGGGAACATAGCTTATTACAGAATTAGTTGTACCTAGTTACAGAATAACAATACTTTGTAAAGAATACATAAAGTTTTCAGTCATCATTTGTGGCAATAAGAAACACAACCAAAATTTTGAACTGCCAATATTGCTATACGGAGCGATCCTTTGCCCGCGTCTCGTGAAGTTGCCAGTGAAGTAGCTACGGTCGCCGCATTCTTATGTAGGATTTTGATCATTAATGCGTAAATAAATAAGAATTATAGAGTATTATCTAGTCACAGCATCATCTAGTCGCAAACATTTTTCCCGCGGTGGGAATCGAACCTGCAAGGTTCTGCGTCTGAGGCGATCTTCGCCCGTTAGCCTACCTACCTGTTCGTATTTACCTAACCATTCTTATTTAGATAGATAAATAGAAAACTGTATAATATACTCAAATCAACATAGACTTATCGATCAAAACGGAAAATATCATGATGGAAAGTACAATGGGCAGTCTAATTACGTAGGTAGGTCTTATTGCTTACAGCGATCTCTTCCAGACAATCTTTGGTTGTGCCCAAGAAATAAAATTAAAGCATATCTGTACCTACAAGGTATACCAGTCTCTTAAAACCACAAAATGTTCTTAGCTCTTCTTACCACTATCAAAATTATGGTCTGTTCCAAAATAATAAAATTAATCGTACCATTTACTTTCGCCTGAGGCACCTATTTGTTAAAATAAAACCTTAATGGTAAGATGGAATTACGTAGGTATACTTACTTACTTAATTTATTTTTGTAGGTCGTGGCGGTTTCTTTACAGATAAGCCCTTTAAGAATGTCGTAATGTAAAGGGATGGTAAAGTAGAGTCCTTTTCATGAAAAAACCCCCGCGGTCACGCGGCAACCAGCGGAACTAAAGCTGAATTTTCAGTATACAAACACCGAATATTCATCAAGAAATTCTAGACAGAACAGACATTTTCTAGCGACACGTAAGTCTAGCACTGAACGAAACGTCTGCGCATGGGTCTCTCGCTCTCTCTCTCTCGCCTCTAGATCCCTTATGACCCCTATGACTTTTGAGTTCTGCGCAATAACGGTCAGCGCTAGAATTTCTTACCGCTGCTTGTTTTTTAGTTGGACACGTGTTGTTTTTGTTTTTATTTTATTTACATTAGATTTTTATTTTCACACGACAATAGTGGCGCGTCGGCGGGACCTCTTTCGTGAAAACATAAAAAAAAATCTTCATTCAAATCTAGCGGCCTGCCCCGGCTTCGGACGGGTAGTTCATGATAATTTCAAAAAATATAAATTTTAACACACACACATACACTTTATTTCTCGACATTGACTTCCTTTCCGTACCCCAGTGACTTCTGGGATAATTTCCACAATTTCACCAGTATCGTTGAATATAATTGAATCCGCAGTGGGTATTCTGCGGGGAAAGATGATGGCGTGCGGTCGCTATCATAAAGTTGTAAATTAATCTTAATAAGCTGAATATACCCGTCTTACATTCGCTACACGTGCGTTTCTTTTTATTTTCAAATCCCACAAATGGCATTTAATTTTTTCATAAAAATGAGTTCAGAATCATTAATATCTCGATGGAGGCAACGTAGTAAGGCTTAGAAGTCCAGTCGTCCAGCCATCCCTCAGGTCACGATCCATCAGGACCCCTAAACCTACCTTGACGTATAATGTCACTCAAGGGTTTTGACTGTTGGCAACCCTGCTGAGACTTTTAGTTGGGAAAGGCCGGGAACAGGCGGGAATATTTTACATACCAATTTTTCTTCTTCATTTTGTAATTCGCTGTTCCAGTGCTACCAATTTGTTATTTCTTTCCTTGGTGTCGGAGTTTTTAGGTCACCCGTTAGTTTTTAGGTGACATGGCTTATCGACTGAGAAATCCGGCACCAACATCCTAACGTGCCTTCCGAAGCACGGAAGCTCTCGGATGTGAATGCCAGTCACTCATCCAAGTAGTGACCCGGCGGAGTGTTGCTTAACCTACATGATCCCATAAGCGCGTTAATCATTATAATATTTTATAAATAAGAAAATTGTAGATTTCATGAATTATGGAACCCGAATATTAAGCAGATGGCGAACCAGCGTGGTGATAGGAATAAGTGCGCCTCGAAAAGGTTCACATAACGAAACGAACCATAAAGTAATTTGTAACAGCTAAGTACTTCCTTTTGAACTGGTTTAACACTGATATGTATTAAACAACTAAGGTAGGTTTATTTACGCGGTTTTACTCGAGTAGATATTAAAAAGCCTTTATCAAAATTTAAAAATATATATTTAGAACAAGTAAGCACTTGTGTACTTACTGAATATATTTTTTGTGGTAGTAATATACAAACATGTAGGTACGAAGAAACTGCAATATTTAAAGTGTGATTTTCATCTAGAACGGCAGTGCGATTTTTATTTTATTTTATTTTCAATTGTTTGTTTTTATGATAATTAGTATGTTGCGTAAAGTTAATGGCGCTACATCAGAAGACACAAGTATTGTGAAATGAAATAATGTTAACTTATTATTAAAATAGTAGTATTATATAGTATTAGTAAGTATCATAAAACAATTGAAATTACTACCCTACTACCTACGGTAAGTATGTTATAAAGATGTAGTTATAAGTACTTCATTTTTAGATTCTTGATTGAATTAGAAAGGGCGGTACAGACGGTGGAGATACTATAACATTTTATCTTAAGATTTTATATTAGGTAATATATATTAGGCCATCACAGACGACGAAGATACGATAATATATTTTCGTCGCAACCGCACGTGTACTGTGTTGAACAATATACAGAGTGAGAGAGAAAATTATATTTAATAACTTAAGATGGTTATGTTACGATAAATTCTCATATCGCTCTCTATCTTACGATATGAAAATATATATTATATTAACCGTGTGTGATGCCTCATAGTGATTGTTTAGTGAGCGATAAAATTCTATAAAACCATCACCGTCTGTATCGCCCTTTAAGAACGCCTAAATACCACCATAACAAACCACAGTTTTGGCTAGTAGATTTTTTCGTAAAGTAAAGTATCAATAAATTAACTGAACTTAATTTTTCGTTCATATTGTATTGTTTAGAGAGAGATTTATCATCATTTTAGAGAAAGACAAATGGTAGAAGCTGCATCAGTTGCGCCGACAAGAGCACAGCTCTTAAATAAATGATGATAATTGTTTTGTTAAAGCGGCCATTGTTATGACAGAAAATGACTTGACTGAAGACTGACAACTTGTCAAATCCTCCAGGTTAATGATGTGGGCTGACGCTTCTGAATCTGTGGAAGAGTGATCAGGAGCACCCATGGTTTTGGCATATGGCGCTAAGATGGCCCATAATTGAATGAGGATTTCCCCACGTAAAAAAAAAGTTAATGACAAACAGACAGACTCAATTTCGCTTTATTATAAGTTTGTACTAATGTAAGTATGGATATTATGAAGCAGGCACATAAATAAGAAGTCGATGTGAGATGCCGTTATCGTAACACCATCGAAATGCAAGATCCGGATTATTTTCTCACGATCATTTATTAAGCAGAGTTTGGGCAGCAAGCTGTAGGTCGCGGGTTCGATCCCGGCCCAGGACAAACATTTGTGTGGTGAAAATGGATGTTTGTTCTGTGTCTGGGTGTTTTACAAGTATCTATGTACCTATGTTTATCTGTCTCTGGTACATAGTACAGGCTCTGCCTAGTTTGAGATTAGTTGACCTTGTGTGAGATGTCCCAATTGATGAATTATTATTATACATAAAAAACCCCTAGACCTGATACAAATATCTGCAAACATTTGTCCCGCGGCGGGAATGGAACCCGCGACATTCTGCGTCTCAAGAAGACCTTCACCCACTGCGCCACAGAGGCCGTCAACAAAATGTTGATATGATCTGCAGATAAATCCAGGTATTTGTTTCGGAAATTTCTAGAAAATATTTTAAATAAAATTATATGTCATGAAACCACAAACCTGAAGATGCAACCTGTAATAGAGAGAGACGGAGAGTAATAGTCACACAAATGTTTGTCCAGCAGAGTTACTAGCAACTTAGCTATGAGACCAGTCATATAATAGATAGATAGATAACACTTTATTGATCACCACATGAATACAAGGAAAAATAAGAGTAACTTAAGTCTAAGCATCATGAAGGTAACACAATTGGCGGCCTTATCGCTGAAAGCGATCTCTTTCAGGCAACCATAGTAAGGAAAGGAAGAGCAAAGCTTTAGAGGATGGCGGTGCACTTATGCAAGATAAAATACATAATTATTACATTTAAATACAATGTTGAGAAGACTGACTATACACAAAATATTAATAAATTATGCTATTAAATTTAATCCTAATACATACAATAATAAAAATAATCTAATACATAGTTTATAAAAGAAAAAGAAAAAAAGAGAGTGACAGGAAATAAAATACTAACTTTAAGAAAGTGATAAGTAATGTTGGTAAACTTTGAGATTAAAAATGTGATGTGATATTGCTCTTCTGATACTGAGTGGCAAAGCATTCCACAACCGCACAGCTTGGGCTGTGAACGAGCTACAGTAAATAGACGTTTTTTGCAAAGGAGTTTTAAGTAAGATGTTATCTGACGATAATATGTATGTAAATAATTTATCATTCATGTTGTTCCCATAATACAAGCTCTGCTTAGTTTGGGGCTACATGATGCTGTGTGATAATCCAGCATTATTTGTCCCACAGAAATCGAACCCGAAACCTCGTACCTCAGCCACCCCTCCACCACTGAGGTCAAAACCTAGTTCTAGATAATAATTTCACTTCCACCTGACAGGGTAGAAAGTGTAATCCTATCACCTAGTTTTAATAACATTTTCACATAATTGGAGGTAATCCGAGGCGCCTAGGGCTCGCCGACCGGACTAGGTAACCTGGTACACGCTACAAGTCATTATCATCAGCCAGTAAGTTTATTTTTTAATAAAAATACCTATCTACTTATTCCATACCTTTCATTCCATCTTTGGAATCGAAGCCAAACTCACCTGCTCGGGGTGCACCCTGCTATACAACAAACGGGGTTCGGGCGGCCAGCTGATCGCGGCATAGCGCAGCCTTACACCGGCCCGGCACAGCAAATCCCCTCCGAAAGGCAGCAGCGGGCAGCAGTTAAATATCTAATTAGGTAAGTTTATTTTTCGCTTTTCAGGGCAGTAAGAAGTTTTTAAGTCGGTTTTTTTAGTTTGTTTTTTTCATTTCCACCAATTTTCGCAAACAAAACTGTGGAATTCAAAACTTTCTATTGCTAAATTGTCGATTTATAGAGCCGGAATTGTACTGTAAGGGGAAGTTAATGTTGCGAGTGAGTTATCGACACATATCGCACGCACATACCTTACTTACTATGTCATTCAGTAACAACATTAGAACTGTAACATGACTTGGTTTGTCACTAGATAATTAATAGCTTTGAATATTAAAATTCAATCGCTCGTAAATAAAAGACATTGTTAAACTTTTTTGTAATAACATATTAAGTTTAAAAAAAACACTACAGTACCGTAAAATCGTCTATATTATTATTATTTTTTAGTCTGTTCGAAATTTAAATAAAATTATCATCTAAACATTTTAGATAATGGAGAAAAAAAATGCTAATATCATCATCATCATCATCATCATCAGTCTGCAGCTGGACAGGCCTCTCCAGCAGCGTCATTGTGCTCCGTCCTCATACCTAATTTAAACCATAATTATTGTTAATTTACAAGTTTACATATTTTGTGAAATTTTAACTTTAAATAACAATAATAATATGGTTTAAAAAGCATTTTTTTCCATCGTCAATTAAGGCAAACGTACATATGTAACTGTTGGTTTTTGCTACTGAATTTAAAATTTCGAGGCTTACTCTATTCTACACATTTGTTTGGTAAAGGTTCACTACTTTATTCTAGTTCTACCATCTCCCTAACCAAGTAGGTCCAACACCTTTCCTTTGCACGGGGAGGGAACCCCAGCTAAAGAAAGGGCAATCCAAGTAGTTCGAACACGCGCGATCGAGCGGACGCGTTTGGCAGAATAGAAGTGCATACCTCGCCTTGTGATAAAAAGTTTTGTGTTGTGTGAATTTTGTGTTTTAAAAAAAAGTGAGTAGTAACCTGTTTTGATAGCTCTCGTGAATACGATTAGAGTAGAGCAGCGTTCAGAATGAATATTCTTGGTTGTGTGGTGTGACTGTTAACAATGAATATTGCTCTACATTTTTAGATGTTATAAGCTTCCGGTGTTTTAGACCTCTGCTTCGTATGATTTAAATACACCTTATCGCTTAAATAGGTAACTACGTAGGTAGTTACCTACTGGCACAGATTCTAAAGGAAAAGATAATAGGTACTAGTAAAAAACCATTTAATACCTACAATAAGATTGATTGAAAAATACGTACCTACCTACTAACGAAAACTAGTATGTTTATATAATGGAATACTAATAAATAACCATTTACAATAAGATTGACTGAAAATTACGTACTTACCAACCAAAACACTATATTATAGTATTTAGGCCAATTGGAATACAATAGTCAAAAAGCTCTACATAAATAGGTTTTTTTCAAATAATGACAAAAATAAAAGTTATGAGGTTCATAATAGAACAACGCAAGTTCATAACGATAGATAAAAAAACAAATGCATTTCAGTTTTAATAACGTATGGTTTTGGAATTGCACCGGCATAAATCAGCCGGATAAAAAATATTTTTAGTTGTTTGAAAGGCATATTCTATTAATCAATATATAATATAATCAATATATAATATAATAATATAATAGCCTGAAAGGCTAAAAGTATATATTGAAAATATATACTTCCCAGGTGGTCCCATTGTCATCAGAGCAGGATCTGATGATGTGTTCCATCAAGAGAACTCTTCAAATATTTTAGATAGATACCTACTATAGCGATTTGATGGGTGTTTTTGTATTAACCTCTCGGAAAGCACCATTTGGTGAAGTGGAACTGATGATGAAGACAACAGATAAACACCAAATAAGTACCTAGATAATATATAATGTAGGTATATGAAGTCGGTTTTAAGTATTTTGTAAAAAAAAAAAATTACTTGTAAATATACAAATTCCACCCAGGTGAATTATGTCTAGTTACAAATCTACTGTTTATAAAGTTTGTCAGTCACTGTTATTCACATTTTTTAGGGTACCTGAAGATAAAACAAGCACATGGCCCACCTGATAACAAAGCTAACAAAGCCTAGGCTACACATGTTTTGAACGTACCCTACGATGCATTGCCCTGCGTGGCTTATAGGTTAATAGGCTTCTTGTGCCTGTAATTTCACCGGCACCCACACCCTTCAAACCGAAACACAGCAATACTGTTTCACGGCAGAAAAAGGCATGGTGGGACGTACCCGGACGAGCCAACACCAACCAGTCTAAAAAAATTAAAAAGATATTAAAGTCTATTTTAGAGATCCTTCTAATATGCGTAATGTTTTTCTTCCTTCACGCTAAAACTACTAAACGGATTGAGTTGAACTGTAATAAATGTGGGGTGTAATGGGTTCTTACCTCCATCTTGGGAACCCAAGCCAACCTCACCTGCCCGTGGTGCACCCTGCTTACTGACAAACGGGGCTTTTGCGGCCGGCTGATCTGGTAGCGCAGCCTAAAACCGGCACAGCTACATCCCCTGGCCGCCGACGGACAGCAGCGTCGATGTGAAACTGGCGATCACCAACCCGCATGCCCATGCGTGGGGGTTATAGGCATATCCCCCTTATTAGGGGAGGCCTATATCCTATGCACAGCCAGGTGGAGCAACGATTTGCGAAAGGCTGCTGGCTGGATGCGTCGAGCTCAAGATACGGCGCAATGGCGATCATTGGAGGAGGCCTATGTCCAGCAGTGGACTGCGTATAGGCTGATTTTATTCCGTACATATTTAGGGCTCCGTGTAAAATTACCATGTTCGGGAAACATTTTACGTGAAAGCACATAAATACAGAAACCGTTTAAACGCAGACGAAGTTGCAGGCGGGTCAGTTAGTTTTTTAATAAATGCAGACATACACAAGGAATAACATATTGGCAAGTTATTATCCGGGTACCACGCATTTGAAGCCACTGGCGATAATAAAGTGATTATGAATAAGCTGGCAATTATAAATTGGACAATCACACGTCCAGTGACTTGCAAAGTGTAGCTTGTCTGCCATCGCTGGGTTAGTCACGGTGGTTAACCTGATGAAATTACACGCTATGCTTGATAATGACGGGGTACGCTGGCAATCATGACGAACTCACCGGCTGTCTCAATGATTCAATAAAAAATACTATTATTTCACATTCATAACTCAATTAATTATTTATTGCATAAGTGGCTAGTTTTGGCACAATTTTTATTTTTAAAACTTACTGCCTTATTCATAACCAAATGTTATTTTATAACGCTCGATAAAGTCAGCTTGTGCCTATTTTAACGCTATTTTAGTTAATCTGAGGTTTATAGAACTGTTATGAATAGGACGGTTAAAATCAAAGTTTCTTTTTAAATCTTAGCTTTAAAAAATATATATATATCAGTAACGACTATGTCAGGGGAAGATTGAAAGTGGCATCTGTGGCTGATAAGGTGAGGAGTTGAAGACTATTTTATTTTATTTACTACTATTATATATTACTACAGCATGGTATGGGCATGTGATGAGGAGGGATGAAAACCATGTGACTAAAAGATTGATGAGTATGAAAGTATGTACGAGTAGAGGAAGACCGAAGAAGAGATGGATGAATTGTGTGAAAGAGGATATGAGAGTAAAAAACGTGAATACAGAGTTGACAGCCGATACGAGTGCCGATTGGAGAAAGAAAACATGATGTGCCGACCCCACCTAGAGTGGGATAAGGGCAGGGAAATGAATGACACAATTCAAACTAATATTACAATGATAGAAAGGGCGAGCTCAGGACAGGGCGCAATGGCGCTCATTAGGGGACGCCTATGTATGCAGTGGACTGCTATAGGCTGATGATGATGATGATGATGGTGGTGAAACTAACATTATAAATGAGAAAGGTTGTGTGTCTGTGTATGAGTATGTTCGTTCCTACCCCAATCCGTAACAGCTGGCCGGATTTGGACATAGTTTGCGACCTGGATTAACACATATAGGATAGGCTTCTTCATATCCCGGTACCACGCGAGAGAAGCCGCGAGCGGAAGCTTATAAACAACTCAATATGATAGTCGTAATGTTTGTTTGTATAATTTTTCTTTATAGATTCCCGACAAAAATATCTACAGAACGATAAACAATAAACATCAAGAATTACGATACACTATTGTATATGAAGAAGGTATTATTTTGGCTTGTATCTTTCATATATCAATTCATCATTGAAATGGCGACTAGGTATTGTTATTAAACATGAAACTATTATCTAACACTACGTTCTCACTGACATTATGAACATTATTATTTTATTAAACGATTAGTTCGCCGAGCAAGTTTCTCATTTTTAAGCGCACCGCAAGACGGACCAACTTTGTTTTTCGCAACTGTCTTTACTAAGTAAAGTTAAGTTACTCTGTCTGCAGTTTCTTAAAATTATACTATAAAAAGAGTTGCTGCAACTCGAAGATAAAAGGTACTTTGTCTGCGGAGCGCCTAAAGGTTCCTTCTTCTTGTTCGATTGAGCTTGGCCAACTCTAATGTCTTTAGGCCGCCCGAAGGCCTCCGACATGGCTTAGCGACTGAAAGAACCGGGGCCAACATCTCAACGTGCTTTCCGAATCACTGAAACTCACTGATCTAAATGCACTAAACGGTCACCCATCCAAGTAGTCACCGGCTGGTGTTGGAAATTAAGCCTAAAATAATCGAATATGAGTGACATCCTGAGTGTATGAGTGAAAACCAAAGCGAATATCCTAAATACGGACGGAACCCTTTACGGGAAACTCTGACGACTCACACATGACCGGTTTTAAGTAACATACAAATAACTAATAACTAAATCACCCACAGCGAGCTATGGAACGAGCTATGCACGGAGTTTCACTGAAGGAAACGAGACTATCCGAAATAGAACTAAAGTTGTCGACATAGCTCAGATAATGAGCAACCAGTGGGCTGGTCATATCTGCCGAAGAACTGTCAACCGTTGGGGCAAACGAGTTCTAGAGTGGAGAACGCGGCTCGGCAAACGTAGTGTAGGACGCCCCCCAGCCAGGTGGAGTGACGATCAGCGAAAGGCTGCTGGCAGAAGCTGGATGCGTCGAGTTGAGGACAGCAATGGCACTGATTAGGGGAGGCCTATGTCCAGCAGTGGGCTGCTATACGCTGATGATGATGGTGATCAAATTAGTTAGTAGTTAACTGTACCGGTATCTAATGTGGTATCTACAGTCGGTTAAAAAATATTAATTATGTCATTAAGACATGTCTACGCCTCACAAATTAACAGTTCTTTTATTCGTCTAATTAAATAGTAGATCAATCTATATTGTTAAATAGATACTTTTGTTGTTCTTTGCGTCGACTAAAAATAATTTGTATCGCGTGCGATACATTAATGAATAACTGATTAGTCACACAAAAACTCGTGTACAAAATGATAGCGTATTAGATTATCGTAATATACTAACGACTAATTTATTGTTTAGGGAAGCGTTCGTCGTTTCGCTAAAAACATTTTTAATTGTTTTCATATGACAATTTATTTATCTATACTTTATTGCCCAATAAATAACAAAGGATGGGCTTAATCAATCAATGTTTTAGTTTTTTTCTCGCGCAAAACGCGGCGCTACAACAAAACAGAATCACGGACGGAACCCTCTACGGTTGTATCTGACGACTCGCACATGACAGGTTTTTAAGTAACATACCAATATAGTAGAAATAACTAATAACTAAATAAGTTAGTTACAGTACGGCTAGCCCACCAGTTCGCTTAGCGGCAGAGTTTTAAGGCCTCTAGGGTCTAGAGACCTTAAAACTCCGTCACCATCCATTTAGTAATATTCTTTTTACCCCTCTATATATACCAGATAAACTTTTCACATCATTAATCTTTTCATTCACGTTTATATAACGTTATTATTAATTGTTCGTTTTGTTAAAAAGTTACAGTTTAATTATGCATTATGACTGCTAATGGATTTTTTATTCGCGGTGACATAATAAAATTAGGTAATCCGAATATCATAATCATAATAGATAAATAAAAAAAAACTAAAAACCTATTCTGTTATTGTGGTTACTCTACATTTTAAGCGAAAGTTTGTGAGGATATGAAGAGAAGCACACTCATTCCTTCTTCACGCCAAAACTAAACAGATTGAGTAGAAATTTTCCTCATTATATACTTAGTTCTAGTCTATATCAGTATCATCATCATTCACAACCCTACTTAACTCACTGCTGGGTATTATAGGCCTCGCTTTGTATGTGCCAATCTCCAGGGTCCAAAGCTCATCTCATCTAGTTTCGGCCGAGACGATGGCAATATCGTCCGCCCATCTTAATGCTGGTTGACCGACATTTATAATAAATATACCTATGATATGTTTGTAGGAGGTAATCTTTAGAATCGCGAAAGTCTGTAGGACGCTTTCCAGCCACGTGGAGTGTCGATTTGCGAAAGGTAGGAGCGTGGATGCGTCGAGCTGAAGACAGGGCGCAATGGTGCTAAGACTTCTGGTAGAAGCTGAATGCGTCGGGTTGAGGACAGGGCGCAATGGCTCATTAGGGGAGGCCTATGTCCAGCAGTGGACCGCTATAGACTCATGATAATGATGATTATGAATCTTAAAAAAT